>CM056053.1:124762774-125962774 GCA_029574335.1 Rana kukunoris
TTGCCGGCGATCCCCGAAATTACGATCTTCAATCGCAATCTCTTACGGCACCTTTAGTCATCTTTTATTTGCGTAACACTATACCAGCTTTTTGCTGCTCTAATATTAGACAGCCCATGTTAAGTATGGCCGTCGTTCCGGCGTCGAATTTCTACGTTTTCCAACGTCTTTTATTATTTTTAACGTAAGTCGTCCGGGAATAGGAATGTTTGTAAACGCCGCTACTCAAACAACGAATGACGTAACAACGTGATTTCGCGCAATGCACGGCGGGAAATTTCTGAACGGAGCATGCGCAGTTCGATCGCCGCGGGGACGCGCTTAATTTAAATGCTTCACGCCCCCCAAACGCGTATTTCGATTACGCGGCGAGAAATAGACTACGCCGCCGTAGCGTGCAGGCAAAAATCTACCAGGATTCGGTGTAGAGCCTGGTAAAATACGGCAGCGTAGAGTATTTCGATTACGCAGCGGAATATTAAGTGTATGTGAATCTACCCCTCAGACTCTTGTTTAATCACAGTCATGGCTAATTTCTTTTCTTTTGGGTAAAAATAGCTTCACAAGCTATTTTACAAGCTAATGCTGTTTAAAATGACCTTTCTATTTCAATTTTCTGCTATATCATTTTTTAAATCTGGCAAGAAATCAAAAGTTGCTTTCTTGTAAACATGACAACAAAGGCAAAACACTTTGTACACTGTTTATAGCAAGAAATCCTCCCACTCAGGAAGTAGCAAATAAATGGAATTCATGTGTCGGTTTTAACTGAAACCTGTAAATTGGTAAAATCTTGCAGTGATGTTGACTCTAAAGTCTGTAATATATAACACACACATACATACACGGTATGTGTATATATATATATATATATATATATATATATATATATATATATATATATATATATATATATATATATATATATATATATATATATATATATATATATATATATGTATATATTTATTTATATATATATATATATTTATATATATATATATATATATATATATATATTTATTTATATACATTATATGTTTTATTTTTTCCTTTAATTACTGAACCATGGATTGTTTTTTTGTTTTTTGTTTTTTGTTTTTTTACTGGAATTAACGTTCAATTAGTTAGTAACCATTTTTATATGTACTAAAATTATATATATACTTTCTTAAAGTGGGATCTATTAAATCTTCTACCCTTGTTTTAACTTTGGATAATAAAACTCTTTTTTTCTGCCAGTAAATACCTTATACAGCCCACTTCCTGTGTCTTTGTCTGGAAGAAAGCCTAGGCTTATGACATCATGCACAGCTCTCTCTCTCTCACTCTTGAGAGAGTTTGTCAGGAAGGGAGGGATGATG
Source organism: Rana kukunoris (assembly GCA_029574335.1). Lineage (NCBI taxonomy): Eukaryota > Metazoa > Chordata > Amphibia > Anura > Ranidae > Rana > Rana kukunoris. Next base: position 124,764,139 of record CM056053.1, read on the forward strand.
AGTCATAAGATGGCCAATGAGAGCTGCAGAGCTGGAGGTGTGCTTCTGTGTGTCCGTGTAACTCCAGGAAGTGAAAAGGCAGCAGCTTCAGCTGCCCACAGTTAAAATTGATTGCAGCCAGGCTCAATGGAGAAAGATTTTTGCAGCATATTAGGCAAGTGCAAAAAGCAAGGGGGTTGCGGGACTTTGTTTGAGGTGCATGATAACATGCACCTCCATCCCTAAATCAGAAATAAGAAAGGGGTTTTTGGGACTCTAAATGAGGCACAAGACATGTGGAAGGAGAAATTGTAAAATGTTTCATTTGGCATATAAACAAAGCATTCAACATGAGTATTTTTATCTATATACACAAGACAATGGCATACAAAAAAGAAGAATTCATGTATGTACATGCACACATCTGAAATTGCATAGTAGCCCATGTAAGTAACTAGTCAGGATCTGCAAGGCAAGTCCACTCCTGATATGCAACACTTCTTATTTAGAACTGTTTAGAAGTAAGTATATATCTTGTTTCCCCTTGCCCCACCTTCTTTCTCACTATCTGGGCAAGATATCAGATCCTATTTGGTACCTTTTTTTAATTTCTTCCAGATACACTATCCATTTTCTCCTGATGAGTGGCAACAGGCAATGAAATGTGTTTAACCTAATTATGACATCATGTTCCCAACACATAGCTTGAACTCAACTGTGATTTATTTGCATCCTATAATCTATTTGTATTCTTTTCTCAATAAGCATTGGCTTTTTATACTAGTTATTTCCATGGGATACTATGCGATTTCAGATGCGTGCATGTACATACATGAATACATTTTTTTATGCCATTGTCTTGTGTATATACTGTAGATAAAACTACTCATATTCAACACGTTGTTTATATGCCCATTAAACAATTTTACAATTTCTCCTACAGCGTGTCTTGTGTCTCACTCAAAGTCCCAAAACCCCTTTCTTATTAGGGAAGTATAGAATCACAGTATATATAAAATAATATGCAAAGTGGTTGGTGGGATGTGTCAGAATGTCAAAAATTATTTTATTACAAATGATGTGAGCAGACTGCAGTTCCTTTTTAAGTATAGTGAAACAAGCTAATATACTACTGATACCTTAAGACACATTTTGGGCAATTTTCTAAGGTTTCAAGCATGCTTGCTGGACCACCGATGTTGGATAACATAAAACAGACAGATTATTCTGAATTTCTAAAGTCTAATGCAAAAGTGTACAAATGCAAAATTAACACCTGCATGAAAAAGAAGGGGTCTGTTCACACGTGTGCAGTTTTGTTACATAAAATTAATATTCTATAGATGATTCAATTTATGATTGAAGCCCCTTTCTTTTAAATCGGCAGCAAAGCATTTTTGAAGAAATGATTGCATTTTGTGCACAAATGTATTAAACTTGAATGAATGTGCATGAATGGTTGTGCTCAAAAGTGCATAACCGCACAATGGAGACTATGGAAAGCTCCTCCCCGCATTGTATAGCATCTGTGTTACAGTGGTTGTAAGCCCTTACATACAGTATACCCAGTGAAGTGACCAGCCTCAGGTGATGCAAAGAGATGAAACATCATACATACTGCAGAGCTAGAGCACAGATCTGAGTGTAATCTGACTGCTAATTGGAGGAAAGTAACATACCCACCTCATCATAGACCCCGAGAAACATACAGCATGAGTCACATTAGTATGTACTGTATGTGCCAAAGTACATAGATCAGCATTCCACCAAATGCACATATGTATGGAGAATATATATGTAGCGCCTGTGTACTTTCAGGTACAGGTGCTATTCCAAATTTAAGGGGGGTGAGATAGTTAGTTGGCTCTCACCCAGTTAATTGGTCTAAATTGGATCTCTGCTTCTGGTGGACTTTGTTGTGGGCCGTCCTGTTGTTCTCGGGGTGTGATACCACCCCAAGGCGATGGGTGGCGCAGGTAAAGTTCAGGTTGGGGTGTTTCTTGCCAGCGGCCAATCAGAAGAGGGTTTCTCTCGCAAGGCATGCTGGGGGAGAGTACTTCAGAGGCAGACGCCATTGGGTGGGGTTCTTGTTCCTGGTGCAGCACCCACCTTTAGGGTGACCGTACATCGCCGCGCTCCGAGCGTTATGGCCTACCTGGTTGGGGCGTGGGTGCTACGCAGAGTTTCTGGTTCCGGGACCATGTCGGCCCGGAGCAACTGAAGTGATGGCGGGGCCCCAGTGATCGCCTGGGGTCCCATCCTTAAAGATCCCAAGCAAATTTGGCTGTTAGGTGGGGAGTCCAGTTGAGGAGCACCAAGGAGAGGCTGGTGATCCAACAGCACTGGAGCGAACCATCGTGGATCGAGGTGACCGGACACTGAGAGGTTGGATGTCAGCAACCTGTCAGTCGGGGGTGAGTGCTACATATATATATATATATATATATATATATATATATTAGGGCTGTTACTGATCAAAATGTTTGTGTTCGATTAATCGTTTTTTTTTTTTTTTATCGATTAATCTACTAATTTTGATTATTATAACGCACATACAGATCCAACTACTTTTAGCTGATCTCCTTGCAGGCCGATTCCCAGTGCAGCTACCAACAACTGGAAAAATGGATAGCAGGATACAAAAAACACACAAAGGCACGGCTCAATGGGAATAGCATTAAGACTTTTATAGTCTTCAAGTAGGTAACCAAATAAATATTGCACTGGAGATAAAATCGATGTAGCTACATAAACTGTAAAAATGGTGCGAGTAATACCAAACGGTAGCAAAAGCAGTCATAAAAACATGTAGCTAAGTATGATACTGGTATAAAAATGTGTACAACGATACCACGGCTGAATCCAGATGAGGAGAGGTTAACATCAGTCCGTCGGCATGTAGATGTCCCGTGAAGGGAACTATCACAATTCCCAGTGGATGGTTGTAGAATCCCAGGTTGATAGAGGGAAGTGATAGAGGGAAGTGTAACAGCCCTTGAGTGTGGCAGACAGTAAGGTCCCGCCGGCCTGCAGATATGAAGGCACAGCATAGGATCCCTTCAGATGGACACGGCAAGCCCTGCCGGTGTCCGTGACGTTACAAGATCTCCGACGGAACTCCCTGGAGGCCCAGAAGCCGGCGGGGAGGTGAGTACCAATCAAAAGAATTGTAATCGATCAAAAAGATTTTGATCAATCAAAAAAATTTAAGAATAATCGATTAATTAAAAGTTAATTTGCACAGCCCTAATATTTATACATATATATATATATATATATATATATATATATATATATATATGTGTGTATTGTAAGAGTTGTAAGAGATTAAAACTGTACTTAGCTGCAAATCGTACACAATGGTGTCCCCCGCCCCCCCAAAAGAAAAAAAAAGCTGCAGTGGCTTATATTTTCGAGTTATACATGCAACTTGATGGCCAGGTCTTGGATTGCACATACATTCTGGGATCAAACTTACTACTGACCCTTAGGCCGGGTTCACACTGGTCCGACAAACACTCCGACATTGGAAATCATGTCGCATGACGTGTGAAAATCAATGTTTCCCTATGAGAGCGGTCATAACTGGTCCGACACAAGTCGGTCCAACTTTGAAAATGCTACCTGTACTACTTTGGTCAGACTTTGATCCTACTTCAGCCCATTGAATATCATTGAAGTTGGATCAAAGGTAGGATCCTTGTCCTTACCATCCGACTTTTGACATCCGACAAGGTGATTACACCAGCAGTAAAAGGAACTTATCTCACACTGCGTTTGTTTTTATTGGTCAAAGAACAAGTCAGACTATCACAAAGTCGGATCAACATAGTATCCTGTTCATGAAAGTCAGATGGATGTAGGACCAATGTAGGACCAATGTAGGACGGTTGTCACAGAGCAAAGTAGGATTAAAGTCATACTACTGCCGTGTAAAGCTGGATACACACTATACAACTTTTGTTGTTCGATTATGTAGTAATAGGGCCTTCCTGATTGCATACAAATTGAAAGTGTTTAGGTTTGATCTCCTATTATACTGTATGGTTTTGGGGAAAAAAAAAAGGAAAAAAAAAATCTAAAGATAATTGTAAAGTCAGCTTTAGGAGAAATACAGTGAGGACAGATTGTGGTATAGAAGGAGCAGGTGTTCCACCCATGGGATTGATCATTTTGGGTTTGCGATTAATGAGGTCCCTTAACTTATGATAATAAAGACACAAACATTTTTTGGACAAGATCTGGCTTACTAATATAGATAAGTGTCCAAGTATCACAAAAGGGAGTTAGGGGGTTACTGAGTAAACAAGTAAAATGAGTTGAGATGCATCAGCCATTATACGAGCACAAGAATTCACAAAGAAGTGTGAGGCCTCGTACACACGAGCGGAGATGTCCGCTGAAAACGGTCCGATGGACCGTTTCAGCAGACATCTCCGATCGTGTGTATGGGCTAGCGGACAGATTTGTCCACCCGACAGATTTCAAAGCATGCTTTGAAATCTATTGGGTGGGAATGTGTCCGCCCGACATGTCTGCTGGTTAGTACACTTACCAGCAGACATGTTGTCCCGCACCGCCGCCGCGCCGCCGCCGAATGGATTCGGCGCATGCGCAGAAGTGTTTTACTTCCTGGTGCGGTGACGTGGCGGCGTCAACGTCACCGCCACGTCACCGCCACGTCACCGCCACGTCACCACGCCGTCCGCCGGCGGGGAATTTGATCCGATGGTGTGTACACGCCATCGGACCAAACTCCAGATCGGACATATCCGATGGAAACGGTCCGCGGACCGTTTTCATCGGATATGTCCGATCGTGTGTATGGGGCCTAAGAGACAATGTGATGAACTGATAAATCCATGAGAGTCCATGAAAGGCAAAAAGAAAGACACATTTAAATCTTTGGCCGTGTACACACGGCAGGGAACCTCGACGGGCAGAACACATCGTTCCGCCCGTCGAGGTTCCCTGCCGGCCGTCGAAATCGGCGACCCGCCCGTCGGGAATGGCAACCACCCATTCTTCCAGGCGGGCCGTCGAGCAAATAGAGAGCGTGCTCTCTATTTCTGCTCGACGGGCTTCCCGACGGGAAGCTCACCGAGAGCGTACACACGGCCGAGGTCCTCGCTGGAATGCAGCTTCCAGCGAGGTTCTCGCTGGTTTCCAGCGAGAACCTCAGTCGTGTGTACGCCGCATCAGCCTGAAAAGCTGTTTGAAATGACTGGGAGTTCAATATAATTCTGACAGTGTTGCAAGTGGCTGTTGAAAGCTGAATAGAGAGCAAGCATGTCTACAGGGTGGATTTCATTGTGGACTGTTTTTACATAAGAATGTACGGTAGAGTTTGTTAGAAAAAACATAGCAGGTCTTTAGATTCTTTAGTTCTCTGTTAAGAAAATGTAGCTCATACATATTTACTGAACACTACACTCAGCAGAAGTACTTGACATTGTACAGTTAGAGAAAAGTTGCCCGGAGTTTAGAAAGATGTACTGTGTATTAAGGAAATCAGTGTATCATTTGTATGTACTCCAGTCCCTGTACAAATTCACTTCAGTTCTCATCTACATAATCAAAATGGCTTCTTTGGGAAAATATATCCCCTTACTTTAATGGAACAGACAGTCAGGGATTTTGGAACTGAAAAAATATATTTTCCCAATGTTTTAATGCAGTTTTAATGTTACATATTATGTGTTATACATATTGCAAAGTATTAATTTTGCAGTCATTTAGAATGCTTAAGTGATCATACACTCACTAACTGTTGACTTTTATGCTCATAAAAATATGTCTATGTAAAAAGGGATTAATAGATTTAATGTAATCCATAAATATGCTTTAATTGTAGTGTAAAAATAATCAAAACATACAATAAATGGAATTTTCATGATGTCACATTCTGCTTGTACATATCTTCAATAATAGACAATGGGAAATGCATCGAAAGGATCTGAATCATTCTTTAAGTCCCTAAACCACATATGCACATGAGGCCAGCAAAGAGATGGGTAGTACACTAAACTCTATGACAGAGAACTGCCACATCCAAATTGCCCAGTCTGTTATCTCCCAAGAGAGTGGAACACTACAGTTGTAATTAGAAAGGTCTACAGGAAGTTTAAGGTTGAACAAAAGTGAACTTATAAATAAATAAAAATAATTTTGGACACTTTTTATTCTTTGTGAGCATTCAATTATTATGCTATTAATATGGATTGTTTAACCTCTTCCTTACCCAGCCATTATAAAATGACACCGGCAGGAACCCTCCCTCCCTCCAGGTTGACGTCATATGACATCCTTTCTTCCCGGCAGTCTAGGGCGCACCCACGGCACCGCTTGTGACCCAGTGCGCGTAGCCGGCAGCCACAATGTCCGCCGGGCACCCGTGATTGCCGGGGATCACGGCAGGAGTGTGGATCTGTGTGTGTAAACACACAGATCCACCTCCTGTCAGAGGTGATGAGACCGATGTGTGTTCCCAGTACAGAGGAACACATATCGGTCTCCTCCTCTTCTGAGTCCCCCTCCCCCTACAGTTAGAATCACTCCCAGGGAACATATTAACCCCTTTAGCGCCCCCTAGTGTTAACTCCTTCCCTGCCAGTCACATTTACACAGTAATCAGTGGTCCCAAAAACATGTCAAAAGTGTCCGATATGTCCGCTGCAATGTCACGGTCACAATAAAAATTGCAGATCGCTGCCATTACTAGTAAAAAAAAAAAATGGCATAAATCTATCCACTATTTTGTAGATGCTATAAGTTTTGCGCAAACCAATCAATATGCGCTTATTGCGATTTTTTTTACCAAAAATATGTAGAAGAATACGTATCGGCCTAAACTAAGGGGAAAAAAATGTAAAAAAAATGTAAAAAAAAAATTCTGGTATTTATTAAAACCAAAAGTAAAAAATATTGTGTTTCTTTTTTTAATTGTCGCTCTTCTTTTGTTTATAGCGCAAAAAATAAAGGTGATCAATTACCACCAGGGCCGGCGCTACCACTAGGCGGATTAGGCAGCCGCCTAGAGCGCACTGCCGCCTAGAGCGCAGCCATGGCCAGTCACCTACTCATCCCCGCTGGATGTAACCTCTGGAGCAGTGCGGTGCGGTCCCTGTGCGGTGTATCTTTATGAGTGTACACTGTACTGGAGCGGTCCGGAGGAGAGGGAATGTCTGCTGCCGGGGATAGTGCAGGGGCGCGGGGAGGAAACTATCACACATGCAGCAGTACACTGATAGATCGCGACCCCCCCCCCCGCTCCCACAGCGTCAGAGTTGTTAGATGGGCTCAGGGCTCTGATGCCGAGGAGCTGAGCCGCCTCCTTCACAGTCACTGGTCGGGACTCGTGAGTGGGTGTGGCCAGCCAAGGGACGATCCCGCCTGTCACTGGGGGAAGGAGAGCAAAGTGGGCGGCCTCGGGGATGATCGCAGGTCTTTCTGGGCACTGGGCAGAGCAGCAGGTAAAAAAAAAAAATGGTTCTAAAAATGCTGTTTTGTTTTTAATGAAGCCACTGGACTAGGAGAAATTGGGTAAACATTGCTCAGTCAGGATAGGGCTACAGGAAAACACAGATATCATCTTGATCTTTGTCATCTGTAGGACTTATATCTTTAGACTTTTACATAGAAGTAAATAGTGCTATTAGCTGACAAAGATCAAGATGGTATCTACTGACTGAGCAATCTTTAACTCAATTTCTCCTAGCTGTCACCCAGTCCCCCACCCTGCTGTCACCCAGTCCCCCACCCTGCTGTCACCCAGTCCCCTACCCTGCTGTCACCCAGTCCCCTACCCTGCTGTCACCCAGTCCCCTACCCTGCTGTCACCCAGTCCCCCACCCTGCTGTCACCCAGTCCCCTACCCTGCTGTCACCCAGTCCCCCACCCTGCTGTCACCCAGTCCCCCACCCTGCTGTCACCCAGTCCCCCACCCTGCTGTCAACCAGTCCCCCACCCTGCTGTCACCCAGTCCTCTCCTCTGCCCTGCAGTCACCCAGTCCTCTGCCCTGCCGTCACCCAGTCCTCTGCCCTGCCGTCACCCAGTCCTCTGCCCTGCCGTCACCCAGTCGTCCGCCCTGCCGTCACCCAGTCCCCCACCCTGCTGTGCCCAGTCCCTCAGCCCTGCTGTCACCCAGTCCTCTCCTCTGCCCTGCTGTCACCCAGTCCTCTCCTCTGCCCTGCTGTCACCCAGTCCTCCACCTTGCTGTCACCTAGTCCTCTCCTCTGCCCTGCTGCCACCCAGTCCTCTGCCCTGCTGCCACCCAGTCCTCAGCCCTGCCGTCACCCAGTCCTCAGCCCTGCCGTCACCCAGTCCTCAGCCCTGCTGTCACCCAGTCCCCCACCCTGCTGTCACCCAGTCCCCCACCCTGCTGTGCCCAGTCCCTCAGCCCTGCTGTCACCCAGTCCTCAGCCCTGCTGTCACCCAGTCCTCCACCTTGCTGTCACCTAGTCCTCTCCTCTGCCCTGCTGCCACCCAGTCCTCTGCCCTGCTGCCACCCAGTCCTCTGCCCTGCCGTCACCCAGTCCTCTGCCCTGCCGTCACCCAGTCCTCTGCCCTGCCCCTGCCGTCACCCAGTCCTCTGCCCTGCCGTCACCCAGTCCTCAGCCCTGCCGTCACCCAGTCCTCAGCCCTGCTGTCACCCAGTCCTCTCCTCTGCCCTGCTGCCACCTAGTCCTCTGCCCTGCTGTCACCCAGAGTTCTCTGCCCTGCTGTCACCCAGAGTTCTCTGCCCTGCTGTCACCCAGAGTTCTCTGCCCTGCTGTCACCCAGAGTTCTCTGCCCTGCTGTCACCCAGAGTTCTCTGCCCTGCTGTCACCCAGTTCTCTCTAAAAAAAAAAAAAAAATTGTTGGCAACTATGTTTGCTGTTTACGGCAGTTCAATGAGGTTCAACAAACATCACAGGGGGGTATAGACAGGGCCGGTGCTAGACTTTTGAGCCCTTTCTATACCTTATAGAGATATAGAAATTATATTTTAGCAGTGCTGTCACCCAGTCCCCCACTCTGCTGTCACCCAGTCCCCCACCCTGCTGTCAACCAGTCCTCAGCCCTGCTGTCACCCAGTCCTCTCCTCTGCCCTGCTGTCACCCAGTCCTCTGCCCTGCTGTCACCCAGTCCCCCACCCTGCTGTCACCCAGTCCCCCACCCTGCTGTCACCCAGTCCCCACCCTGCTGTCAACCAGTCCTCAGCCCTGCTGTCACCCAGTCCTCTCCTCTGCCCTGTTGTCACCCAGTCCCCCACCCTGCTGTCACCCAGTCCCCCACCCTGCTGTCAACCAGTCCTCAGCCCTGCTGTCAACCAGTCCTCTCCTCTGCCCTGCTGTCACCCAGTCCTCTGCCCTGCTGTCACCCAGTCCCCCACCCTGCTGTCACCCAGTCCCCCACCCTACTGTCACCCAGTCCCCCACCCTGCTGTCAACCAGTCCTCAGCCCTGCTGTCACCCAGTCCTCTCCTCTGCCCTGCTGTCACCCAGTTCTCTGCCCTGCTGTCACCCAGTCCTCCCCCCTGCTGTCACCCAGTCCTCAGCCCTGCTGTCACCCAGTCCTCCGCCTTGCTGTCACCTAGTCCTCTCCTCTGCCCTGCTGCCACCCAGTCCTCTGGCCTGCTGCCACCCAGTCCCCCACCCTGCTGTCAACCAGTCATCAGCCCTGCTGTCACCCAGTCCTCTCCTCTGCCCTGCTGTCACCCAGTCCTCTGCCCTGCTGCCACCCAGTCCTCTGCCCTGCCGTCACCCAGTCCTCAGCCCTGCTGTCACCCAGTCCTCAGCCCTGCCGTCACCCAGTCCTCTCCTCTGCCCTGCCGCCACCCAGTCCTCTGCCCTGCCGTCACCCAGAGTTCTCTGCCCTGCCGTCACCCAGAGTTCTCTGCCCTGCTGTCACCCAGAGTTCTCTGCCCTGCTGTCACCCAGAGTTCTCTGCCCTGCTGTCACCCAGAGTTCTCTGCCCTGCTGTCACCCAGTTCTCTCTAAAAAAAAAAAAAATTGTTGGCAACTTTGTTTGCTGTGTACGGCAGTTCAATGAGGGTCAACAAACATCACATGGGGGTATAGACAGGGCCGGTGCTAGACTTTTGAGCCCTTTCTATACCTTATAGAGATATAGAAATTGTATTTTAGCAGTATACAAGTTTTATTTAAAAAAAAAATTTTGGGGGGGGGGGGGCGCAAGTAGCTGGTCTCGCCTAGGGCGCAAAAAAGTCTAGCACCGGCCCTGATTACCACCAAACGAAAGCTCTATTTGTGGGGGAAAAAACATAAAGATTTAATTTGGGTACAGTGTTGCATGACCGCTCAATTGTCATTCAAAGTTCAACAGCGCTGAAAACTAAAAACTGGTCTGGGCAGGAAGGGGGTGAAAATGCCCTGTATGGAAGTGGTTAAACAATATATGTATTGCAAAACAAAAATATATATATATTAGCATTTCCAAAATGTTATGTTAAAATTGTTTATCATATTCTAAAATCAATCTCAAAATTTTATTTTTACATATAATTATGTTTAGACTGAACCATTTGCTTAAAGTAGAGCTATACATAGAATCTAAAGTTTGGCTATTCAACAGGGATTCAATAGCACAGTTATTGTGACAAGGAAAAGTAAAAGCAAGTGTTAATATAGACAGCGCTGAAAAGAAAATTGTGCAAAAAAGTGTAAAAAGTTTAACAAACCTTCAAATTTCAATAAAGTGACATTGCAACCCAGAATGTAATAAAAAAATAAAGTTTGGGTTGCCTTGTCACTTTTTTGAAATTTTAAGCTTTCATGACAATTTTTTTTTTTTTCAGTGCAGTCTTTATTATATTGACACTTGATTTTCACATATATTGTGACATAGTACCTGTTGCTAATCCACACGAAATAAGATGGCACAGATTTTTTACGCATTTTATAAAGTAGTAAAAGTGTATATTTCCTGATTAGAAGAAGCACTGCAGTTCATCACATGTGACAGCAACTTGACACGCTCACTACTTCTATCCTCACAGCAGATTATTGGGAGTTAGGCAGTCATACCTCACACACTTCTACTTCTGATTACTGGATTACATTGATAGCAAGGCGAACAGGAAGGTGCACAGTAGTAGACATGTGCATTTGTTTTCGTCCGATTGCATTTTCGTCCAAATTTCGGGTATTTTCGTTATCATTTTAACAAACGAAAACTAACGCGCAGAATCCAAAATCCGAAAGATCTGACATAAAATATGCTTTATTTTTGTTTTGTTGCGACAACAGTTCGATATGGATAGAAGATTTGACATGACGGTGACAGTAGCGATCTGTGTTTGTGGAACCTGCAGTCGAATGTGCCTAACCTAACCCTATTAGTCCAATATTATTCTACATAGAGAGGAAAGATTCGACATAGAGAGAAAAGATTCAAAATTATATAGACAGTGTTGGGGTAGACCAGTGATGGCGAACCTTGGCACCCCAGATGTTTTGGAACTACATTTCCCATAATGCTCATGCACTCTGCAGTGTAGTTGAGCATCATGGGAAATATAGTCCCAAAACATCTGGCGTGCCAAGGTTCGCCATCACTGGGGTAGACCATTCGACACGAACAACGAAGATTCAACAAAGCAGCGAAAAACATACAAACGTTGAATCTGTCATTGAAGGCTTATGGTGTCTTTCGAAAGTTCTAAGAAGATTTAACAAGCAGCTAAACTGTACGACGCCGCAATCGTACATTTCCGATCAAATGCTCGGACCGTAGGCTATAGAAGTAATTGAATGTTGGTTGACTAGTAATAATAATTTATAAATATAAATATTACTAGTGTCATACAACATTAGAATTCTTCTATAGCTTGTGGGCGGAACATTTGACCGGAAATGTACGTTTGCGACATCGTACAGTTTAGCTGCTCCTTCAAATCTTCTTGGATTTCATTAGACAGACACCATAATCCTTCAATAACAGATTCGACCTTAATTAATTCGGATTTTTGAATAAATATATTTTTTAACGAAACAAAATAAATAAAAACAAATTTTGGGAGTTACTAAATAAACAAAACTCCGAAACAAAATATTTCAGTGTGCACGTGTCTACACAGTAGTACTTTCACCCAAAATCTCAATAGACTAGCATTCAGAGATAGCAGTACCATAGGTGATTTTACACTGCAGATATACAACTATTGGGCTACAGAATAGGGGTGCTTAGTCACAGTTAATATTTCAAGTTGTTCCCTATATGATAATACATTTCACTTGTTTTTAGTTCAGACCTATAGATCTTTTGCTATACTATAATTCCTTTTTAAGCTTCTCTTTAGTTAAATCCTCAGGGTATCGTTAAATGGTTATTTCTAAGCAAGCTTACCCGCCAAATTTATTTCTAGGGAAAATATGTAGAATGGTTACAATACTCACAATATTTAAGGCCGCGTACACACGATCAGTCAAAACCGATGAAAACGAACTGAAGGACCGTTTCATCGGTCCAAACCGATCATGTGTGGGCCCCATCGGTCAATTATATTTCGGTCAAAAAAAAGAGAACTTGCTTTAAAATTTGACCGATGGATGCCTGACCGATGGGTCAAAACCGATCGTTAGTATGCAAAAGCATCGGGTAAAAGGCCGCGCATGCTCAGAATCAAGTCGACGTATGCTTGGAAGCATTGAACTTTGTTTTTTTCAGCACGTCGTTGTGTTAAAACACATAAAGGTCACCGCGTTCTAACACGATAGTTTTTTTTAACTGATGGTGTGTAGGCACATGAGACCATCAGTCAGCTTCATCGGACCGTTCTCATCGAATGGACTGATCGTGTGTACGCGGCCTTAGTCACTACGATGCAAAAGTGCAGTTTGTGATACTTTTTTACTGCCTTCTTCAGCTGCTGCACTTACACTACTGTGATGGATCCCAGATACCCCAGGTGGGCACATCCGCCAGACCTGTGTCTCCTGTACTTCAAACGCACCGCAGCCTGCAGATAACCATCCCTTAACCCCTCAATCACGAGACAATCCACACAGGTGTTGAGGGTTAAACATCCGGAGCTTAAACTGTTTATTAACCACTTCCATACTGGGCACTTAAACACCCCTCCAATTTTCAGCTTTCAGCGCTCTTACACTTTGTATGACAATTACTCAGTCATGCAACACTGTACCCAAATGATTTTTTTGTCCTTTTTTTCCCACAAACAGAGCTTTCTTTTGGTGGTATTTGATCACCTCTGCATTTTTATTTTTTGCGCTATTAATGAAAAAAGACCGAAAATATGGAAAAAATATGTTTTTTTCTTAGTTTCTGTGATAACATTTTGCAAATTATTAATTTTTCTTCATAAATTTTGGCCACAATTTATACTGCTACATGTCTTTGATAAAAGTAACCCAAAGTTTTTGGAAATGTTTTGGTCTGTGTGAAAATTTTAGAGTTACATAGTTACATAGTTAGTCAGGTTGAAAAAAGACACAAGTCCATCCAGTTCAACCATAAAAAAAAAAAAAAAAAAAAAAAAAAAAACACAGTACGTCCCATACACCCAACTCCATACCCACAGTTGATCCAGAGGAAGGCAAAAAAAAACAGCATCGCATGATCCAATTTGCTACCGGAGGGGAAAAAATTCCTTCCTGATCCCCCGAAAAGCAATCGGATTTACCCCGGATCAACTTTACCTACAAAACTTAGTACTCAGTTATATTATGTGCATTTAGGAAAGAATCCAGGCCCTTCTTAAAGCAATCTACTGAGCTGGCCAGAACCACCTCTGGAGGGAGTCTGTTCCACATTTTCACAGCTCTTACTGTGAAGAAACCTTTCCGTATTTGGAGGTGAAATCTCTTTTCCTCCAGACGTCAAGAGTGCCCCCTTGTCCTCAGTGTTGACCTTAAAGTGAATAACTCAACACCAAGTTCACTATATGGACCTCTTATATATTTGTACATGTTGATCATATCCCCCCTTATTCTCCTCTTCCCAAGAGTGAATAAATTCAGTTTTTCTAATCTTTCCTCATTGCTGAGCTCCTCCATGCCTCTTATCAGTTTAGTTGCCCTTCTCTGCACTTTCTCCAGTTCTCCGATATCCTTTTTGAGAACTGACGCCCAAAACTGGACTGCATATTCCAGATGAGGTCGTACTAATGATTTGTACAGGGGCAAAATGATATCTCTATCTCTGGAGTCCATACCTCTCTTAATACAAGAAAGGACTTTGCGCGCTCTGGAAACTGCAGCTTTGCATTGCATGCCATTATTGAGCTTATGATCAACTAAAACCCCCAGATCCTTCTCCACTACAGATCCCCCCAGTTGAACTCCCCCTAGCATGTATGATGCATGCATATTCTTAGCCCCCAAGTGCATAACTTTACATTTATCAACATTAAACCTCATCTGCCACATAGTCGCCCAATTAGACAGAGCATTGAGGTCGGCTTGTAAATTGGAGACATCCTGCAAGGATGTTATTCCACTGCATGGCTTGGTGTCATCTGCAAAGACAGAAATGTTACTTTTTTTTTTTTTTTTTCAATCGTTTTTATTAAGTTTCCAAATACAAAGTACACTACAAACATTGTACGTCGTGCAATGACACATAAGAGAAATACACGTAGCAAGAAGCAAGTTATCAACTATCATGTTGGTGGTAGTCATTGTAGCTTGATCAAACATGAAACGTGGTCTCCTCTCCCCCCCTGGTCACCCCATTTGGGTTCATTCTGTGACTCAGGGAGGGGGACAAAACTGGCCTAAGGCCCCTGTGTGGGGGGAAACCCCACAGGGCGATTGTCAGGAAAAATAAAATTACATAATAAACAGAACCAGCAAACAAGTGTACAAGCGCAAAAGCAAGCTCACGTGGACTATGACTCAAGGGAGAACACATTGTTCGGTCAAGAAAGGTCTAGTCATTGTGCGAAGGTGTATGTTGTTTTATATGGACAACGCAGTTCTAGAACAGCGTACCCAGGGACTCCAGGCAATCCGGAGTTTTGTGCTTTGGTTGGCGTTGATTGCCATCATAGTTTCGTAACTGGAGTGTAGGTCCACGAGGTCAATAACCTGGTCAATGGTCGGGGACTTCTCTGATCTCCAAAGTTTTATTAGGCAGAGTCTGGCGGCCAGAATAATGTGTGTAGTGACGTATCTAAAGGGGTAGGATATGTCGTCAATGGTTAGGTTGAGCACTGCAAGCTCCGGAGTCTGGGCCACTGATCTATTGGTAATAGTGGAAATTAGCTTAAACGTGTTGTTCCAATACTTTTGGATATAGGGGCAGGCCCAGAACGTGTGAAGCATGTCTCCTTTAGAGGATTTACATCTCCAACACATGTTGGATAATTGAGGGTTAAACGATGCCAGCCTAACTGGCGTCAGATACCAGCGAAGTGTGATTTTTTGGGTGAGCTCCCAGAGTGCGGCGCATTTCGTGGACCTATAGATTGACTGGAGGGCATGCGTCCACTGATCAACGGAGTAGGAACGCTGTAGGTCAGCTTCCCACAGTAAGTGAGAGGGTGATTTGGAGAATTGAGACTTTAGGTGGAGCATGTTGTAGAAGTGCGAGATGCCTTTTGTGCTGGGAGTTGGATCGGTTAAGAATTTCCAGGTCTTTGGAGGAATGGCATAGATAGGTGAGGGAATGGGATTCAAGCAATGACAAATCCTCAGGTAGGTATAGAGTTCTGTGGAGGGAAGGTCAAACTCCTTCTGGAGTTGGGAGAAGGGTTTAGGAGTGTTTCCGTGAAATATTTGGTGGAGAAAAAGAACACTCTTGAGGGACCAACGTGTGAGAGGTAGTTCTGGTGAGAGATAGTGTAGGGAATCTAGGGGAATTTGGTCCATGGGGGCAGAAGTCGAGTAGGTAGAGTGCTTCACCAGTTTAACCCATGCTTTCGCGGTGGCCCTCATGGTGGGTGAGAGTGCGGACGGGATTTTCGTCCCCAGCGGAGTGCTCAAAAGCCAAGATCGAAGGGAGGGACGGGTTAGGGAGAAGCGTTCTATTTGTCCCCAAGGAGTGCTAGGGCGCTCCCTGAACCATTCAGGTAATTGAGTGAGGATAGCTGCTAAATAATAATCCTCGAAATCTATGGAGCCTACGCCCCCCGCTAGTTTGTGTTTAATGAGTTTCGAGTGTGCGCACCGAGGACATTTACCCTTCCAGAGATGTTGGTTCAGAACAGCTTGGAGGGACCTAAAGAGGGAAGAGGGGACAGGTATGGCGAGCGTTCTGAAGTAATATAGTATCTGCGGAAGGCAGAGCATTTTAAATGCTGCCAGTCTGCCCGACAAGGAAATCTCATGTTTGGTGATTAGATGGGAGTCTGAACGGATCTTCTGTAGGAGGGGTTGGAAATTAGCGGAAAAAAAGATGTTTAATGGTACGCGTCAACTTAATCCCTAGGTATGATAATTCTCTATCCGCCCATTTGAACTGATGTTGCAGTTGTAACAGGTTTTTGGTAGTTGCGTCAAGGTTGATATCTAGTATGAACGACTTGGTCATGTTTACCTTATAGTATGATACAGTGCTAAACCATGTGAGCAATTTTTGTACTTCTGCCAGGGAAGGAGCCGGGTCAGTAAGAATTAGGATGACGTCGTCTGCAAATAGACTGATTTTATGCGAAGTATGTCCAATTTGTATGCCTGAGATGGAGAGGTTGGCTCTAACATGTGCTGCCAATGGTTCCATGAGTAGGTTAAAGATTAACGGGGATAAGGGGCAGCCCTGTCTCGTACCGTTTGTGATGGGGAATGGGCGAGAGGTCATGGTTGCTGTGAATACCTGAGCCGCAGGGGTTGAGTAGAGTGCCATAATGGCGTTGAAGATAAATCCCTGGAAGCCAAAATGATGGAGTACTGATCTAAGGTAGGACCAGTGGACCCTGTCGAACGCCTTCTCTGCATCCAAAGAGAGGAGCAGAGAAGGCGTTCCGGTCGTCTCTGCATGGTGGATCAGGTTTATCAATCTCCTTGTGGCATCTGAGGCCTGTCTGCTCATAGTAAAGCCGGTCTGGTCCCTATGAATGAGGGTGGGCATAATCTGTTTCAGTCTGCCTGCTATAGTTTTGGCGTAGATTTTTAAATCTAAATTAAGTAAAGAAATCAGATGGAAATTTTGGGGTAATGTCGGCTCCTTCCCTGGTTTCGGTATGGTCACAACAAGAGCATTTAAAGATTCAGGTGCAAAACGGGAGGAGGAGGCAGCGTTATTGAACATCTCGGTCATGTGTGGGATTAGGTGTTCAGAAAAACGTTTGTAGTATTCTCCCGGTATACCATCAGGCCCAGGAGCCTTGCCTGAGGGGAGTGAGTTGATGGTCATTAGGATTTCCTTATCGGTCAATGGAGTGTTCAGGGCGGAGAGTTGGTCAGTCGTCAAGGTGGGCAGTCGAATGCTTTGAAGGAAATGGTTAATGTCATCTTGTGAAGGCTGTGGAGTTGGGGGGTCTTCATGTAGGTTACAGAGATCCTTATAGTAGTCACTGAATGCGTCAGCTATATCTTGGGGATTTGTCAGGGAAGCGTTGTTGTGTGGATGAAAGAGTTGTGAGATATTGGCTTTGGAGCGTCTGTTGTGCGAGTCTTTTACCGGCCTTGTTAGACGTGGAGTAAGCCGTGGCTTTCATTTTCTTCTGGAGATACTCATAGGAATGCAGAAGAAGCGCTCTAAGTTCTCGCCTAAGGGAAGTCAGTTCTTCAAGCAGGACTGGGCGGGGGTCAGTCTTATTTTGGGATTCCAAGGCTGTTATTTGAGATGTTATCTCATCAAGGCGCTGCGTCCTCCTCTTTTTATGAAGAGATCCTATCTTAATTAGTACACCTCTCATGTAAGCCTTGTGAGCTCTCCACACAACCCCAGGGTCAGACACTGAGCTCGCGTTCAGTGCAAAGTAGTTTTGGATATGGTCAGCAATCTCTAGTGAATACTCTTCGTGTTGTAGTATATAGGTATTCGCTCTCCATACAAAAGTGTTGTGGAGGCGCTTGGTGTTTTCTACAGTGAGTGAGATCGGGGCGTGGTCTGACCATGTGGCAGTGTGGATCGCCGAGGCAGAATTTGGCTGCAAAAGAGTCTTATCTGTCAGGAACAGATCAATTCGTGAGTAAAAATTATGTCTAGGGGAGAAAAAGGTGAAGTCATTTTCGGTTCCGTGGTGACATCTCCAGACGTCGAAAAGATTGTGGGACGATAGAATTTTTTTCAATGGGGAATCCCATCGCTTGGCCGCAGACGTGGTGTCCATGAGGAAATCCGGGGCGAGATTGAAGTCTCCTCCCAGGAGCAGATGGCCCTTCTGAATAGGTTTAGCTAAACGTGCTCGCCATGGACCCGGGTGATGTCTGATCACGGATGGCCGTGGATGGAGTCGCGAATAGGGCCGTTGTGGTGCTAATTGTCTCCCAGGGCTGCCGAGCTGAGGGACTATGCTGCCATCTTCAGCTCCGGTCGGCCACGCCCCCTCAGAAATGTTACTTTTGATCTCAGACCCAATATCATTTATAAATGTATTGAAAAGTAAGGGACCCAGCACCGAACCTTGGGGTACACCGCTGATAACCTTGGACCATTCAGAGTAAGAATCATTAACCACAACTCTCTGAATCCTGTCTTTCAGCCAGTTTTCTATCCATTTACAAACTGATATATCTAATCCTGTAGACCTTACCTTACACATGAGCCGTGTGTGTGGAACTGTATCGAACGCTTTTGCAAAATCCAAGTATACCACGTCCACTGCCACGCCTCTGTACGGGGTTTTACTTACCTCTTCATAAAAGGAAATCAGGTTTGTCTGACAACTTCTGTCTTTCATGAATCCATGCTGTCTGCTGCTTAAATAGTTTGTTTCCAGCAAGAATTCATCCATGTGGTCTTTTATTAAACGTTCCAGTATCTTCCCAACTATAGAAGTTAAACTAACATGTCTATAGTTACTTGGTAAAGACTTTGTTCCCTTTTTAAATATGGGCACCACATTGGCTCTACGCCAATCCAGTGGTACTATTCCCGTCATTAATGAGTCCCTAAATATTAGATACAGTGGCTTTGAAATTTAAGAGCTCAATTCTTTTAGGATCCGTGGGTGGATGCCATCTGGTCCAGGTGCTTTATCCACCTTTATTCTGTCTAAATATTTCTGGACCATATCACTTTTGAGCCATTGTGGATTTGGGGCTGTGCCACTCCCACCCCCATTATGGACAGTCTACAACCTATAGTGCAAATCATAAAAAATGATCACATCTGATCTCACCTGATGTACTGAAGGCCTCTCTCATTTCTTGAGACCCTAACAAGCCAGGAAAGTACAAATGCCTACAGATGGCACTGATGAGGTGGCAATGATGGCACTGAGGCAGCACAGATGGCACTGAGATGGGTACTGATGAGATGTGTACTGATGTGCACCGATGAGGCCTGTGTACTGGTGGACACAGGTGGGCACTGATGAGGCGGCACAGATGGCACTAATGAGACGGCACAGATGGCACTAATGAGGCGGCACAGATGGCACCAATGAGGCGGCACAGATGGCACTGAGATGGGTACTGATGAGATGGGTACTGATGTGCACTGATTGACTGAGGCACAGGTGGGCACTGTTGAGGTGGCACAGGTGGGAACTGATGAGGTGGCACAGGTGGGCACTGATTGCATATGTGCACTGAGGTGGCAGATGGGCACTGGGCACAGGTGGTACTGGTGGCACAGGTGGGCACAGGCGGGCACAGTGGTACTGATGGGCATAATGGTACTGGTGGGCATGGTGGTACTGGTGGGCACAGGTGGGCACGGTGGTACTGGTGGGCGCACGGTGGGCACGGTAGTACTGGTGGGCACGGTGGTACTGGTGGGCGCACGGTGGTACTGGTGGGCACGGTGGTACTGGTGGGCACGGTGGTACTGGTGGGTACAGGTGGGCACGGTGGTACTGATGGGCACGGTGGTACTGGTGGGGGCACGGTGGTACTGGTGGGCGCACGGTGTTACTGGTGGGCACACGGTGGTACTGGTGGGTACTGATGGGCACTGGTGGGCACAGTGGTACTGGTGGGCACAGTGGTACTGGTGGGCACATTGGTACTGGTGGGCACGGTGTTACTGGGGAGCACTGTGGTACTGGGGGGCACAGGTGGTCCTGGGGGCACTGATTGGTCTCACTGGTTTGTTACAGATTTCTCTCCCTCCTCACACGCGGTGTCTGTGTGAGGAGGGGAGAGCCGGCAATGAGAGATGATCTCATATGTTTACATATGAGATCAACTCTCATTGGCCACACAGATCGCGCTGTGATTGGCTATTTACCGCGATCTGTGACGAGGAAAGAGCAGGACGCATATATGCGTCCTGGCAGAGATTCAGAGCCACCCTGCGGCACCCTGCACATATTCGTAAGGCCGTCGGGAAGTGGTTAAAGTAAAAAACAAACAGTTTTACACACAGTTAGGGACACTCCCCTTAGCCTTGTCTAAGAGGGGAGAGGGACAAAGACAACCAATGGGAACTGAACATTTGGACATTGAAACAGGCTACAGATACCTAATGAGATTATGGTAAGCAGGCAGCCTCTCAATACACACCCCCTGCGGAGAGACGTCTGCAGTCCAGTCTCCATTATCTATGTGTCATGAATCAACACAATTAGACACAGCAACAAGAGCAGGCATGGGGGGAGAAGAGCATTACATTACATTACATTACTTTATCTCAATGCCAGCATGTCCCAGGTCTCCAGTATCTTTCTGGCCCATAGTCTGTCGGTAGGAGGCCCGTCCCCAGTCCCTTCCAAAACACACAGTGACAGTGGGTTCTGTCACAACTACATTTCCAGAATCAGGTACAGGCAAAGAGTAAATGCGAGTTGCTGGGTTGACGTAGCTCCCTCAGTGGCCACATATTCAAACAAAAATTATGCAGATGTGCGGGCTATCAAGGATGACAATTTGGAGCAAAGAAGAGTATAGGTTGAGCATAGTGACAGAATAAGGAATCTGATGAGATGAAGACAGACATCCATTAAAGGGAGCAAATGCAGAATGCAGCAATGATGCAATATGTAGTAGGTGAAAATAATGGGGGCAGGTGACAGAAAACACAATAGACTGCCAGAAAAATTATCAATAAATTTCAGATCTGAAACGTGAGGGGTTGGAGGAGAAGACAAGTGGGCACATTATTGGAATGCCAGGAGAGGAAAATAAAAAGTTATTGATGAGGGTAGAAGAAAGCAAGAAGTGAGTGGTGGATTTGGTATGTGAAAGTTAATGGTTAAAGCCAGCCATACATGGATCCAAATTTGGCAGCAGGGACTAGATGACTTCTGTACAACCAGCCTGTCAGATTTTCCCCATGTAATCAATGCTGCCGGCTGTAGCATTATTGTATCGTGAGGGCGAGAAAGTCTTCAACCTATCAGAATACAATAGCTCGGTTGGGAGGATTCTCCCATCCACATTAAAGGGGTTGTAAAGATTTGTCTTTTATTTTCTAAATTGGTTCCTTTAAGCTAGTGCAGGGATCTCCAAACTATGGCCCTCCAGTTGTTCAGGAACTACAATTCCCATCATGCTTAGTCATGTCTGTGAATGTCAGAATTTTACAATGCCTCATGGGAAATGTAGTTCCGAAACAGCTGGAGGGCCGTAGTTTGGAGATCCTTGAGCTAGTGCATTGTTGGTTCACTTACCTTTTCCTTCGATTTCCCTTCTAAATGTTTTTTTTTCTTTGTCTGAATTTCTCACTTCCTGTTTCTCCTCAGTAAACTTGCCACCATCATCCAAGTCATTCTGGCTGGGGGTTAGTCAGCCAGAAAAGCTTACTGAGGAGGAACAGGAAGTGAGAAATTCAGACAAAGAAAACAAAGAAAAAAAAACATTTAGAAGGAAAATCGAAGGAAAAGGTAAGTGAACCAGCAATGCACTAGCTTAACCACTTGCTTACTGGGCACGTATACCCCCTTCCTGACCAGGTGAAATTTCAGCTTCCGGCACTGCGTCGATTTAACTGACAATTGCGCGGTCATGCGACGTGGCTCCCAAACAAAATTGACGTCCTTTTTGCCCCACAAATAGAGTTTTCTTTTGGTGGTATTTGATCACCTCTGCGGTTTTAATTTGTTGCGCTATAAACAAAAAAAGAGCGACAATTTTGAAAAAAAAAAATATTTTTTACTTGTTGCTATAATAAATAGCCCAATTATTTTAAAAAAAAATACATTTTTTTCTCAGTTTAGGCCGATACGTATTCTTCTACATATTTTTTGTAAAAAAAAAAAAAATCGCAATAAGTTATAGCGCTTACAAAATAGGGGACAGAATTATTATTATTATTATTATTTTTTACTAGTAATGGCGGCGATCTGCGATTTTTATTGGGACTGCGACATTAAGGTGGACACATCGGACACTTTTGACAGATTTTTGGCACCATTCACATCTATACAGCGATCAGTGCTATAAATATGCACTAATTACTGTATAAATGTGACTGGCATTGAAGGGGTTAACACTAGGGGGCGAGTAAGGGGTTAAATATGTACCTGCATAGTGTTCTAACTGTGGGGGGAGGGGGGTGACTGGGGGAGGTGACCAATCTATGTCCCTATGTACAAGGGACACAGATCGGTCTCCTCTCTCCCCTGACAGGACGTCGATCTGTGTGTTTATGTCCTTGTCCTGTAACCGCTGATTGCGAGTGCCTGGCGGACATCGCGGCCGCCAGGCACGCGCATCTGCATCTCAGCCTGGAGGAGCGGAGGCCATATATAGATGTCCTCCCAAATATTTAGAACCACCCTGCGGCCGTATAAAGTGGTCGTCGGGAAGTGGTTAAAGGAACATATTTAGAAAATAAAAAACAAACCTTTACAACCACTTTAAGTGTGTAGATCAGGGAATTGAGTCTTAAGCTGACAATACAATATACCATCCGATTGTACACTATCCTTTAGCTCTACCATTAACTATGTAGCTACCCTCTCAGGAGCCGCTGGTTAGATTTTTGGGATCGGCATAATTAAAGTTACCTTTGATGTTTCTAGGGATAATGATGGCAACAACAATGAGAGCAGAGACGGAATGTCCAAGCAAATGGTTGACGTTTTCTAAGTGCTTTATTCTCGGTCCAACACGACCAATAGGGATGAGCTTCGCGTTCGAAATGAACGTATGTTCGACTCGAACATCGTCCGTTCGATCGTTCGTCGAATTTCGAACAAAAACGATCGTTCGCGGCAAATTTGAGTGAAACGAAACGACCATTTTAAGACTTTTTTCCATTGATACATGTTCCCTGGGGCAAGACCTGGGTTCTGAAAGACGTTTTTCAACAATAACTTGAAAATTGGTCTTTAAAACAACCGTTTTTAAAACTTTTTTTCCATTGATATTACTAGCTGGAGTGGGTGCGGAGCACCCAGACAGGCCTCTCTCACCGGCCTGGCAACCAGAGCGTCACTGAGAATGCTGAGAAGGAACAAGTCTCTGCCGCCGATTTGGCTCTAATAAATTAGTAAAGGCCTCTGCCACAGGTCCGATACTTGAGAACGATAGAGCAAATCCTTTCAGTCAATAATTAAGGAGCCACCGACTGAGGCCGCGTACACACGTCCGAGAACCTCGTCGGGCTAAACCCATCGTTCCGCCCCGACGAGGTTCCCGATGAGCGATCGAAAAGGTCGTCGAGCCAAATTTTCTCATTGAACAACGAGGAAAAAGAGAGCATGCTCTCTATTTTGGCTCGACGAGCTTCCCGACGGGAAGCTCGTCGAAAGTGTACACACGGCCGATTTGCTCGGCAGAATATGTCTCCCAGCGAGCTTCTCGCTGGATTCTGCCGAGAAGCTCGGTCGTGTGTACGGGGCCTAACAGTTTGCTGCATACAACCTGTCAGTGTCCGGTCACTCAGATCCCCGATGGTTTTGTCTGCGCCCCATTGGTTCACCTGCCTCCGGGCTCACCTCAGACTGACTCCCCACCGAACAGCACCCAGCATCGGATCCTTTTCTCTTGAAGTGTGGGGACCCAGTAAGTCACTGGGGCCCCTTGGCAATTCTAGTTGCTCTGAGCCATGAGGCCCAGAGTTTGGAACTCTGCTTAGCACGGGCCCCGGCCAGGTAGGCCATGATGACAGGGCCTGTGATGTGTGCACACCAGGAACCCGCGGAGAACCTCGAAAAATGGCGTCTGCCACAGATATACCTGTCCCCAGCATGCCCCACGAGGGAAACACTCCTCTAATTGGCTGCTGAGAAAAAATGGCTCTGCCTAAACCCCTCTGGCGCCACCTGCTGCTCAGAGATGAGGCTGCATCTCCGAAAGAACACAGAATGACCCACAGGACAATTCAGGGCTGACAGCAACCCAAATTTACCATATATCAACCTGGGTGAGAGCAGATAAGTCTTTCACCCCACTAAATTTACAATAGCGTCCCTTCTGAAAGTAAGGGGGTTCTACAGCAGTATAAAGCACACATCAACATTTGGCCTGTTTAGTAGCAGGTTCAGCAGAAACAGACTGAATTTCGATCTTTGTGTAGCCCTCTCTGTTCAACAGAAGCCGATAGTTAGGCCAGTTTCTGTCAAATGTTCCTTCTGAAAAAACAGCATTTGTTCAGCTGCTGCAGCCAATGGCTCCAGTGCCGATCGATGTATTCTAACAAAGGGAGGAATTCCCACAGTCAGAATACAATAGCACTGGGGAGATACATTGCTTGTATGAATGATTTTTTTTTTACTCAGCCCACTGGTTGAACGTAAAAAAAAAAAAACATTACAATGTGTTTACCCAGCCTACCTGACTATGTAAATGGTTGTTTGGGTGTGTCCTCCTAGCCTAAAGGAGATTGTACAGAGGTTATTCAATCAGATTGTATAGTGTATGGCCAGCATAAGTCAGATGCTGCTTCTATTATAGTTTCCCTTTAATAAAAGCTTCCAAACCCAAATCTGAAAGTTTGTGAGTGATCAGTATTCTACAAAGACTCTGCAAGTCATTACTGAATACTGAAAGTACTAGCATATGCAGCATGCATAAGCTGACACATTCACTAACTGGTAACAGATAAAATCTGCTGTTAACTATGCTGGCAAATTTAGCGTATTTCACACAATACACAAGGGATGGATTAAAGGACTATATGCCCTGAAGCTGAAAATTATTGTGGGCCCATCAGCCTTTCTGCATGAAGCAAAATGGACACATGTATATTAAACCACCTCTACATTTTAAAGACTAGAATATTCATTTAATATGTCAACAGCAAATTAAAAAAAAAGTATTTAATTAGTTTCTATACTTTATGTTCTTAATTATGTAAAAAAAAAAAAATGTTTGCTATGGGTAACTGTATATAGCTTCTTCTTTTTGTTCCATGTAAAAGTACATAAACATAGTAACATACAGTACAACATTCTTTACCCTGTGGCTACATTGTGCTATAATGAATGTATGAATTATAATGGGCAAAACATGGGCCTGATAACCAATGTGTCTTAGCTTTCTTGGGCCTTGTGTGGTAAGGGTGGTGGTAAATAGACTACAAATAATAGGCAACTTTGCAATTTATTTTATTTTTTTAACAACGAGGTTGGTCTTTATTAAGAAAGTATCAAAATACAAATGACATGCGTATGCAGTTCATAAAGAGGCACATAAAACAACTACAAAGACGATGTGCAGATTGCGCGAAATCAAAGTCATTCACAAACCTTATCATGAACCCTCCCGTCCACCCATCAAACAGGTGCAATAAGGAACACGAAGGCATAAACTGTAAATAGAACACACATTAGAACTGTTGTGTCAAGGGAAGCCAGACTCTGTCAAATTTACGAGGGCATCCCCTGTTAATATAAGTCAATTTATACATTGGCAACAGAGCATTTACTGAAGAGTCCCAGGCCCCAACAGTGGGGGGCGAGGGAGAGGACCACGTCTTAAGAATTTCCTTCTTGGCATAAAAAAGTAGCATGGAGACAAGCAGTTTCGTACCCCGAGGACGCTGGTCATCCTCATGTATCCCAAGCAGAGCTAGCTCAGGCGAGACCGGAATAGACAGCGTGAGACGCATGTTGATACACTCAAACACTCTTTCCCAGTACGACACCAGCCGCTGGCAGGTCCAGAACATATGAAAGAAAGAGCCTTCTGGGGAACGACACTTAGGGCAGTTGGGAGACCTGTCCGGGTATATCCGATGCAACCTCTGGGGCGTGTAATAGACTTGATTCATGAACTTGGTGTGTATCAGTTTGTCCCTAGAAGATATCAACATCCTGGCCCCATCCTCAAAACAGTCTTCCCAATCTTCCTTATCAAAGGAATGTCAGAATGCCACCTGTCCCAGAGGACACCCATCCTGGGAGAATCCACCTCCAGCAGGGCCATATACAGTGTAGACAGCGTCTTCCTAAGAGTCTCCTGAGCCAGTATCTCCTCAACGGGGTCAACACTTATGGTGATAGCCTGCGGGAATTGTGCCCTAGCGGCGTGCCTCAGCTGGTAATACCTAAACAACGTGTGTCCCGGAAGTCCATACTTGACCGCCAAGGCCCGGAAGGGCAACAGCGATCCCGCACGCATAATGTCCTGGAGCTTCTTGACCCCATAACCTGCCCACAATTGAGGGTCCGGTACAGTCCTAAAGTGAGGAAGGGAGGGATTCCCCCAAATCGGGCAGAAGGGGGAGTAATGGTGGGGGCGAACTAGTCGCCTACGGGCCGCAGACCATACCTGCAGAGTAGTGACGGTAGGTGCAGGGAGAGAGGGGTACACAGCGGCCCCTCTATACACCAAATTGCCCAAGCGCAAGTTTCACCCCCCCCCTGCCCACAACTTTCTGGAACACATAACAGGTCCTAGAAGGCTGCTTGACTATTTACAAAGTACAGCACAGCTTGTGCATGCACAATGTGCAGCTGGCTGTGAAGCAAATCATAAATGGTTAAGTTAAGGGAAAAGAAGCAAGCAAGACCTGGCCTGCCAACCCTAGCCTATCTGGTGGAAACATTGATGCCTCTCTAACCCATTCAATTGCTAATTAACCCCAACATCAAGGTATGATCTGACCAGCCCCATTTCTCTTGATTGGCTCAAACGGCGTACACACGACCGAGCTTCTCAGCAGAATCCAGCGAGAAGCTCGCTGGGAGACATATTCTGGCGAGAAGCTCTATCGTGTGTACACTTCTGACGAGCGTCCCGTCGGGAAGCTCGTCGAGCCAAAAAAGAGAGCACGCTCTCTTTTTCCTCGTTGTTCAATGAGGAAATTTGGCTCGACAAGCTTTTTCGCCCGCTCATCGGGAACCTCGTTCGCGTTAGCCCAACGAGGTTCTCGGACGTGTGTACGCGGCCTCACACATAGATTTGAATATTGGGCTCAGCCAAGGATTCATATTCATGCCTCTGGAGAGAGGAAGAGGGAATGTGAACAGACATTTCCTAATAAATAGTTTTTGGTTATGTTTATTTTGGGGTTGGCAGTTATAGTTAGTGTTTTTAAACCTGTTCAGTTAGGCTTCACACCCAGAGCAGACACCTACTTCTTTAGACATATGGGGCCAGATTCAGATACAAATGTGTATCTTTCCGGCGGCGTAGCGTTTCCTCTTTACACTAAGCCGCCGCAAATATTATGGGCAAGTGCCTTATTCAGAAAGCACTTGCTCCATAATATGCGGCGGCGTAGCGTAAAGTGCACGGCTGAAGGCCGCGCAATTGAAATTGCTGAAGTGGGGGTGTGATTCATGTAAATGAATCATGACCCCACGTAATTGACGTTTTTTTTGGACGGCGCATGCGCCGTCCGTGGACGTTCCCAGTGCGCATACGCAAAATCACGTCGCTTTTTCTCAATGTAAACGACGTGAACGTAACTAACGTCGAGCCCCATTCCCGAACGATTTACGCAAACGACGTAACCGACGTACAATTTGACGCTGTCCCGACGTCCATACTTAACATTGACTGACTACGCCTCCTATAGCAGGGGTAGCCTTATGTCGCTATAACGCTAACGCAAACGACGTTAACTACGACGTACCGCTGCAAGTACGTTCGGGAATCGGCGTAAACCGCAAGTTTGCATATTTTACGCAAAAAAAGCCGTAAGCGCTACCTAGCGGGCAGAGTAAATATGCAACTAAGATACGACGGTGTAAGCAACTTACGCCGCTCGTATCTTAGAAGAAAGCCAGCGTATCTTCTTTTCTGAATAGCAAAAAAAGATACGCCGGCTATTCTTAGTATTTACGTCATTGCCAAATCCATGTACACACAGCAAGATTGGGCAACTGTCATCTCATGTCTATGGGTAGCTTAACTTACTTGTAAAGGTAGGAAGAGTGTGCTGCAAAGCACTAATGAGGATTGATTTACCAATCCAATCAAAAGCTAGGCTGCAATTAGCAGCTAAGGGTTACTCCAAACCTCTTTGCGCACACAGAGCACTGAATGGGTAGCCAGAATGGGGCTTCAATTATTGATTTGTGAAAATTGGAGAGTGCAAAAACTGGTGCAGCTCTGCCTAAAAACCAATAAGCTTCTAGGTGTTTTTTTTTTTGTCAAAGCTTAATTGAACTTGAACTTGTATTGGAAGTTTATACACAACAATGGAAAAATAAAGTGTTTTTTTATTTTCGGTTCTTTGTTCCCACAAACTTTTTTTTTTTTTTTTGGACTTAAGTATATATACACCATTGGAAAATTATTTCCCTTAAAATAGATTTTTCTGTTTTTCTTTTTTCACAATAGAGGGGGACTAGATTCCCCTATAATATATATATATATGTATATATATATATATATATATATATATATATATATATATATATATATATATATATATATATATATTTTTTTATTATATTTTTTTTTTTGTTCACGATTATACTACAATATTTTTTTTTTTGGGCACTTAGGTGTAGGGGAAAGAGGGAGAAGGGAGATGGGGAAGGAAAGGGAGAGGGGGAGAGAAAAAAAAAAAAGGGAAGGGAAAGCTATTTCCCCTAAAGTGGATTTTTTTGGGTGTGTTCCCTCTCTTCCTCCTCTCCGGACTTGTCTGCTCTCTCGCTGTGTCCCTCCCCTCCCTCTGAGAACATACAGGAAGTATTGGTCTGGGCCCGAAATGGGAGAGGTAAAATCCAGTATTAGGAATGGGAGAACCTGTCTCCTTCTTCTTCTTTCTTTTTCTTATTTCTCTTTAGTAAGTGGTACAACTTGAGACCATTTATGTTGTAGGTCTGTATTGTATTTGTATTTATTGTATTGTTGAAAAATTAATAAAATAATTTTTGGAAAAAAAAAAAACTTAATTGAACAAAGTGAAGTTAGAAACTGATTGGCTACTATGCACAGCTTGCACAAGATTTTGCACTCTCCAGTTTTACTAAATCAACCTAAGTGTTCTGTGTAGATTGTCTAAAGACTAGTGGTTTTGGACTTGAGCCTAGGTTCACATTGGAGCGATTTGTCATGCGATTTGAGAGATCAAATCGCATGAAAAGTCGCAGCCTATTGGCGGCAATGGCACTGTTCCAATCAGTGCGACACCGATTTTGCGGCGCCGCACTGATTTTCAAAAGTAGTTCCTGCACTACTTTTGCCGATTTCAGGTGCGATTTCTATAGACATCTGTGTATAAAGCCACACAAATGTCTATCAAGTAGCACCTGAAATCGCGCTGACCTTGCTACTTTGAAATCGCGCCACTTCAAGTAAAGTAGCGCGATTTCAAAGTAGCATCAGTGTGAACCAGGGCTTAAAGGCACACAGTACGTATAGTAAGATACTAAGTGTTCTGTGGTGGTAGTGGTGGTGGTGGGGGGCTTGGGTAGATGGGGGTTTGAGGACATTTGTCATATTAAAATTAAAAGTTTTTAAAAGGAAACCTCCACTTTTGAAACAACATTAGAATGAGGAGCAGTTCAGAAGTGGGTAAAAACTTGTTGACATTCGTTCTTAAATTGTATATAAACCCATAACAATGAGCTTGTCTTATTTATTTATGCGCTACATACGCCATTGAAAGTACTGTATTCTGTCAGTGGTGTATTTAGTGCTGCCCTAGGCTTGACTAAACTTGTGCACCCCCTAATTTAAATAGGACCCATCCCTTCCTGTCAAGGCCACACCCTTTCTGTTTAAAACCCCGCCCTGAAAATTTCAAGTGGGGACACTAGTTCTTAGGGTCTGGGGGGGGGGGCAGTATATTCCCTTAATTTGCATAGATTTCCTATCACTTCCTGTTTGGCTATGGGGCAGGAAGTGAAGGGAAATCTCTGCTATGGAACAGGAATGGTAAAAAATAAACTGACAGGTCCCCTTCTTACTCTATCCAAAATGAGAAAAATAAAAGTGTTACTTTAGTTCTACTTTAAGCACAAATTTCTGATAATTTTATGTAGAGGACCAAGAAGATATAACCATGCCAATGGTGCAGCAGAAAAAAGCACAGCAAGGAATGTTTGTGGTCCAGGATGATAGGACAGTCAAAATTAGAAGCAGCTTGCGTTACACTAACAGTGTAGCACAAGCCAGCGGGGTCTATTTCTGTGCTCCCCCCCCTGCAACATGCTGCCCTAGGCCTGGGCCTTGTTGGCCTAGGCCAGGATACAGTGCTGTATTCTGTTATATGTATTGCAAAAATACATGTTAATTTTGCCATAAATCTTGTGGGCTGATGTCTTCCTGTGTTCTGCTTGTGCACAGGCAGCATTTATGGAGATAAGGAGGGGGGAGGAGCTGAGGAGAGGGCTGTGTTCTTTGTAATCTATCAGTAATGAAATAGGCAGGGCTTTTACTACGCTCTTAGAAATCTAGAGCTGTGTTGTGATGTCAAAGAGAAAAAGTTAACAGTTTTCTGTGTTTGTAACATGTTTACATACTAGCCTACCAAGGTACGTTTATATATGATTTACTGTGTATACAGTATATATCAGTAAGACCAATCAAAAGCAATATTCAGAAACATTTCAAAGCAAGTTCATCAAGAGTTCATCAAACTTGCAAAAATGTTGCATACAGTCTGCGTGTGAGAGAAAATTTCCTATTGATTTCCACACTGGGAGAGTGCTGCGTTCACCAGCTCAATCAGCAATTTACAAGCTGCAGATTTCATTATTTTCTGGGACCTTAGTGTTATTTTACATAATGCTTCATCAGTGGTTTTCCTGGTGGAATAAATGCAAGTGACTTATTAACCTAGCCGAATTTAACCTAATAAGAAATATTGCATGAAGTTGTTTTTGCTCCCAAGCGTCTACTGCACACTGTGAGAATCGCACGCTGGACTGAAAAGGAGCCATCCATACTCCAAGGAGACCACGAAAAAAGCAAACAGCTGATGACATCACATCTTGCTTAACTTTAATGTAGAAATCTGCTTTGGCACGTCTCGACCTCAAGCCTGCCCAGTCTAAAGCACTTTGCCTGTTAGGGCTTAACTGAAGAGATCTCGGCCCAGATTCACGTAGATCGGCGCATTATCATTCCGGCGTAGCGCACCACTTTTCCGTTAGACTTGCGCAATCTAGCCGCGTAATCCGGCGATTCACGTAGCTTTTACGCAAGAGATTGCGCAAGCGTAAGGTTTTTTCCTGAGGCGTAAGGAGGAGTAATACAAATTGGGAGGGACGTGGGCGTGTTACATTGAAATGAGCCGTGACCCCATGCAAATGAAGGGCCGGCCGACTCGCGCATGCGCGCATGAAGGAAACCATGTCAGCTCCGTTGTGCGCATGCTCACAACTCGGGAGCGGCGCAATCAGTGAAATTGGAAATGGACTAGGGCAATGTTGTGAATTACGCAGACAGCATAAATAGACACACACAAACGCCCTTCCATTGCAAAAGTACATCCCTTTGTGTCCCTTCCCATTGAATCAAGTGCTTTTGCTCTGTTGTTCGTTAGAGTGTGTTTTGTACAGTAGTTGTGAGATTAGTGTTCTGTGTGATATAGTGCTTGTTGGTAGTTTTGTGAAAGTGTGTTTTGATAAGTGTTTTTTGACTGTTTGTTTGATTGATAGATTTCTGAGCGTTTGTTTTCTTGCTTTATTTTTTCATCTGATTTTTTTGTGTCTGTTTCTTGCTGAGTGCTAGTGTGATTTTTGGCTGTTCTTTTTCTCTTTGTGTGTGTTCTTGTCTGATTGGTTGTGCTTGTATTTGTGACAGATTTTTGGTGACTGCTAGTGAGTTTGTTTGGAAGTATGACTGAGAGAAAAAGAAAGCTCAATTTTACTGTGGGGGAAAAAAGAATTCTTGCCCGGGCCATTACCGACTATGGGCGTTTTCTCCACGGCCCGCAGAGTGCCACCACCACCCCGGCCAGGAGGAGGGAGATATTGGATATGATCACGGAGCAGGTCAATTCATCGGGGGAGGGGGAGACACGGACCCGCTCTGGGATTGAAAAGAAAATAAATGACCTCCGGCGTGAGGTAAAAAAAAAAACTGGCCGCAATAAATGCCCATGCCAGGGGCACAGGAGGGGGCCCACCATGCCGGGTTAGATTTACAGCGACGGAGCGTGTGGTGGCCCTGACCTTTCACCGGCATGAAGTGGAGGGCCTGCCAGGCTTTGACACAAGTCCGGTCCCCGCGGTGCCAGGTAAGGTTTTTATTTCTCTCAGGTGTGTAGCATGTGTGGGGGAGGGGGTGAAAGGGAATATGTGGCAAGTGTGTGGATCCTCCAACCTGTGAATGGTTTGTGTCATCCACAGATGTGCAGGAGGGTGCAGGGCCATCTGGCCTGACCGCTCCAACGCCAGGACAGCAGCCTAATGAGGCCCCCCCAACAAGGCCAGAGTCCGCGGAGGAGGAACAAGGGGAGGAGGAGGATCATGCGGAGGACGATCATGAGGAGGAGGATAATCATGAGGAGGAGGAGTCCATGGCAGGCACTGGACAATTGGTTTCTGCGGACTCTTCCCCTCTGGCTGCAAGAAGCCTGCCCTCCCTAAGGGTGTGCCCCCCCCCTCCTCCCCCAACATGGCTCCCCTCACAAGGGCCTCCCCTTCTCCCCGGCCACAACCATCAGCTGGAGCCAGGAGGTCATCCCAGAGCACCAGGGGGGCGCCCAATCTCCTGCCCGCCTGTCTGAGAAGGAACCTGGCCACCCAGACCCGCCTTCTGAGACAGCTCTGCCAGACTATGGGGCGGGTGGATCAGAGCCTGTCCTCCATTAACGATAGCCTGGGTAACCTGGACTCCCACTCCCGGGCCTCCACAACCTGCCTAAATGACCTGCAAACTACAGCAGCAGGCGTTGGGCAGGATGTGAGGGCCCTTACCCAGGCTATCCAGGGCAACACGGCAACACTTGGTGCTGCCCTGGACAGAATAGCCGTGGCCTTGGAGGGCAGGCCGCCAGGTGGGCAGAGATCAGGGGCTGCTCCTCCTTCCCCGGCTTTTCCCCTCCCCCATGCGTCTCCCCTGAGGGTCCGGGGCCGTGGCCGGGGGCGCCCCAGGCGTGGCTCAGGCAGAGGGCATTAATTTTTTTTCCCCCTTTTGTTTGTTTTGAAAGCATTTTTATTTTTGTTCTCTGCTTATTTATTTTTTTCGATGCATTTTTTGTTTCTATGCATTTTTTTTTTCCCTGACATTTTTGGCATATTTTGGGTTGTGAATGATGTTTGAATGTGGGGGTGACATTCCTGCTGGAAAAGGGGTGTCATCCTCAATTTTGGTGGAGAAGGGTTCCCCAGGACCAGGGAGAAGTGATCCCCAGGTCCGTGTGAATGGTGTATGAATGTACAGTGACATAATTGGAGCCTTGACGTGGCGTTACTGCTCACCAGTCTAGCATGGTGGACTGGTGCCAATCCAATTTGATGAGGATGTGGGGTGTGTGTGCTAGGGACCATAGTGGTGTGCATGCATGCATTCTCATTGTGCCATGATTCATGTGTGTGT
This sequence comes from Rana kukunoris, assembly GCA_029574335.1. Taxonomy (NCBI): domain Eukaryota; kingdom Metazoa; phylum Chordata; class Amphibia; order Anura; family Ranidae; genus Rana; species Rana kukunoris. The sequence continues at coordinate 124,798,024 of CM056053.1, forward strand.
TTAACGTGCAAAGATGCCCAATATGAGCTGTCTCCTGACTGCTCTTCCCTCAGAAGACGGGGTATCCTCGGTTAGGGGTTGATTGTCTGGTTGGGGGGTTAGGTCATCACGTTCCTCTATCTGCAGGCCCTTCCTCACTGCGAGATTGTGCAGCATGCAACATGCAACGATGATATGGCACACGAAGTTTGGGGAATACAACAGTGTACCCCCAGACTTATCCAGGCATCGGAAACGTGACTTCAGGAGGCCAAAGGTGCGCTCCACCACTGCACGGGTTTTGATGTGTGCTTCATTGTATCGTTCCTCTCCTGGGGTTTGGGGGTTCCGGATAGGAGTCATGAGATGGGGTCCCAGGGCATATGCAGAGTCACCTGTAAAGGAAAAGACAGGAGAATGTTAGTCATGCATGTGCCACTTCTGTTGTGCATCACGGGAGGGGATAGTCATGCCTGACTCCCATGTCACTCACCAACCAGCCAGGTGTTCCCATACACGTTCTGTTCGAATTCCGTTCGGATGTGGCATTGATTGTAGATGTAGCTGTCATGGGTGGATCCGGGGTGTTTGGCACGAACGTGCCATATGAGGCCTTGGGCATCGACTATCACCTGTACGTTGATGGAGTGCCAATTCTTCCGATTGCGGTACATGTGCTCGGTCTCATGGGGGGGCTGGAGTGCCACATGTGTGCAATCTATGGCCCCGATGGTGCGTGGGAATCTGGCAATTCGGTAGAAATCTGCCATTGCCTTGATTCGCAGCTCCTCAGTGGTTGGTTTTATGATTTGGTTGGCCAAGCGTGTGAGGATTGCAGGGACAACCTGGTGCACACATCTGCTCATGGAGGATTGTGACATCCCAGCCACCACTCCACTTGTACGCTGAAAAGAGCCACTGGCAAGGAAATGGAGTGTTGCCAGTACCTTGACCAGTGGCTGCACTGCATGTGAGCGTTGTGTTGGGCTGGTGATGTCCTCCTGCAAGGTTGTGGTTAATTCCAGGATGGCATGAGGGGGGAATCTGAAGATGCGAAAGACCTCTGAATCATTCATGCCAAACAGGTGTATGCGGGTGCGGTATACCCTCTCCCGTGCCATCCTCCGTGCCCTCCTCCTTCTTTGGTCATCTATATTCACTAGTGCAGCTATGAGCGACGATGCCCCTAGCATGTTGGCAGTCAAATTGTAGTGCAACACGTGTGTGTGGTCTGCTCCTCAGTAACGGTGTTGCTTTCTGTGAGATGTAGACGTTTTTTCAAAAGTTAGACCAGCTTTTAGGTGCTCTAACTTTAGACAGGACATTTTGCACTTGCGCACATCGCGTAGCCTGCGCAGCAACTGCGTTTTTTTGTGGATCCCCGTAAGTCCCTCATTAGCATATTTGACTAGCAAATCAATGGTGTGTCTAGCGCAGTTTTGCGCGAAGGGAAGCGCATGTCTAACTCAATTACGCCGGACAAAAAAACGTAGATTTCTGGTGTATATTGTTTTGTGAATCGCGTCCAACTATACGCACGCGCACATTTAGACTTACGCACGCGCAACAGCAGTTGCGCACGCATAATCGCTCTGTGAATCTGGGCCCTCATCTCTATAATTAAGACCTAATGAGAAACAGGTTATAGTGGGTGATCTTGGGGTAGAGACTTGCCACAGCAGATTTGTAAAAATCTAAACAAGATTTGATCTCATCTATGTGTAGCTGTTTGCTTCTCTAATAAGAAACATGGCACAGCTTCAGTTCACCTTGGAATGCTGTCATACATATCCTCAGTTGTGTTCATTTGAATTTGCACCATTCATCAAAATGAGCATCTCTAGTTCTTAAAGAATGGAAGTGGGAATCTCCCTTTACGCTCTAGAATTTCCCATAAAGGCTGACTGATGTTTAAGTCTAGCTACATGACAAGTTATAGAATACATTTTCTGTGAACTAAGTGTTTGTGAATATACCCATAGATTATTACCAGTTGAATAGCTGTATTGTGATCCAATAGTATACTGTAGGAGCACCACTGGAAAACACTAAACACTGGATTCCAAGAAAAAGACTAATGCGGAGTCCCACCCAGAAATGGAAATCGGATTCCCCCCCAGTGCCACATTTGGCACCTTTCAGGGGGGAAGGGGGGGAGTGGATACCTGAGTGAGTCCCAGAAGACAGCAGGAACCATTCGGAAAGCACATGCACAGTAGGAAACAGGCTGTGAAGCCGTAGTGCTTTACTTCCTGTTTCCCTTAGGACATTGCGACATTGCAAGATGCCTGTTCCTCCTCAGTAAGCTTGCCCCCATAACCGGAGCTTACTAAGGAAAAACAGGAAGTGAGAAATTCAGACAAAGAAAAAAAAACATTTAGAAGGGAAATCGAAGAAAAGGTAAGTGAACCAACAATGCACTAGCTTAACCACTTAAGACCCGGACCAAAATGCAGGTAAAGGACCTGGCCAGTTTTTGCGATTCGGCACTGTGTCGCTTTAACTGACAATTGTGCGGTCGTGTGACGTGGCTCCCAAACAAAATTAGCGTCCTTTTTTTCCCACAAATAGAGCTTTCTTTTAGTGGTATTTGATCACCTCTGCGTTTTTTATTTTTTGTGCTATAAACAAAAATAGAGCGACAATTTTGAAAAAAAATCTATATTTTTTCCTTTTTGCTATAATAAATATCCCTCAAAAATATATATAAAAACAATTTTTTTCCTCAGTTTAGGCCGATACGTATTCTTCTACCTATTTTTGGTAAAAAAAAATCGCAATAAGCGTTTATCGATTGGTTTGCGCAAAATTTATAGTGTTTACAAAATAGGGGATCGTTTTATTGCTTTTTTATTACTATTTTTTTTTTACTAAAATGACGACGATCAGCGTTTTTTTTTCATGACCGCGACATTTTGGTGGACACATCGGACAATTTTGACACATTTTTAGGACAATTGTAATTTTCACAGTAAAAAATGCTATCTAAATGCATTGTTTACTGTGAAAATGACAATTGTAGTTTGGGAGTTAACCACTAGGGGGCGCTAAATGGGTTAAATGTGACCTCATATGTGTTTCTAACTGTAGGGGGCAGGGCTGAACGTGTGACGTCATTGATTGTGTTTCCCCATATCAGGGAACACACGATCAATGACAGCGCCACAGCGAAGAATGGGAAAGCTGTGTTTATAGCAAACAGAAAAAATTCTCCTGTGCTCCGGTATTTCTTACTATGGGGTACCGTAATCCAATTAAAAGGTATCTTCCAAGAATCGTGGGAATTCATATAGCTAAGAAAAATAAAAAAGAATGGAGGGTGCACCGACCTAGTGTGATACCGTACAACAAGGTTTTTATTAAAAGATTAAAATCAATAGTTATACTCACAAAGATGAGTTAAAAACATGCCTTGAAAGACAGCACAGCAAATGTACAGCAACACCAGCAGAACACGATGGTTGCTCGAGTCAAATGGTATCTAACTGATGTTAGGGCTGACGCGTTTCGGGGGCGTACCTCTTTCTTCAGAGCCTCGGTGGTCTGCAGTACTCCCTCACAGTGAAACTTGCGAGTATATATACATACACACATAAATGGGCATGTGCTGGAAGGTCAGGGTCATAGGCCGCCCCTCCTACAGAGGAAACTCCCACCAGACACACCCCCCCTTCCTCGACTCGAGCAACCATCGTGTTCTGCTGGTGTTGATGTACATTTGCTGTGCTGTCTTTCAAGGCTTGTTTTTAACTCATCTTTGTGAGCATAACTATTGATTTTAATATTTTAATAAAAACCTTGTTGTACGGTATCACACTAAGCTGTGTTTACACAGCTCTCCTCATTCTTCAGCTCTGGGACCGATCGCGTGCACTCCAGCGGCGATCGGGTCCGCGGGTCCCGCGGCCGTGGTCACGGAGCTTCGGACCCGGTCGCCGGCTAGCGCCGCTGGCACGCGCCCGTGACCCACAGCTGGGCACTTAAAGAGGATGTACAGGTACGTGATTGTGCCCAGCCGTGCCATTCTGCCAACGTATATGTGCAGGAGGCGGTCCTTAATTGGTTAAAGGAACATATTTAGAAAATAAAAAACAAACATTTAAAACCCTTTTAAGTATTGTTCTAGAAGGGAAACATGGGGAGTGGGGGTATGAGTGGTGATTTAGGGAGATTTGTGGGTGGGGGGTGATTTGTGCTAGGAGGGAGGATTGGGGGGGATTTGTTATGGGAGGAGGGGATTTGGAGTGGGTGGAGAAGATGTGTACCTAGAGGGGAAATTTTAGGGGTGGAGGATTTGTGCTAGGAGGGGTGATTTTTTTTGGTGGGAGGCATTTTTGCATAGGGAATTGGGGGGATGGGGGGGGGCAAAGATTTGTGATGGGAGGTTGAATTTCACTGGAGGGGGGGGACATATTCGTACTAAGAGGATTGAGGATTTATACCTGGGGGTTAAGCATGTATATTAGTGCTCAGTTGTTTTTTTGTGCAGTCATTTTTGCTGACACATTATGCTCATACATCTTAGAGGGGACGAAATTTGGCATGGTTGCCCTTGGCTCTATGTTCCAACACCGACCTTGTTCCAACACTGGCAATAATTACACCAATCCTTTTTTAGCAGAACTTAATTAGAATTAATTAGACAAACCTAACATTATCCCCCAAGTTGATTAAAAAATATAGAGCAAATCCACTGCCAGATTGTTGATTAAACCTCCTACATCCTCACATTGGCTACCGGTCAGCATTTCTACATAATGATGTTAGTAATAGGGGTGGTGACAAGACTGGTCAGAGATTAGCAGGAAGAGAAGCTTCAGGGGAATGGTAGCGAAGACTGCTTGGGGTAAGACTGCCGCACCACAAGTTAATGATCAGTTTAAATCCGCTCAATGTATTCCAGGTGTATCACTACAAAAGGCGTTCAAAAGCCCCATACACACCATCAGATTATCTGCAGATTTTTGTCTTCAGATTTACCAAAACCATGTAGTACAAGGGCCTGCCTGATTGCATACAAATTAAAACTCTTAAGGTTTGACCTCATATTAGATGGTTTTGGTAAATCTGAAGACAAAAATCTTCAGATAATCTGATGGTGTGTATGGGGCTTATGTCTTAAGCCCCATACACACTATTAGATTTTCTTTAGATTTTTGTTTTCAGATTTACCATATAATATGAGGTCAAACCTTAAGGCCTCTTTCACACTGGGGAGGGAGGTGTGGTGGCGGTATAGTGCTTCTATTTTTAGCGGCGCTATACCGTCGGAATTGTGGCAGTGTTTGGCTGTTAGCGGTGCAGTTTTAACCCCCGCTATCGGACAAAAAAGGGTTAATACCGCCCGCAATGCGCCTCTGCAGAGGCGCATTGCAGGCGGTATAGCCGCGGTTTCCCATTGCTTTCAATAGGAAGGAGCCGTGGAGGAGCGGTAAACACACCGCTCTTCTCACTACTCCAAAGATGCTGCTAGCAGGACTTTTGGAGCGGTCCTGCTAGTACACCTCTCCAGTGTAAAAGCCCTTGGGCTTTCACACTGGAGAAACAGCAGCCGCTGTTTCGGGTCGGTTTGCAGGCACTATTTTTAGCGCAATAGCACCTGAAAACCACCCCAGTGTGAAAGAGGCTTAAGAGTTTCAATTTGTATGCAATCAGGCAGGCCCTTGCACTACATGATTTTGGTAAACCTGAAGACCTGCAGAGAATCTAATAGTGTGTATGGGGTCTAAAGCCCCGAAAACATAGTACGATTGTTGGCCAACCGAGCATCTGATTTTTGTCAAAAGATCGGCGAAGGACCTACGGGGCTGGCTGAGCGGGCTAGACCCCCTCACTTCCTCATAGGGGGAGTCCCTCTGCCCCGTTGGGGTCCCGTTGGGCCCCGTTGGGCTCCCAAGCGGAGCAGGTAGGGCGGGTTGAGTGGGAGGTCCTCCCTCACACCCGCCATTGCCACCTGGGGCATGGAGAAGGATGGCAGATTGCCTCTGGGGGAGGTCTGCCTACTCCCAACTCCTGCAGTCCAGCTCCTCTCTCTCGAGTTCACGCACAAAAATACACTTGAAAAAAAAAAGGGCGTGTGCCAGGATCTTGCCTTGTATACTAACGTTACAAATTGTCGTGCCACAAACACAAACAATTGTCAAAAGGAGCGTACTAACGTTAAGTTTTTAGGACAACAGTCTGTCAACAGAAAATCCCCTGCCAACAATCGTATCGTGTGTACAAGGCTTTAGAGTTAATTTTCTTTCATTAGAAGCCTGAGTAAGTCGCAGCCTGTTCCTGGCAATGGCACCGCTCCAGTCGCACCGATTTACAAAAGTAGCTACTGCACTACTTTTGGTGTTTTCCGGTGCGACTTCAATAGACATCTGTGCATGAAACATATGTCTTTCAAGTCACACCCGAAGTCATACTGAAATGCGGCTTGGAAATTGTGCGATTTCAGATGAGGTTGCACGATTTCAAAGCTACGTTAATGTGAAAAAGGCTAAAGGGAGGTTGTTCCCTGGAAGCATAGGTAAACCTTTTCTTTTATTTGTGGCCAAAGTTAGCCTTTAGGGCCAATTCCCACCAAAACATGGTGCGTGAAATGGTGCATTCTGTGTGCATTTTCCACATCCTGTCCAAAACATGCTGCTATTTGTGATCTGATGTGGATGCAAATACATTGTTAACAGCATTCCAAACACAGATTGTAAATGATAACGAATAAAAATGCAGCGCTGCATTTTTATTTGTTATTGTTCATTGGCTTTGTTTATTTGTATGCTAGCAGCTTTTTGTTTATTCTGAGTTAGCGCAGATTTTTTACATGTTTACAGATTGTAAATGCACTTCATTTGAGGGCACCAGATCGCATTGTGGCACAGTACCACACAATTTGGTAGTAGAGCATGGGCTACTTTTATTGCGATCCAGTGCGATTTCAGCCCATTCAAATGAATAGGCTGAAATTCATACTGCAGGGGAATGTACAGGCACGTGCACCACATTCATGTGTTATTCTGGTGTGAACTGGCTCTTAAAGCTGAACTTAAAGCATATAATTGACACAAATTACTGCAAATCCATATACTTGAAGGACTAAGAAGCAACACGAGGAGCCAATCAGTTGCAGCTCACGGATCATGCTGATAGGAGGTGAGAGCAAAGAGAAAAGCTTATCAGTCTTCTGCTTTTAATTTAAATGTCCTATCACAGGGCGATGAGGGTTTACTGAACTTCACAGAATACAAAATAAATTCTCCTCCTGCCAGGCAGGGCTATTTGGCATGGTAGAGCATCTCAGGCCGCGTACACACGATCGGTCAGAACCGATGAAAATAGACTTAAGTCCAGTTTCATTGGTCCAAACCGACCGTGTGTACGGCCCATCGGTCAGTCATCCGTCAGACCAAAGTTTTAAAACTTGCTTTAAAATCGGACCGATGGACGCCTGACCATCGGTCCAAAACGATGGTTAGTACACAAAAGCATCGGTCCAAAAACCCGCGCATGCTCAGAATCAAGTCGACGCATGCTTGGAAGCATTGAACTTCATTTTTTTCAGCACGTCATTGTGCTTTACGTCACCGCGTACTGACACGATCGGTTTTTGAACTGATGGTGTGTACGCACATCAGACCATCAGTCTGTGAACCAATGAAAACGGTCCGTCGGACCATTCTCATCGGGTTGGACCGATCGTGTGTACGCGGCCTCAGAGCTAAATAGAAATAATAATCTTTTAGCAGGTAAAACAGCAGCTCCTTATGGCGCAGACTAGGCCTCCAGTAGTGCACTCTAGTGTTAATCTTTTATTAAAATCATCACACGACACCAGGGGCAGAAATGCACCTGGGACACCATTATCTATAATTATAGACCTGCCTACAGCATCATCTGAGGCATTGTACACATTGTAGGACAATATACAAGGAAATACATACAAAATCTTACCTGTCAAAGGCTCTGTATCTCTAACCTGCAACACGTACCTACTTTCCGATGCAGCAGAGGGTTTTCCCCATAGAGTGTGGCCTTCGGCACGTTCAGATTTCACCTGCAGCGCCAGCTCAACTGCCAATGAGTGGCAAAGCTTTAAATTGTTTAAAGTGGTTGTAAAGCCTAAACATTTTTTACCCTAATGCACTCCTTGCAATAAGGTAAAAAATGGTTAGGTGTCAGCATCCCCCCTCCCCCTTTCACTTACCTGATCCCTCATTCGATCCAGCGCCATGCACATCTGCAGATCTTTTCTTCGCTCGTTTCCAGGTCTCTGGCTTTGTTGGGGCACCGAGAGCCATTGGGCCACAGTGCTGGCAATCAAAGCCAGTGACCAGGGAGTGGGGAGGTGGGGCTGAGTCCCACTGTCTGCGTCAATAAACGCAGCAGCGGAGCTTGGGTATGAGCATGCACGTGTGCCCCCATGGGAAGCGCCTTCCCATGGGGGCACTGGACAGAGGAGGGGGCAGGTCCGCCAGCTCAGCAGGAGATCTCTCCGCTGAGCTGGCAGATAACAAGTCCCTCTCTGCTCACTGAGCGGGGAGGGGCTTGTTCAACGTCGCTGTCTGCTATGGGAAGATCTGATGAAAATGGACAGCATGTCCATTTTCATCAGATCTCACCCGATCCGATCCGCCATAGACAGATGGGGACGTATCGCCATCAGTCCGATTTTGGCGGATCAGGGCGGATGTCGGGATCGGGACTTAGAAGTACAGGGGCGCTACATAATCTAGTTACCCATGAGCATCCCATTCAGGTCCAGGACTAGGTAGGGGGGGGCAAAAGGGACATGTGCTCTGGATGCAGCAGCTGTATGTAGAGAAGGGGGCGTTGCTATCTTCTCCCTACCTCCCACTGCAGGAGGAGCAGCTGCCAGGAGACTGGGCTTTCATAACGTGGTGCAGGGGGCGCTCACACAGAGCATGACAGCCCAGCCTTCAGGCAGCCACTCCTACTGCACTAAGGACTGAGTAAGCAGCTTGGGGTGGGTGGATGAGCTCTGTACTGGGATGTGGAGGAAACTTTGTAGTTAGGAGAGAGGGAATGGGGTAAGAGCTCTGTGCCACGCTATATAAGTCTTCAAAAAAAAAAATTGAGGAGAGTGGGGTGGGGGATAAGCAATAAGCTCAAATGTGTTCGGACATAGGTTCTAACCTGCCTAAGCTGTAAGCATGTAAGCAAGTAGCATATATACATTTAACTGCAGAACAAAGAATGCCTCTACTGCCTATGATTATTGTCTTTGACAGCTTCCCGCCAGGATAGCTCAGGATAGACTTGTGCCCAAACACACCTGACCCTATTCCTAGTGATGCGTTTTGTAGTTTTGTAGTTTTTCTCAGTGAAACCACCAATGCAGGGACATTTTTCCTTTCATTGACACCACCCGCTCAGGGTTTTTTTTTCTCCTCAGTTACGCCACTAACTCAGGGACATTTTTTTTTCAGTGATACCATCGACTCAGGGACATTTTTTTATTTCAGTGATGCCATCGACACAGGGACATTTTTTTATTTTGGTGATACCATCGACTCAGGGACATTTTTTTATTTTGGTGATACCATCGACTCAGGGGCATTTTTTTATTTTGGTGATACCATCGACTCAGGGACATGTTTTCCTTTTAGTGACAACACAGATGCAGGGGCCTTTTCCTTTCAGGCCGCATACATACGGAGAGACATGTCCGCTGAAACTGTCCGACGGACCGTTTCCAGCGGACATGTCTCCTCCGGATTTTCATCAGACTGCGTGTACACACCATCGGATGAAAATCACCTCGGCCAGGGAACGCGGTGACGTGGCGACGTCACCAAACGAGGAAGTGAAATCCATTCGACGCATGCGCGGACAGTTCTGTCCGCTGGTTAGTGTACTAACCAGCGGACATACCTGACGGACAGGTTTGTAACGGACAAATGTCAAAGCATGCTTTGAAATTTGTCTGATGGACAAACCTGTCTGCTCACCCATACACACGATCAGATTTGTCTGCTGAAGCGGTCCGTCAGACCGGTTTCAGCAGATAAATTCGATCGTGTGTGCGCGGCCTCAGTGACATCAGCCACTCATTGACATTTCTTTCATTTTCACTGACACAATGACTCAGGGACATATTTTCTGTTCAGTGACACCAACGACTCAGGGACATTTTTTTCCTTTTAGTGACGCCACTGACTCAGGCACATGTTCTCCTACTAGTGACACCACCAACTCATTATTTTTTTATTTGCTATTTCTCCCAAGAAAGTGGTGTTGCTCTTTAACCCTTTTACTGCCAGAGCCGTTTTTGTACTTTTTTGCAAAATTTTAGCCCTGAAGATAACCTAAAACCCCCGAAAATATTATATATTTTCACAAAGCAGAAACCCTAGAGAATAAAATAGTGGTATTTCCAATGCTGTATGTCACACAATAATACCGCAAAGGTCTAAAAATAAAATGAAGTTAATTTTAAGCTACACAAATGCGATAAATTACTCAATTGTTTGCTTAAATATAAAAGATGAGGTTGCACTGAGTAAATAGATCCCCAACATGTGAAACCTTAAATTTGCGTGCGCCTGTGAAATAACGACAATCTTTGGTACCCTATATTTTCCATAGATGACACTTTAAAAGCCCTCTATAGGTCATCAGTTTAGCGTTACAGAGGAGGTCTTGTGCTAGAAATATGTAACATGTGTCACCCAATCAACATTTTCATGCATATGCGTCCTGACACGTGCGTTTATGTTTGTACGTGTGTATACATGGGGGGGCTCAAGAATTTTTTGGGGGGAATTTTATGTGCTTTGGTGTAACTGTAATTTTTTACAGTTTTCATTTTTTTTTTACAATTTACATTTTTTTCATCACATAGTGGACAAAAAGGCTTGGCGACAGGTTCTCTTAATGACACATCTACAAGACCCTGGATGTCTTCCTTGTGCTTCACTAAATGAAAGGTTTGGGACTTTAAATGAGGCAAGTATCAACAAAAAATTAATTAGAAAAGGTATAAATACATTTATTTAATGGACACAACACATCATGGGAAAATGGCTTCCTTGTAGACAAAAATATCGTGAGCAATTGACAGAAAACAGGTTGCATTATGTCATAGAGTAAGTAAGTAATACCTTATAAAAATAGAAAACATTGCCATATAGTGAGATGGAACTTGTAGTATGTTGTAGTTGAGGCTGTATGAAAAGTGGAAGCTGCATCCTAAGAATCTCGACGCATTTCGTGGAATTGTATTCAACTCATCAGGAGCGGATGCTGGGCTAATCTAAAATATGTAAAAAGAACATGATAGAACATGATAGTCTAGATCGGGATGCCATTATCGGACCTCCATCTTTTGCAGAACTACAAGTCCCATGAAGCATAGAAACACTCTGACAGCCACAAGCATGACACACAGAGTCAGAGCCATTTTTTTTTACAACAGCTGGAGGTCCGCTAACTCCATATTCCTTGTGTAGATAGCAAAAACCCAATGGTGAGGGAGAAAAAACAACATGGGAAGCTGTAACTAACCCTAGATAACTTACATGTAGTAATGTGTTTAACCTGTGTGATCCTGGCATGAACAAATTAATGTGTAGCCTCTAAAAAGATATATATATCTATATCCTGAAAATTTAGATATAGGAATGTCAGATTGTTGGTCCTCAAACCAAAAAGACACGGGACATGGGCAATAGGACTAATATGGTACAGGTAAGAATTAAGCCTTGTATACATGATCCCGATGGAAAAACTGTGAGGAGAGCTTTTGGCCGGGAATCTTGGCCAGGTGTATGCTCCTTGCAGTTTTCCAATCGGAAAAATGGCCAAAAACCGCCAGACAAAAAAAGAGAATAAGTCTCTATTTTCCCACTGGGAAAACCAGCAGACGGGTTTTTGTTGTAGTTTTCCTATGGGAAAAACTGTGATTAGGCATACACATGGCCGGGATTCCTGACCAAAGCTCCATCACAGTTTTTCTGTCGGGAAAACCGGCCGTGTGTAAGGTAAAGACTGAACCAAACAGGTTCTAGGCTTTCCCCTTGGGATTTCCAATGGGAACTTTTCCTGTCAGAAATACTGTACATGTGTATGAGGCATCAGAATCATTGCTCATGCCCCTTGTGTTTTTGGTTTGGGGACCAAAAATCCAATATTTTTATACCTGGCATTAAAGAGTCACCAAAGATCCTCATTGGCTCACTGGTTGTGATTGGGAGAAGTGGGAGCCAATAGGCTGCTGTCTCAGCCAATGAGGAGGGAGAGTTTTTGGACAGCCGAGGCTATCGTGAATGTCACTGGACCAGGGGAAGCTCAGATAAGGATTGGGGGGCTGGGAGGGGGTGCTGCATACAGAAGGCTTTTACCTTCATGCGTATAATGCATGGTTCCTTTAGAACCATTTTAACTGCTTCCCAACCATCGCACGCTAATATACGTTGGCAGAATGAAACGGGCAGGCAGAAGGACGTATATATAAGTCCCCTTTAAGAAGCGGCATTGTGGACGCGCGCGAACGCACGCCGCAAGCTCCATAAAAAGCTCCATAAAACACGACAGTCACTGTGAGACAATCGATGTCCACAGCTCCCACAATTGTCTCACAGTGAGGAAGAAGGGGGAAATGCTTATGTAAACAAGGATTTCCCCAGTCTTCCTAGTGACAGGACAGTGATCACAGCTTTCTGTAATCGGAAGCGGTGATCAGTGTGGTGTCACACACAACCCATCCCCCCTGAGTTAGAAGAACTCCCTAGGACACACTTAACCCCTTCAGTGCCACCCCGTGGTTAACCCCTTCACTGCCAGTGTCATTTTCACAGTAATCAGTGCATTTTTATAGCACCATAAAGTTGCAGTCACGATAAAAATCGCAGATCGCTGCCATTACTAGTAAAAAAAATGTATAATAAAAATGACATAAATCTATCCTACTTGTAAAGCTATAACTTTTGCACAAACCAATCAATGAACGCTTATTGCATTTTTTTTTTTCTAAAAATATGTAGAAGAATACGTATCGGCCTAAACTGTGAATAGATTTTTGGGGGTATTTATTATAGCAAAAGTTAAAAAATATTGATATTTTTTTCAAAATTGTCGCTCTATTCTTGTTTATAGTGCAAAAAATAAAAACCATAAAGGTGAACAAATACCACCAAAAGAAAGCTCTATTTGTGGGGAAAAAAGGGCGTCAAATTTGTTTGGGAGCCACGTCGCACGGCCACGCAATTGTCAGTTAAAGCAACGCAGTGCCGAATCGCAAAAAGTGCTCTGGTCTTTGGCCAGCGAAATGGTCTGGGGCTGAAGTGGTTTACTTGGTGACACTATAATTTTTTTTTAATTATGATGATTTGAGATGTGGTGTATTGATTTACTGATCCTGGTTTTAAAACACAAAAAAAAAAATTGTTACTGTTTTTTATTTTTATTTATTGTTAGCAAGCATCGTGTAAACACATTCATTTTTGTAAAACTGTATGTATCAATAAAAGCAATCCTGAACCCAAAGGTTCCTTGTATAAGCTTTTTTTTTCCACAAAAAAAAATAAAAATAAAAATAGGATGACTTGAGCAGATGAATGGTTTTATTATGTCTTCATCGCTCTCTTGAAACACGCTGCTAGCATCAGGCTTGCTTTGACATGGTGTAACAGTAACACAGCACAACACAAGACATGTGAAAGCTGCTTTTGGCTGCTCTCAGCTAGCCAGTAGAGGCTCTTTGCTTGCAGCATAGCTGAGGCAGGCTATTTCTTCTTAGAGGAAACACTGCAGCCTTCTGGACTGCGTCTGCCTCTCGAGGGAGAGGCAGGCTGTTGTTCCACCCACAGGCTGGAAGGAGGGGGTTTGAATGAAAGACAAGACAAGCCCTAAACACCATGTCACTCCGTGAGGGAGACAGCAACAACTAGGCTGGAAGGTTTTTTTTTTCTTTCTTTCTTTCTTCCTTTCTTTTTCTTTCCCTTTTTTTTTTTTTTTTCTGAAACCTAGTAAGAGGGGGGAGGAGAGAAAAATTTGTGAGAGACACTAAGAAAGGAATAAGGCAAGCCGGTCTGCAGGAATTCAGCTTTCCTGGCTCCTATCGTAGGACTTTATGTTCTCCACAGGCTGGATTGTACTACCAAGAAGCTGCTTCACACATAAGCTGGAATAATAAAAAAAAGGGATATAGAAATATATATATTGACATATATATATAAACTGGCAGAATAAAAGAAGAAACATTTCTTTGTGGGATTTTTATTATTTTTTTTATCTTTTTTTTTTTAAGTGCCAATGTTTTCACTGTCGTTTTGGATTTAAGGCTTGGTAAAACTAAGGAAAAAGGGCAAGGAACTCCTGAAACATCCTAGTCACTATCAGGAATAGTGGAATCTGACAAGGAAGAAGGGCCTGGGGCATTACACCCTGTCAACGAGTTTTCTGCATCAGATAGAAAGATTCCAGCTACATGGGCAAACGCTTGGAACAGCAGCCAATGTACCCCCAGTACACATACTACTACCCTCATTATCTCCAGACCAAGGTATGAGCAGCAGCGCACTCTCACCTCTCCGCCGGTGCTCACAGTATGTGATGATGATGGATAGGTGACTGCTTTGACTGACAGTTTGCCTTTTGTGAGTTGAGTATCACACAGAGCACAGCTTACACAGTCAAAGCAGGGACACGAGAAAAGCAGGAAGGTCAAGCAATGTGGATTTGTGTTCCATCCCCTCAATCCTTACTCTTCTTCTTTTTTTTTCCTCCTTTAACTATGTTTTATTCTCTATTTAATCCTTTGTTGTCTGTCTTGAGGATTATATTTGCCTTCTATATTAGACTAGAGCTTTTTTTTTTTTTTGTCAGTAGCATGTAATTGTGTTGACACAGGGTACAGATTGGTTTGGACAATAAAATGTATACACAATTGGATGGGAATCCAGTCTCAGTGGCACTTTAGTGAGATCTGTACAATCTGGGCAGCTGAAAGCATTATCCAGCTGCAAGGGGATTCTGTGCTATTCAACTTTGAGTGGGAAAAGCACACGGATACGACAGCCAAAAGCAGGGAGATAGGTTGCCTTTGTAAGTTTTTAGGTTTTTCCAGTGCCAATAGCAGCTAAGGACAACAATCTGTGAGGTGAAATCAACCATATATATATATATGTATATGTATGTATATATATATATATATATATATATATATATATATATATATATATATATATATATATATATATATATATATATATATATATATATATATATATATATATATATATATATGTATATGTATATATATATATATATATATATATATATATATATATATATATATATACACACACACATATATATTTATTTACAGTAAATATGTATGCTGTATGTATGTGTGTTTTTATATAGCACCAACATATTACACTGCAAATGTACAAAGTAGCTTTTATTTAAATATTTCCAAAAACTTAGTTACTTATCTGTTTTTTATGGCCATGTTAACACACAAGTATATACAGTATGTATATCCAATATATATATATATATACCAAATAGTGCCATATAACACAGTTCTTTTCATATACAGTATACACCTACACATTTTGTTAGTTATGTGTCTATAGATCTTTTGTATTCTATCTATCTATCTATCTATCTATCTATCTATCTATCTATCTATCTATCTATCTATCTATCTATCTATCTATCTATCTATCTATCTATCTCTCTAGCTATCTCTCTCTCTCTCTCTCTCTCTCTCTCTCTCTCTCTCTCTCTATCTATCTATCTATCTATCTATCTATCTCTCTCTCTCTCTCTCTCTCTCTCTCTCTATCTATCTATCTATCTATCTATCTCTCTAGCTATCTCTCTCTCTCTCTCTCTCTCTCTCTCTCTCTCTATCTATCTATCTATCTATCTATCTATCTATCTATCTATCTATCTATCTATCATATTGATTGCATTCTTAAATTTTACAGGTTATTGCAAATCTGCCTGTATACATTTGCCACCGGTTTTCTGTTAAAATCCATAGATTGTCAGATATGTTGCCAATTTTCTATAAAACTGCTTAGTCAGAATTCTGGAAGAGCATACTACTTTAGCCTAAATATTTTACAATGTAGAATGAACTTAACTGATTAGAACACGATTGCAGGGGTCCCTTCTCTTCCATTGTTGGCAATGTCAAGGTCAATTTCAGATGCATTTGTACATTTTAAGAATTATTTTTCAAGGAAGCAGAATCATCTCTTTGTCTTCCTGATAGAAATGGTATTCATTGTCACTTGCAGCAAAGGAATGATAGGGTTGGTAATATAGAAATAGCACATTTCTTGAGCAGCATGCTGCTATTTTAGAAGCGAACCAAAGCCAGGTGATACGGTATGCAGTGAATCATCATACAGTTGCAAATCTGGTCTAGATTGTATATTTTTATTTCAATCCATGGAAGTCTGAAGCATGATATGAACCATAAAGAAAGTGTGATTGCTATTAAAGAAAAATGTAAAAGACGTTTTGTTAAAGTGTCTGAAGAATACCATAAGCCTTCACAGACAAGCCACATCTGGATCTTGTTACTTTAACATGCTCTAAGTTTGGAGGGCATTTGGTTTCAGTCATCACTATGATTTGAGGATAAGCTTAAAATTGATATGGGAAACCCCTAAGAAGGTGGAAGCTCTGACCACTGTTGGATACATTGCTAACACACATAAGCTTCCATGGTCTGATGAGCAATAATTGCTCAGCAATGTTCTCCCAGACACAATACTCATTAATTAATTATTGCCACCTTCCTCCAAGTTGGATCTCCACATGGCTTGTGTGCCACCCACATCACAGGTTTTGGTGTAACAGTGTTAGGCTGACTGTGAAAGCAAGGGAATGAAACACAAATGGGGTAATACTGCTTTCGTCTAGCATTCAGAGGAGGCATCTATGTTTAGTAGCCTGAACCAATATTCACATAGTCAAGTTAGTGTTTCTTAGTTAATAGGTACAATGCATGAATGTGATCTATCTACACTAAAATTTGCATAGGACACATTGTATTTTCCATAGTAAACAAAAACTGTGTATTTCCTTTATTTTATACTGTCGTTCAGCAACAAAAGAAAATCTAGTTTCTGTGGGCAACGTAGTTCTTTTTTTAATGACTTTCACACATGACATCCATTGGGTCAACTGAAAAAAATAGGCAATACAGAGATTAGTATAAATACCAATGAATTACTAATCCACTTAATTCTAATTTATTTTTCTGCTATTAGCCTGCATATTCAGCATGTGCCCCAACTGTTCACTGAATGGGGTAAAGTGGCAGCTTATCTTTCCAAAGCTTCATTTTTCCAAAAAAGTTGTGATGTACTTTCCCAATGTAAATTATTAATTATAACCGTTAAGAGCTGTGTAGCATCCTATTCCAACTCTGTTTCCATGGTGAGCTTAAAATGTTCATAACTTAAAGGAAACGTACTCATGTAAAGGGAATGTCTGATATCTATAATGCCAACACTCACTCAAAGATAATGAAGGGGTGGCAGAGGGGGCAGGTCTTAATGGCATGTCCAGCTACATGACAAAATGCACCCTGGTTATGATGTTCTCCTTGTCTACAATGAGCCAGAGGAAGGAACTCATTATGATATAACAGATACTGTTTAGAACGGGAGCTGAATGAATGAAATAATTGTTGCTGTAGGAATGAGATTTCCATGTTTTAAACATTATTTTGGAAATATTTCAGTGGTGCTTCAATAATAGCAGTGCTGTGTTATACTCCATAAATTACTCCTCTTTTATAGCAAGGACTTTTCATTAACACATTGCTAAGTTAACTCAGTTGTTATGTGTATATATATACAGTAGTAAATCACCTGCAGATAATGTATTTTCAGGGAAAACTGTAATTATGCAAAATAATATTTAACAATCATAATAAGTACTAAAACATTTATCATTTCTTCTGCTGTAACTTATACCATGGCCATTATTACTGCAACTTCTAATGCCTTGTACACACAACCGGTTTTCACGATGAGAAAAAACTGCCATTTTTTAATATTGGTCGTGAAAATCGGTCGTGTGTATGCTCTCTAGCAGTTTTCTCTACGAAAAAACTGGCCAATATTTGAAACCAGCTCTCTTTTTTCTCATCGTGTTTCCTGTCAAGCTTTTTTCTGGTCGCGAAAAACTGTCGTGTGTATGCTTTTCCGGGGGGAAAACAAACGTGCATGCTCAAAATCAAGTATGTAGCCCAAAAGCAGCCCAAAGTATGGCGCCATTTGAAAGGAACTTCCCCTTTATAGTACCGTCGTACGTGGTGTACGTCTCCGCGATTTGGTTGGACGTTTTTTTTTTTTGTATGAACATGTGTATGCAAGTCAGGCTGGAGAGGAATCACGTTGGGAAAATTATTTTATTTTTTCCTGCGGGAAAAATGGTGTGTGTACGAGGCATTAGAATAAAAATAACACCAGTGGGAATTAAAGAGGGGGTTCACCCTTAGAACAACTCTGTGTCATCCCATCCAGCATACTGGCGTCAGCGCCAGTATGGTGTTTTTTTTTTAATCTCTGTACTTACTGTTTAATTGATCATTTTATTTTGTCCCTACCGCGGGGAATGGCGCGGCTATGGAGCGTCACGGCTTCCGAAAAAAGCCGACTAGCACTCGGGTCTTCCCGGCGCTATACGGCGCCTGTGCACAGACCTAGGAGCTGACTGCACAGGTGCCGTATATATCCGAGCCCTATTTCGGCTTTTTTCGGAGGGCATGAAGCGCCATAGCCATTGGACTCGGATATATACGGCGCTGACGCCAGTATGCTGGATGGGATGACACAGAGTTGTTTTAAGGGTGAACCCCCGCTTTAATTCACAAAGCTAACACACTAGGATCTTTTATTAGAAAATGACAGTTATTTGCTCAATTACAGTCAAATGGCTGTGAAGATATTTATTTCTTATTTTAAAGCTGTGTGTTTTGAGCCCGTCACTTTTTTTTTTATTTTATTTTTTAGTCTTTTTAAATACATGTATGCATGTACTACTGGCCTTACGTATCAGACAAGTGAGAAAGTGAATGTCATTTATTTACATTTAAGGAAAGAAAAATGAATATTTGCTACTGTTTTCTAGCAAGCATTATAAAAATCAGAACTGAAATCTGGTTGGTTGTCTTCAATGGCATCTCCCACATTCTTCACCCAAGCTGTTGTAGATCAGTCTTATTTTGTGTTACGTACATTATATATTAATGATAGCCTACCATTTTATAGCAGTAATAACCAACAAAACAAAACAAAACCCCCCTAAAAACTAGCTAGTCTCCTTCCTCTATCGACATTTCCATCTGGATTCCAGAAATTAGTAAATTATTCTCTTCTGCTAATGAAGGTAGATAGCAACCCCAGAGAATCATGAGCAAGATAATCATGAGGAAAGAAATTAGGTTCAGTAATTGTCAATGACCTGAATGAAGCAGTCTCACTAGGAAACTGCATCAACTTTAAAGGCTTTTTATAGATAATAGTGATTTTTATCTGTCTTTCTTTTCCCTTATGGCTTCCACAGATATTCTTTATATCAGAAGAACAAGACATTCTGTATTGCTAATAAAATATATGTGAGAAAGTGCAGTTTTAATTAACAATGGGCATAAGTAACTTGTTTGAAATAGTGTCTGTGTGGTACAATGTTACAAAGGAGTCTAAACTTATGCAAATATCTGATTAGGAAAAACAAAGGAAAAGGAGCTGTAACATAATGTGTAATTTTTCCCTCCCTTTTGTCCTCTGAAAGTCTGCACCAATTTGTAATCCCAGCTCCCTCCGTGCCTTCCTACTCATGCTGACCGAGTTCAGATTTTCCAGACCTGTCCCTGTTTAGTAGGTTTACTGCATTTTCCACATTTGGCCATCTGGTCATACAGAAGGCCTTGTCGAGAGAGCTCCAATGTGCAGAGGAGGCTGACATAGCTTCTTTGGCTGCTGGTGTTCAGGCTGTGTTTGGTGTCTGGTGTGAGGTAATAGTCAGGTGTAAGAAGTCATTCATCAACCACACACTGGTTTCAGGCCACATTTCCAACCATCTGCAGCTTGGGTATGTGCCAAAGGCATGATAATCTCATTCTGATAATATACAGTGTCAACAGAAGCAACGTCAAGGCTGCTTATAATATTTTCCTGTGCTTGGTGATTTTTTGTTGTTGTCATCAGCTGTTTATAATGAACACTCTAAATCCATCTATCTATCTATCTATCTATCTATCTATCTATCTATCTATCTATCTATCTATCTATCTATCTATCTATCTATCTATCTCTCTATCTCTCTCTCTCTCTATCTATCTATCATAAAAACTCCAAAGGCTGATGGTAGAAAAAGTCAAAGTGGTCCATTGATTTTTCCCTTTTTCATATTATTTTATGAGGATTGACATATGTTTATCCCAAGCATTTTCAAATGTACTTCAATTGATTGACTCACTACCTCAGCTGGAAGTTAGTTTCAAGCATCCACTTCTCTCGGGGTACAGTGATGCTTTATAATATGACTCTAGAACTCTTGCTAGTTTGAGTTTATGTCCTGCGTTTTTTACCTCAGCCTTGTATGGAAAATACTGCTCTTCTGAACTTTATTCACATCAATAATTTATTTAAAGGTTTCAATCATGTTCCCCCTTTCCTCTCTTTCTTTGAAGCTAACATATTATTTTATCAACCTATCCATCTTCATAGATATCTGCTTATCTATATGTGTAAGGGAGAAGTCTGTTACAGGTGGTCCCCTAGATACAAACATCCGACTTACAAACGACTACTACTTACAAACGAGGGAGACAACAGGAAGTGAGAGGAAACCTACCCATAGGAAGGGAAATTCACTCCTGTAATGCCGCGTACACACGATCGGTTTGTCTGATGGACCATTTTCATCAGACTAACCGATCGTGTGTGGGCCCCATTGGTTATTTATCCATCGGTTAAAAAACTAGGAACTTGTTTTAAAATCATCTGATGGTTAACTAACCGATAGAAAAAAAACAATCGTCTGTGGGCACGTCCATTGGTTAAAAATCCACACATGCTCAGAATCAAGTCGACGCATGCTCGGAAGCATTGAACTTCATTTTTCTCAGCACATCGTTGTGTTTTACGTCATCGCGCTCTGAAACGATCGGTTTTTAACCGATGGTGTGTAGGCACGACTGATGAAAGTCAGCTTCATCGGATATCTGATGAAAAAATAAAAAAATCTATCAGACGTTTTCATCGGATGAACCGATCGCGTGTACAGGGCATCAGAGTTATTATGGAAAAAATTGGGTCTCTGCTGATGCTTTGTCACCAAGGCTTGTTTCCACAACAACCCAAAATTTTCAAAATCCAATTGTCATTGGGACAGAAAGTGAGGTGACATTTTTTGAACAAGGACATAGACATCAAAAAAAATAGTTCAGGGGTGTTACTCCTTCCCTATGCTATTCAAAAAGAGAAAAAAAAAAAAAAGCCAAACACTGTTCCGACTTACAAACAAGTTCAACTTAAGAACAAACCTACAGACCCTATCTTGTTTGTAACCCAGGGACCGCCTGTACTTGCTGTAGATTAGGCAAAAGAGAACTAAACATGTATAAATATACATTTGCTTCCATAGTTGTTTTGCTTTTACTATGATTATAAAACTGTGCCACGGTGTAAAAAAAAAAAAAAAAGATGCTGCAAATGACTTACCTTCCCCGCTATCTGTTGTTCAGCTTTTGCTCTCTTGCAAAGCAAAGCCACTGGCAGAAATTTTAGCATCCAACACTTCTAAGGGCTAGTTTACATTAGCGCTGCTCTCTAAAGAGTGATCTACTCTTTGGAGAGCATTTGACAGGCAGTGAAAATGCATTGTATAACCTTCTAATCACCTGTTCTAACCCCTAAGGCTCCTTACACACGGAGCGGTCCATTTTTCGGTCCGCTCCGTGTGTCCGTCAGCTCAGCGGGGGGGTCTCCGCTCAGCTCTCGGCGGACGGGGCGGTCCCCGCACACTGTGCAGGGACCGCCCTGTCTCTCCTCCGCTCTCCCCTATGGGGAGTCGGATGGAAACGGACCGTCTGTCCGTTTGCATCCGATCCGTTTGGCCGAACGGAAGAAAAATAGGACGGATCTGGCGGACGTTAGCGGTTGCATCATCCGCTAACGGGCGGTTCTGCCCCCCTGATCACACAGCAGTAAATCATCATGGGCATGGCATATGTACCCCACTCCACTAACTTTGCAGCTTAAGGGGGGATGTTGGGGCAGTAAAAATACACGTAAATAAGGCTTAAAAGTAAGTGAGGCCAAAATGTGTCTAATGCCGGCATCCCCACACTGTGCACTGTGATTCCATTCATTGATTGCTGCCCCACTGCTGTTTCCTTGTAACATAATAGTGCATGCAGTGGTTCCATCCTCTCACTCCTAATTAGAGTTGTCAGTGGGTGGAATCATAGCACTGCAGCAAAGTATAGGGCTTTCAACACAATAAGAAGTGTGCTGCAGATTTTGGTGATGGCCTTGCTCTGCAAAAAGGGAGTGAAGATCTGAGGAATGGGTTAATTTAATGTTCTTTTGAAAAGAAAATTAAGGGCCCAAATCATTTTACTATCAGTCCCTGTTGAAAATGGGATTACAAACGAATGCCTCTGAAACATAGCAATTCAGTTGAGCTATATATATGTTTAATAAATACACTATGATAATTTAGGATTTATTCAGGAAGCATTTAACCTACCAATATACAGTATATAAATTGTGGTTGGAAACCAGTAAAAACACAGGTAGAACACGTACACATAGCGGGACTGATGTACTAAGCTTTGAAGTGAGGTAAAATAAGGTTAACTGAAGTGAACCTGGGCCAGATTTTCTGAAGTTAGGTGAAGTGAGCCTGTGTTTTACTATAGTCATTTAGTTGTGTGTGTTGGAATCAGCCAATTATTTAGGTGACAGGATAGGTGCTCCTCAGTTCACGTTACACTAGTCCAGGTTCACTTCAGTTCGTCCCACTTCACGCTTTAGTAAATAAAGCTAATACATATCTGCAAAGTTGACAAACTTGACCAATATTTATAAGTGATAAAACAGCGACTGTAAGTTCCCTTCACCAACAGGGGTAGGATACGCCCCTCTCCAACAGTCTGTGTCTCCAGTCTCCCTTTATTTTTAGCTACTGCAGCCTCCATCAGTCTCTTTGGTATTCAACACTTCTGGGAGGGTTGAATACTTATGTCTCCCACCAGGCACTGTAGTTCCTCTCTACAGCCCTTCAGGGCTCCATTGGGGGTCAGAAGATAGATCATAAGCATGCAGACTGTAGGCATCCACCACTCCCAGAAGCACTGAATGCTGAAGAGAGTAGGGAAGGCTGCACAAATAAATCAGAGAGGTGGCAGAAGACACAGACTATCAGACAGGTGAGTACACTACCTTTTTTTTTTTCTTCTTAAAACTTGACAGGTCACCATAAAGTCTTTGGATGCATGAGTACTGAACTGTAAAAACACATGAGATAATTCAACAAAGCACTTGCAATACAATATTGTAATAATACAAAGTCCTGAACCAGGACTGCAAAGTGACCATTAAGTGTTATAAAGTCCAACGGTTTCATGGAGCATGTCCCTAGTCTCTGAATGTCCCCATAGCATGACATGTCTTTCCCATCTCCAGTAGAACAAGCTCTGACCATTTCCTCTAGCAAATCTTCATTCCGTAACAGTTTTCTGTAGCATTATATATAAATAAATATTATTTAAGGCCCTGTTAGACAACATTAGGGGCCACATTTGAGATCCTCTTTACCTGGCAAGTTGACAACCACCTTTATAGACCAACTGCATTGTGCCATCCTGCTCCTACCCTAGATACCTGTCTAGCCTTGGTATGACACTGATACGCTCATATGTAATAATAACCCCACAAGGCATAACAAAGCTGAGAGTGGAATGGCTCAAAGAGACATTTAGCTCACTCCATGTCAGACTTCATAGAAATGATGACTACAAAAGTAGGTAAGCTGTGACTTTACTTTACTAAAAGTTCAGTTTTTGGTGCACTAATCCAAAGTGGGTAAAATGTGAGCAGACAGTATGTTACTCTACCAACAAAATTGCTGGGACAGAAGCAATGAGGACCATGTTGGATGACACTTGTAGGGGGAGTCTTAGCCTTAGCTCCAACATGACTTAAGCTGGCCATACACACTTAGATTCCTTTTGTTCAACCTGTGCGTTGAACAAAAAAAATTGAACTGATTCCTCTAGCCTCAATATACAGCCAAGATGGACGAATCTCCCGCTGAGACAATTTTTTTCTGAAAGCTTGCACCGATAGCTGTCAGAATACCTGACCAGCAGCTTTTTCTGACTGCAGACACTATTCGACCAACAATTTTCAATCCCACTCTTTCAAAGGATGTCTAGCAGGAGGGGAGGTGACAGGGCACCCAAGAAGTGTGTTGCCTGTGTTTTGCTTTAAAAGATATCAAACAGTACTCTGCTCTTAAAATGCTATTAAAGAGGTTGTTATACCACTTGTACCTACCGACAAGTCTATCGTACCTGTAGGTACTGTGAATATCTCATAAACTTACACTGTTTAGGAGATATTCAGCGTGCATGCAGCCAATGACATCATTGGCACATTGGGTCTTTTTGATCCCAGATCTCATATTTAAGAGGTTTTGTCATGCTTTTTTCTATGACATCTCTTGTAATAGGAATAAGAGTGACACCATTTTTTTTTAAAGAACAGCGTAAAAATAAAAAGTAAAAAAAAAATAAGAAAAAAAATAATAATTTATAAACGCACATCGTCCCGCCGAGCTTGCGTACAGAAGTGATTGCATACGTTAGTAGCACCCGCATTTGTAAACAGTGTTGAAACCACACATGTGAAGTATCACCGTGATTGTAAGAGCGAGAGCAATAATTCTAGCGCTAGACCTCCTCTGTTACTCAAAACATGCAACCTGTAGAATTTTTTAGACATTGCCTATGGAAATTTTTAAGGGTAAAAGTTTGTCACCATTCCACAAGCGGGTGCAATTTTGAAACAAGTTAATCAGTGTAACGTCATTTTTCACAAGAAGAAAATTGGACTAACTTTACTGTTGTCTTATTTTTTAATTAAAAAAGTGTATTTTTTTCCAAAAAAGGTGCCCTTGTAAGACCGCTGTGCAAATACGGTGGTACAGAAAGTATTGCAATGACCGCCATTTTATTTTCTAGGGTGTTAGAAAAAAATATATTTATAATGTTCGGTGGTTCAAATACATTTTCTAGCAAAAAATAATTATTAAACCAGTAAACACCAAATCTCAAAACGAGGCTCTGTGGTTAAGACTGGATAGAGCATGTGATTTTTTTTCCCCTATCCATCATCCCCAAATATTTCAGAATTTAAAAATTTCCAGTATGCCTACACATCAAGGTCATCAAGGTCCTTTAATAAGCTGGTATATTCCTTAATATATTCCATATCCAATGAAAAAACTGGTACTTTGTATTCCTTTTGCATGTACTTCAATATATTTATAGAAGAGATGAGTTGAAGCTGTGTTTGATCAGTTAAATGAAACATGACACAGCTTCTGTTTGTGCTAATCGTTAATTTTTCTTTGATTGCATTATCAGAGTAAAAAAAAAAAAAACACACACAGGATCTTGGAGATTGTTTTAGGAGAGACCTGACTCGTCAGTTTTAAGAGTCTCTTTTTCCAACATCCCAGACATTATGTAACTGTTTACAGAAGACGAGAATAAATGACAAACCAGGCTTTGAAAAATATGTTACAAAAAAAAAAACCTTGGTAGTAGTAAACAGGGCCTGATTGAACGTAGCATACGACTTAGTGGCATCACTCGGAGCCTAGCAATTTGACTATACATGCTTTTAAGGCAGATGGGAGGGAGTGCGGAAAACGCATAGGTTCATTTCAGGTCATGTTGGAAATGGCCCGGACACACTTGGCTTTACACAGATATGATTTCACACAGCACTTTTCGTCTTTATGAGTACGTTTTGGCAAGAACAGCTCATTCAGTCACGAACATGCCAGTTCTGAAGCTTCCAGGAAGTCGACTCTCTCCCTCCCTCCCTTTTTTTTTTTTTTGAAAGTTCAGAATTCCTTGTAATGTGTTGTTTTGAAAATGCCTTTAATGGAGGAAATTTATACAAGTAGAAACGGTTGATATTTATCCAAAACGATTCCAAGACTGCGAAAAAATTTGTTTGCCGAGAGTGTTCAGGGCACAGCTGTGTGCAATTAAACAGTGTAATATTAAAAGCATGTGTATGAGTGATCTATTATGATAGAATTGTTCTATATAAAACGCTCATTTATGGGAGAAAAAGAGGAGAACTGGGCTCTGATTGATTCCTGCATTGTAGTGTTCTGTGTGTGATCTTTTGGGAATATGTTTTTGTAGTTCGTTTACACACTGTGTTGAGTAGGTGGAAGCAACTGCGCGCAGAAAGCACACTGAATAGTATCCTGCTTACATCATGAGGCTCTCTTTCTAAAGAACTAACAAAATGCTCATTATACAGTTTTGTGCTGGCAAATAAAAAATAAAAAATTGCTTTATGTTTAAGCTTTTAAGAAAGATAAAAAAAACTTGTGTGTATGTTTCTATTTTATGGCCAGGAGTTAGAAGTGTTGGCTCACTTCAGCCAGGCTTGTTTTATTTCCAGGTACTTTTACATGAACAACAAAGGCACGAAAGCTGACAGGGGATCTGCACCAATGGGATTATTTTTAATACAGGTTGCAGCTGCTCTCACTGCGAGACGGGCACAATTACTTTATTTCTAGCCACTGTTAAAATAGCAAGTTAACTGATTTTACAAAAAAAACTAAAAAAAATGTTAAAGTGTTAGTAAAGACAAACAGCCAATTTCACACCTGAGTTATATTTGCCGAAAAATGTGTAATTTTCCTTGGTTATTTTGTAGCATCCAGCTATCCCTGTCAAAATAATTGTAGTTAAAGTGTATGTATACCCAAAACCAAAAATGTAATATATTGCAACTTAGTAGTTCTTGCTGTGGTGGCTACCTTCACTTTTTTTTATCAAGCTGATTTTGCTTTATTTTCACCTGGTAATCAATTGGCATTTATACAGTGATTAGTGCTATACAAATGTGTTCCATAGTGTGTTTCTAACTGTAGGGGGATGGGACTGACCTAGAGGAAATTACAGATATGTCTTTCCTCACAGAACAGAACAGGGATTTGTGTGTTTACACACACATGTCCCTGTTCTGCCTCTCGTGCCTGCGATCGCTCGAGGCCAGCAGTCATCGCAACCGACGGTCACTCGCATATGCACCCCCGCGATGCAGCAAGTGCGTGCGCAACTGCTATCCCGCTAAAAGGGACCAACATACAGCTACAGCAGTTTGCGGGATCGTGCCGACCTGCCACCGTATTAAGACGGTGGCTGGTCGGCAAGTGGTTAAAGGATAAGTTCACCTTTGGGAACATCTTGCATGTTCCACCTGTTTTTAGGCTCTGCGGCCTGTAGTGTAAGAAAACGGGGCATCTTTTCTCCCCACTTTCTGTCAGTATTAAAAAAAAGATGTGGCTGTGCAGGGCCTCGTTCATTTATCGAGTTCTGTGAAGGCAAACTACAAGAACTGACAGCCTTTGAGGCTCTCAGCTTGTATTTTCAATGAACTAGCATATCACTGTTAAGAGCATTTGTAGTTCATTCTCTCTTCCTGTCAGTGTGTATCTGCCTGCCCGTATGAGGTACAAGCAGACAGTTACACTGACAAGTCTTCAGGAGTCCTGCATGGCACCCTCAATATGCTGATCGTGGTTGGAATGCTTTTCAGGCTCCAAGTAAAAATAATAATAAATGCACATCTTTTTACCTGCAAAACTATGTGCATTTATTTATTTATTTTTTAAAGGTGAATTTACCTTTTAACTCAATACAGTTTGGTCAATGGCTGCCCCGGGCTATGATTGGACAATGAAAGAGCAGCAATATACTAAAAAGGTCAATTTTGCTCTCCCCTATTTTATTTGTAAGTTCCTTGTGCAATGTAGTAAAGCCTTTTTGGATTAAAGTGCTGCCACTTTCCTCATAGTTTAAATCATTCTGTTTAGAAAACTAGAGAAGGCAGGTATAAAGACAGAAGGAGGTAGTATTTGAAGATGCATAAAGTTTATTTAATGAATCCATGCTGTATATGGTTATTGGGGTATTTTGTATCTGCCTACACATTTGCTTTAACTTCCTTGGTGGTAATCCCGAGCGTGACTCGGGGTTGTTTTTTTCTGCTCGGATCGGTAACGCCGAGTCATGCTTGGGGTAGCTTTGCAGAGCTTGCAGCGGCGTCCTCTTGCCTTCTTCTGGCAATGATATCCCATTGCTGTGATCGCCAGCGAGATCACCGCCGCCCTGTCCTGACATCTGACTTCCTGGTTCCATTCCTCTGCGAGCAGCAGAGGTGCATGGGAGCGGAACTGGGCGGGAAATTCTAATTAGTAAAAGTAAATCACACACATAAAAGGAGGTGATACATTGTAATCTGAGAGGATTACACTGTATCACCCCAGGATCTGACACCATCACTTTACAGTGCCCCTTGCCTATCATTTGTGCCCATAAAAAATCTTTGGAACATGGCATCAAAAAAGCGCCACTTTGCTACAAAGGTGCTTTTGGACCAGTTGAGTGACAGCGGCAGCGACACGGAGGTGCTCGCAGAACTGAGCTATAGTGAGTCGTGGGGAGATTTGTCGTCTGACTCTAACACTTATCTGGAAAGTGATAATGGCGATGATCCTGCACCTGACCTAAGCGATGTGCTCACTTAGTGCCCTATAGACAGCGATACGGAGCAGGTAGCGCTCCCCCCCGTGATTCCCGTTCACTGGATCACCTGGGATTAAGGTAGATGTTGAGAGTGGCAACCCTCTGACATACGTGCAATTATTCCTCACTAAGGAGGTAATTAACAAATTGTCACAGAGACCAATGGCTACCAAAAGCAGAAATCCGCAACGCTGCATGCCAGGTTTTTCAGAACCAGAAAATGGGAACCGGTGACTAAAGAGGACATCTGGCAGTTTCTCTGACTCATCATTCTTCAGGGGTGGTGGGGAAACCTCTCCAGAAATGGTACTGGACCACAAATAGGTTACTGACCACTCAGTTTTTTGGCACCGTGATGTCCGAATACCGTTTTTCACTCATCATGAAATATTTCAACTTCACTAACAATGAAGAGTTTGCGCCCAAACTAAAAAAAATCTGGGAGGTATGCCAAATGATTGTGACCAATTTCCAGCAGGCCTATGTGCCAGAAAGGGACGTCAGTGTGGGTGAAAGTCTGATGGCCTACAAGGGACGCCTAAGCTGGATACAGTTTATTGCATCCAAAAGAGCACAGTTCGACATCAAATTCTACATGCTCTGCGAGTCAGCCCCGCGGGAAAGACGGCCATACTTAACATGGCCAGTCTAACTATAGACCGGATAATAGCAGCTTTAACTATACGCCGGAAAAAGCCGACTAGCGACGACGTTAGAGAATGCAACGGCCGATCGTAACTTCGTGGATCTCCGTAAAAAGCTAATTTGCATACCCGACACGGAAAACGACGTGAACTCCACCCAGCGGGCGCAAAAAGATTGCAGCGTAGATCCGAAGGCGTACGAAGACGTAAGCCTGTCGGATCGAAGCCCGAAGCCGTCGTATCATGGTTTGAGGATTCAAACTAATGATACAACGTGGGTAATTTAAAAGTACGCCGGTGTATCAGGAGATACACCGGCGTACTGGCTCTGTGGATCTGGCCCACAATGTTTATTGAATTTCTTTGTTTGACAAATTTCATTATTTTTCAGTACATTATTAAATAACATTTTATTATTTATTAGATTATAATTCATGATTTTGTGTTTCAAATTTATCACATCTGGGATGTCTACTAGAGCAGGGATCCTCAAACTATGGCCCTCCAGCTGTTGCGGAACTACACTTCCCATGAGGCATTGTAAAACTCTGACATTCACAGACATAACTAGGCATGATGGGAATTGTAGTTCCTGAACACCTGGAGGGCCGTAGTTTGAAGACCCCTGTACTACAGTCTTGTTTGGTTAGGTTTAAGTAAGTAATTACTAAGAATCGCTTCTCGGCCTTCTGGCTAAGATCAAGTGTAGTATCTGTTCTTATCAGTTATCCGCGGACTACTGAAGCACCTCCTTAGTGGAGGGTGGATGTAGTCCAATGATGTGATTGCACCCGGAAGGATGGTTTGAGCCATCTGGAAGGGTGCTCCTGAGGAGAGGAGAGGCACGAGATCGAAGCGGAGGGCCGGGGCCCTGGCCTTCTGGCCTGGATTTTTTGCGGCGCCCAACCTGCCAGTTTCTCGAGAGGGAAAGCCTGTCTCACCCTACTTTTAAGGGGGGAGACCAATAGGGTGGCGAGTACCTCTTGGGTATAATTAGCTAGAGAGCGAAGGAGGCGAGGGTTGAGTTTTTTTGATGGAGCTCTCCCTAAGCTTCCGGAGCTCTTGGTCCTTCCTGGTGGGGACGGTGGCTGTGACTGTCCGGGCCGTGGACCAGGGTCCATTGAAAAGCCTTTGGAGATAGTGCCCCTGGAGTGGCAGTCCAGGGGTGCCATACATTGCACTGAGTGTGTGAGGGACACTCAACGTGTGGCACCTTTTTGGTCACTAACCTCCACAACACACTTTTTACACCTGCCTCAAGGGCCGGGCCTTTTGGCTAGGACCAGAGGAATTTTTGTTTCCTGGCCGGAGGGCCGGCCAATGTATTGCACATTGGTCACTTTCACTCACCTCTCCCACTTCCTTCTTCCCCACTTTCTATTTATTTTTCCCTGTGTGTCACGTTACTTCTTTTTTATGTTTGGTGCACTGCACTTTAAGTGTGATTAGTAGGGTGCTGGTCCTCGGGCCTGCCCTGAACGTCTTGGGAGTGGGTGGACATGGCCTTCTGGCTTAGTTCACCCGCTCTTATGGGGTCTCCCTTCGGGGGAGCCTCACCGAGGAGGGTTCTGTTTCGGCAGTCCCTCCAAGGATGTTGGGTCCGTGTCGGCTTCGGCTGCATGGGCCTATTTGGGTTCATGTGGCTTCGGCTGCATGGACCACTGATACCTCAGTCCCTGTCAGGAGCCTAACGCCCCAGGGGATCAGGGTTGGGCCCTTTTCGGAGGGCCTATTGACGATGCAACCGTCACAGTTTTTTGTTGCACCTCTTTATGTGTGTGCACATTTTTCCTGCACCGTGTGGAGTTTTTGGGTTGTGTTTTGCACGCCACAGGCTTTTCAATAGAAAAAAATTACCAAGACTCGCAGGCCTATAATACATATCACCAAATTTCCATGCAAAAAATTGTACCTCTTTTGGTACAAAATTCCGGACATAATCATACCGCCAGGGAGGTTAAAGAACAACTGCAGCCAAGTAGTTACCTTCAGATAGAAAACTTGAATACATAAGTGTTGCCAGAATATTATCCCTAGGGCTTGTCAGTGCGTATATGTTTTAAGCACCTGGAATCTGACTCCAAATGTGCAGTTATCACATAAAGTACCAAAAAACTTTCCCGCAAATGGATTGATGATGGATTCCTGCTTGAAAGGTAACTAAAAGACGTAATGTAGTGTAGCTTACCATTGTTCATGAACAGAATGGAATGTTCTTTACACTGTTAACTTGATTTTGACAAAGGAAAGTTTGTGCAATGAGCGTGTTCCTGTCACTGTGAGTACAGTTCCATAAATAGTCACGATTGAGGAGATGGATTATTTGTGCTGATGTATTACAATGTAAAATAGTAAAAGTATCAGATTTTTATATGTTAGGTACAGCTTCTCAACCAGTGATAAGTGTACCTCAAAGAGTAGACAGATTCATGGGATACTTCTGCATTATAAGTACATTTATTATAATGATTTATTCGTTATTTGTAATCATTTATAAAACAAATCCGAGGAAGTAAACATTTAAAGCTGAACTCCAGGCAAACTGCTAAATACACAGTTGAAACACATACAAGAAAGCTGCTTTATTTGCCAAAAGATTTGTATTTTTGTCTGCCATTCCTGAGATTCACACAAACCCCCTCACACAGTCAGGTGGATGACTCCACTTACAGTTAAGGAATACAAGGGTCTTCTTTCCAATCCCAGCTTGCTGACTGGACCGTGAAAGAGCAGCAGCAAACTGATGAGGCAGTCCCTCTGCTCACTCTGCTCACTCCGCTCTCATCTCCCATGTTCATTTTCCTTGTCTATACATTTGCTTGTAGCATATCTAATTGGCTCCCAATTTTGCCCCTTTTCCCTTCCATTCTGAGCACTGTTATATAGGGGATTTTTAAGATGCTTATGTCAAGTCAAATGTGGGTATTTGCACTAATTGCATTAAAGAAAAATGGAAAACAATTAATTTAGAAATTTTGAATTTAAATAATAAAGCAGAGAGTGAGGCGGCGTACACACGACCGAGGTTCTCGCTGGAAACCAGCGAGAACCTCGCTGGAAGCTGCATTCCAGCGAGGACCTCGGCCGTGTGTACACTCTCGGCGAGCTTCCCGTCGGGAAGCCCGTCGAGCAGAAATAGAGAGCACGCTCTCTATTTGCTCGACGGCCCGCCTGGAAGAATGGCTGGTTGCCATTCCCGATGGGCGGGTCGCCGATTTCGACGGCCGGCAGGGAACCTCGACGGGCGGAACGATGTGTTCTGCCCGTCGAGGTTCCCTGCCGTGTGTACACGGCCTGACACATGTTTTACAATGCTGAGTATAAGATCTACAGTAAGTGTTAAGCCCTGTACACACGATCGGTTTGTCCAATAAAAAAAAAAGACCGATGGACTGTTTTCATCAGTCAAACCGATCGTGTGTGGGCCCCATCGGTTTGTTTTCCATCGGTTAAAAAAAATAGAACATGTTTTAAATTTAAAAACGATCGTCTGTGTGGAAGTCCATCGGTCAAAAATCCACACATGCTCAGAATCGATGCATGCGAGGGAGCTGCGGTGGCTCAACGCGATTGGCACTGCACTGACAAGCCATTCACCTCTGCAGCTAAGGGTTTGTATCCCGGTCTCGGCTACATGTGAATTGAGTTTGGTGGTCTCAGCCCGGCTCCCGGTGAATGCGCTATGCGAGGTAAGCCTGCGCTTTGTACGCCCACCCCCCTCCCACAAAACCACCACACTTACACACACTCGAAATTGGGTTAACATGCACGCACTTTGGCCACGCGGTCTCTAAAAAAGAGAGGCAAATGACTAACGGGGCTGGCTGAGCGGGCTAGATACTCTCACTCCCTTATAGGGGAGTCCCTCTGACCCATTGGGCTTCAAAGCGGAGGAGGTAGGGTGGGCTGTGTGGGAGGACCCCCTCACACCCACCATCGCCACCCGGGGGCATGGAGAAAGATGGCAGATTGCCTCTGGGGGAGGTCTGCCTACTCCCAACTCCTGCAGTCCGGCGTCTCTCTCGAGTACACGCACAAAATACACTTTAAAAAAAAAGTCGATCCATGCTCGGAAGCATTGAACTTCATTTTTCTCAGCACATCGTAGCATTTTACGTCACGACACGGTCGGATTTTTGACCGATGGTGTGTAGGCAAGACTGATGAAAGTCAGCTTCATCGGATATCTGAAGAAAAAATCCATCGGATTAGATTCCATCAGATATCCGATTGTGTGTACAGGGCTTTAAGCCCAACATACATGGATCCAAATTTGTCTGGTTCAGTAGGAATCAACGAATTTCAATTCATGTGTGGGCACCCTGGTTGTAAAGTAGTTGATATACTGATCAACTTCTGTTCATCTATCCTGTCAGGTTTTTCCCGATCGATTAATGGTACAACTATAGCTGGCGGCACTGCTCAGTGTGTTCTGATGGCGGGGAAGTCCACCTGCCTTTAGCACACAATAGCACAGGGGGCGTGATTCGCGCATCCACTTCAAATGTGTGGATGGGGGAATATGATATTCAACCTGTTGTTCGAGCAAAAAACAATAATAATTAATGGGCTGCCTTACTAGTAACATGCATTTTTCATGCAAGGTTTGACCAATTTCTTAAATAAATAAAAAACATATCATGCCTACCTGCTCTGTGTAAGGATTTTGCACAGGTACAAATCCTCCTCTTTTTGGGTCCCATGTTTCTGGCACCTCCCCCTTGACAAGTTCCCCCTAGAGCAAGCTGCTTTCTCTGGCTACACTTGAGCGTGCTCACTCCCAAGCCACCTCAGTGTCTATGGGACACTCAGAGCATCTCTCAAACCAGCCCCCAGCTCCCTCCTCACTGGGGAGAGAGAGACTCCGGAGAGCAGCTGCTCTCATGCTCATCGCTGGATCGGGCTCAGGTAAGTATTGGAGGGGTCTGCATACTGAAGGTTTTTTACCTTCACGTATTCTTCAACTTTTACAGTCACTTTAAATAGCTTTTATACTGACTGATGCTGCATGCAAACAAAACATTTTGTAAATCTTTTTTTTTTGTTCCTGTCCCTTGTTTTAATAATCTGAGCCTAATTTTTTTTCTACATTTTTAAACTGCACACAACTTTTGTCAACTTCTGTTATAAGTAACTCAACATTGTCTGGCTTCATACTGTACATTTTGAGGCATTTTTAATCGCGCAGGCATTTAGACACAGTGGCCCGGATTCACAGACAGCAGGCGCACATTACGCCACCGTAGCGTATCCCCTGTATGCTACGCCAATGCAGCACAGAGAGGCAAGCATGGAATTCATAAAGCCAGTGCACCCAACGTTGCACCAGCGTGGCGTAGGTTTCAAAGGCGCAGGCCGGCATAGGTGGAAGTGAGCGTGATCAATGCAAATGAGGCGTAACCCCATGCAAATGATGGGCCGAGCGCCAGACAAGTACGTATAACGAACTGCGTATGCGCCATGACGTGAACGCATCTCCCTGCACATGCTCACAACCATGTCGGAACAACTGCCTAAGATACACCGGATCACTGTGTACGCCATTAACGTAACCTACGCCCAGCCAGACATACGTCCAACGTAAAATACGCCGGCTTGTGTTGCCTGGTGCAGACCTGAGCATGTCTGTTGCTGAGTTACACCTCCTTTATGGGAAATAACTTTACGCCGGACGTACAACTTATGCGCACCGCGCGTAGCCTGCGTCGGGCACAAATACATTTGTGAATCGCTGTATTTACCTCATTTGCATGTTTGAATGGCTAATCAATGGGAGCGGAACCATGCACCCAGCCTAAATTTACGCCCACCCTACGCCGGCGTAAGTAAGTTAGGTCGGCGGGGTGTAGCCTGGTTTTAGGCGTATCTCTGTTTGTGGGTCTGGCGCACAGATACGACGGCGCACCTTTGCACTTACGTCAGGGTAACTTGTTATACGTCGGCGTAAGTGTTCTGTGAATCCAGGCCATACTGATTAAAGGAATCAAAGAGATACAAGTGGCTTGCAAGCTACTATTCAGAAACCACTGATAAAGGTAAGCCAAGTTGTCTGAAGCACTAACCATGTATAAAAGTCTAATGAAGCAGTAGTAAGCTGAAATAAGCTTCTCTCTGCAAGGTTACTCGGGATATAGCTTTGGGTATGATATAATTTTAGCTTCAGCTCAAGATGTAAAAGTGTGGAATTTAAATCTTTGCTTAATATTCTGTGAAATACTTATGTTTGTCTTGAAGGGAGAAAGCCTCAGTAATAGCTTCACTCATTTAACACATATTTGAAGGTTATTTTCCTCTATTAAGAATTAACAGCTTTTAAACTACGTGCTGGGGACATATTACCTAATATTAGATTGACCTGAAATATCAGGCATTTCAGCTGTGAGGAAATCAACAGTCGACCAACCTAAATGGATCTTGTCTATCTTAGAAGCATTTAGTAAAGTTATTGGAAATATAAAAAAGAGACAAGTGGAATTACAGGCAGCTCCCGGGTTACAAACAAAATAAGTTCTGTAGGTTTGTTCTTAAAGGAGTTGTAAAGTAAAAAAAAAATTCACCTTAATGCAATTTATGCATTAAGGTAAAAAAACATCTGATGCTGCCCCCCCCCCCCCCCCGAGCCCCCGTTATACTTACCTGACCCCTCGAAAGTCCCGCACGGT
Source organism: Rana kukunoris (assembly GCA_029574335.1). Classification (NCBI taxonomy): domain Eukaryota; kingdom Metazoa; phylum Chordata; class Amphibia; order Anura; family Ranidae; genus Rana; species Rana kukunoris. The sequence continues at coordinate 124,834,143 of CM056053.1, forward strand.
CCTGAGATCCTCTTCGCCTCTCATACTGGCCGCTGATTGGCTAGAACAGATGGATTGAGAGCAGCGCAGCCATAGGCTGGCGCTGCTGTCAATCACATCCAGTGACGCGGCGAGCCGAGGGACGGGGCCGAGTGATACAGTGAGCGGCTATGGCCGCTCGCTGTATCACAGGAGCACACCTGCAATTACTCACCACCATGCGAGCTCTCGCATGACTGTGGTCAGTACTTGCGGGGAGAACCAGAGACAGCTGCCGAGGAACTCCAGAAGACATGGATCGGGGCCACTCTGTGCAAAATGAACTGCATAGTGGAGGTAAGTATAATTTTATTATGTTATTTTAAAGGATTTTTTTTCCCTTTAATAACCCCTTAAGTTGTATTTGTATGTAAGTTGCAACAGATACATTTTTTTTTAATCCATCCCAAAAAAATATTTTTTAAGTTTTTTGGATAGCATGGGAAAGGGTTAACACCCTTGTAATGTTTATTTTGCTGTCTGTGTCCTTGTTCAGAAGATTTCACTCCACTTTCTGTTTCTGTGACAATTGGATTAAAAAAAAAAAATTGTGGGTTGTCCTGGAAACAAGCCTTGTAATAAAGCCTCAGTGAAGGCACCGTTTTACCATGGTAGCTCTTAGGAGTGAATTTCCCTTTCTATGGGTAGATTTCCAATTTCTTCCTGTTGTCTCCCTGTTTGTGAGTATGAGTCGTATGTACAGTAATGCCCGTACACACGATCGCAGTTTCCGATGGCCTAAAATCCGATGCAATTTTTCGCCAGAATTCCATTCAAGCTGTCTTGCATACACACTGTGAGACCAAATTCCGACTGTTCAAAACGCGGTGAGGTAAAACACTACTACGAGCCAAAAAAAATTAAGTTCAATGCTTCCGATTTTGAGCATAAATGGCTTTTTTCTCCGTCGGAGTTGCACACAGACGATAGGAATTTCCTATCGTTTTTTTTTCCATTGGAAAAAAATAAAACGTATTCTATTTCTAAACACCGACGGAAAATAGTCAGATGGGGCCCACACACGATCGGAATTTCTGATGAAAGAAGTCCATCTGACTTTTTTTCATCAGAAATTCTGATCGTGTGTACGTGGCATTAGTCGGATGTTTGTAACTAGGGGAATAAACTAGGGGAATAAAACAGGCAGTATCTTCTATCTCTTCCTAAATGCTTGGTAACCACTGCTCTATATATATATATTGGATTTTAAGTGGTTATACCGGGATGATGCCTACATCTGCTCCTTTTTTCTGGTTCTGTAGTATTGATGTATATTTCGCACATTTGTATATATTCCTATCTATGTGTACTGTCTGTGTTTTCTGTGTATCCATTGTCAAATTATGTCTTTTAGGTGCTATACTAGACTGGTTCTTGTACCTTCATTAGGTTTCCACACCTACTCCTGTTTAGGATGGATTTTTTTTCTCCTCATGCCTTGTACACACGATCGGAATTTCCATCGGGATAAACTCTGATGGATTTTTCAGAGGAAATTCCTTTCAAGCTGTCTTGCATACACACTGTCACACCAAATTCCAACCCTCAAGAACGCAGTGACCTACAACACTACGATGAGCTGAGAAGAATGAAGTTCAATGCTTCCTGAGCATACGTCGACTTGATTCTGAGCATGAGTGTTTTTTTCTCCGTCAGAGTTCCATACAGACAAACAGGATTTCCGATAAAAAAAATTTCCATCGGAAAAAAAGACAACATGTTCTCTTTCTATGTCCGTCGGAATTTCCAAAGGAAAAACTCAGATGGGGCACACACACGGTAGGAATATCCGATAAAAAAAAATTCCTTCTGACTTTTTTCATCGGAAATTCTGAACGTGTGTACGCACCATTAGTGGTTTTAGTCTTGAAGTTCTCAACATCATTGCTCCTCTGCAACTGTTCATATATCTGAGTCCTCTAGTTTCTTCTATCTGGTTGTGGAGCATTGATATATATTAGGTATATTTGTATTTATTTATATCTTTGTGCACTGTCTATTGTCTCATGTTGGGTGCTATTCACACTCCTACAGTTATTTACTTTTGGCACACATGGGGTTTTTGGTCTTGGGTAGTGTTCTTGTTTTTGGCTATCTAGTCATTTTAATTTGTTGTCCTAGCACATCACTTGTTATTTTTTTTTGAGTAACTAATTAGGGGCAGGGGCGTTGCTAGGTGGCAAAAAGACCAGGGAATTCAGCCCGAAGTCGCCACCCGGGGGCAGATTGTCCCGGGTGGTCATGGCACATTTTTTTGGCTGGGCAGTGGGGTTGTGTGGCGGTGACTAAGCTCACTTGCTGCCTGGCTAGTGCCCATCAATGACCACTAAACTCACCTACCTGACACACTGACCTACCTGACTTCACCTACCTGACATACATAGACATACCTGACATACACTGACTTCACCTACCTGACATACATGGACCTACCTGACATACACTGACTTCACCTACCTGGCATACATAGACCTACCTGACATTAACTGACTACACCTACCTGACATACATTTGACTTCACCTACCTGACATACATAGACCTACCTGACATACACTGACTTCACCTACCTGACATACATAGACCTACCTGACATACACTGACTTCACCTACCTGACATACATAGACCTACCTGATATACACTGACTTCACCTACCTGACATACATGGACCTACCTGACATACACTGACTTCACCAACCTGACATACATAGACCTACCTGACATATGCTAACCTCACCTATCTGACATACTTAGACCTACCTGACATACACTGACTTCACCTACCTGACATACATAGACCTACCTGACATACACTGACTTCACCTACCTGACATACATAGCGCTACCTGACATACACCCATCATGTGTCACGGCAGGCAGCCAGCCAGAAAGGAGGAGAGCCGCCCGCCCAAGCCGGGATGTGGCTTGTAATTGCCGCCTTCTTGAGCCTGCGCCGCCTATGATGGACGTCCCGCGGTCCCGGCATTGCACCTGTGGGACATCCATTATAGGAGCTGCAGACTCCAGAAGGCGGGACTTGCATAGCACTTGGCCACACTCGGCACCGTTTCTAATCATAGCGTTCCCTGTTCGGCAGCGGCCGGCGGTGCTCGGGGCTGTCAATTGGATTCTGCATTCCTGACACTCTGGGCTTTTCAGGGAGCCATTCGGGGCTCCATCCACACCCTCCCGACGCCCCTGATTAGGGGTAGTACATGCCTGCCTGGTGTTTGCCATTTGCTATGGCAGCCATCTTGTGAATATTTATTCATTGTTTGTTTTATTTTTTGTAAAATGCTATTTTAATGTGGGGGCTATTTTTAATAGCTTTTTTTAAGCTAGGGTTTTGTATATTTTGCTTTTGGAATGAACTCTTGTGATTTACTCTTTGTGTGATATTCCTTTTGATGTCTACCCTGCGTGTGTCATTTAACCCTCGCACTGTGTAAGGTAAACACTACGGGGTGTTGTTGGTGGGTGGGGCTTTGGGTTTATAAGTCTGTTGACTTCCATGTTGTAGTCTCTTGAGAAAGATGAACTGAGCTTCATCGAAACGCTGACAATAAAAACACTGCTGTTTTTGAACTTCCTCATCTGCAAGACCAGTGGGTGTCTATAAACCAGTTTTGGATTTATATGAATTTCTTTGTGGGTGAGCACCTGGGCATTTACGCGTCAAGCATTGAGTGCTGTGGCTGCTTTGAACTATATTAATATATAATATATAATATATAACCTTGGTTTGGGAGCATAATTTGTTCCAGAAACATGCTTGTATTTCAAAGCACTTGTATATCAAAGCATTTTTTACAGGGTATAAAAGAGAAGAGAGGCACCTCTAAGTGTAGCAATAAGTTGCTAAATGTTGTACCTTCATTAAATGTAACCATATTGCTACACTTGGAGGCTCCTCTCTTCTTTTTTATGCTATAGTTGTGACATGACGCTACTCTTATATCAAGACATCGCTTGTATATCAAGGCAAAATGTATTAAAACATGTTACTTGTCTTGCAAAACACTCTCAAACCAAGTTACTCTTAAACCAAGGTTTTACTGCACCAAAAAGTTTGTCCTTTGTTTGGCCAATAGGCAAATAATGTGCCAGAGCACTATCATGCAAGCTTTGATTGGGATAACAGACATAACATTGACATAACAGAGCACTCGCGGTTTTGAACTGAATGGAAGCAGGTACTTGGAAATGTACAGTATACTCTACACTCCGGCAAGCATTGTAGAATGATGCAGGTACACTTTAGAATAGAAATTCAACTTCTTTCAATTCAACCATAGAAAAATTGACAGATATTTATGTAAATAGGCGTATCATGCTGTACAATTTTGTAGGATATTCTACTAATATAATAATATTGATGACCTTGATATTGTCTGCTTTGAAAAGCAATCCACAGTGATAAAAAAATCACAGAATGTCTTTGAAGTCCTGTAGCAGGGTGCATAATTCCACGTCTGATATGCATCTAATTGGCTTGGAAAATGCAATAACATTTCCGCGCCTTGTATAGATTTCGTAGAGAACAGAAGCAAGCTCTTAGTATGCAAATAGCTGGATGTGCCTCCTCATCTGACAGAGTAGAATTAGGACTGAGCCTGTGGTTCATTTCCTCAACTAACTTGTCGTTTTAATAACAGTAGACTGCAATGAACTCTAGGCTTCATGTGACACCATGTGCAGTCAGGAGCTCTTCCCGAATAAAGATGTAATGTGGGAAAAGATAAATGATAAAGCCTCAAGGGATAAAAAAAAAAAAATGTCATGCATTCACATAGTTCTAGTTTCAAAAACATGCCTAAACCAAGAGCCTGTAATGTTTTAACCTGAGCTCTATAAACAAATATATGTATATATTGTTAAATGTTTCAATCATTTTTAAACTACCTTAATGTCGCGTACACACGATCATTTTTCGACATGAAAAAACGTCAGCATGTCCAAAAAAATATGTTTATCCAACTTCATCATTAAAAACGATGTTACCCACACAGCATCGTTTTTTAAAAATGATGAACAAAGCGCGGTGACGTACAACACGTACGACGGCACTCTAAAGGGAAAGTTCTATTCGCCTTTGGGCTGCTTTTAGCTGATTCCTTGTTAGTAAAAGACGATTGGTGCTTTTTTGTCTGTATGGCCCCGTACACACGAGCAAATAGATCTGTTCAAATCGGTCGGACAGACCAATTTGAACAGATCTGTCTGCTGGGATGTATTGGTTTGAATGTGCTTACTCCATTATGAATGGTAGTTTTACCAGAACGAGCGCTCCCGTCTCAACTTGCTTCTGGGCATGCGCAGGTTTAAAACGTCGTTTTTGCCCACACACGATCATTTTTTACAACACGAAAAACGACATTTTGAAAGCCGAAAAACGATGTGAAGCCCACACATGATCATTTTAAATGATGTTTTAAAAAATGTAGTTTTTTTTTTCATGCCGAAAAATGATCGTGTGTACGCGGCATTAGTGTGTGCATACCATGCTCAGCTTGCAGTATGTAGATATTAAAAGGCAAAATAACAATTATGTGTATATTTCAGTTTTTCTTATTTTATTAAAAATACAGTTGATAAAAATTATTATGTTTTTAAGTTAAATTCTAGACAATTTTTGCATGGTTACATTGGTCCAGCTGGGATCAAGGTTAATATGTATGTGTCATTCCTGTGGGATCCCTGCGGAAATCTCTGTAGAAGTCACTGCTAATACAGTGATTGCTGCTAGTTTCTGAGCCCCATGCCGAGCCGCTGCACAGCTGCTTACTGAACTCAATAAGTTGCCCACTTGGCACGGGCACCATTCAGAGAACACATTCCATTTTCTCAAATAATGCAAAGTGTTCTCCACCCGACTCTCTTTACCTCTTCCAATCAGATAATGGTTTGCATTCCTTGAGAAAATACAAAGTGTTCCCTGAATGGCATCCATACTGAGCAAGTAACCTCCTGTATTCACAATACAGCGGGATGGCCTCTCGACACAGGGCTTGGAAGCTAGTGGCAATCACTGTATTAGCGATCTCATCTAGAGTGATTTCCAGCTTTCATGGAGATCCCACAAATATGGCATACTCACATTCATCCAAACTGGAACAATGTAACTAAAAGTTGTAAAAGTTGCAATACCTGGTTTTATAACTATTTTTGGGGTGAGTTTATATATAAATAGAAGTAACAGGACTGACAATAGTTTGATGGATACATCAGTCTATTAATATTAATTGTTAACGTTCATTACTTTCCAACACTAACGATTTGCTGTAATCTGGGTGGATGCTACAGAGTCAAAAGCTTCTGAGACACAAAAAGTGACTTGATAAAGAAGAGAAATTTTAAGTAGCTGCTGACATGTTGTTAAATTGTAACATGTGGCAAAGTGATTATTTTTTTAAATATTTTAGTCTATGTATACCAAGTGGCAGTCTCTGAATACAGGCTGAAAGACTTCTTGACTGAGCCTAGCAGATATTAAAGCATATCTACCCCCCCCCCCAAAAAAAAAAAATATATATATATATATATATATATATATATATATATATATATATATATATATATATATTGCAGCTTACCAGTCCTCAGTGTGGTGGCTGTATTTTTTTCAGGCTTTTCTCTTTTTCTTTATTTGGTGATCCTGCCCATAATGTACTTCCTGTCCTAGAGTAAAAACACCCATTCTTCGAACTGTGTCTATTGAGGTGCAGCTCTGTCACCCTGGACTGCCCTCTAGTTTTGGGATACAAGAATCTCTCCCTCTCCTCTTACCCATTACATTAGTGAGGAGAGGTTGCGTAGTTCACAGAAGATAGTTGGAAAGTTGATAACATTGTCTGAGATTTAGCCCAGTTCACACTGGGCTGTGGGAGTGAGTTTAGCTGAAACACTATTCCGCTTATCAGTTCCGATTTCAGACGCGATTTCAGAGACATCTGTGCGGGTTTCTGCACAGATGTTAATGAAAATCGAGGCCCGAATTGCAAAAAGTAGTACAAAAACTACGTATTGAAATCAGTGCAGTGCCGCCGATGCGGCGTCGCACCGATTAGGATGAGGCCATTGCCGACAACTTCTGCCGATTTGACATTTCAAATTGCATGTCAAAATGCACCAGTGTGAACCAAGGCTTAAACTACATAGCAATTTTGAAGGTTCCAGAAAGAATAAGTAAAAATGTAAGCAGTGATTTTTAAATATTTGTTTCAAGTTATGCTTTGTGAATGAGTACACGTAACAAAAATAAAGTAGACATTATCCCAGTTTGGCTTCAAAAAGTGGAAATACGCTTTAGGTATTTAAACGTAACCCATTTTTCTATGTAGATAGATAAAATTGCCTCTGTGTATGGCACTGTGGGTTACAGAACATAATTGTTTATTAAACAATTGGGGGTGGGAGTGACACAGCCCCAAATCCACAATGGCTCTAAAGTGATATGGTCCAGAAATATTTAGACAGAATAAAGGTGGATAAAGCACCTGGACCAGATGGCATCCACCCACGGATCCTAAAAGAATTGAGCTCTGAAATTTCAAAGCCACTGTATCTAATATTTAGGGACTCATTAATGACAGGAATAGTACCACTGGATTGGCGTAGAGCCAATGTGGTGCCTATATTTAAAAAGGGAACAAAGTCTTAACCAAGTAACTATAGACATGTTAGTTTAACTCCTATAGTTGGGAAGATACTGGAACGTTTAATAAAAGACCACATGGATGAATTCTTGCTGAAAACAAACTATTTAAGCAGCAGACAGCATGGATTCAGGAAAGACAGAAGTTGTCAGACAAACCAGATTTCCTTTTATGAAGAGGTAAGTAAAACCCTGGACAGAGGCGTGGCAGTGGACGTGGTATACTTGGATTTTGCAAAAGCGTTCGATACAGTTCCCCACACACGGCTCATGTGTAAGGTAAGGTCTACAGGATATATCAGTTTGTAAATGGATAGAAAACTGGCTGAAAGACAGGATTCAGAGAGTTGTGGTTAATGATTCTTACTCTGAATGGTCCAAGGTTATCAGCGGTGTACCCCAAGGTTCAGTGTTGGGTCCCTTACTTTTCAATATATTAATAAATTATATTGGGTTTGAGATCCAAAGTAACATTTCTGTATTTGCAGATGACACCAAGCTATGCAGTGGAATAACGTCCTTGCAGGATGTCTCCAATTTACAAGCCGACCTCAATGCTCTGTCTAATTGGGCGACTATGTGGCAGATGAGGTTTAATGTTGATAAATGTAAAGTTATGCACTTGGGGGCTAAGAATATGCATGCATCATACATGCTAGGGGGAGTTCAACTGGGGGGATCTGTAGTGGAGAAGGATCTGGGGGTTTTAGTTGATCATAAGCTCAATAATGGCATGCAATGCCAAGCTGTGGTTTACAAAGCGAGCAAAATCCTTTCTTGTATTAAGAGAGGTATGGACTCCAGAGATAGAGATATCATTTTGCCCCTGTACAAATCATTAGTAAGACCTCATCTGGAATATGCAGTCCAGTTTTGGGCACCAGTTCTCAAAAAGGATATCGGAGAACTGGAGAAAGTGCAGAGAAGGGCAACTAAACTGATAAGAGGCATGGAGGAGCTCAGCTATGAGGAAAGATTAGAAAAACTGAATTTATTCACTCTTGAGAAGAGGAGAATAAGGGGGGATATGATCAACATGTACAAATATATAAGAGGTCCATATAGTGAACTTGGTGTTGAGTTATTCACTTTAAGGTCAACACTGAGGACAAGGGGGCACTCTTGACGTGGTTCTGGTCAGCTCAGTAGATTGCTTTAAGAAGGGCCTGGATTCTTTCCTAAATGCACATAATATAACTGAGTACTAAGTTTTGTAGGTAAAGTTGATCCGGGGTAAATCCGATTGCCTCTCGGGGGATCAGGAAGGAATTTTTTCCCCTCCGGTAGCAAATTGGATCATGCTCTGCTGGTTTTTTTTTGCCTTCCTCTGGATCAACTGTGGGTATGGAGTTGGGTGTATGGGATGTACTGTGTTTTTTTTTGTTTGTGGTTGAACTGGATGGACTTGTGTCTTTTTTCAACCTGACTAACTATGTAACTATGTAACTATGTAACTATGTAAACCATGGGACAAGTTAATAATAATAAAAAAAGAAAAAATTCAGAACAGAAAAATGTAAGGTGCAGTTGTTGACTTCTTGTGTTACCAAAATTTTGAAGCTGAGAGTAAGCGGGACATTAAAACTTTCATTAACCACTTAAGGACTGCCGCATGTACATTTACGTCGGCACAATGGCACCGACAGGCACATCAACGTATATATACGTTGGTGCCTTGAGGTGGGTCGGGGGTCCGATCGGGACCCCCCCCGGTACATGCGGCGGTCCACGCGGCTGTACGAGCCATCCGGGATAAAGGGGGCGGCTATTCGTTTTTGTCCGCCCCCTCCGGATCGCTCTCAGCCAATGCGCGCGCCCCCCCACCCTGTCACTTCCTCCTCCTGTGTAAACACAGGAAGGAGGAAGCGATGTGATCTCTCCCTCAGCGTTTTTTTCAACCACCGCTGAGGAGAGATCACAACACAAGTAAGTCTGCACTAACACTACACTGACACACACTACATATAGGCACATTTAACCCCCCCGATCACCCCCCCCTCCCCCTGTCACAGTGTCACCGAATGCAGTAATCATACATGTATGATTACTTTATTTAGTGTCAGTGTGACAGGCAGTGTGACAGTCAGTTAGTTTTAGGTTCAGGGTAGCCCCCGTACCCCCACTAATAAAGTTTTAACCCCTTGATCACTGCCCTAGTTAACCCTTTCACTCCCTATTGCCAGCATCACTAAGCGATCATTTTTCTGATCGCTGTATTAGTGTCGCTGTTCCCGCTAGGTAGCTAATATTTTTTTTACTAAAGACATGTGGCTAAATAAATTTTGGCCTAAATGTTTGACTAAAATTTAGTTTATTGATTTTTCTTATAACAAAAAGTAAAAAATATTGTTTTTTTTTAAAAAATGTCGCTCTATTTTTGTATATAGCGCAAAAAAATAAAAATCACAGAGGCGATCAAATACCACCAAAAGAAATCTCTATTTGTGGGAAGAAAAGGACGCAAATTTTGTTTGGGAGCCACGTCGCACGACCGCGCAATTGTCTGTTAAAGCGACGCAGTGCCGAATCGCAAAAACCCCTTGGGTCATTTGGCAGCATATTGGTCCGGTCCTTAAGTGGTTACCATATACTGTATACACATGGCTCTTGTATTTAGCCAATATTTATTTAGCTTAAATTTCAGCCCTTAAAGGGGTTGTAAAGGTTCATGTTTTTTCACCTTAATGCATCCTATGCATTAAAGTGGGGGTTCACCCTAAAAAAAATTCTAACAATACATTGAGCTGACTTCTGAGACTGCTAAAACAGAATGCTAATCATTTTTTTATTTTTATTTTTTATCTCTATTTCCCCCCGGCTTCCGGGTAGTGAATCCCGCGGGAGTGGGCATTCCTATTCACAGGCTAAGTGATTGACGGGATTACAAAAGCTTCCCACCGGCGCATACGGCGTGTCACAAGCTGCCGAAAGAAGCCGAACATCGGTGCGCAGGTGCCGTATAGTGCCGTATAGAGCCGACTCGAAGTCCGGCTTCTTTCGGCAACTCGTGACGCGCCGTATGCGCTGGTGGGAAGCTTTTGTCATACGTCAATCACTGTGAATAGGCACGCCCCCCACTCCCACGGGGAAAGGAACCAGGAAGCCGCATTAAATCCTAGATAAGCAAGGTAAAAAATGAGATTTAAAAAAAAAAACGACGGATTGTATTTTAACGCTGGCTGCTGCTATTTATCATGCGAACTTGATTTTTAGGTTGAACCTCCGCTTTAAGATGAAAAAACATCTGACAGTTACGGCCCCCCAGCCCCCCAGTTTTACTTACCTGAGCCCGTTCACCTGCTGCGCTCGCCCCCGACGTCCTCTTCTCCGTTCAGTCTGGCCGTTGATTTGCTAGAGTGGATGGATTGATAGCAGCGTAGCCATTGGCTCGCGCTGCTATCAATCACATCCAATGATGCGGCGCGCCGGGGGCAAGTGATACAGTGAGTGGCTATAGCTGCCGGCTGTATCATGGGTGCGCGCCCACAAGAACTAAACCTCATGGGAGAGAGCTACCATGAAGGGGGTTATTTCTTGCGGGGAGGAGCCAAGACAGCCGCCGTGGGACCCCAGAAGACCAGATTCAGGGCCACGCAAAACGAGCTTCACAGTGGAGGTAAGTATAACATGTTTATTATTTAGAAAAATATATATCCTTTACAACCCTTTTAACTTACTTTTTTGTCCAATTTGAAATGATATGCCTCATATGTTGTAAATTAACATGGATTAAGCCTTAAGAAATTGGTTTTACATATAGCATACAGACATATTAATGTTCTTTATTATCTGAGTGTAAATGAAATGCAATTTATGTTTACAGTAGACTTCAATTTGCTGTGTTATTAGATGTCAGAGAATGTGATATAAGTTCATGTGATTCACAGTAGGAAGAGATGGCATCTCCATACATCAAAGCTACACCATCTGTCTCTTTTCCAACATAGCAAGCTTTTTTTTCTAACAATATTTAGTTCACTAAAATGCTTATTCAGGAAAGCAATGCAAAGACCAGTGATAATGTTCTGAGTGCAGTAACCCGTAATAACCTTTTTTTTAAACTGATCTCTTACATTATTGCACCAGGTAAGAGCATTTTTGTGTATAGTATTGCTTTTTGAAGAGCTATACTGAATAAACCTGCATTTGTTTAATCAGTCAGTGGGTTATAGTGCAAGGGTTGTTCAATAACAATGACAGTCCAATTCCAGATGACATAATTATTAACTGTTCATCGTCCCATATCTATACATCAATCAGAATCCAAAACAGAATGTGCTCCTTCAAATAATTTAGTAATTAGCAGCTTCAACTAATTTTAGCCTGGTTTCTTCTTCTGGTCTTCGCCTATTAACCAGCTTGTAGGGCCTTTAATCACTGTGAGTGTTACCTTGGAGTGAATTTGCCAAGTTCGGTCCAGTGAAGATAATTATGTTCAATTGAAGGTTTCTGCTGGCTTTAGGAGTTCTGTAGTTTTCCTCCTTTTATTGCTGGGAAACATGACAGAGTTACTAATGACTTATTACTGCTGGTATTATGTACTGGTTCCCTACAATTTTAATGGTGAACATTACTCCTGCTCTTTACCAATCATTATTTCCAGTGGCATTTTCAGCAGATCCATTCATTGTGAAGAGGGCTACTTCATTAAAAATCTCCCATATTTTCATTTAACCTCCCTGGCGGTCTTCCCGTGTGTGGCACGGGGTGAGATTTTCAAGCTACGATCGGTAACCCCGTGCCACACACGGGCTTGCCTCGCTGGATGCAGAAAAAAGTTTACTTACCTTTTCTCTGCGATCCAGCGATGAATCCCCGCAGTACACGGCGGGCGGATGTCCGCCTGATGCTGTGTGTTCCGCCGATTCCCTTCCCTGCGAGCGTCGCGACGTAGGGGGGGAACGGCGCCAAATTTAAAAAAGTAAACAAACACTATACATACAGTACACTGTAATCTTATAGATTACAGTACTGTATGTAAAAAATACACACCCCCCATGTCCCTAGTGGTCTGCCCTGTACACTACATGTCCTTTTATATAATAAAAACTGTTCTTTCTCCCTGCAAACTGTAGATTGCCCATAGCAACCAAAAGTGTCCCTTTATGGCAAAAATTGTTTTAGAGCAGCTAAAAAACAGCGATAATAAATCAGAATCACTTGCAGAATTTAGCGATAGCGATTTATGGGGAAATTCGTCATAAAAAAAAAAAATAATGACAGCAAAAATTCTGCAACTGAGCAAATTTCAGTGATTTTGATTTGATTACATTATTTAATTATTTTTACTATAATTATATTATTATTTGTTATAATTTTTTATAATTATTTATTATATTATAATTTTTAATAAGAAAAAAAAAAAAATCATACCCAGGATGCCTATTAAACTCTTGTTTGGATAGATTTCAGTGAGTTATTCCTAAGAATTACAAGCCTACAGTATAAAACGCCAAATTCCCTTGCAAATAATGGTACCGCTTTTAGCACCTAAAATCTGAAAGAATCATACCGCCAGGGAGGTTAATTGTTTCAAGTAGGGGGTTCTTAAAGTGGAACTTCACTCTCCCAATCAACATTGATTGTTTTGAATACTTATGCTGCTAACATAGAAAAGTATATCATATTTACTTGTTTTAACCACTTCAGCCCCGGACCATATTGCTGGTCAATGACCGGGCCACTTTTTGCGATTCGGCACTGCGTCGCTTTAACTGATAATTGCGCAGTCGTGCGGCGTGGCTCCCAAACAAAATTGGCGTCCTTTTTTTCCCACAAATAGAGATTTCTTTTGGTGGTATTTGATCACCATTGCCATTTTTATCTTTTGCGCTATAAACAAAAATAGAGCGACAATTTTGAAAAAAAAAAAAAGAATATTTTTTACTTTTTGCTATAATAAATATCCCCAAAAATATATAAAAAAAAACTATTTTTTTCCTCAGTTTAGGCCAATACGTATTTTTCTACATATTTTTCATTAAAAAAATCACAATAAGCGTTTATTGATTGGTTTGCGCAAAAGTTATAGCGTCTACAAAATACGGCATAGTTTTATGGCATTTTTATTAATATTTTTTTTTTTACTAGTAATGGCGGTGATCAGCGATTTTTATCGGTACTGCGACCTTATGGCGGAGACTTAGGACCCTTTTGACACATTTTTGGGACCATTGGCATTTTTATATCGATCAGTGCTATAAAAATGCATGGATTACTATAAAAATGCCACTGGCAGGGAAGGGGTTAACACTAGGAGGCGAGGAAGGGGTTACTTGTGTTCCCTAGGTGTGTTCTAACTGAAGGGGGGTGGGACTGACTAGAGGAAATGACTGATCGCTGTTCATACATTGTTTAAACATACGATCAGTCATTTTACCCCCTGTCAGGACCGGGAGCTGTGTGTTAACACACACAGCTCCCGGTTCTCGCTCTGTAACGAGCGATCGTGGGTGCCCGGCGGTGATCGCGCCCGCTGGGCACGCGCGTCGGGACCAGGGGGCGAGCGAGGGGCGAGCGGGGGGCACGCGCGTGCCTCTGGCAGTGCGCACACACCCCTAGTGGCTGATTCGAGATCTGCGTGACCTCGCACAGGGGAGCCAACCCGCCGCCGTATAACAGCGGCGGGTCGGCAAGTAGTTAAACTCTTTTTTTTTTTTACATTTCTTCAGTTACTTTCTGGTTTCTTGCCTGGGCAAATTATGTCATACATCCCAGGAGTCTTCAGGAGGGAAGGAGAGGAGGAGGGGATTTCTGAGCTAAACATGCTCGCCTCTATGCATACTTGAGCTGAGCCCAAAGTCATTATACTGCGGTAGGTTGGCTCATTTCCGCAAATCGCTATAGGTGCATGTCGGATCCTTTAAGAGCCATAGCAGGAATGTGCTGACTGCATGGCGGGTGACCCAATGCATGTGGCTAGTGGCCGCAATGTCTGCCGGCCACTCACAATTGCAGGAAAGATAGCCAGAATGGGGATCTGTCAATGTAAACAGATAGATCCCCGTTCTGACAGGGAGGAGAGAGAGATCGTCTGTTTCTAGTGATTAGGAAAAGCAATCTTTCTTCTCCTCCAGTCAGTCCTATCCCCCCACAGTTAAGAACATGCCCCAAGGAACACATTTAACCCCTTGATCACCCTCTATTGTGAACCCCTTCCCTTATCAATGCATTTTTATGGTACTGATTGCTGTATAAATGTCAATCTGTCTGCCGTAAAGTCAGAGTCCTGCTAATAATTGCAGAAAAGAGGATGTACATTTTGTTTGGGTACATCATCACATGATCGCGCCATTGTCTGTTAAAGCCAAGTAGGGCCGTATCGCAAAAAATAGCCTGGTCATTAAGGGGGAGAACCTTCTGGTCTGTAAGTGGTTAATTATTTTCCCTTATTTGAGATGACCATGGCCAGAAATGCTAGGGGAGTGTTTTTTAATGTGATTTTACAATAAAAAAAAAAGCAAAGAGACATGAATAGATGGGAAAGTTTTATTTGAATAGTAAAAAATAATTAAAAAGTGTTTTTGGTTTGTGGTGCTCAGATGCAGTTATAATCCACTTTAAGCTTTTTTTATTATTATTCAAGGACCTACATAAGCACTTTGTTTACTGCACTGGTATCCAAGAAGGTAATTATTACAAAAAAATATGCAAAATCATGCTAGGAAAAAACAAATATATATTTGTTTCCATTTAAGTGTATTTTTTAAAAATACATGAATAAAACAGGAAAATAAAAAGCTAATATATAGTTAATAAGAAAATAATTATAATTCAAAAGATAGAAACAATTCCTAAATGTCATTTCAATGCAAATATTCATATACAAAAACGAATTAAAATGTCAGTGGTTGGTGATGGTGAGGTGGGCAGGAATATTTATAATGTATTTGTTCTATAGAAATCATAACTTTCTGTTATATAATAACCACCACATTCTTTATAGGCTACATCTCAAGTCATGGTAGTATTCGATTTGAAACATATATAAAGAAAGTGTGCTATATCACTCACCTCTCATTTCATGCTTGGACAAACTAGGTTACGTTTACCACAAAGTCATGTAATAACCCATCACAAACACGTACGTGATCCAATTTAACCACTTAAGACCCGGACCAATACGCTGGCAAATGCGATTTTTGCGATTCGGCACTGCGTCGCTTTAACAGACAATTGCGCGGTCGTGCGACGTGGCTCCCAAACAAAATTTGCGTCCTTTTTTTCCCACAAATAGAGCTTTCTTTTGGTGGTATTTGATCACCTCTGCGGTTTTTATTTTTTGCGCTATAAACAAAAATAGCAATATTTTTTACTTTTTGCTATAATAAATATCCCCCAAAAATATATAAAAAAACATTTTTTTTCCTCAGTTTAGGCCGATACGTATTCTTCTACATATTTTTGGTAAAAAAAATCGCAATAAGCGTTTATCGGTTGGTTTTCGCAAAATTTATAGCGTTTACAAAATAAGGGATAGTTTTATTGCATTTTTATTAATTATTTTTTTTTTACTACTAATAGCGGCGATCAGCGATTTTTTTCGTGACTGCGACAATATGGCGGACACTTCGGACAATTTTTACACATTTTTGGGACAATTGTCATTTTCACAGCAAAAAATGCATTTAAATTGCATTGTTTACTGTGGAAATGGCAGTTGCAGTTTGGGAGTTAACCACAGGTGGCGCCCGCGACCCACGGCTGGGTACTAAAACCAACGTATATATACGTTGATGTGCCCAGCCGTGCCATTCTGCCAACGTAAATCTGCAGGAGGCGGTCCTTAAGTGGTTAAGTAAGAAGCATTGGCTTACAGTATTGTTCAGCTAAAAAAATATTTAACAACATTTATTGAAGGGGGACAGGTAATCATGGTTACTAATTACTTTTACCAATATGATTATATACTGTTTAGTGCAATCCCTCCTATCCATGTTTTTTTGGTTTGTGAGTTTATTTGGCTGATTTGTGGAACCTCTTGTCAGCTTGAACATGTCCTTCCATTCTTCTTTGACCTCCATTGTTAATAGGGTGTTTTTCTTCACCGGTCTACTGCTCACTGGATTTCTTGTTTTTTGCTTTAGCATTTGTAAACTCAAGATTGTAGAGATTGGAAATCCTAAGACATTAGCAGTTTCGGGGATGCTGCCTCCACCATACCTGACATAAGTAATCATACGGTCAAAGTTGTTCAGCTTAAATAACAAAACCATTGAGATGTTTGGTCCGAGCAACAGTCTAACCTCTTTACCATGTCTGCATGTTTCATATGTTTGGCTGCAACCACATGATTTCATATTTGGTTATGTGTGCTCATGAAAAAGAAAATAATGGGCCAGATTCACGTACATTGGCGCATATTTTGACCAGTGTAGCGCACCTCCTTTACGTTAGACCGGCGCAATGTAGAGGCGCAATCACCGTATCCTCGTAGTATTTGCGCAGAAATTTGCGCCGGTGTAACGTAAATTCCGAGGCGTAAGGCAGAGTAATTCAAATTGGGAAGGACGTGGGCGTGTTTCATTAAAATGAGCCGTGACCCCATGCAAATGAAGGGCCGGCCGGCTCGCGCATGCGCACATGAAGCAGACCATAGTCAGCACCTCTGTGCGCATGCTCACAACTCGGGAACGGCGCAATCAGTGAAATTGGAAGTGGACCCGGGCAACTTAGTGAACTACGCAGACAGCTCAAATAGACAGAGACAAACGCCCTTCCTTTGCAAAAGTACATCCCTTTGTATCCCTTCCTATACAGCAAGGTGCTTTTGTTCTGTTGTTTATTAGCGTTTGTTTGTTTGTTTGTTTGTTTGTTTGTTTGTTTGGGACTGTTTTGCAGAGTGATTTTTGTCTTTTATGTGTTTTCTTTGTTGTTGTTTTTTTTATTATATTTTTGCTGGGCATTTTTTATTTTTGCTGGTCAAATTATTTTTTTTTGCTTCTGTTTGTGAATGATTTTGGAATGTGGGGGTGACATTCCTGCCCGAAAAGGGGTGTCACCCTCATTTGTGATGGAGAAGTGATCCCCAGGTCCGTGTGAATGGTGTATGAATGTACAGTGACATAATTGGAGTCGTGGCATGGCGTTGCTGCTCACAAGTCCTGCATGGTGGGCTTGTGCCAATCCAATGTGATGAGGATGTGATGTGTCTGTGCTAGGGACCACAGTGGTGTGCATGCATGCATTCTTATTGTGCCATGATTAATGTGTGTGTTTAACGTGCAAAGATGCCTAATGTGAGCTGGCTCCTGGCTGCTCTTCCCTCAGAAGACGGGGTAGCCTCGGTTAGGGGGGGATTGTCTGGTTCAGGGGTCAGGTCATCATTTATGTCAATCTGCAGGCCCTTTCTCACTGCGAAGTTGTGCAGCATGCAACATGCACCGATGATCTGGCATACAAAGTTTGGGGAATACAACAGGGTACCATGGGGGGTTCCGTATAGGAGTCATGAGATGGGGTTCCAGTGCATATGCAGAGTCACCCTGAAGGGATAATACAGGAGGATGTTAGTAATGCATGTGCCCCTTGTGATTTCAGCATCATGGGGGGACAGTCATGCCTGCCACCCATGTCACTCACCAACCAGCCAGCTGTCCCCATACATGTTCTGTTCGAAATCTGTGGGGATGGGGCTAGGATTGTATATGTAGCTGTCATGGGTGTCATGGGTGGTGTCATGTGTTGGGCTGGTGATGTCCTCCTGCAGGTTTGTGGTTAATTCCAGGATGGCATAAGGGGTGAATCTGAAGATGCGAGACACCTCAGAATCACTCATGCCAAAGATGTCTATGCGTGTGATATATCAAGTGAAGAGTGAGGGGCTTGTATCAGATTAGATTATTATATCCATCAAGGTTTTAAAGGGCTATTGAAAGATAGTGAGACTGTGTTTGTAATTTGTATGTATGTTATGTATTGATGTATATATGTTTGTATATTTTTTGTAAAAATGTTTATAAAAGCAAAGATTTTTTTTGGAAAAAAAATAAAAAATCCTCTCCCGTGCCCTCCTCCGTGCCCTCCTCCGTGCCCTCCTCCTTCTTTGCTCATCTAAAGTCAGTAGTATAGCTATGAGCATGGATGCCACTGGCATGTTGGCATACAGTTTGTTGGACAGCAAGTGTGACTGCTCAGCTCCTCACTAACAGTGTTGCTTTAGCTGACATGTAGACGTATTGTCTAATTTTATACCACCTTTTATATGGTCTAATTTTAGACAGGACGTGCAGCTGTTGCGCACAGCGCGTAGCCTGCGCTGCACCAACGTTCTTTTGTGGATCCCCGTAACTCCCTCATTTGCATATTTGAATAGCAAATCAATGGTGTATCTAGCGCAGTTTTGCGCGGACAAATACGCCGGTCTATCGAAATTACGCCGGTCCAAAAAAAGTAGATTTCTTGCGTATCTCGTTTTGGGGATGCGGCGCATCGAAACGCATGCGCAAAATTAGACTTACGCCGCACATCTCCTGTAACGCCGGCGTAATCGCTCTGTGAATCTGGCCCAATATTCCTATTCACTGAATTTTTGTATACCCAACCTTGTCTGTCATTTTATGCAAACAAAGCCCTATAAGTAGTAGTTGGATTTAGGTTATTATTTTTTTAGATTACTGAGATGGAAATAATCTTTGTGTATGAAAAAATTCCAATCAAAAACCAAAATAGTAAGGGGCAACACAGGGGCAACACGACTTCCAACGTGACTTTGTGAGATGACTTCGTCGATTGCGACTTGGAGCGACTTACATTGCCACTTCAAGTCACCTCCAGGACAGGCGACTTTGCCAGTAGCCAAACAAACAATAATCAGCTCTGTGGGAGGGGTATTGCTACATCACTTATGGCATTTAAAAATATTAATGTATTTATTTATTTAATAAATAAATTGTGGGAGCTCATATCCATAGTGGAGTTTGTATTGAAATACCCCCAAAAGAACCCCAATGGCTCAAAACTGATATGGTCCTAAGACATTTAGACAAAATGAAGGTGAATAAAGCACCTGATCCAGATGGCATACACTTATGTGTTCCGCAAAGAGTTGAGCTATCTTGCTCCAAAGTAGGGATGAGCCGAACACCCCAGCGTTCGGTTCGCACCAGAACCATCGAACAGTCCGATCGTTCGCACATTTAGAACCCCATTGAAGTCTATGGGACTCGAACGTTCGAATTCAAAAACGATCATTTTAAAGACCAATTTTCAAGTTATTGTTGGAAAACGTCTTTCAGAACCCGGGTCTTTTGCTCCAGGGAACATGTATCAATGGAAAAAAGTCTTAAAAACGGTCGTTTTTTCAGGAGCAGGACTCCTGAAAAAACGACCGTTTTTAAAACTTTTTTTTCCATTGATAGTAGTATCAATGGGAAAAAAAACGCGAAGCCATTTTTTCTTATTTTTAGAGATTCTTTAACGACTGGCTCAGTACCATTAGATAGGTACAGTGTTAGATAAAAAATCACATTCTGTAGAAGCGTTTTTACTAAAAAACAATATAAGACCAAAATTGTCAAGGAAATCTTCTGTCTTATGAGGAAGTACAGTAAGTGAAAACACAGTTTCCCACACACGACTAATGTGTAAGTTAAAGACTATGGCCCAGATTCAGAGAGAATTGGATTCTCGTAGCGTATCAGAAATACACTACGCCGCCGTTTTTTACCTGGCTCTACGTGGAATCCAGGTAGATTTTGTCCAGTAAACGACGGCTTAGTAGTGTATTTCTCCCGTCGCAATCCATCTAGACGAGTAGGGGGCGTGAAGGATTTAAAATAGGCGGTGCTCCGTTCGCAAATTTCCCGCCGTGCATTGCGCGAAATCACGTCGTTACGTCATTCGTTGTTTGAGTAGCGTCGTTTACGGACATTTCTATTCCCGAACGAGTTACGCAAAAAAAAAAAAAATAATTTAAATTTGACGCGGGAACGACGGCCATACTTAACATGGGCAACGCACCGTTAGACCAGCAAAAAGCTGGTCTAACAGTACGTAAAAAAAACCAGACGTAAGCGATTGCGAAGACCGCTCGTATCTTCGTGGATCGCCGTAAAAACACATTTGCATATCCCGACGCATGAAAACGACGCAAACTCCTCCCAGCGGCCGCAAAAATATCGCAGCGTAGATCCGAAGGCTTACGAAGACGTAAGCCTCTCGGATCGAAGCCCGAAGCCGCCGTATCATGGTTTGAGGATTCAAACTAGTGATACGGCGCGCAAAATTTGAAATTACTCCTGTCTAACACCAGTTAGACAGGCGTAATTGCTTTATGAATCTGGGCCTATAGGTCTAGAAAATTCTGTTTGTAAATAGACTGAAAATTGGATAAAGGACCCTATTCAGGGAGTGGTGATTAACCACTTAAGGATCGCCTCCTGCACATATATGTTGGCAGAATGGCACGGCTGGGCACAAGCACGCACAGGTACGTCCTCTTTAAATGCCCAGCCATGGGTCGCGGGCGAGACCCGGTCCGAAGCTCCGTGACTGCAGGACCCGCGGAACAGATCGCCGCTGGAGTCCCGCAATCGGTCCCCGGAGCTAAAGAACGGGGAGAGCTGTGTGTAAACACAGTTTCCCCATTCTTCACTGTGGCACCGTCATCGATCGTGTGTTCCCTAATATAGGGAACCACAATCAATGATGTCACACCTACAGCCACACCCCCCTACAGTTAGAAACACAGATGACGCAACACTTAACCCCTTTACCTGCCTAAAGGTCCGGGTCTTAAGTGGTTAATGTTTCATATTCTGAGTGGTCTAATGTCAGTGGTGTACTCCAAGGTTTAGTGTTGGAACCCTTACATTTTTACCCATCTATTAATCTATTGAGTTTGAGATTAAAAATAACATTAAAAATAACATTTTAGTGTTTGCAGATGATACCAAGCTATGTAGTGGAAACACATCCTTCCAGGATTTTTTCGGCTTACAAGCAGACCTGATGCATTGTTAATTGAGCAACTAGGTGACAAACTAGGATTAATGTTGATAAATGTAAAGTTGTACATTTATGGGGTAAAATACATGCATGGACCATACATTGGGGAGATGGATCTGAGTGTTCTGGTAGATCATGGACATATTAGTAGCATGCAATGCCAAGCTGCAGTTTCCAAGCAAATTAATTTTGTGTATTAAAAGTTGCATAGATTCGAGAGAGAGAGAGAGAGAGAGAGAGAGAGAGAATTGAAATCATTAGTAAGATCCTCAAACTACGGCCCTCCAGCTGTTGCAGAACTACACATCCCATGAGTCATTGTAAAACTCTGACATTCACAAAAATGACTAGGCATGATGGGAATTGTAGTTCCTAAACAACTATAGGGCCGAAGTTTGGAGTTCCCTGCCATAGGTGGTCCATGTAGTGATTAGATTTGTTGACTTTCAGGTCATTAGAAAGGACAAGTTGGCACTCTTTATGTCTGGCAGAAAAGTGGTTCAATTACGTGCAGAAAGGCTTTTTCACAGTAAAAGCTATGAAAATGTGGAATAGACTTCATCAGGAATTAGTTCTGGCCAGCTCAGTAGGTAGTTTAAAAAAGAGCTGGACCTATTCCAAAATTAACAAACAAAACATACCTGGAAATAATATTTAAACATTTCTAAGTTAAATTTATAACACCAGGGATTGTTGATCCAGGGAATATTGCATTGCTTTCTAGGGAATCAGGAAGGAGTTTATTTTTCGGCAGCTGGAAAAAAATGCACCATGCCTTATATAGGCTTTTTTGCCTTCCTCTGGATAAATTATGGGTATAGGATTCTGTATGTAGAGTTTTCAATTTTTTTTTATTGGCTATTGTTTTAACTAGATAGCTAACTAAATAACTTCACTTAGAGATTTTCATAAAATAATATTTAATGATATTAAAGGCTCCAGTATTTTTTTTGCTAAAATTAAAAATATGCTATACTTAACTTCTCTATACAGGGATATTGCACAGAGTAACCCCTTACCTCCTCTTCTGGTGTCCCCCGCTGGCAGTCTCAGCACCTCCTTCTATACATGTGCTCCCATATATAGCTGTGGTCACATGAGGGTGCGCTCCTGAACCAGGTTGCATGCGTCCATAGACAAACACAGCGCAGCTCGATTTTACCAACCTGTTCCTATCTCAAGATTTGACTGACAGCAGCCGAAGCCAGTGGGGCAGATTCACAAAACAATTACGCCTGTCTAACTGGGGTTAGACAGGAGTAATTTCAAATTTTGCGCGGCGTATCACTAGTTTGAATCCTCAAACCATGATACGCCGGCTTCGGGCTTCGATCCGAGAGGCTTACGTCTTCGTAAGCCTTCGGATCTACGCTGCCATCTATTTGCGGCCGCTGGGAGGAGTTTGCGTCGTTTTGATGCGTCGGGATATGCAAATGTGTTTTTACGGGGATTCACGAACATACGAGCGGGCGTCGCAATCGTTTTCGTCTATTTTTTTATACGTAATGTTAGAGCAGCTTTTTGCTGCTCTAACTTTACGTAGCCCATGTTAAGTATGGCCGTCGTTCCCGCTTCGAATTTATTTAAAATTGTATTTTGTTTACGTAACTCGTCGGGACGTGGATCGCCCGTAAAGTACGCTACATAAACAACGAATGACGTCACGACGTGATTTCGCGCAATGCACGGTGGGAAATTTGCGAACGGAGCATGCGCAGATCGATCGCCGCGGGAACGCGCCTAATTTAAATGTTTCACGCCCCCTACTCGCGCAGATGGATTGCGACGGGAGAAATACACTACGCCGCCGTCGTTTACCGTAGAAAATCTACCTGAATTCCACGTAGAGCAAGGTAAAAAACGGCGGCGTAGTGTATTTCTGATACGCTACGATAATCCATTTCTCTGTGAATCTGCCCCAATGGCTCCAACTGCTGCCTTAGTCCCTGTGAAAATAGGGAGAACGATGGGCAGATGGGCACAGTAATCTGGAGGGGATATCAGCTAGTGAAAGTAAAGCATATTTTGACTACTTGAACACTTTAGTTCATTTAGAAACAGCTTAAAAAAAAATAATCATTATCTTACCTTACCAAAGCATGGGTGCATGGGTAAAATTAATCGTTCAGACAACAGATCAAAGACAACCTAAGTATATAAACCAGCATATCCAGAAGAAAAACTTGGCAATGCTCTAGGAAGATAAATATGCTTTCATCTGGAGAAACTTTGGGGCAGATTCAGGTAGAAATGCCTATCTTTAGGCATGCCTAGCATTTGGCTTTTAAACTAGGCCGCCACAACTTTTTCAGGCAAGTGCTTTATTCTCAAAGCACTTGCCTGTAAAGTTGAGGCAGCGTAGCGTAAAAGACCCGGCCGAATTCAAATTTGGTGCGTAGGGGGCGTGTATTATTTAAATGAAGCGTGTCCCCGCTCTGAAGGAACTGCGCATGCTCAAGCCGTGAATTGATCCCAGTGCGCATGCTCCAAATCTCGACGGCAATACGACGTGTAAACGACGTGAACGGCACTTACGCAAAGCCCTGTTCGCGAAAGTTTTACGTAAACTACGTAAACGACGGGAAAAAAAGCGTCGGCACGCTGTCCATACTTAACATTGCCTGCGCCTCATATAGCAGGAATAACATTACGACGGTACTACGCTAACGCAAACGACGTAATAGAATAGCGCCGGCCAGGCGTACAATCGGGAATCGGCGTATAGGCTCATTTACATATTTTAGACGGGAACGCCACCTAGCGGCCAGCCTAAAATATGAAAATAAGATTAGACAGCGTAAGAGACTTACGCATGTCTGATCTAAGGAAAATCTATGCTAAACTGATTTTATGAATCAGTGGCATAGATTGGACGCCTAAAACGCAGAGATAAGACGGTTTTCCTGGAGATAAGCCGACTTATCTCCTACCTGAATCTACCCCTTTGGTGGTAGGTTTCCTTGGATCGCTAGGCTGTTTTTCCCAATTAGACACTTATTGACGGCGGTAGAATATAACCAAAATAGGGGGGTGCTGAAGCCAGAAAAAATATTTTGAACAATACAAAATTAATAGCGCTAAATAATGTAATAAAAAGACACTGATTGTCTATGAAAACACCAAGTGACCAGTGTAAAGGAATATAAATGTAAAGTCCAAATAAAATATGGTGAAACTTGATGGATGGATGAAACTAGGTGCAGAAAATTCCAGATCAACACGGATTCCCACCAAACTTTATGGTGCAATTGTGAGATGCCCGTCACCCAAAAAGAAGGCTCACCAGATGTATTGAACCCTAATAAGCCTACGCCCAGAGGGTCAATAGAGCTAAATGTGTGGATGGAGGATGCACCAGCAAGGAACCAAATATCCAACAAGCAGGATGAAATCAAGCCGTCACTCAAGGGAAGGTATCAATGGCTGGGAGATGACTCACAGATGATCAAAACCATACCCAATGTGCAGAGAAGAAAGGAAAGGCACATAGCGTAATACTTTAAAACATAGGGCGTTTTAATGACGGTTAAAAACACTTAGGGGGGGGGCGTGTCCGGACGTGAGAGGGGATAGACGTGTTTTTATGGAGCTCCACCAGGCCTGAGGAAAATCTAAAGCCATCCCCAGTCAGTTTACGCCAAACTGACCACCAAATCCCCCATCCTTGCTACTAGTGGCCCCAAGCACACTTACTCACCTGAATTGTGCCGTAACTTGAGGTATATCCCGAGCTGCAGTCGGCTCCAGTCGTTGGGTCCCGCCGCCATCTTGCGGCCTACGGGACCTCCGAGACCTCCGGGATCGCGTACTGCGGACGCCGGCCGTACGGAGACCCTCATCGGCCGCATCCGAGGCTGCTTCTCAGCTCCTACAGCCCCGGGCAGACCGTCCACTCTGCAGCCCGAGCCGAGAACGGCTCCATTTCACCGGACTCCGGCGCCATCTTGAGGCCTACGGGAACCCTGCACTCGCCGCACTAGAACGCCGCAGTCACAGGCCGAACAACGGCCGTTTCCAGGCCCAACTACTGCCACTCTTCCGGACCGGGAGGCAGGCAAGGCGAGCCGACAGAGCGGAGGGGGAATCCTGTGGTAGACAGCGCTCCATGACCTGAGGTGAGCGGCGGCCATCTTGGTACACCTAAGGCCCTCCATTAACTTTACCTAGCCAGCACTATTGAGCCCCAGAGCAGGTGCTTAACCCTCGCCCGCAGAGTGGGCGACCCGGGACGCAGAATACCTAAGACCCTCTACCTGAGAACGGTCCTGATCCCTATCTAGCGGCCATCTTACTGCTCCCATTGGGACAATTAACCTACACAGCCCAGCGGCCATCTTGCTTCACCTAACCTGGGCACTCTGTAACAAATCCCATAGGCCTCCTCATACCTAACTCTTCTGGCTATCACGTTTGGATACTGCAAAAACACAAGAAGACCTCCTGTCCTGGCCACACGCAAATCAGATACAGTGAACCTGTAGCACACTTGGTTTCCTGTGACTCTGGTTACTGGTACCTGCACACACAAGTCCTGGTACCAGCAATTCATAGCGGAATTCGAAGTGTGACCAGCTCACGCACGACTATGGACACGTGAATGTGAAATTCGCAAACCCGACCGGACAACAAGCGACGACCGGGTACCTCTGCTAACAAAGTGACTCGCTCTACTCCACTCTACTCTCCCCCGCAACCACGATGACTCGCAAGCGGTCACAGGACCGTGGCCCCAAGAAGCTGGAATCGTTCTCCTTTCAACCTCGCCGTAAGCCCCAAAATGGTGCCGCCGGAGGGTCGGCGAGACAGCTACTGGAGTTCACAGGACTCCCTGACACGCATCCACAGGCATCACGAGCCACGTTTCAGCACTCCCCTCCATCCGATTCCTCTCCTGATACCCCAGGAACGCAGAGTCCGGCGAAATCCAAAATGAGAATGGACCTCCCCGATCAGCACCCGACCGCAATGAGCACTAGCCTGCATGAAAAATCTGCCATATCCTCTCTGCAGTCTTCTATAGCACAGTTTCCAACCACGGGGCAACCGGTGCTGGACACGACTATGAAAGACATGCTGGTAACCTTGCAGTCTTCCCTCATGTCTAACTTGTCATCGCTGATGAATACGTTTTCACTGGAAATGAAGCATATGGATAACAGGGTGCAACATATAGAAACCAAAATGGAGGAATGCACTGACACGGTTAATGAGTTGGTGGATGCTTATACCGAACAAAAAGATGAAACTCTGTGGATCAAAGCGAAACTTGCGGACCTCGAGGACCGCTCCAGACGTAATAACCTTAAAATCCGCGGGATCCCTGAGTCCGTCCAACCCAAAGAGTTGCTCAACTTTGCTAACACAATGTTTTCCAGCATGCTCCCTGAGCTCTCTCTAATTGAGCTGACTATCGACCGTATCCATAGACTTCCTAAACCCCGCCATCTCGATGCAGATATACCCCGGGATGTCCTCCTGAGGATTCATTTTTTCCAGGCTAAAGAGCAGATTCTTATGAAGGCTAGAGAAATATCCCCACTTCCAGCGCCATACTCAGATATTCAAATCTATGCAGACCTGTCCCGTTATACACTTCAACTGAGGAGACAGCTGAAGTCCATCACAAAGGCTCTGAATAATCACAAGATCACGTATAAATGGCGCCATCCAGCCACCATCTTGGTCACTTACAATGGCATTCCTCACACCGTCTCCACACTGGAAGGAGGTATGAAGCTCCTGCACTCCTGGGGAATTCTCCCAGAACCCCCTGATGCCCATCCTGGCCCTGCCGGAGTTCCTAACCTGTTCACCTTTGGTCTCAGCGGGGACAAATACGCAAAGCAATACCCGACACCGCGTCAATGAGAGACTGTACCTTGTCCGGTCTGGTCGTGCGCTTCTTCGTTTGCTTGCTAACCTTACCCTCATTTTTTTAGGTCAGCTGCTCAATCGAGCCATCCGATGCTGACGCACCTGTTCTGTGCATGTTCTATTTTTGCATTTTTTCTTTTTATTGTTTTCCCTTTCTAGTTCTCGACAACAGTAGCACTACCAATATCCTGTACTGTGCACACTCATCTGATTCTATTGTATCCAACGGGATATCACCCTGTTTTGCCTTGAACCTCCCTGGTAACCGGATAATACTACGACTCTGGTACTGCTAAAGGATCGTCTCCGTCCACTGAACCCACTACGTCCAGCTTCCTCCGGTCTGCCACCTTTCCACGTACCATGGGAGTCAACATTCTGTCTCTCAACGCCAAAGGGCTAAACCATCCAGTAAAACGTGCATCTTTATGGAAAACAGCGACTACCCTTAATTGTGACGTGTTGTGCGTCCAGGAAACACACTTTGCCTTGAATGCATCCCCTAAATGTCAACATAGGCGGTTTCCTCACGTGTTCCAAGCCTCCTACTCCAAAAAACAACGAGGAGTGATGATCGCCGTCAGGGACTCTGTTCTGTTCCAACTTCGGCAATGTGTCATGGATCCGGAAGGTCGGTACATCTTTCTGAATTGTACAATTAACAATGTGCCATATACTCTAGTATCTCTGTACGCGCCAAACTACGGGCAACTACCCTTTCTTAGGAGAACTCTAAAGGCTGCCAGAAAGATTCAACAAGGACACATGTTAGTATGTGGAGACTTCAATATGGTCCCAAATTACAAGCTGGACTCCACAGGGGGTTCCGAGAGGCGCACGCCTTCCTTGGATGCTTTTATATCTGCCAATGACTTGTATGATGTATGGAGGTGTTGTCACGCGAGTGAGCGGGACTATACGTTCCTCTCGCCGCGTCACAACACCTACTCAAGAATAGATCTGTTTTTGACTGATAAAAGATTGCTACAAAAGATTTCACAGTCCACAATCCACACCACCACCTGGTCAGACCATGCTCCTGTTAGTATCTCTGTATCAGACGACTCATCCCACCCCACCTCCTATGTCTGGAGAGCTAATAATTACCTCCTAAATACCCCTTGCTACTCTGAGCCCATCAAACACCACATTGAAGAATATTTCTCTCTCAATCAAACATCAGTGTCTGACCCGCTGGTGGTGTGGACCGCCCATAAGGCAGTGATCAGAGGGGTTTTCCTCCAAATGGGAGCCAGAGCAAAGAAACAGAGGACTCAAAAACTTGACAAACTCACGACTGACATAGCCTCCGCGGAGGCCCAGAATAAGACTAGCCCCTCACCGTACTTACAAGCCAAAATATTTTCTTTAAGACAAGAACTACGATCCCTTCTTCTTGAAAAACATGAAAAAATGTTCAGGTTACTTAAAGCCACCTCCTACACTACAGGGAACAAAGCTAGTAAAGCAATGTCCCTTCGAGTCAAGGGTCATAGAAACAAAACTAAAATCCCATACCTATACCACCCACATTCCAATGAAAAACTTCTTAAACCCCACTCAATAGCGAATGCCTTTAGTAAGTACTATGAGGATTTATACAATCTTAAAGACGACCCCTCCACCACCCAACCCTCCTCTGGTATGATAAAAACGTTCCTGGATAGTGTAAATCTCCCGTCCGTCACTCCTACTCAACTCTCCAAATTAAACGACCCTTTCACGGTTAATGAAATTCTGACAGTTATTGACAAACTTCCCTTCTCCAAATCTCCTGGACCAGATGGATTCACGGGAGAATACTATAAGCAATTCAAACAAATCCTAGCCCCAAATCTGTGCCAAACGTTCAATCTGGCTGCCAAAAACGCTTCTTTCCCTGCTGAAATGCTCGCAGCTATGGTGGTGACTCTACCGAAGCCGGGCAAAAATCCAGACACCCCAAAAAATTTCCGGCCTATCTCATTGCTCAATACTGATTTAAAAATTTATGCCAAACTCATAGCCAACAGACTGGAAGGACTTCTCCCATCCCTTGTCCATCCTGACCAAGCAGGGTTCACCAAGGGACGCCAAGCCTCGGACGCAACTAGACGAATGCTCAATATTATCCATCACGTCGAGGACGTGGGAATGCCTTCTCTGCTTCTATCTCTGGATGCGGAGAAGGCATTCGACAGGGTCCACTGGGGGTACATCTCGGCGGTGCTGACCAAATTTGGCCTCACAGGCTGTATACATGATGCGATCATGGCTCTGTACTCTAACCCATCAGCTCGAGTGTTCTCGGCGGATACCCTCTCAAAGCCCTTTTCGAATCTCCAACGGCACGAGGCAAGGTTGCCCATTATCACCCTTGATATTCAATTTGGTTATGGAACCCTTAGCAGAGAGTATACGTTCTAATGACAAAATCTTGGGAATCTCAATAGCGGGCATAGAACACAAAATCAGCCTATTCGCAGATGATGTGATACTCATGGTCACTGACCCTGATCGCTCCCTGCCCGAAATACAACGGACGTTGGCCTGGTTCAGCGACGTGTCCTTTTACAAGGCAAACGAGACGAAATCGCACATACTCAATTTGGGGTTGGATGAACCCACTAGAGATCGGCTCCACTCGCGCTTCCCATATGTTTGGGCAGAAAGCAGCATACAATATTTAGGGATCCAGCTGCCTAATTCGACGAAAACGTTGTTCCCACTCAATTATCTGCCGGCTCGCACAAAACTGCAAGCGGACCTCTCCAGATTGGCGTCCTTTGAGTTCTCGTGGTTAGGCCGCTTAGCGGCATTCAAAATGATCCAAATCTTCCCCAAATGCTGTACCTATTTCGGACCGTCCCCATCCCTATACCCACGGCCTACTTTAACTCATTACAATCAATCCTATCAAAATTTATATGGCAGGGAAAGAAGGCCAGGTGCAACCACAGTCAATTGGCTAAGCACCGTTTAGCAGGCGGCCTGGGACTTGTTAACTTCCACGATTACTATATGGCGTCCATTCTCACACAAATGAGGGAATGGTTTATGCCCTCCCCCCCCCTTACGCTATGGGGAAAAATAGAAGAATCCTTAGTCCCGCGCAACAACCTTTCTTCCTGGTTACTCGCTACCAACCTTGGCGCTAAAGTTCCCCCCCGCCTGTCTCCAACCATACTAGCGACCACTCGAGTATGGACCCGCTTCCGTCAGATGTCCACACACCACCCCATACAATCATCAGTTCCCATCCCTATAGAAGTCCTGCGACATTTGATGGTCTCAGCATCCCACTCCTCTTGGAGAGACAAAGGAATAACACATTTATCTCACCTGATTGCTGCTAACAGACTCAAAACGTTCTCTGAACTACAAGAAGAATTTCAATTGCCAAACTCTGATTCATTCCTCTACTTACGCACCAAACACTGCCTTACCTCCCTGGCACCTTGGACTTGCAAAATCCCTCAACAAGCTTGGATCTACTTTAGGTCCCCAGAGGTTCATCAAAAGGGTATTTCCATGTTTTATCAATTACTCCGCTCTAAGTCAGTATTCACTAGCTCCACTGCGTTGACCAGATGGGAAAACGATCTGGGACAGCACTTCACACTAGATCAATGGGAAAAGGCCTGCCGCTCCACCTACAGGGCCACGTGCTGCTCCACTCTTTGGGAGCTTGCATATAAGATCACATATCGTTGGTATTTGACCCCTGACAAGTTGTCCAAATTTTACCCATCAGCAGAAAATACTTGTTGGAGGAAGTGCGGGAAAAAAGGGGACTTGCTGCATATTCTGTGGGAATGCCCCAAGATTGCCCTATATTGGTGGCAAGTGTTTCAATTGATATCTGATGTTACCAAACTAACCATAGACAATCATCCGGCCTTAGCATTGCTATCCTTGACTATAGAACGCTTCCCTAACCCTACGAGAAATATCATACTGCATATACTCTTAGCTGCACGACTCAGTATCACTAGGAAATGGAAAGACCCAAACCCCCCTGACCTTCAAGATGTGATCCATAATACCCATACACACTTTACACATGAAACGACCCTTACGTTACGACACCGCGACAAAACGCGGACCCTCCGGAACTGGCAACAGTGGACTGACTGGACGGCCTCCCCTGGTTTAGCCAAATCGTTCGACTCTTATCTATGATTTGATATGTAACACATATGTGGATACCCTGGGTCAGACTTAAGGGGGGGGAGGGGCGCCCTCTTTAGGACACAGATTGGCTCCCTATAGGGGTGTCCAGGGAGGGGCCCTTTTCTCCTCTCACTTCCTAGCATATGTGTTTGCCTCTATGTCCACCTTGGAACTCTGTGTTACGCTTCGTTCTGGGATATGTTAAGTTCTACGTTAGATTTCCCGAACTGGGTGTCATGGTCTGCATTAACTGCTCAGATGTATGTGCTGTAATCCACCCATTCCACCAACTAACTGACTGTTGTACCACC
This sequence comes from Rana kukunoris, assembly GCA_029574335.1. Classification (NCBI taxonomy): domain Eukaryota; kingdom Metazoa; phylum Chordata; class Amphibia; order Anura; family Ranidae; genus Rana; species Rana kukunoris. The sequence goes on from CM056053.1 coordinate 124,866,098, forward strand.
CTGTTTACTGTTCTATTAGTTGTCTCGCACACCGAGACGAATGTCTTGCATATGTATGTTCCTTATGAAACCTTCAATAAAAATTTATTGAGTAAAAAACACTTAGGCCGCGTACACACGAGGGGATATGTCCGCTGAAAACGGTCCGATGGACCGTTTCAGCAGACATCTCCGCTCGTGTGTATGGGCTAGCGGACAGATTTGTCCACCCGACAGATTTCAAAGCAAGCTTTGAAATCTATCCGGTCGGAATCTGTCCGCCCGACATGTCTGCTGGTTAGTACACTTACCAGCAGACATGTCGGCTCCCACCACCGCCGCGCCGCTGCCGAATGGATTTGGCGCATGCGCGGAAGTGTTTTACTTCCTGGTGCGGTGACGTGGCGGTGACGCGGCGGCGTCAACGTCACCGCCGCGTCACCACTACGTCACCGCGCCGTCCGGCGGCGGGGAATTTGATCCGATGGTGTATACACGCCATCGGATCAAACTCCCGATCGGACATATCCGATGGAAATGGTCCGCGGACCGTTTTCATCGGATATATCCGATCGTGTGTACGCCGCCTTACAGTTACGTAGATAAAAAAGGACATCAAATCAAAATGTACATGGCAAATATTTTGAATAAGATAGAAGGAACATAAAACGCCTCTCCGAAATAAAGCATAACCACCTCATCAATCACGGATCAGGGGACCACATTTAATCATTAGCTATAGGTTAATCATGTGTTATAAGTAGGGTGTTAGGAAGTTGTAAACACACCTAGATCTGCTCTCAGTTTTATATTAAACTGAAAGGCAGGATATTCTTGATTTCCATAGATGTTTTAAATTGACTTGCACTATTATTGTACTATATTGTTTGAGAAAAACACATAGAAGGTAATAACATGGCAATTTCTATGATGTATTTCTGTAAAGTTTTGTACATTTTGGTTTTGGATACCATTTTTTTTTATCTTACTGGGATTTTTGATTAATGTGCTAAAATATACTGTAGTCATATGGATTTATTTTTCTAAGAAAGTATGCCTTCCATCTTTAATAGTAATATCTGTTGTGATAAATTCCTGAAATGTTTACACATTTACTGCTATTTAAACATTGTTGGGCACAGTTTATAATTTATTTCTACAAGTTTATACAAAAATAAAATGAAGTGTTTTAAGAGAAAATATAAACAGATGGTATGCCTTGATGTATGGCGATGTCATTTCTCCTTGCTGTGAATCACATGAACTTACATCACGTTTTATGGCACCTTATAACACCAGAGCAAGCAAAGGTAGTCATAGTTAATTGAAATTCACTGTAAATTTGTAAATTAAAATCCAAGTTTCATTTAGACTCAAGTGAGCATGAAAATTGGTATGCCTGTATAATACTTTAATAATGACAGCTCCAGTCCAATTAACAATCCTAATTATTGTAAGTGCACACTTTCACCGTTCAGGTATTACATATCTGGAGGATACCAATTACATGTATTAAAGGTGAATTAAAACTTTGGAAGATAAAATAACACATATTAATCATCGAGGAAGGTCATTGGCATTGAGAGCCCTTGCTTTACATGGTCACTTGTACTTTTGAAATATTTATCACAATGAACCTAAAGTATAAACATGTTTTTCATTTTAATTCATTAGCTGCATTGTGTCATTTATGTTGTGTGCTAGACTGATGAAACGTGCATGTTCATTTAATTTATTGAATAAGCTGAAGTTGGGTTCACTTCAATCATGCAATTGTGTGCAGGAATATATATATATATATATATATATATATATATATACTGTATTTATCGGGGTATTGCGCGCTCCGGCGTATAGCGTGCACCCCTAAAGTGGACCCGCATTCCTGTGGAGAAAAGATGTTTGTACTTACAGTTTTGGTGTCTTGCGCGGCGTCCATCGGCGGCCTCGTCGGGTCCGGCATCAGTCTGCGGCTTTGGGTGTCCTTTTCGTCGGGTCCGGCGTCCTTCTGCAGCGTCCTCCCCGCTCGATCCCCACTTTCCCGCGCCGAGTTTGAATATTGCACCTGCATATACCGAGCGCAGTACACTCGTGTATAGTCGGGCAGACTCGGCTACTCTCGCGCTCACGTCCTGTACGTCCAGGACGTGAGTGCGAGAGGAGCCGAGCCTGCCCGACTATACACGAGTGTACTGCGCTAGGTATATGCTGGCGCAGTACACTCGTGTATAGTCGGGCAGGCTCGGCTACTCTCGCGCTCACGTCCTGTAGGTCCAGGACATGAGTGCGAGAGGAGCCGAGCCTGCCCGACTATTATTCAAACTCGGCGCGGGAAAGCGGGTATCGGCGTATATCGCACACCCACGATTTTGCCCTGATTTTCAGGGCAAAAAAGTGCGCGGTATACGCCGATAAATATGGTATATATATATATATATATATATATATATATATATCCCTTGCATGTAATTGGATATTCAAAGTAAGCATTTGAGTATTCACTTGGTTAAGTGAACAGCCTCTAACATTTTAGTAAATCAACTCCATTTTCTCATAGATTCATTAATGGATATAGGAAATGTCTGTTAAAGTGACTCCCCAGTCTATGTAGCTAGAAAATGTTAATGTGAATGCTTATCTGCCAATGTTTTTTGATAACTCTCCATAACCAGTCTTTTGTGTCTTGAACCTGTTTCAGACCTCCCGAGTTGCCCAAGTTGCCCAAGTTAATGGATAATAAAGAAGCATCAACACAATAAGGAGATTATCACTATGTCCTTTTCTTCTGTCAACAAACTCTCAGTTATTGTTATGCCTTGTACACACGGTTAGACTTTTGACCATGCAAAAGTCTGTCGTGAGTCAGTCGGAAGTACGGAAGTACGATGGAAAGATAGCGAACAGGTTCTTTATCTAAAACAATTTAGATGGAGGCTGCACACAGCTGGACTTTCCTGAGAAAAAAATCCTGTCTTACTTTTTTTCTCAGAAAGTCTTGCTGTGTGTACGAGGCATTAGGAAAAGGGAGAAACAGAAAGTCATTTAACAGCCAACTGTGGTATTAGAAGATGAGTGTGCCCAATAGCTAAAGTGGACTGATGTAATAGAAGGATCTGGAGGAGCAATGGTGAACTTAGGCACTACAAGCAATAGAAACAACTAGCATGCAGTCAGATAGTCTAAAGCAGGGGTCTCAAACTGGTGGCCCTCTAGCTGTTGCAAAACTACAAGTCCCACGAGCCATTGCATGGCTGACAGTTATAAGCATGATCACCACAGGCAGAGACATGATAGGACTTGTAGTTTTGCAAAACAGCTGGAGGGTCACCAGTTTGAGAAACCTGGTGAGAAGCAAGCTAATGACCACCACTGGTCAGGTCATGTAGCATTCCAAAACAGTGTTATCAGCTGTACTGTAGTTGGGTCAAGTGACAATCCAAACAGCATGATCAGTAACAAGCAAAGATTGGGTCAAGCAGACAGTTTTCAGGAAAAGAGAAAGCCAAACTCTGGGACATAGATTGGCTGGTGTTCCTAACAATTTCTTCGACAGCATTTATACTAGCTGTATTTCAAATGTGTGACTAATGTGTGATTGAAGTAATAAATGCACAACTGAATAAAGAGGTGAACTTTGTACAGTATATCTGCCAGATGTTTTGCTTTAATATTTATATTTCTATCACAAATAAGAAAACTGATTTTCAGATCAGGCAAATCTGATGAATGTAGAGCATTGCACCTTTTTTTTTTTTGTCAAAACTCAAATTTTATGTGTGAATAAGTATATGTAAATTCTTTAGAATATCACATAATTTATAAATCCTGGCAGCTTGTATTCACAAACTGCAGACTGAACAAATCTTCAAGCTCATGTTTGGATGAAAAAAAAAAAGGCCAGTTTGGTAAAAAGAGGACATTCCCTGCATTTGCCAGAAAAATAATAATTATGCTAAAATACTAACTATGGCTTAAAGCACAATATAGGGATCTATACTTCAGCTTCACAAATCCCATTAGAGCTTAGCCTATTTCAGTATTAAAATTGCACCTGGGTATTAGAGACTTGGTGACTATAATTATGCTTACCATGTACACGAGCATACTGTATCTGTAAAAAAAATTCAGTTGTAGACATGCAAGCAGAATTGCAAAGCGCTCAAATTGAAATTAAAATGAGGTCATGGTACCTATGTTCTTTATACTTTTTAATTTGACACCATTAATAATATGAAATAACAGTCATGCTAGTGTTTTTGTATTCTAAGGCCGCGTACACACGACCAAATACATCTGTTCAAATCGGTCTGGCAGACCGATTTGAACAGATTTGTCTGCTCGGATGTATCGGTTTGATCGTGTACACAGACAGCGCGGTGACGTGGCTGTGACGTTGACGCCGCCACGTCACCGCACCAGAAAGTAAAACACTTCCGTGGATGCGTCAAATCCATTCGACCCATGTGCGAGCAGATATGTTTGCTAGTTAGCATACTAACCAGCAGACATGTCGGGCAGACGGATTCCCAGCAGACAGATTTTAAAGCATGCTTTAAAATCTGTCGGCTGGCCAAATCTGTCTGTCCGCCCATACACACGATCGAATCTGTCTGCTGAAACGGTCTGGCATACCGTTTTCAGCAGATAGATTTGATCGTGTGTACGCGGCCTTAGACTTTCTAAGGAATGGCCTATCTATGAATTTTATGTTATTCTTATGTAATGTTTCCAATAAATATTCAATTTTTAACTCATTACGCCTTCAAAGCCCATCATCTGTTCTATACATATATGTATTTATATATATATGTGTATATACATTTTTTTCACAACCATTAATAATTTGTCTAGAAGTTTTGTTTGTGATAATTTTATAATGGTAGGTACATCAAAAATTGGGATACTTTTAAAAATGTCACCATTTTAGTGAAATGTATCACAGTCAATTCCCTTTTTGTTGTGTTTTTTTTTTTTTTATGGAGGCACTAGGCATCGGTTAACTCTAAGGCCACTGAGATGGTTTTCAGGCGCTACTGTGCTAAAAATAGCACCTGCAAACCGACCCTAAACAGCGACTTCTGTTTCACCAGTGTGAAAGCCAGAGGGAGCGGTGCGCTAGCAGGACCACTCCAAAAATCCTACTAGCAGCAACTTTGGAGCAGCAACTTTGGTGAGAGTGTTTACCGCTCCTCCACCGCTCATTCCCATTGAAAGCAATGGGAAACCGTGGCTTTACAGAGGCGCATTGCGGGTGGTATTAACCTTTTTATTAACCTTTTTTTACCACTAGCGGGGGTTAAAACCGCACCGCTAGCGGCCGAATACCGCCACAATTCCGACAGAATAGTCCCGCCACAACACCTCCCGCCCCAGTGTGAAAAAGGCTTAAGTTGATGACCCAAGAAGGCTTTTAAAGCATTGCTTATGGACTATTTTGGCTATTGTAGTTTGTTTCTGGTGTACATATTCTTGATATTGGCCTATCTGGTATCTGTTTCCTGGCTCTCTCATTGTTTATATTTTACAGAAAAAAAATAGGTGTTTGTGTTCACTAAAAGTTTGTTTTCTAAAAAAATGTAATTATTTCAAATATTGTATGACAAAAAAATATTCACCTACTACTAAAGATAGACAAAGTAAGAGAAAATGGCTTCAGCGGCAGAAGTGTTACAGCAATAGTACACAGTTGTTGATCAAATACACACACAAAATGAAAAATAAAACACAAATGCAAAATAAACAAAGCTACCCTAAGGCCCCTTTCACACAGGGCGGAAATGTGCGATGTTCATCCACTTACATCCACGATCTCATAGGGACCAATGTATGTTCCTTTTTCATCCGCATCCAACGGATTGATAAAAAAGCGGACATACGGTCCACAGGTGTAAAAGGGGCCTAAATCTACGACCTCCAGAAAAAACATGCCCACAATCTTAAAAAAAAGAGAGTTTTTTTTAATGTCAATTTTGCAAAAGCAATTCAATGAGCCAATCTAGATTTTTCAAAAAGTTAGAATTTCACAAACAGCAAATCAGTCATTTCACTGCTCCTGTCTTGTGATTAAATGCCTTCCATCAGATATGAAATTAAATAAACCAGTGTTTCAGCCAATATTTTTATCTATACGTTTTTATGCAAAGCAATACAGTACTGTTGAAAATGGTACAGCATAAATGAAACAACTCATGGTTCAGCCAAAAAGCTATGGACCTTGGCCATTAAATTTCATGCATTTCGCTCTATAAGTTGGTTGTAACAGGTAAAGCCATTACTGCATGGTCAGACTTTTTAATAAGCTTGTGGTAGGGAAGAATTTCCACACTTAACAGCAGCAATAGCTGCCAGAATTGCTAATATGCGTTTGGGCCGAGAGCCTGCACATTTGATTGGGAAGACACTGCATTGCTTGTGGGGAAAAACCTGTTGACAAGTATGACCTCTAATCTTACACATTCCAAACTAATATTAAATGTATGTGCTGTTTCAGCAAGTAACAAGCTAGAGCATTGTTCCCCTATAAAGCTTACTGTACACAATAATATGTCAACTACAGCAAGGAATTCTGGGCAGTGGTATACACATCAGCTTGAAAACACATTCCATGTTCACAATAACGGAGCCAAAAACACTGACAAGTGCGGTTAGCGTTTTAGATATGTTGGCAGAAATTCCCTAGCATCCTCTTTACCTTTTAAATCTGCATAGTGTAGAGAGTACACAACAAGCTTACTGTTAAGGCAAAGGATTAAAGAACAAATCCAGTCTAGCTGGAAACCATATATTGTTTGAAAACAAGAAATTGTTGAAATCACAAAATCGCCTCCAGTTTTCTAAGGGAAGAAGACATTTTCCTGGTTAGAGACCTGCTTGTCCTATACATTTTTGTGTGTAAGTCAAGCTATATATATAATAAATACACTACATTACCAAAAGTATTAGGGTGCCTGCCTTTACAAGCACATGAACTTTAATAGCATCCCAATCTTAGGCCGTAGGGTTCAATATTGAGTTGGCCCACGCTTTGCAGCTATAACAGCTTCAACTCTTCTGGAAAGGCTGTCCACAAGGTATAGGAGTGTGTCTATGGGAATGTTTGATCATTCTTCTAGAGGGACATTTGTGAGGTCATCCCAAAGGTGTTCTAGAACACCTTTGGGATGAATTAGAGTGGAGACTGCGAGCCAGGCCTTCTCATCCAACATCAGTGCCTGATATTGAAAGGGATAGACCCCTGGCACAACACCAGAGCAAAAACCCATTCTGCCTCTGACCCAAATTATGAAAACATGCAGAAAGCGAGGGACAGTCTGCTTGCTTCTGTGTCCAAGCGTCAAGCGAGGCCAAACCCTTTTATTATCACAGCTTCATAGACAGAATGACATCACTCACATGAGCACATTTGATTGGCTTAGTCCATATATGGTCTTCTCCTGTGAGTCTATTCTTGTGACTTTTGGCACACGGTCCTTCTCTCAGGCTCTCTAACAGCTGTCTAGTATTAATAGTTAAACCATCTGTCTCTTGTCTTCACTCCAGGCTGAGATCTGCTGTAACTCTGTCATAACTTATTTTAAGGATAATAACACTTGTTGCAATACCTGCACAAATATATATTTATCAAAAAAATAAATGAAATAAAACAATATAAGTAAGAGAAGCAACATTTGACGAGTTCAGGAGAAATGTAACATAAACACAAAAAAATCATTTTATTTAACTCCATCACAATATCACAAATGCGCTTCTGGAAGAATGGTCAAACATTCTCATAGACACACTCCTAAATCTTGTGGACAGCCTTCCCAGAAGAGTTAAAGCTGTTATAGCTGATAAGGGTGGGCCAACTCAAAATTGAACTCTATGGATTAAGACTGGGATGCCATTAAAGGTAGACATTCCAATACTTTTGACAATATACCCTATATACTCGAGTATAAGCCAAGTTTTTCAGCCCTTTTTTTGGGCTGAAAATTATCCCCTCGACTTATATTCGAGTCAGTACCTTGCCCATTGCAGAATCCGATCTGTGTACCCGAGTCTGTGACATAGACGACGGCCGTGCAGTTTTAAAAAATCGCGTTCCTTCTTGTGCTGTTCCGTGATAGGCGGAACACTAGGTTTCCCAGCAAACACTGTGTACAGTGTTCCACCTATCAAGATCGCCCTCTCGTCCTCTCGTCTATCACGAATGAGAGGGAGATCGTGATAGGCGGAACACTGAACACAGTGTTTGCTGGGAAACCGAGTGTTCCGCCTATCATGGAACAGCACAAGGAGGAGCGCGATTTTTTTAAAACTGCACAGCCTCCGTCTATGTCACAGACTCGGTTACACAGATCGGATTCTGCAATGGGCACGGTTCAGTCAGACTGCAATAGGCACGGGGAGGTCACGCTGCAATGGGAACGGTGCGGTCAGGCTGCAATGGGCATGGTGAGGTCAGGCTGCAATGGGCTAATAAGGTCAGGCTGCAATGGGCACAGCGAGGTCAGGCTGCAATGGGCACAGTGAGGTCAGGCTGCAAATGGGCATTGTTGACCTTTATTTCCACTTACAGTAGCTGCTGCATTTTCACCCTCAGCTTATACTCGAGTTTTCCCAGTATTTTTGTGGTAAAATTAGGTCCTCGGCTTATACTTGAGTATATACGGTAGTGTATATCCAATAGCATTATAGTATGTATGATATAGTTAATATATGCAAGATAAAATTATATTTGTTTTGGTATTCTGCTCACCCAACACACTTTGACTCTATCTAAGCTGACATAACCTGGAGCTATCTTTAATTAGAGGAGTTGTTATTGGTATGAACTATTATTATTGCTTCTATAAATTGCTAATCGTCAACAAAAGTGCAGTTGGCAGCATTCAGACTATACTTATTTTGTTTTATGTCAATATTGTGCAAAAAAGTTAAGGCAATATCCTCTAGCTTTAATTGCTTTTGGTATGACTTTATTTAGATGTATTTAAAACTATAAAGAAGACTTAAAAACACGGTAATACCCAGCTTAATATCAAGGGAGATTTGCATTAAAATGCCTTTTTACCATCTTCATATGTGAAGTTCTTTGACAGTATTTTACTGCTGTATGCAAGATATTCTTTCAGTTGTTTCCTTTGTTTTTGGTTTCTTTATCTTTAGATCTTTGCTTTGATTTCTCGTATGCTGGATTCTATTTAAGAAATGTGTAGACATTTGAAAATGAGGATAAGTGTGTCAGCCTTTCAAAAAAGAATATTATGTAAATAGAATTTAATCAGGGCTAGTCTTCTCTGCCTTTAGTGATGAACCTGGAAACCTGAACATCCTTTAAAATGTGAAATAGAATTATCTTGTAGTGCCTTCCATAGTCAGATGGTTTATTTGCAAGTACATTCTTGTACTACTCATGGAATGGTTCTCAATGGTCTATTTTTCTACTGTTTGCAACAAACACTATAATACCAAAAGTATTGGGACACCTTTAAATATTGTACATGAACTTTAATGGCATCCCAGTCTTAGTCTGTAGGGTTAAATATTGAGTTGGCCCACCCTTTATCACTTCTGGGAAGGCTGTCCACATGGCTTAGAAGTGTGTCTATGGGAAATTGGGAATGTTTGACCATTCTTCCAGAAGTGCGTTTAAGGCCTGGCTCCTAGCCTCTGCTCTAGTTCACCCCAAAGGTGTTCTATTGGGTTGAAGTCAGGACTCTGTAAAGGGCAGTCAAGTTTCTCCACCCCTAACTCTCTCATTAATGTCTTTATGGACCTTGCTTTGTGCACTGGTCCAGATCATTTGGTGGATGGGGGGGTTATGTTGTGGGGTGGTTTTTCCAGGGTTGGGTTTGGCGCCTTAGTTCCAGTAAAGGGAATTCTTAAGGTGTCAGCATACCAAGACATTTTTGATAGTTTCATGCTCCCAACTTTATGGGAACAGTTTGGTGATGGCCTATTACTGTTCCAACATGACTGAGCACCAGTGCATACACACGGTTCATAAATAGATGGCATTCCTGGCAGAATTGAAGCTTTTATAGATGCAAAAAGGTGGGCCAACTCAATATTGAACTAAGAATGGGATGTCATTAAAGTTCATGCACATATAAAGCCAAGCATCCCAATACTTTTGGTAATATAGTGTATGTCTAAAGCCAAACATTATACTTTTTTTGTTTAAAATAGAATAGGAATAGCTGGAACCCCAAGCAGATTTTCTTTTGCCCTTTTTGCTGTTTTGGATACTATTGGGGAGATTTCCTATTATTTCTTGCCTGGAGACACACAATTAAGTAGAAGGAAATGTCTCATAAGTAAGGGGAAATCCCCTCTTAGGCAGTCCTTTAGGTGTCTCCAATTGACGATTTGTCCCATGTCATTTAGGTTTTATTTCTTATAATAATAATAATAATAATAATAGTCAAGATAAATAGAGAAATAAAATATTCCCAGTGGGGCCACACACAACAATAAAATGATAACAGGGGTTCTAAACCTGATTTCCTCTATGCAAAACCTAAACATTGTTTGGATATAGATACACATGAAATGTTTGATATCATCTGCATTTTGGCATTTTAAGATGTTTTTTTTTTTTCTTCAGACAAATCCTCTAAGAAAAGGAATATACCAATACGCTACAAAGAACTAATTGTGTTACTAAAGTGGCCTAGTCAGATTGTAGTAGTGGGATTTCTCATAACTGCTATGTGAAACAAGATTCATCTCCTTACCTGTCTAGTTTTATGCATCGCTGTTTTTCTTGAAGGAATTGGAGTCAGAGCCTTGGTAAAAATCAGCACATACCACACTACAAGAAATACCTTGGTTGTCATAACCTGTCCACGGGCATTGCAAACTCTTCTTTGAAGCAACAGTGGAAAATAAGAAAGAAAACAAAGGGCTGTGATGTGACTAATGATGTGACACAGCATGTGTCTAGATCTAGATCTTGTATTAGGTTACACAAAATTATCAAAATGTTACGGTTTTAAAACTGTCTCACATTCCGAATCAGTTTAACAAATCTAAAATACTGCATTCTGGACATGCAAAGCTAAATCTAAAGCTATCTAAGTGCTTAGATTTGATTATATTGACTCCTGTGTTGAAGTAAGTCATATATTTTGAGGCACTGAAAAGCATTAAGAGCATGGAGGTGATTTTAAAACAATGCAGAATAGGCGGAGAGAGTCTGCAGATTTTCATCGGAAAACATATAAAATACAGACTAGAAATTTAGCTTATTTGATTTTAACCAACAATTTCCACACCTAAATGTAACTGCTAATATAAAATATATAACATAAATATAAAATAAAATGGTAAGCAAACTACATCAGTTTTTATTTTTGTTTTGTTTTTTAGGGAACAAGGCATAAGTATTGCCTAGTCCTAAGACATTTTAATCACCCCATTGTAACAAAATGTGTGACTATCTATTTTAATAAAAACAATTCTGAAATTGTATCTATGTACCAGTTAAACAGATTTTTACTAGGTTAGCTCTTTCCCGTCTTGCTCTTTACTTTGTTTTAAGGATTGTAATGTTAGCCGTTACATGTGAAATATCTGGTGGAATTTTCTATCCATTCATCATTTTGGAAGAGACACAACCTTCCTCCATGATATCCTGAACCTTTGTTAGACTCACAGCTATCAAATTTCCTGCTGGAAAATAAACTCCCAAATGTACTCCATAATCCATATAGGTTTATACAATTTACATATCTAGCAGCAACAATACATCTTGCCATGTAATGCAAAACACTCTATTTTAGTTTTGTATTTTTTAGTATTTCAGTAGCGCAAGAAAGAAGATGACCAACAAGCACACAATTGCAAAGGCTAGGGGTCCTATCTTTTCCCCATTACAAGCTTACCATGCCGTGTTCAACACTGTGTTTTTGTATGGAGATGGCCACCTTGGCAGATGAGAAGGGCTTTGCTTTCTAATGTCATACCTGTCCTCCTGATATCATATGATCGGATGAGTGGTGGGGTAATGAACAAATAGGAGCAAGAGAGGTGCAGGAATCACAGATCCAAATAATGTATAAAACAGGAATATCCATGCAAGGCAGCTTCCTCTCCGACATGGAGAACAGTTAGCAGAATAGTGACATCCCTAAATCCTATTGAAAATGTCCTAAACCTAGCAGTTGAAGGCACGGTGGCTTGGATCTTACCCTGCAGATATAACTTTATGATGCTCAATACTTTAGATTGGAAGTAGAAGGAATTAAAGGCAACTGATAATTCATTTAGGGCACTTTTAAGACATAATCAGCATTAATAGCGATTTCCTATAACATAGCAATTGCTTCACTTTTTGAGTTCAGGTCTGTAAAGGAAAGGCCCGTGGGACCCAGAGGCTCTTGCAGGCTATGGGGTACTCCTGTTTCACCTTCACCGACTCTTGGGTCTAAAGCCATCCTATGTCCACTAGGGGCATAGGATGACTGAGAAATTATATCTGGCACTACATGAGATGGGACAGTAATGTAATCCACAATATATTCAAGAATGTCTGGAATAACTATTTACAGGTTGTTGTTTCTGAACCCAACAGGTCAATTGAAAGAGTGATTCATTCAATGTGGGGACACATACTGTAGGGGTTAATGTCGTCTGCTACTGTGATGTAAATCAGTGTTTTTCAACTCCAGTCCTCAAGGCACACCAACAGGTCATGTTTTTAGGCTTTCCATTATTTTGCACAGGTAATTTGATCAGTTTCACTGCCTTAGTAATCACCACAGCCATTTCATCTGAGGGAAATCCTGAAAACTTGACCTGTTGGTGTGCCTTGAGGACTGGAGTTGAAAAACACTAATGTAAATTAACATTAGTATGGCTCTCAAGAAGCTTTCCCTGGTGTCATGCTAATTGACACTGTATTGTGTGAATTTATATTGATGATAGATGTGTGTTGTGAGTTAGCACAGTCTAAAGGTCAGACGTCTGAGGCTGCGTACACACGAGGAGACATGTCCGATGAAAACGGTCCAACGGACCGTTTTCATCAGACATGTCTCCTGGGATGTTTTGGTCTGATGTGTGTACACACGATCAAACCAAAATCCCCGCGGACAGACAGTGCTGTGACGTGGCGGTGATGTTGACGCTACAACGTCCGCAAACCAGGAAGTAAAATGCTTCCACGCATGCGTCGAATCCATTCGACGCATGCGGGAGATTTTGGTCCGCTGGTTAGGCGTACTAACCAGCAGACATGTCCGACGGACAGTTTTCCAGCGGACAAGTTTTGATTGTGGAGTGTCGATTAGCTGTCTTGGGTTCGGAATGGAATATCTTAAACGGCGTTAACCCCTGTCCCATTTGGGGTTCTGTTACAAGGTCCACTTTAAATAAGCCTGTAATGTTTAATTGAAGACTTTGCTCATATTTATTAAGGCTTTATTAAACTTAAAGTGGAGTTCCAGTCCCCAAATATCATGCTTATTTAATTGTTCCCTATTATTGTGCCTACTTCTACTTTAACATTTCGATACAGTCAATAATGTTTTCTCTCTTATTTGTTTTAAATCATTTAAAACCTGATCTCGGAAACAGACGGAGTCCATTGCGGTTGTGGCCATCTGCAGCCCGCTAGTATTTATTTCTGGGATTTTGGTGTAGCTGGCTTTCCAGCATGCACCTCTCGATCTCAGGCCTGTGCAGTAATGTCACTGTGTGGTGCTGATTACAGTTTTGGGTGATTTCCATGGACTCCTGGGATAGATGATGCCAATGTCCCAGGAGTCTATGGTAAAGGTATTTCGAAAAACAAAAATTGCCCATTTACAATAACAAACCAAAAATTTGCGCTAAACCCAAATGAACAAAACATATACACGAATATCTCAAAAGTGACATAATACACTCAGTGCATAAAAAAATTTCTTTATACGATTCAAGTGATGAAAAAAGGAAAACACTTCAAAAAACGTGTAAAAATGTAATCCATTTGATAAGTATGAGAAAATCCAAGACAAATCTTATTGGAGAGATATTAGAGATTCCACCACCAAACACATGCAGAGCCTTCTGTGGCACCCACATCCTGTGGTAAGGGGCCACTTATTTCTAGAACAGTCAAACAGGCTAGCAGAACAACCTCTGCGGGGTATGGTAAACAATGAAATCTCTGGAACTCTCTGGTGAAAGGGAAGTTTCTCCAGGATGTTCAAACTCACAGTGGGGTATCCAAACCAGCTGAGACCAGAAGGTAGGACATACAGAAAGGGGCCATTTACAATAGCATTGCGGATAGGCATGAACATATTTGCAGGTTATAAAAATGGGTGGAATCCTGCTTGAAACATCCATATGACAATTACTACTATATTCTCTCATTTTCAAGAACTCCATGAAGTCATATAAAAAAGCTTTGCAGGAATTAGGTGCTGTTGATAATTAACAGTTCCCTGTGCTGCCCCCTTTGGAAAGAAGAACATTTTGAAATCATGGCCCTCAGAACTGTGGGATCATTACCGCACGTCAGGTCCCAGCACTTTGCTTGAAATAGTGGATTTCGTAGACTGCTGTGAAGCACAGTGACACAATTCAAATGAAGCACTGGGTGCATGTGAGCAGCAATGGTCCTGCGGTACTTGCAGATGTGTTTTCACATTTGTGTTGCTGCCACAATATCCAATGGAGACAATTTTGAATGATCTATTATGCTTACCTCCTGCACTACTTTCATTTGTGTGCATATGAAGTTCTCCTTAAAAAAAAAAAAAAAAAAAACAGCTACTCAACAGAAAAGCAAATGTGGGAAAGCTAGTATGCTAAATGTTCAATGTGTAATTTAAAGATATAATCCAAATGCATTTTCGTTCGAATTTGGAGGATTTTTGTGTTTGTTTTAACAAAACAATAACAAACGCGCAGAATCCGAATTTCGAAAGATCCAAAATAAACGAATGCTTTATTTTCATATGCATTATATTTTGTGACAACAGTTCGATATAGATAGAAGATTGAACATGACAGTGACAATAGCTATCTGTTCAATAGAACCTGTGGTCGAATGTGTCTAACCTAACTCTAAGGCCGCGTACAGATCGAATTTATTTAATGGTGTGTATGCGGCCTAATAGTCCAAGATTATTCGATATAGAGAGAAAAGATTCAACATTAAAGAGACAAGATTCGACGAAGTAGCTAAAAACATATGAGCAGACATTTATGGTCATATGCTTCACCCATAGGCTATAGAAGAATTCTAATGTTGTTTGACTAGTAATATCAATTAAGAATTGTAATTATTACTAGTCAAACAACATTAGAATTCTACTATAGCTTGTGGGTGGAGAATTGGACCGGAAATGTACAATCACAGCGTCGTACACTGGGAGTCGTACTTTGGGAGTAGCTAAATAAATGTATTTTTCAGACAAAACCGAAATTCCGAAAACAAAATATTTCAGAGTGCATATGTCTAACAAACAGTGCAAAGTAAGGGAACCTGTGCATACAGGTTTTCCAATCTATGTGATGGTCAGAACACAAGAAATGTAGATGTAGAGCTGATGAAGGCAGGAGGTAGCGTTTAATGGCTATTTAACATTTTTATTTCCTGCGCTATAATTAAAATTGGCATCATGTTCCATTTTTACCCACTGACCCATTTATGCACCAGCCAAGTGGAAATCCCAGGGGACAACCCTGACTTAATTGTATGTAAAAAAAAAATACAATATGTCCTTCCTATGATCTAAAAAATACTTCCTTTTATATCTAATCATAATCGAACATGCACCAGTTGGCATCAGACTGTGTTTCCTGTGACCAATTTAATTATTTATATATACAAGCTATTGTTTGGTCATATTGCATTATTATCAGTAATGGTTTAGGAAACACTAAATGTCCATTGCAGCCTCCAGATTTTAAGACAAGTGAATACACAATAGCTTACTAAGAGACTAGCAATATACTGTACTTACACCATCTTCACTATTTATTTCAAAGCAATTACAGTTTCTTATTCCTTTCTAAATAATGATATTTTTCATAAAGAAACTGTACTTTAAACACAAGGGCACATAATCAACAGCTCTCCTAAATAAACCGGATAGAAAAAAAATATTTAAAGGTAACTCTATGGGATATGCTTAGATTAGGTGATCCTATGAGAGATCAGTTCACTTTATAATCAGAGGCTTATCTGTAGTAAAACATCCATTTGTTTCACTGGCTAAACAGGGTATGCATCAAAATGTGCCTTTTCTTTATGTCCAATGCTAACTCTTGTTGCTAATAGGTTGAATAGCCTGATCTAAACGCTGTAAATGATAATGGAGACAAGTTAAATTTGTTATTTTTTTTACTACTTTTTTTATGTACATTTCATATAGACAAAACACCTATTAATTATCCAAAACAACTTTATATTTGAGAATAGATGCTTAATAGCCAGTCAAATAAAACAGATTTGCCAAATTAGTATTAAAATGTCACACACATAACTACTATATTGAAAATATAAAACTTGTTTTAAATGGTTTTTAATGTTATGAAAAATTAATGATATAGGGTCCAAGATTAAAAGTTCAATTTCAGTGATTGCGGGTGACACCAGACTTTGCAGTGGAATAACATCCTTACAGGATGTCTTCAACTTACAAGCCCACCTCATACACTGTTTAATTGGGCAACTATGTGGCAAATGAGGTTTAATGTTGATAAATGTAGAGTTATGCACTCGAGGGCTAAGAATATGCATGCATCTTACATACGACTAGGAGAACAGCTGGGGGTGCTTAAAAATGGCATGCAATGCCAAGCTGCAGTTTCCAAAGTGAGAAAAATCCTTTGTTGAATTAAGAGAGGCATGGACTGCAGAGAGAGATATAATTACGCCGCTGTACAAATCATAAGTAATATCTCATGTGAAATATGCAGTTCAGTTTTGGTCTCCATTTCACAAAAAGGATATTGGGGTACTGGAGTAAGTGCAGAGAAGGCAGCCAAATTGATAAGAGACATAGTGGAACTCAGCTATGAAGAGCCATTAGATGAACAGAATTTACTCTTTTTTGAGAAGAGGAGATTAAGGGAAAGGGGGGGGGTATGTATAAATACACAAGTTGCCCATATAGTGAGCTTGGTGTTGAGTTATATATTTAAGGTCACCACAGAGGACAAGGGGCGCTCTTTACATTTCCAAATATGGAAAGTTTTCTTCACAGAAAGAGCTGAGAAAATGTGGAATAGACTTCCTCAAGAGGTGGTTCTAGTCAGCTCAGTAGATTGTTTTAAAAACAGAACTAAATTCTTTCCTAGATAAACATAATATAACTGGATACTAATATTTAAAGGGAAAAGTTAATCCAGGGAATATCTTATTTCCCCTTCCTCTGGATCAACTGTGAGTACAGTGCCTTGAAAAAATATTCAAATGTATTTTATTGAGATTTTATGTGATAGACCAAGGGTCTCAAAACTGCGGTACGGGGGCCAGATGCGGCTCTTTTGTTGCCTTTATCCAGCACTTGGGGACAATTAATCCCACTAATATGAGACACTATTCTGCCCTCTAACACCAACTGTCAATGTTATTGGGGGTGTAATACAGATCAAGCCACCATTTCTTTGAATGGTTACCACTCCTGGAATATTTGATATATTATTGAGCTACAGTTATATAGTATGGTCACCATCTCAAGATCATTAAACATTTATTAGACATACAAATAATCCTTCATCACCTTTTCCTTTACTTATTTCTCAGTACCTGAGTCGGGAGTTTCCTACATGGTTGCCATGGTTATAAACTTAAGCTACCTCTGTGATTATTCTCAATGTGTCCTGAAGAAGTTGACCTATGAGGAGTTATCCCCACAAGGCTACAGATTTTGTTATAATCAACAAGCAGGTTTCATGAGCCTTTGGAGTTTGGATTTCATTGTAATGGTTGGCATCACTAAACGATAACAATGTACAAGAGGTGTTTAGGAAGAGTCAGAGCCAGCAAGCGTGGAAGATGGTCTCTTTTTGCAGAGCAGAACAGTCCAGGTTTCTTGGGTTCAAGGGGTCTCTGCAGGAATATGGGTCCAGTCAAAATATGTAAGGAGGTTCCTGCAAGACATATTGTGCAACTACAAGTGGTAGTTATATATCTTTTTGATGTACAAAGGTTTGTTTCAGTGGAAGCAAATCTCAACTTATTGATTGCAGAATGATCAATGCTACGATTTATCAAGTATGTTTTGAGGGCTTTCCTAGTTGTAAACCTATTCTTTAACCTCCCTGGCGGTATGATTCTTTCAGATTTTAGGTGCTTAAAGCGGTACCATTATTTGCAAGGGAATTTGGCGTTTTATACTGTAGGCTTGTAATTCTTAGGAATAACTCACTGAAATCTATCCAAACAAGAGTCTAATAGGCATCCCGGGTATGATTTTTTATTTTATTTTTTTATTAAAAATTATAATATAATAAATAATTATAAAAAATTATAACAAATAATAATATAATTATAGTAAAAATTATTCAATAATGTAATCAAATCAAAATCACTGAAATTTGCTCAGTTGCAGAATTTTTGCTGTCATTATTTTTTTTTTTTATGACGAATTTCCCCATAAATCGCTATCTCTAAATTCTGCAAGTGATTCTGATTTATTATCGCTGTTTTTTAGCTGCTCTAAAACAATTTTTGCCATAAAGGGACACTTTTGGTTGCTATGGGCAATCTACAGTTTGCAGGGAGAAAGAACAGTTTTTATTATATAAAAGGACATGTAGTGTACAGGGCAGACCACTAGGGACATGGGGGGTGTGTATTTTTTACATACAGTACTGTAATCTATAAGATTACAGTGTACTGTATGTATAGTGTTTGTTTACATTTTTGAATTTGGCGCCGTTCCCCCCCCTACGTCGCGACGCTCGCAGGGAAGGGAATCGGCGGTACACACAGCATCAGGCGGACATCCGGCCGCCGTGTACTGCGGGGATTCATCGCTGGATCGCAGAGAAAAGGTAAGTAAACTTTTTTTCTGCATCCAGCGAGGCAAGTCCGTGTGTGGCACGGGGTTACCGATCTTAGCTTAAAAATCTCACCCCGTGCCACACACCGGAAGACCGCCAGGGAGGTTAAGGAGTTATGTCAAATATGTGCCAGTGCATATCAGTGTTTTTTTCTGATTGTTGTCCAGTGATTAAGCAATAATAAATGTAACTTTGAAGGCTTCCTTTTCAGTTACATAAAGCTATATAGAGCTAAAGTTGTACATTTACCTTCTTTTATTGCATTATTGCTTGAGCCTCATGGGAGAAGGTTTTCATGTCTCCTATTTGTCTCTGAAAGTGGCTTATGTCGTGTACACACGATCGGTCCATCCGATGAGAATGGTCTAATTAACCGATGAAGCTGACTGATGGTCCGTTGCGCCTACACACCATCGGTTAAAAAACCGATCGTGTCAAAACGCGGTGACGTAAAACACAATGACATGCTGAAAAAAATGAAGTTCAGTGCTTCCAAGCATGCGTCGACTTGATTCTGAGCATGCGTAGATTTTTAACCGATGGTCGTGCCTACAAACAAAATTTTTTTTTGCTATAGGTTAGGTATCCATCGGTTAAATTTAAAACAAGTTGGCTTTTTTTTAACCGATATTTAAATAACCGATGACGCCCACACATGAACGGTTTGGACCAATGAAAACGGTCCATCAGACCGTTCTCATCGGTTTAACGGATCATGTGTACTCGGCATAACTGTTCTTCAGACAAGGTTTATTTTTATTTTTTTAATAGCTATTATGTACTAGGCTTATAAAAGCTCATCTAACATCCTACATAATACTGTATATTGTATCTTAAATGCCCGTTTGTGATTTAGATTATTCTTAATTTGCACTTGTAATATTTGTCATGGATATGTTAGGCAGGGTAACTGTGGCTAAATGTAATATGACTATGACTATGTTAGATGATCAGCTCCTGTAATTATTGTGTCAGGCATATTAAAAGCTTGTATAGATTAGTTTGACAAAGAACGAATTTCCTATTATAAGTGAAGTAAAGGCCCCTTCCGCACACACAGACCACTCGTTTCAGAATTTCAGTTAAATTTTTTCATTTATATCAGGTTTACATCAGTTTGTCATCAGTTTTTCTTCTGTTTTTACATCAGTTTTTTACATCCTCCAACTAGAGTCCTTAACCACTTAAATCCTGGAGCCATAAAAAGACTGTTTATCTGTTTAGATCTGTTTTTTCTCCAATCCATTTTTTTAATAGAAGAACAATAGGGCTTTGATCTGTTCCAAAAAACAGATGTTGATGGGAGTGGATGTAAGCAGATGTAAATGGATGATCATCCATTTATATCCATGTTTTCCATAGATATGCATGGATGTCCGTTTTTTATCTGTCAATGGATGGATGCAAACCATACAAATGGTGCGCATGTGTGAAAGGGGACTTTGGTTTCCTTGATGTTATGGCAGTGTAAACTTTTCTTTGAAAAGGAACTTGTTCATTCAGCTTTAGGTATTTTGGGTATAACATAATGGGCAAGAAGACCTGGAACAGCTCCTGCATTGACTATAATTTGTAGGAACTTTCAAACATTGCTAGACTTAAAAAAAACTAAACCAAAAAACAGTTGATTATTACTAAAAGTCCTAAGGGAATTTAATTGTATTGGCTAACCTAAGTAATATTTTTTCTGACACTAAATAATGTCAGTGCCTCTTTTGGCATCAAAGGTTCAACTACAAGATTGTGTCCTCGGTGAGGTTATTTGTAATAAACTAGTTGCTAACCACAATGACAAATTAGATGCTTTGTTTTATCAACACATATTAAAAAGATGGAATCTTATTGGTCATTCTGATTAGAAAACTTTTTCTTACAATTTATTTTTATATATCTATTATAAATAAGGAATCCGGTCATTTGGAAATGGAAAACAATCAGCTCTCAGATAAGCTTATTTTCCCCTCACCAGCCCTGTACACACGGGCCAGAATCTCATCAGGAATTTATTTATTTTTTTCTTACGAGATTCTTGCCAAGAATCTCTTGCTGCCAGAGTGTACAGACACTCCATTCAAAAGAACCGCGTTTTTTTTGAATGGCAAGAACACGGTGACCTCATCACGTACGACGAGCATGCGCTCGTCACATTCGATAAAGTCGCCGCCATCTTGCTGCATCCTACCTACGCCTAGGTCAATACCGCACATGCGTCAAAGTCATTTCGAGCATGCGCAGGTTTCCACGGTGACAGGTAAGTATACACACTCTCGGGTTTCTCGTCAGGAAAACACTGCCGAGAATCACGACGAGAAAAGAGAGAGCAGGTTCTCTAAACATTACCTGTTTATGGTGTGCCTATGTGCAACCCTTGTGGTGGGTTGAATGTTAAACATTTGATTGAGGAACTGATGTGATGAAGATTTTTCAAAGTTTATCTTTGTAGATAATAGGTACCAGATTACAAAGTGTAGATTTTAATATCAGAGATTACAGGTAAACTCCAGCCTAAACATTTTGTATTTTTTTTTCTGGTCATGTGGAGAAGTGTTTGATTTATTAGATTTTTATTGCAGACTGCAGTCTTTATCCCCATTGATGGGATTTCCATCACTTCCTGTGCCAGTGACAATGGTCATTGAGACAGGAGAACTCTCTTTTTGGGACACAATATAATAATAATAATATTAACAACAACAACAACAACAATATTAATACATATACACATTATTATTATTATTATTATTATTATTATTATTATTATTATTATTATATAATAGAGAGGGGTTATAACCTTTGGCAGTTTTTTTTCTTTTAACATTGCCTGTGTATTCATTGGGTAAAGATTAATTTCACATCTCCCCAGTGGGTCTCAGCAAAAAAAGAACCTGTCAGAGATCCTAAATCTTCTCTATCTAAACTGAACATTGACTAGCATTTTCTTTAACTAATTCCAATCAAATTTCTCTGAAATGATATCTATAGGAAATATATAGAACACTTTGTGAAGTCTTTTTTTTTTTTTCATATAACATTTTCATGTTTTCAGAGGTGTAAGGAAAATTTAGCATCAAAACTGCAACCCACTGAAAACATTTAGATTTATGTTTACTTTATTTGGCTGCTCTGTGGGAATAAAGAGGTTGGTATGCTTATGCTTAATGTCTTTCCTCGAAGCTCAGAAGTACTCTTTGATGCCTTCTTTAAACTTTGGTTGCATTTTGCGTGCATATAATTTATTTTTAACAAATATTTGTTCATCCAGTTCAGATTTTGGTCAGTTTAACTAGCAGTTGAGCATGCTGAATTGCACTACAGAAGCTCTATTCTTTTTTAGGCTCTTGGACATTTTAGATGTACATTGACATAAAGGCAATCATACAATCAGTATTATCGTAAAGGTGCAATATTATAGAAATTGTCTACTGTATGAAAATCTGGAAATAAGCCATACCTACAATAATTAAATTTTACTAATAAATTGAGTGTCTCAATTTAATTGGTTTTATTAGTGGAGTACAATGTAATGCTTTCATGCTTTCATGATTTGTTTTTCCTGCTCGGTACACTGGCCATCTATAGATCTGTTTACTGATGAGAAAAAACAATGAGCATACACGGTACACATACACACTTACACACACACCCCTATAATCAGATCATTGAACATTTAGAGATGGTTATTATTTTCAAGCAGCATTTAATTGGTCAATTAAAGCAAGCTAACTAGGCTAAATCAATAGAAATATTTAGTTAACTTATCACAAGAAAAAAAACAGTAGAAGTATTTTTATTTGAATACTAATATACTGTACATGGATACATACATATAAAGTATAGAAACATCTGATTCTGACCCAAAGAGCCACCCCAAGCTACATAGTTATGGCCTGTAGAGACGAATCGAAAATCATCCGAAAAATACCACTTTCAAAGCGTTCGTACGATAATCTGAACGTTATTACAGAGCTTTCGATATCCAATTATGACAGTTCATCCAATATTATCTAATAAATAGAAATATAGAGATATTAGCAAAAAAATATTCTCGTACGATACCAGATCGTACGATTTTCATTTAGTCAGTACAGTTGTCGTCTGAAAATACAATAGAAATAGAACACATGACCACTTCCGATTTAAAAAAAAAAATTGTCGTACAACAATTTTCGTGACTTTAGTAACCTACTCAATTTCTACTTGCGACTAGTAAGTGAAAAAAGTCGGACAATCTGTTTTTAGGATCTTGTGTACGGGGCATAAAACTAGACACAGTGGGGTAAATTTACTAAAACCAGAGAGTGCAAAATCTGGTGCAGCTGTGCATGGTATCCAATCAGCTTCTAACTTCAGCTTGTTCAATTAAGCTTTGACAAAAAAAACTGGAAGCTGATTGGTTTCTATGCGCACCTACACAAGATTTTGCACTGTCCAATTTTAGTAAATCAACCCCATTGGGGCTGAATAAGGCAGGGTTCACATATGTGCGTCTGCGGTTTCATGCCTGGGGTCAGGTGCATCCCTTTTCACCAGTTCAGGAGAAACAATTCAGGTCCGAATTTTTGCCTGAATTCACACCTGACCCAAACTCAAGCACACACAGGACCCTTCTGCAATGCAGACTCTGGCCATCCCGAACCTGTGTGAACCGGGTCCAATTGAGAGTTGGTTACACTCACCTGTAATGCGAATTAGATGTGGAGAAATGTGCCTCCCATTTGTATATATGTGAACCAAGCCGAAAAAAGACACATAGACTGTTCACTTTGCAACAGAAGATGCACTTTTCAAGGAAACGTTCCCCAGAGCTTAGCGAATGATGAAGCTCTGCTGACTTTTGTCATTCATAGTGTGGGTTCCCACTGAACATTCATAAAATACCTTTATCTAGACATGCAACTTGGATAGCCAGGAATGGGAACAACAATGGATTGTTTTCCCCCTCCTAAATAATATCAGGTCACATGCATTACCATTGGTCCCCAATATTGAGGACACAAGGGCCTAATTCCTACACCCTATCCCCCAAAAAGGGATGTAGAGGAGAACGTATTGGAATCTGGATGCTTTCTTTATAATAAGGGGCCCCCAGAGATCTATCCCCACATGGGAATTAGGCCACAACACCATACAATTTTCTTGTTCAATTTCTTTTAGATTTACCTTCAACTATGTAGTGCAAGTGCCTGCCTGATTGCATAAAAATTGAAAGTGTTTAGGTCTGACCTTATATTATATGATTTTGGTAAATCTAAAGGAAAGTTCAACAAGAAAATGTTATAATGTATGGCCGGCTTTACGGTGAAATACATAATATTCTGTGAAGCTCAGGTTGTTAAAATCGGTGTTTCTTCAAGGATATCTGCTGTAAACAGATGACCAGACTTCCCTAATAAATCTGTAATATAACACTGAACTTCCTTGAGTCTGCTGCACTCCGCCTCATACTGTGAACATGATGAACCTCAGACTAGTGTGAGGTATGGTGAAACCTTGGATTGCAAGTAACGCGGTATATGAGCGTTTTGCAATTCAAGCAATTTATTTTTAATCCTGACAAGCAGGGTTCAAGCTGCTGGGGTGTGCAGTACCACATTTGGCCAGAGGTGCGGGAGTGCTGGTGATGCTCGGAGATGCTCAGAGACACTCAGAGACACTCAGAGATGCTTAGAGACACTCAGGGACACTCAGGAACACTCAGTTCCTGAGTGTCTCTGAATGTTTATGCGTGTTTCCTAGCGCCTCTGCACCTCTGGCCAAATGTGGTACTGCATACACTAGCAGTGACTGTGGAACCAATTATCAGATTTTTTAATTGATTCCTATGGGGAAACTGGCTTTAATATACAAGTGCTTACGATTACAAGCATGCTTCTGGAACGGATTGTGCTTGTATTCCAAGGTACTACTGTATACTTTTCCTAATTACTATTAGAAAAGCTGCAAAAAAAATCCTTGACACTGGGAAATTGGTTATGAAAACTACCAGCATTGGATTGTAAGCATTGAGTAGACATTTAGAACATATTAATCAAACTATTCTGGGGGTCACATAGTCTAATCTGCTATCTATTCCAAAAGGGAACCATAGAAAGTTGACAGTGGTAAGATGTCTGAAAATGATGCACCCACCAAAGGGTGCCTTCTTCGCAGAGTGTACTATATGCTATATATGAAGTATTGTATACTGTTATACTTACATTACTTGATGGTGCAATATATTGGAGATCCTGATTCTAGGAAGGATATACAGTAATTGTGCACATTATGAACAGTGCTTAGTCTGCTGGTTGAGATTATGTGACCTTTGTGAAAGGGTAATAGAAAGAGTGCTGAACTCTGAATATGTGAGACCTGAGAAGAAAAAGCTGTACAGCTCTGAGTGCTTCTAGCCTATGAGCTGCTTACCATGGCTGTGATTAATGGCAGTTTAAAGCCTCCAGATGAGAAGCAGAGTTTTATCATAACATTGGCTCCCCCAGTATTGTAGTAGAAGAAAATTGCTAGGAATAAGTAGAAAATGACATTTCGGGGGCCTTTCAATACACACACTATATATAGAATATCCCAAGTGTTGTCAACATCTGAATTTGTAGCATCATCAGGCAATCATAGATAACTGTAAATCGAACAAGCGCTTCATTTTTAATAGCATAAAATTAATAAAATAATAACACGCACCCTAACTTTAAGAGGGAAGTTTCAGGAAAACAACTTTCCACAACCCCCTGCGTATAACACGCAGGCACAGTTTACCCTCTATTTTCAGGGTAAAAAAGTGAGTGTTATACGCCAATAAATACAGTATATCATTGTTTTAGGAAAACTGGAGTTTTCCTTTAACCACTTGCTGACCACCCTATAGCACATTTACTGTTAGGCCTTGTACACACGAGGTAATATATCCGATGGGAACGGTCCGACGGACCGTTCCCATCGGATCTGTCCGCCGGATTGCTTTGATCCGATGGCTGTACACACCATCGGATCAAATTCCCCGCCGGCGGACAGCGCGGTGACGCGACGGTGACGTTGACGCCGCCACGTCACCGCCACGTCACCGCCACGTCACCGCACCAGGAAGTAAACACTTCCGCGCGCATGCGTCTGATCCATTCCCAGGATACGACGCATGTGCGGGCAGATATGTCCGCTGGTTTGCCGTACTAAACAGTGGACATATCTGACGGGCAGCTATCCGGCGGAAAAATTCCAAAGCATGCTTTGAAATTTTTCCGCCGGAGGAATCCGGCCAAAACGGTCCGTTTGCCCCTACACACGAGCGGATTTTTCAGCTGAAATGGTCCGTCGGACCATGTTCAGCGGAAATATTCCCTCGTGTGTACAAGGCCTTACAGGGCGGCCACGATGTGCAGGATCACATATACTGACGTGGTCCTGCACTTCCAGGTTTTGGGCCCAAGTGTGATCCATTCCTTCCACTAGTAAAAGCACCTTCCCCATTACACTGAAACACCAGCTAGGCACACAGTTTACCCTTTTTACCACACTTGATGTTAACCTCTTCCCAGCCAGTGTCATTAGTACAGTGACAGTGAATATTTTTAGTGTAAAAAGTGTAGAAACTGTCAGTTACTGTAGGTGTCCAATTTTTCCACCCCAATATTGCAGCCCCACTATAAGTCGCTGATCACCGCCATTACTAGTAAAAATAAATAAATGAAAATCCCATAAATACAGTATATCCCATAGTTTGGAGACGCTATAAATTTTGCGCCAATATACGCTTATTGAGATTTTTTTTTACCAAAAACATGTAGCAGAATACAAACTGCCCTAAACTGAGGAAGAAATTCGATTTTTTTTTAGTTATTGGATTTGTTTTAGAGCAGAACATAAATAATATATATTTTTTTTTATTGAATTTGTCGGTCGTTTTTTGTTTGTACTGTAGGACAAAAAAACAAAAAAGCAGAAGTGATCAAATGCCAAAAGAAAGCTCTATTTGTGGGGGGAAAATACATGTTTTTTTTCATTACAGTGTCGCATGACTGCACAATTGCAAAAGAATTGGCTTGGTCATGAAGAGGGGGGGGGGGTAAATCTTCCAGAGCTGAAGTGGTTAAAATCAAACTTATTTATTTATTTTTTTAGCTGGGATATAAGAGGGCAGTTAGGATGTATGTCATGTTGTTGTTGCTTTTTGCATGATTGGGTCCTTTCCTATTCTACTAGTGTTTATATTTGTTGCAGCCTGTGTGCCCATTATAGGAAATTCTCATCATATCCTGGCCTTACGGAATGTTGTTACTGGGACAGGAAGTGCGGTTACATTTCAGTGGGGACACAGACAGCCGAAACAGTTTACAGGGGTTATAACTTTTCTCTGCTACATCTAATGCCGCGTACACACGATCATTTTTTGTGATGAAAAAAAACGACGTTTTCTGTGAAGTAAAAAACAACGTTTTTGAAACGTCACTTTTCAAAGACGATGTTGCCTACACACCATCGTTTTTTTTCACAAAAAGCGAGGTTACGTTCACCACTCTTTTCCATTGAAGCTTGCTTCAAAACTAGCTTCTGGGCATGCGCGGGTTGAAAAACGTTGTTTTAAACAACGTTTTTGCTACACGGTGACTTTTTGTGAAACAAAAAACGACGTTTTGAAAAACGACACAAAAAATTCAAGCATGTTGGAATTTTTTTTTGTCGTTTTTTTTAAGACAAAAAACAACGTTTTGCCCACACACGATCAATTTAAATGACGTTTTAAAAAACGTTGTTTTTTTTCATCCCAGGCATTTAACTTAAAAAATAAAAAGATTAGGCGGAAGCTTAAGACCCCTTTAACACTGGGGCAGCGGCCAAATTAACGCTAAAGTGCTGTTCATTTTATTGTCGCTTTAGAGCTGTTTAGAGCTGTTTAGAGCTGTTTAAGTGGCACTTTACTGTCCCTAGTGAGACACTTTTAACCCCAAAGAAGGGGTTAAAAGCTCCTGTGCTGCAGTGCTTCCGAACCGCTTTTTCAGGTGCTTTGAAAGCGCTGCCCCTTCATTTCAATGGGCAGGGTGTTTTGTGAGCACTAAATACAGCGCTACCAAACTGCCCCAAAGATGGTGCTTGCAGGACTTTTCCTAACGTCCCACAAGCACACCGCCCCAGTGTGAAATGAATAGGAGGCGGTTTTCAGGTGATTTACGGGTGCTATTTTTTAGCACTAAAATGCCTAAAAACCACCTCAGTGTGAAAGGGGTCGAAAAAATTAACTGACTAGAGAATCAAACATATAGCTAAAAAAAAATCATTTATATAATTTTTCTATTTATTCGTTATACGATTTTGTAAGGTAATTTCATTATCGTTATTACATTATGAAAATTCTTTGTTGCGTTATGACAGTGTCACTATTTTCAAAGCTATGGGCCAGATTCACAGAGCGATTACGCCTGTTTATCTCGCGTTAGACTGGAGTACTTTCGAATTACGCGCGTTTTTTCACTACTCTGAAACCTCAAACCATGAAATTACGGCTGCGGGCTTCAATCCGACTGGTTTACGTGTTCGTACGCCTTCGGATCTCCGCTGGGTGGAGTTCCCTTCGTTTTCCGCGTCGGGGTATGCAAATGAGCTTTTGCCGACTATCCACGAAATTACGAACGTCTATCGCAATCTCTTACGGCATCTTTAGTCATCTTTTTGCTGCGTAAAACTATACCAGCTTTTTGCTGGTCTAATATTAGACAGCCCATGTTAAGTATGGCCGTCGTTCCCGCGTCGAATATAAACGTTTTCCGACGTCTTTTTTTATTTTTGACGTAAAACGTCCGGGAATAGGAATGTCCGTAAACGACGCTATTTAAACAACGAATGATGTATCAACGTTATTTCGCGCAATGCACGGCGGGAAATTTCTAAACGGAGCATGCGCAGTTCGATCGCCGCGGGGACGCGCCTAATTTAAATGCTTCACGCCCCCTAATCGCGTATTTCGATTACGCGGCGAGAAATACACTACGCCGCCGTACCGTAAGAGACAAATTATACCAGGATTCGTCGTACAGCCTGGTAAAATACGGCAGCGTAGTGTATCTCTTATACTCTGCGCCAATGTAATTGTATCTGAATCTGGCCCTTTGTTCTTTGCACAGCTATGCTAATTAGGTAGGTAAATGTTAAAGCTGAGACTTTAAGCCTGGACAGTTGCATTGAGATATAAAATTAATAAAAACAATAAAAGAATATGCTTTGAATTAGGGAATTAAGGAACTGGATTTATTAGAACTAAAGAAAAATAGAGGATTAAACAAATACACTTAGTCAGTTAGGTAAAAAGGCAGTTTAGTTATATGTATTTCCATTCATGGTGCCCTTGAAAAGTATTTTTAGTCTCAATGCATACCAGTCTAATGACTTGTACACACGATCGGAATTTCCGATGGGATAAAATCTGATGGAATTTTCCGTCGGAATTCCGTTCAAGCTGTCTTGCATACACACTGTCAGACCAAATTCCGACCGTCCAAAATGCGGTGACGTAAAACACTATGACAAGCCAAGAAAAATGAAGTTCAATGCTTTCGAGCATGCGTCGACTTGATTGTGAGCATGCATGTTTTTTTCTCCGTCGGAGTTCCACACAGACGATCGGAATTTCTATTTCTAAACTCTGATGGAAAAAGTCTGATAGGGCCCACACACGGTCGGAATATCCAATGAAAAAATGATGTCTGACTTTTCTCATCTGAATTTCTGATTGTGTGTACAAGGCAATAGGTTCACTTTACTGCGTGCCAGCAAATGCATGCAAAATCATGAACCTTCCCGACATACAGACAAATGTGCTGCTCTTTAGCAGATGCACATGGTGCCATTAATTAATTGTTAATGGTACCCCCTACATTAACAAACGTGGTGTGTTTCAGGTGTTTCAGGTGCAGCATGATTTGAAATAATGGGACCATTTTTCTTGTGTTTCACTGGGTAGGGCAGCCCAGTAAAATGAATAGGCTGTCCTATACGCAGTACACAGCTGCACAGGTGTGAACCAAGGACTCATTCATGGATCTGCTCCCCTTTAGCTGCAGAGGTAGCAGCCAGGGTCGTATACATACTGTGTCATGGCAGGAAATATACCCCTAGGCAAAAAGAGCCACGCTGCAACTGTCCCACAAACAATGTACGTTGCACGCCGTTATGGCACAGTGATACTACATTTAGAGAGTTAAGCCAGGCATTGAGAAGGCAACATTTGCAGTCATCAGGGCCTATAAAAAGTGGTTCAAGAAAGGAAACTGGTGAACCATGACAGGGTCATATTCTGCCAAGGCTCATTGATGCACTTGGGGCACACAATCTGGCTTGTGTAGTCTCTTCCAATAAAATATCTACTGTAGCTCAAACCACTAAAAAGTAAGATAGTTTCAATAGAAAGGTGTCAGAACACACAGTGCATTACAGTTTGTTGCATATAGAACTACATAGCTTCAGACGCCAATGCTGACTTGTGTCCACAGACAAAAGCACTTACAATGGGCACATGAGGATCAGAATTTGACCATGGCCCAGTCATGTTTTTTGTTTACATTGTGGATAGCTGAGTGTGTTTCTTACCTGGGAAAGAGATGGCACCACGATGTACTATTGGAAGAAAGCAATCCGGCAGAGACAGTGAACTGCCACTGAATGCTTGGTGCCAGATACTACTGCATACCTTCAGAGGTCTACTGGAGTCCATGCTACAACGTGTCACGGCTGTCTTGGTGGCAAAAAGGGGACTTAGTCAGTATTAGGTGGGTGATCTTCTTAGGCCGCGTACACAGGATAGGTTAACCAGAGGACAACGGTCTGATGGACCGTTTTCATCGATCAAAACCAATCGTGTGTAGGCCCCATAGGATATTTAACCTTTGGTTAAAAAAAAAGCAAACTTGCTTTAAAATTTAACAGATGGACGCCTAACGATAGGTCAAAACCGATCGTTAGTAGGCTTGAACATCGGTTAAAAATCCATGCATGCTCAGAATCAAGTCGACGTATGCTTGGAAGCATTAAACTTCATTTTTTCCAGCACGTCTTTGTGTTTTACGTCACCGCGTTCTGACACAATCGTTTTTTTAACCAATGGTGTGTAGGCACATCAGACCATCAGTCAGCTTCATTGGTTAACCGATGACAATGATCCTTTGAACCGTTCTCATCGTATGGACTGATCGTGTGTACGAGGCCTTATGGTGGGTGGTCATAATATTATGGTTGATCAATGTATATGTGCAACTGTCATGCGCTCACCTCAAAAATCATAATATGAAGCAAGCATTGAAATGATCACATGACTTACCAAATTAAAAATGGGCTGTTCAATTTGCAAGGGAAGGTGCCTTTTGCAAATACATTTCCTCCAGTGCTTAGTCAATGAGGTGGGGCTCTGTTGACTTCTTTCATCCTATCATGTACAAGAACATTTTTTTTCTCTTGCACGTGATTGGTAAATAGACCTAAATGTATCTGTGGATTTTTAGAAAGGGACTTGGAAATACCTCAGTTTTCTGAATGACAAGTCATTTCAACATTTTATTACTTGGTTGTCTAAAGGAGAACTGTTCCTGAAAGCAAGAATAGTCTGTCATGTCTGGTTATGTGCTGAGGGGAAATCAGTGGTGTGTGTAACGTATATAACACACATGTTCTCCAAAATCGTAACTCACTCTCCAAGAACAGTGAACACCTACTGATACCGGCTAGTCTTTCAACACTTGCTTTGAGAAGTGTTTAGGAGAAAGTAAATGAGTTGTAAAAAGGAACAAAAATGCCTAGAAGGGGATGTTGCCTTTAGACTGAGATTCTTATAAAAAATTAACAGTCTTCCTGAAGAGCCTTGGGCAAGTCATCCTTTGTCATGAAAAGAAAGGATCTGTTAAAGAATTATTGGAGGCTTTTCCCGTCCAATTTTTTGTTAAGAACACAAGTAATATATCCCCTTTCAAGTTTCCTATCTTATTAAGCTGAATTAATTTATCCAAAATGTTCCTTTATTGTGGGTAATACAGGACAATTCATCTGAAAAATTACTGTTAAAGGTATTAGGACACCTGCTTTGCACGCACATGAACTTTAATGGCATCCCAGTCTTAGTCCATAAGGTATAATATTGAGTTGGCCCACCCTTTGCAGCTATAACAGCTTCAACTCTTCTGGGAAGACTGTCCACAAGGTTTAGGAGTGCGTCTATGGGAATGTTTGACCATTCTTCCAGAAGCGCATTTGTGAAATCAGGCACTGACAAAAAGGCCTGTCTCACACTCTCTGCTCTAATTCATCCCAAAAGTGTTCTATCGGGTTGAGATCAGGACTCTATGTAGGCCAGTCAAGCTTCCTCAAAACTTTCTTATCCATGTACCTTGCTTTGTTCACTGGTCCAAATCATTTGGTGGAAGGGGGGGTATGGTGTGGTATTGTTTTTCATGGGTTTCGCTTGGCCCCTTAGTTCCAGTGAAAGGAAATCTTAAGGCATCAGTACACCAAGACATGTTGCACAAATTAATGCGCCCAACTTTGTGGGAACAGTTTGGGGATGGACCCTTCCTGTTCCAACATGACTGCGCACCGGTGCACAAATCCACTTCTGGAAGTATGATCAAACATTCACATAGACACACTCCTAAACCTTGTGAACACCCTTTACCAGAAGAGTTGAAGCTGTTAAAGCCGCTGAGGGTAAGCCAATTCAACATTGAACCCTATTTACTAAGACCGGGATGCATTAAAGTTCATGTGTGTGTAAAGGCAGGTGTCCCAATACTTTTGACAATATTATATATATCAATATATATATAAAACATTTTTTAAAGGCAAGCTGTTAATAGAAAGTTCATTTTTAGGGTGGAACGCCACTTTAAATAGCCCCCAACTACATTTTTGATGCAATGATTTCATGTTCTTGTTTTCACATAATGGTATTATTTAACCACTTTCCAACCGAGGATGTCATATGACGTCCTCGACTTTGTGCAGTGATATCTAAATGATGCCTGCAGTTACAGGCATAATTAACATATAGAAAGAAGGAACAAATCAGCACAATAAACACAAAATGACAAGCAGCTGAACACTAGGGGCCAGATTCTCAAAAGAGATCTGGCGGTGTATCTCAAGATACACCGTCGTATCTCTGTTTTTTGGCCCGGGTATCTATGCGTGTGATTCCTAGAATCACTTACGCATAGATACGGTGTAGAACCGACAGGTGTAAGACACTTACACCGTCGGATCTTAGATGTAATTCTTCTCTGGCTGCTAGGTGGCGTTTACGTTGTTTTCTCATTTGACTATGCAAATGAGCCTGATACGCCGATTCCCAAACGTTTTTGCGCCGCCTCGTCGTCGTTTACGTAATTTCCGTAAGCGTAAACCTGCCCCTGCTATATGAGGGGTACGTTTCCGAAGGTCCGTCGTATGCCATGTTAAGTATGGCGTCGGGACAGCGTCGTCTTTTTCCGTTGTTTACGTCATTTTACTAAGTCGTTCGCGAATAGGGCTTTACGTCAATGACGCGGAGCATGCACACTGGGCTATTTGTACGGCCGGCGCATGCGCAGTTTGATCGGCGCGGGGGCCCGCTTAATTTAAATACAAGCCCCCCCCTTTGAATTACGCGGCCATACGCCGGAACATTTACACTACGCCGCCGCAAATTACGGAGCAAGTGCTTGGAGAATACGGCACTTGCTCCAGTAAGTTGTGGCAGCGTAGTGTAAATAGCTTAAGCGACGCCGCCACAGAATCTTAAAGAAACTGGCCCTAGGAGTCAAAATAAAAAAAAAACCTATGTTAGATGTACAAGAGATAGTGCAGCGCTATAAACAAGTCCATTTAAAGGTCATCCACGTGATCTTGAAAGGTGACTGTATGTAGAAACCATGCGGGTGATGAGCATGGAAAATATAGAATGACACCTCCACCAATAGCTGAAATGGCCGCTCATCTAATAGGACGGACCCTCTATTAGATAAGGTCAAACACGCTTTCCCATGAGGGTAAAGTCCTAGGCAGTGCTCCAACAGGAACCAGGCAGTGAGAATCACCAGTCCCCATTCATCTGGCGGATCGAATAGTTGTTGGGTGTAAACAGACGGCTGGTCCAATTACATCAGACCGCCAATAGAGGAGAGTGGGCTGTGTCTGTCTCTGCTTGAACGGACATGGACCAGCAATTTGCCGGCTCAGTGGGGATCAGCGGACAGGTTCCCCACTGGGCAGGCAGACTCCAATGGAACCCATGCCAAATGGAAGTGGCCTAAGAAACATATTTATATATATTTTTTTGTTGTTTAGAAAAAATAAAAAATTATAACCATAAGTTGTATTTTATTCTTCCAATACAACTTTTGCTTAAAAAGGCAGTATCAACATTTTTCCCTAAATAAACCCAAGAAAGTCTTCCATCTACAAATATATCACATTTGGTTTTTATATAATGTAGTAGGACGTCACATCACAATGCAATTGGAAAACAATCTGCTTGCTTAAATCGTTAGCGTAAAATAAACATACAATTGAATCAGTTTTGTTTGGATAGGAATAAATATGAGATATACTGTAATATAAACCATATATTTTACTTGTTGGGACCTGGGGGGTATTTTTTATATATATAAATGATTTATTTTATAAATGTTATTTAAAAAAAAAAAAACATTTTACTTTTTTCTCTTATGAGTTTGTCTTTTCTTTCTGCAGCAGATCATTTATATTAGTGGGTCAATGCTTTCTGATATCTGAAAGCAATAGTTCACACATGCAGTAATCTGTCACTACAGTTTAGGACATGACATATTGGACTTGGCAGCTTCAGCTTACAGGATATCCCAATGACATCAGAGATTACACTCCTGGAAATTTGCTAGGTAAATACAAGCACAATCATTATGTAAACAATGGGGCAGATTTATTGAACAATAGAAGTAAATAGAATGGAGGGCACGTGCATGCAGATGTAAATGCAACAGTCATCAAGATCCCCGAATCTAGTTGATAATACATTGATGTCCAATATGTAATGGTGTAGTACTGGTTTGCTCTTATTCAGAGTACAAGTAAAGTAGTTTTTAGTGTAAAGCGACTTCACCACCCATCATGCACTCATCCACAATAAAAAACATAATCAGGGAAGTCATTTTAGTATTATTTCTTAAAAAAACAGTGTCACCTTGCCCACTGTTGCCGCTTGGTGCTCATTGTGTGTAAATTCCACTCCCTCCAACCATTTACTTTAATGCCTCTCCTCTGTTGCAGCTGCACCAAAATACTTGGTTTTGCATGACTGTATATAGGAGAAGGTCACATTCCCAGAAGCACAAGCTTTTTTTGCAATTGCAACAAAAAAGATGGAGAGGCAAGGGAGCACTTGGGATTTTAGTATAAAGTAGTTGAAAGGTGAGATTACCTTAGGTCATGTTTCTTTGCCTTGAATGGGTAAGAGGACACTGCCTCTTTAAAGCTAGACAACGACTCATGTTAACTAAGCCCACCTTGCAGCAGAGTCTTTTACTGTGCTAGTCAATGGTTAATGCAGAAAGTTTGGAGTTTATATGATAACTTTTTTTCAACTAAAATCATTAGGCATCCAATAAAGGTTATAATCTGAAATTTATGTGGATGATTAGATTTGAAAACAGTTGCTTTTGACCATTTATGAATCATGTGAGACTTTTGATTAGAAATGTCCCAGTAAAAGTATTTGTATCTGTACATTGTTTAATGAATAATACAAACCTGACAAAAATTTTAGCTTGGTGTCATACTTGGACTCAAGCTATGTTTACAGTTATACTCAGTACAAAGCTATGAATTATGCATTATGTATCATCACATCTAATACTGCATTATCTCTCTATTAATCATTCACCACCAGTTTACTTTGAAAAAGATCTCTATTCTAATTGAAGGGTAACATGTTGAGTTATATTGAAGAGTTGTTAAAACCACTAAATAGTTAACACTTTCAATTACTTAAGCTTCGATGAGACATTGACATTCATGCAGCCTAATGCCGCGTACACACAATAATTTTTCAGCTTGTAAAAAATGATCATGTGTGGGCTTCACAGCATTTTACGGGTTCTGAAAAACGCCAAATTTTTTCGAACATGCGCAATTTTTTCACGACGTTTTAAACTATGTCGTTTTTTTCGGGTTGTAAAAAATGATCGTGTGTGGGCTTTAACGACGTAAAAAACCCGCACATGCTCAGAAGAAAGTTATGAGATGGTAGCGCTCGTTTGGGTAAAGCTACTGTTCGTAATGGATTAAGCACATTCATCACACTGTAACAGACATAAAAGCGCTAATCGTCTTTTACTAACACAAGATCAGCTAAAGCAGCCCAAAGGGTGGCGTCATCCGAATGGAACTTCCCCTTTATAGTGCTGTCGTACACGTTGTACATCACCGCTCTTTGCTAGAGCATTTTTTTAAACGATCGTGTGTGGGCAACGTCGTTTTAATGATGAAGTTGGAAAAAAAAACTTTGTTTTTTCTAGAGGCTGAAAAACGTTTTACAAGCCGAAAAATTATCGTGTGTATGCGGCATAAACCCTAATAACCTATAGACAACACTTCAAACAGATATTTAGGAAACTATATTTAACACAGTAATGTATTGATTAAAATCAATAAAGTGTTTCATATTCCAGATATGTGCCTGCTGTACCATGTATTTGTATGAAAAAGTATACTGTTCTCTTTGTATTGCTTACTTTGTGTGAAATCCCTGGTGTTCCTGCTAGTCCCACTGCTTTCCTATTAAAAACTTACCACACTAAGGCCGCGTACACACGATCGAATCTATCTGCTGAAAACGGTCCGTTGGACCGTTTCAGCAGACAAATTTGATCGTGTGTACGGGCGGACAGACAGAATTTTCCAGCAGATAGATTTTAAAGCATGCTTTAAAATCTGTCTGCCGGGAACCCATCCGTCCGACATGTCTACTGGTTAGTACGCTAACCAGCAGACATATCTGTCCGCACATGCTTCAAATGGATTCGATGCATGCGCGGAAGTGTTTTACTTCCTGGTGACGTCAACGTCACCGCCACATCACCGCGCTGTCTGCCGGCGGGGATTTTGGTTTGATCGTGTGTCCACGATCAAACCAATCTATCCCAGCAGACAAATCTGATCAAAAATGGTCTGTCAGACCGATTTGATCGGATTTAATTAATGGTGTGTACGCAGCCTAAGAAGGATGACACACCATGGCCAGTTCCCTAGCTTTGCTTGGAACTCAGCCTACACTCTTCCAATGATTAGACTTGTCCTGACACGCCCCCCCCTCTGCACAGCCATTTACTGGAAAGTTCAGTGTGATGTTGGTTCCCCTCCCCCTAGCTCTTATGCAGCTGAGAAGAGAGGGAATGTGATCATACAGAAGTGACCATACAACAGGAGCAGTAACAAACGATAAACTATAGTCACAAGGAAACCATGAAAAAAAAAAGTTTTTATTCTTTTCAGTTTACGGTGTAAAATAGGAAAATATCTTTGCACTGTGGTAACAGGCTGAGTCTGCATTCAGGAAACGTCCTTGCAAGTATCACAAGTATATTGAAAGTGATGTGGAAAATGCACCTTCATTAGCACAGTGCATGCCTCAACTATATCATCAGATCATTGTAATGCAGAGTGTGGATGCAGCAACATCCATTTTCCATTCGAACACAAATCACTGTCTCTGACATGCCCCCAGAAGGTACAAAGAAAGGTTGAGGAGATGGAGAGAAGACGACTGGAAAGCGAAAAGAAGTGTAGTACAGATAATAGAATACATAATTGCATGCATGATGCTGCATCATCCACAGTCACTGGATGCTGTGATTACATTTTAGGCTTTCTATCTTTGTCTTCTTTCTGGGTGATTATCAGTGAGACTAGCAGAGGAAAAAGTGCTGTGAAGCTTGTTGAGCATTGACTGTAGAACTAACCATAGCCCTTGGCAGACATGCTTCTCCTGTGTTTAGGAAGGTTTCTAATGACCCTCGAGGTGAGCAGGAAATCATGAACAGTCATCTCCAATTCATACAGAGCTGCCTTTGGTTATCACATTGCACCCATGGTAGAAATAGCCTGCTGGGGTTATTTCAGGTAATTGAGCTAGATTAAGGTGACCAGATTTTTCAAATTAAATCTGGGGACATTTTTTTTATACTAGTAATGGCGGCAATCAGCGACTTTGCCGAGGACAAATCGGACACTAAGTGACACTTTTGACTCTTTGTGGGAACCAGTGACACTAATACAGTGATCAGTGCTACATATATGCACTGTCACTGTGCTAATGACACTGGCAAGGAAGGCGATAACATCTAGGGAAATCAAAAGGCTAAATGTGTGCCTAACAAGTCTCACTTTGGGGGGATCAGGATCAATGTCTTCCATACTGACAGAAAGGCAATTTGCTTAGTTTACATAGGCAGACCACCGTTTTGCCTGTGTACATAACGAACAGCGAGTATCTGTGGACCCAGAAATGCAGGATCGCGTATATACGCTATCCTTTGCAGCACAATCGCCCTGTAGCAGTAAATCTGCTATCGGGCGGTCGGCAACTGGTTAAGATCATCAGCATTATGATAACTCACAGGCAGCAGGCACTCTATCATGGCTTTGGCTGGCTCTGTCACAGTGTGTCACATAACATGTCTACGGGGTGCTGATTTTGTTAACTTATGACCATTATGCCAGAGAGACAGACACCCCCAAAGCCCACCTGTGTTAAAGCCTTGAAGGCATTGGCAGCCCCACACTCGGATTCACTTCCCCTCTGTTCCTGCTGCTGGACACCGTCAGCTGAGCTTGCCTCACAGCCTCTCAAGTATCACTCTCCGGGCCCCCGGCAACTACTGGGTGGGGAGCGGAGGAAGATCACTCCACCAGGGAAAGCAAGTAGATAAGCAGGCAGGCAGCTGGCCAGGACTTGACTCAAGGCAGAAGAACATGCGAGTGGAGTTGAAAGGGCATGCGCATGAAACTGAATAAATAGTTCCTCCGCTCCGACCAACACATGATCATCAGTAAGGGGCACAGGGAAATGGGAAATGATAATGGGAAAAAAACACCTCTTTAAGCTAGTAGGTGGGGGGGGGGTAATTCTGATTTTTTTTTTATTCTGCACTGACTGTCTTTGAAATTGCCCCAGCCTCTGTTCAAATCCACTCCAGGGACAAAACCGGGGACAGACTTGGTCCAGGGACAGTATCCTCAATCCGGGGACTGTCACCGGAAGCGGGGATGTCTGGTCACCCTAAGTTAGATAGCTATGTTATTTTTTTTTAACCTATTTTTTATGTTAATAATTGAAGAAAAAGCTCACTCTATTTGTTTTCAAAATAAAGATAGACACAGATTGCTATTGTCAGCGTCATGTCGAATCTCCTATCTATATCGATCTGTTGTAGCAATGAAAATCAAAATAAAGCATTTTTTATGTTGGATCTTTCGGATTTAATTTTCGTTTGTTAAAACGATAACAAAAATACCCGAAATTCAGACAAAAATGCATTAGGATATAAACAAATGCACATGTCTATTGAGAAGTAGACTTGAAAAAAGTAGAATACATTTACAGGTACAGGTCACAAATGCAACAATGAAAAAGAATGTCAATCAACTTAAAAATAGCATGGGTAATTCACAGTGTGTGTGTGTGTTAATTCACTCAATATACAATTCAATACGAAATATGCTTTTGATTTGAGCTAGAAACGAATTAGGGGGCAGATTCACAGATACACTACGCCGCCGTTTTTTACCTGGCTCTACGTGGAATCCAGGTAGATTTTGTCCAGTAAACGACTGCGGAGTAGTGTATTTCTCCCGTCGCAATCCATCTGCGCGAGTAGGGGGCGTGAAACATTTAAAATAGGCGCGTTCCCGCGGCGATCGAACTGTGCATGCTCCGTTCGCAAATTTCCCACGGTGCATTGCGCGAAAACACGTCGTCACGTCGTAGTAGCGTCGTTTACGTACATTCCTATTCCCGAACGAGTTACGTTAAAAAAAAATATATATTTTCAAATCGACGCGGGAACGACGGCCATACTTTACATGGGTTACGCACTGTTAGACCAGCAAAAAGCTCCTCTAACATTACGTATCCAAAAAATGACGCATTTTGCATATCCCGACGCATGAAAACTACGCAAACTCCTCCCAGCGGCCGCAAAAATATCGCAGTGTAGATCCGAAGGCTTACGAGGACGTAAGCCTCTCGGATCGAATCCCGAAGCCGCCGTATCATGGTTTGAGGATTCAAACTAGTGATACGGCGCGCAAAATTTGAAATTACTCCTGTCTAACACCAGTTAGACAGGCGTAATTGCTCTGTGAATCTGGGCCTAGGTTTTTAGATTAGGTAGGATACGGTTCTCCTTACATTTTACCCAGGCCAAGGGGAATTTTATATTGTATTGTTCACATTATAATTATGCAGACATTTCTAATGTGTGACAGAAGAGTTGCAGTAATACTTTAACCACATTCTCTTCAATATGGTACTATCAGTAAGATTTTATCTGCTTATTGATGATCCCTATGAGCAATCTTCTAGGTATTGATTTGAGCTCTCGAGTCTGATGAGTTAAGAAGAAGACAGAACAATTTCTCCTATCTGTAACATTACAGATTAACAAATGGATTCAA
This sequence comes from Rana kukunoris, assembly GCA_029574335.1. Lineage (NCBI taxonomy): Eukaryota > Metazoa > Chordata > Amphibia > Anura > Ranidae > Rana > Rana kukunoris. The sequence goes on from CM056053.1 coordinate 124,906,727, forward strand.
AGAATGTCAAATTCAACAGAAGGTGAAGTACGAGATCATTGACAGTCATTCATATGTTAACCACTTAAGACCCGGACCAATACGCTGGTAAATGACCCAAGGTGTTTTTGCGATTCGGCACTGCGTCGCTTTAACAGACAATTGCGCGGTCGTGCGACGTGGCTCCCAAACAAAATTTGCGTCCTTTTCTTCCCACAAATAGAGCTTTCTTTTGGTGGCATTTGATCACCTCTGCGATTTTTATTTTTTGCGCTATATACAAAATTAGAGCGACATTTTTGAAAAAAAAACACTATTTTTTATTTTTGTTAAAAAAAAAATCAAATAAACTAAATTTTAGTCAAACATTTAGGCCAAAATTTATTTAGCCACATGTCTTTAGTAAAAAAAAAAATCGCAATAAAAAAAAATAGCTACCTAGCGGGAACAGCGGCACTAATACAGCGATCAGAAAAATGATCGCTTAGTGACGCTGGCAATAGGGAGTGAAAGGGTTAACTAGGGCGGTGATCAGGGGGTTAAAACTTTATTAGGGGGGGTGGGGGGGGCTATCCTGAACCTAACACTAACTGTTTTTTACACTGCCTGTCACACTGACACTAAATGCAGTGATTAAATCACTGCATTCAGTGACACTGTGACAGGGGGGTGGGGGGGGCGATCACAAGGGGTAAACAGCGCTGCGATGAGAGAATACATCATTTCCTCCTTCCTGTGTAAACACAGGAGGAGGAAGTGACAGGCTGGGAGCGCGCTCCCATTGGCTGGGAGCGATCGCGGGGGGGGGGCGGATATCACGGACATCCGCCCGCAGATCCCGGATCGCTCCCAGAGGTAGGGGGACCCCCGCACGCCGCGGAGGGGGTCCCGATGGGACCCCCGAACCGCACTCAGGCGGGGACGTAAATTTACGCCCTTGTGCCTGTACGTGCCATTCTGTGGCCGTATATGTGCGTGCGGGGGTCCTTAAGTGGTTAAATAAGACTATTGATGATTAACATGTTATTTTTCAGTAAAATTATGTCATTGTTTTACCAACCAGTTAACTATCTTTATTTTGTGCTCCAGATAATAAGCATATGTAGGTAAACCCAAACTATCCAGGAAAGGTTTATTTGTTTTTTTAAATAGATATTTCAAATTTTGTAAGGTTGGGTCACTGACTTCTTTATTCTTAGGGAGGACCTTATTAGACAAAATCTTTGCAGATGAGCTCCCGATTTTGCCCATCGTGAGATGTGTGGCACCCACATTGGTCCCCAAGCTATAAAACCGTAAAAAGTTATGTTTTGTAGATAGGGTTTATAATTTTTTTCCAGCAATTGCTTCATTTTTCTGAAAGTATCAAGACACTATCTGACCCCCGACCCATCAACCTCTGGAGCAATGCTGAGAGCACTCATACGTCTGCTTCCCAAAGATAACCTCTGTATATGATACTGAGGACATGCACAACTTCTTTGGTCGACCATGGTGAGGCCGGTTCTGAGTTGAATCTGTCCTGTTAAACCGCTGTATGGTCTTGGCCACTGTGCTGCAGCTTAGTCTCAGGGTCTTGGCAGTCTTTTTATAGCCTAGGCCATCTTTATGTAGAGCAACAATATTTTTTTTTTAGATACTCAGAGAGTTTTTCGCCATGAGGTGCCATGTTGAACTTCCAGTATGAGAGTATGAGAGTATGAGAGTAAGAGCGATAACACCAATTTTAACACACCTGCTCCCTATTCACTCCTGAGACCTTGTAACACTAACAAATCTCATGAGACCCAATTTGGACATTTTCCCTTAAGGGTGTACTCACTTTTCTTGCCAGCGGTTTAGACATTAATGGCTGTGTTGAGCTATTTTGAGGGGACAGCAAATTTGTACTGTTATAACCAATCAATATACGCTTATTGCTATTTTTATTACCAGAAATATGTAGAAGAATACATATCTGCCTAAACTGAGAAAAAATTGCTTTTTAAAAAAAAAAAAAACAATGGGGATATTTATTATAGCAAAAAGTACAAAATATTGTGTTTTTTTTTCAAAATTCACGCTTTTTTTTGTTTATAGCGCAAAAAAATAAAAATCGCAGAGATGAACAAATACCACCAAAAAAAAAGCTCCATTTGTGGAAAAAAATGTCAATTTTGTTTGGGTACAGTTTTGCACGACCATGAAATTGTCAGTTAAAGCGATGCAGTGCCAAATCGCAAAAAATGGCCCGGTCATTGGGCAGCCAATTCTTCCAGGGCTGAAGTGGTTAATACTAGTTGTAAAAACTGCTTAGACTCTGCTGAGATAGTAATGGACAATTTACCTCTGAGGTTCACATACATATCTAATCATTGGAAGAAACTAGCCTTCGGAAATCCAGTGCAATGCTTTTATTGGATAACATGGTGAAATATTGGAAACCCCTGTTAGGTTTTCCTTGCTGTCTGCTAAGGAGACCTATTCTGTTAATTTAAAAGCACTTCATTAAAAGGAAAATAAAATCAGAGTAGTGTTGTTATTGTTATGTATCACGGTATAAGTTATTGTAATAAAATGGTTCACATTTGCTTTCAGTGGTTGTTTTCAAAATGAGCTATTGTAATCCGGGATTTGTAAAAACTCTCAAGGATACTTAACACCTCCTTTATATTTATTTAGTGTAATTTTGATATAAATACCTTAAGCTGAATAAAATATGTTGTGAGTCTACATAAATAGAGAAATACATCCATTACATGTTAATAGCAGCGTGAGCAAAGCATTAGCCTTCAACGCTTTCCCTGAACAAATCACATATGAACTGCTTTACTGAGAAAGCTGCAATCAAGTTGTCAAAAATATGAAACAAAGTAAAAAATCATTAAGGCTTTAACAGAAAGATGTCTGGGAAAGATATATCACAATTAGATAAGACATTCACTGTGTTGGAAAATTGTTTCCTAACAGGGGGATGGCATGACGTCATTACGCCAAACTAATATATAGGCACATGATAGTTTTGCTTTCAATCTCTCATAACAAAAACAGTGTATTGAAAAAAGAAAAACAGATAGGTGTATTGATTACTTTTGCGGGAAAGTGATGGAAATACATTGGAAGATAGTATTAGGATTTTTAAGAATTTGGGCACGGCTTTCTCTCTCTATGTAATAACCAACAATTCAACAGTCCAATTTTGCTCCATGATGATTGTTGCAGTTGTCCATTGAGTTATCTGCTACGAAATTTGGCATTGAGGTTCTCCTATTCAGACATTCAATAAAGAGAGCTTTGCATTTGTCTGATAGGGCATTTATTCTTCAGAACAAATATAGCCAACAAAGGTTCAGCAGTTATAAAGAGAGATACAGTACATGGGAACTGACATGTAAAGAGAAGTCCCAATGGGAGCCTGTATTTTTAACTCCTAACCATCTCCTTTAAAGTCCAGTTAAAGTCATAGGGATATATTTGCAGTCAGAAATACTTTTTATAACAATTCCCTAGTCCTATCTCCTTTTTTCTGTTACTGGGTGGTTGCACAGTTTAATATGCACCAAATATAAAGTGGTTGTAAAGGCTAAAAGGTAATAAAAAAACATAATACCTCACACACGGCCGGACTTTCCGAGAAAGTCCGGCCATGTGTAGCCTCCATCTGACTTTTTTTTCCAGATGTCCGACGGACCTTAGATAGTTCTCTTTCTGTCCGTCAGACCCACTGCTGAATTTTGCACCTTCAAAAGTCCGACCGTGTTTACGAGGCATAATACTCCCCTGAGCCTTCTCTCAATCCAGAGATGTGCACGGGAGCCTTGGCTGTCCCGAGTCTCTCTTTCCTCATATGGCTGAGACACACTTATATCAATCCCAGCCATTGAGCCAATAAGGAGAGAGTGGGGGGCAGGGTCAAGCCACATCTCTATATGTCTTATGGATTATGCATAGGGTGGGGCTTGGGAGCAAGTACAAACCAGTGCCTCCATAGCAGGCGGCTTGCTATTGGGGACACTGGTCAGGAGGGAGGAACCAGGAGCATTGGTGGGGGACTCAAGAAGAAGAGGACTGAGGCTGTGGAAAACCTTTAATATCACTTTAAAGCTCATATCCTTTCCACATTCTATTTCAATTATTTTGTATCCTACCCCTAATATGACCCTCAATACCCCTTCACGACCAGGCCATTTTTTGCTATAAATGGCACTGCACTACATTAATCGAATGAAAATTGTGCGATCATGCAATGCTTTACCCAAATAACATTTTTGTATTTTTTTCCCACAAATAGAGCTTTGTTTTGGTGATTTTTGATCATCTCTGAGTTTCTTATTTTATGCGCTACAAACAAAAAAGACAATTTAAGAAAAATTTCAATATAAAACAATTCCAATAATAAGAAAAACGGGCCAGATCCCCAGAGAGAGTACGCCGGCGTATCTACTGATATACCGGTGTACTTTCAAAGTTCCCGCGTCGTATCTTTAGTTTGAATCCTCAAACCACGATATGACGGCATCTGGGTTCGATCCGACAGGCGTATGCCTTCGTACACCTTCGGATCGTAGATGCAATATTCGGCATCCGCTGGGTGGAGTTCTCGTCGTTTTCCGTGTCGAGTATGCAAATGAGCTATTTCCGACGATCCACGAACGTACACGCAGCCGTCGCAATCTCTTACGGCGTCTCTAGTCGGCTTTTTCCGGCGTATAGTTAAAGCTGCTTTTTTGCGGCCTATAGTTAGACTTGCCATGTTAAGAATGGCCGTCATTCCCGCGTCGAAATTTGAATTATTTTTTAATTTTGCGTAAGTCGTTCGTGAATAGGAATGTACGTAATTTATGCTAGTAAAAAAAAGAACTTTGTTGCGATGTAATTTAGCGCAATGCACGGCGGGAAATTTCTGAACAGAGCATGCACAGTTCGATCGGCGCGGGGACGCGCTTCATTTAAATGAATCACGCCCCCTAATCGCCGATTTGAATTCCGCCGCCAGAAATACACTACGCCGCCATAACTTACTGCGCAAAATCGTTCAGGATTTGAAATTACGCCAGGTAAGGTACGGCGGCGTAGTCTATCTCTGATATGCTGCGCCGATCTATTTCTATGTGGATCTGGCCCAACGTTCTTTATAGATTTAGGTCAATGTGTATTCTGCTACATATTTTTTGTAAAAACAATCCCAACAAGTGTATATTGATTGGTTTGCACAAAAGTTATAGCGGCTACAAACTGTGGGTTATATATTGAAATTTGTATTTATTTATTTTTTACTCTAGTATTGGCGGTGATCAGTGTCTTATAGCAGGGCTGCGATATTGCTGCGGGAAAATTGGACACTAACAGACCCTTTTGAAACTTTATGGTAACCAATGACTCTAATACCGTGATCTCTGTTAAAAATATTCACTGTCACTGTACAAATGACAATGGCTGAGAAGGGGTTAAACATCCAGGGTGATCAATGGTCTAAATGTATGCCTAACCAGTGTTTGTGTTTACATAGCTCCCAACTGTCCGTGATTTCAAGGGACTGTCCCTGATTTGGAGCAATGTCCCTCTGTCCCTCTTTCCTCCTCATTTGTCCCTCATTTTCCATATAGTTGTATATAAAATGCACTTTTATCTATCAAAAAGTGTTTCCCAGTTCTAATTCTTTCATTCAATTTCTAAATTGCTGCATTTGTACATTTTAACAGCCAATATAAAGGAAAAGTAACAGTAATAAAAATCCTTGTGGATTTAATTAACTTTTTTTTGGTTAATTCTCCTTTAAGGGGATGTGGCAGGATATGGCAGGGTGTGGCAGGGGACATGCCCTATGCCAACATACGTTTTGTTAGTAGGTTTCCCTCATTCCCATCTCAAAATGTTGGGTGTTTACTATGTGTGCTGCTTTTATTATTGAAAGTGATAGATTTTATGCCTTGCTTTGCAGGGACATACTGTAAAACCCATCAATTTCCTCATTTCAGAACAGAGCTATGCTTTATTTACATAGACAAAGCTCTGTTCTGTGGCTTTTCTCGCTGATCAGTGGGTGTCGGCAGACATCTATTGGCCGTCACCGGTTGATCGGCTTGTGTTGTGTCAAATCACAGCAAAGCCGAGGCGCCTTCAGATCTCCTTCCCGGAAGTGCTAGATTGCATACTAGGTATGTGATCCAGCACAGAAGAGCCTTTTTTGCTGCTGTGTAACTAAGTTATACAGTCGGCAAGCGGTTAGGTAGCGGTTAGGTAGTGGATGTGTATGGATTATTAGAATAAGGATATGGTTTAGCGACATGTTAAGGATGTAAATCAATTAAAAAGATTGTGGCAATCTTAAGCACAAAATCAGGAACTAAAGAGACCTTTGAGTTTATATACTTAGAAGGGGCAAGAGAGCATGTGTTATGCCTCGTACACACGACCATTTTTCTCGGCAGGAAAAAAAACAACGTTTTTCCCGATGTGATTTCTCCAGCCTGACTTGCATACACACTTTAATGCAAAAAAAAGTCAGACCAAAGCGTGGTGACGTACAACACGTACGACTGGACTATAGGGTAAGTTCCTTTTTAAATGGCGCCACCCTTTGAGCTTCTTTTGGGCTGCATACTTGATTCTGAGCATGTGCATTTTTTCCCTTCGAAAAAGCATACACATGATGGTTTTTCGCGACGAGAAAAATACTGACAGGAAACACGATGAGAAAAAAAGAGAGCTAGTTTCAATTTTTTTGCAGGCAGTTTGTTTGTCGAGAAAACTGCTAGGGTGCGTACACACGAACGGTTTTCACGACCAATATAAAAAATGTCAGTTTTCTCGTCGCGAAAACCGGTCGTGTGTACAAGGCATTATAACACCAGAAATCTCACCCCCTCACCATACTTGCATATACTCATTGAAAACTAACTGCCTGAGTGCTTGCTATGAGTTGCTGCATAACTGCTGACACCTTCATTGGTTTCAATGGGTGGCCTTTTTACAGTTTTCTCTACACCCTGCTTCCGAACATTACAGTGGAGCAGCAATCATATTCTTCATTTGTTCAAGTGAGCTTTATAGATTGTTTTCAAATAAAGGGCAAAGGTTTCATGGCAATAACAAAAGATGTTTATGCAATGTGACAGCCCTACATATGGCAAGAGGTGGCCAGGCTAATACATTCATTTAGACACATTAATGTGTCAGGTTCTAAATACAGAATCATGCATTTTTTCACACTGCAGAAAAATTGTATAAAACCAGAAATTAACACATTTGACCTACTTAGAATGTCAATTACTAGCATTAGCTCTCGGGTGGCTGGTGCTCAGCAAATGCTGCTCATAGACACAGACAGCTCCTTCTTAACTTCCTGATTATACACTCACTGGCTACTAAAATAGAACCAGTTACAAGTAAACATGCAATAATTTAAATATTCACGTATAAGGTGTTATAGCAGTAAAGAGTTCCTCTTAAAGTGTTACTAAACCTACAACAGTAAAATCAGTCTTTATATGCAGTAAAGCATGCTTGTTATATTCACTGTGGAACCTTTTCTTGGGAGATTACATGTGATCAGCACAGGGGCAATCAGCACTGACAAGACAGAAGGTCAGGGGTCCTGCAGCCTCATACGACAGTCAGAGATGAATGAAAACTGCTCCTACAAGCTTTAATCAGACACTAGTAGAAGTCACAAGACTGCTATATACTGCTAATTAAAAAAGGTACTTAACAGTTCATATTTGCTAAAACTATTGCATTTTCCTGTTCTGTGTACTGTGGGAGACCAGATATAGTGAATGCATGGTCCTGGGTTTAGTAACATGTTAAGAGCAGCTATTTGTTCTGTTATTTAGTTCTATTTTCTTCCTTTTAGAGGAAAGGTGTCAACTCTGAGTCCACAGTGATTGTCTTACCTCCTGTCTCAGATCAGTCAGATCAGTCAAGTAACTGCTGTGCTGTCTGCATTTTATAAGTTAACCACTTAAGGACCGCCTCCTGCACATATACGTCGGCAGAATGGCACGGCTGGGCACATGCACGTACAGGTACGTGCTGTGCTCGTACCCAGCCGTGGGTCGTGGGCGCTCGCCCGAGGCGCACTCCCGTGACCCGGTCCAAAGCTCCGGGACCGCGGGATTCGCGGACCCGATCACCGCTGGAGTGCGGCGATTGGTCCCTGGAGCTGAAGAACGCGGAAGCCGTGTGTAAACACGGCTTCCCCGTTCTTCACTGTGGCGGCGTCATCTATAGCATGATCCCTTTTATAGGGAGACACAATCGATGATGTTACACCTACAGCCACACCCCCCTACAGTTGTAAACACATGTTAGGTCACACATAACCCCTTCAGCGCCCCCTGTGGTTAACTCCCAAACTGCAACTGTCATTTCCACAGTAAACAATGCATTTTAAATGCATTTTTTGCTGTAAAAATGACAATGGTCCCAAAAAATGTGTCAAAATTGTCCGAAGTGTCCGCCATAATGTCGCAGTCACGAAAAAAGTAGTAAAAAAAATGCAATAAAACTATCCCCTATTTTGTAAACGCTATAAACCAACCAATAAACGCTTATTGCGATTTTTTTTACCAAAAATAGGTAGAAGAATACGTATCAGCCTAAACTGAGGAAAAAAATGTTTTTTTTTTATATATTTTTGGGCGATATTTATTATAGCAAAAAGTAAAAAATATTGTTTTTTTTTTTTTCAAAATTGTCGCTCTATTTTTGTTTATAGCGCAAAAAATTAAAACCGCAGAGGTGATCAAATACCACTTAAAGAAAGCTCTATTTGTGGGGAAAAAAAGGACGCCAATTTTGTTTAGGAGCCACATCGCACGACCGCACAATTTTCAGTTTAAGCGACGCAGTGCCGATTGGCAAAAAGGGGCAAGGTCTTTTAGCTGCATTTTGGGCCGGGTCTTAAGTGGTTAAAGAAAATACTTTTCACTTTTCCTCCTGCAGAAGCCCAGAAAGAGTATCCATTTTCAAGAGATGAGATAAGTGACAGGACAACCTCTGAGAAATACATGTAGATGGCAAGATACAAATTTTTCTTTGGGAACTTTGACAGTACTAAGTATTAATTGATTGCCGACCAGCGCACGACAATATACGTCAACAGCATGGCTCGGACAGGCAGAAGGACGTACCTGTATGTCCCCTTTCAGATCGCGGAATTGCGGATGCGCACCGTGGGTCCAGCTGACTCAATCCTGCCCTATACACAGGGCAGCTATTGATAGTTTAAAAAATATAATTTTGTAAAATAAAACTGGTACATACAGTAGGCAGTTGGCTTTTGGCTTTAGTTTGGGCATTGTCTCAATGTCTACATCTGTATTTGTATAAGTATCAAACAGATGTATGAACCAAAGACACAGCAGGCTGCGCACAACATTTGCATATAATGTAATGTTTTTTTTTGTAGTGATCTGTGATCAGCTTTTTCAAGACTTCGTCTGAAGGCACGAAAAAGGAAATCTTACCACAGGCATATAAAAAGCAGCCTTAGAGTACAATCCCTTGGACAATTAGAGATTTGCTAATATATCTTAGTTCTTAACTCACAAAAAGTTAATGAGATAATGGATTAAAGCTTGTATTCTGATTACCCTGTGTATATACTGTAGAAGAACAGCCTTCAGACCGTATCTGGGAAGTATGCAATCCCTTGTCCAAGTAACCATGGAGATGGAATTTACCATAGAAGCTTTCCTCTTATGAGATAATGTAAAAAAAAAAAAACAGGCTTTGAAAAAAGAGTATCTTCTCAATTTGTTGTCTGTGCTAATTCTGATCTACACAATACAGTTTTAACAATGATGCAATGGATCTGAATGCCTATCATGACATTTAATCTTAGCTGCATAAATTATATCTGAAAAATAAAATATATTAAATTACAGTACTTCAAGTGGGAGAAAAGCCTAATGATAACTTTTCTTAACCACTTAAGACCCGGACCAATATGCAGGTAAAGGAATCCCCTTTTTGCAATTTGGCACTACGGCACTTTAACTGACGCCGTGCGAAGTGGCTCCCAAACAAAATTGGCATCCTTTTTTCCCACAAATAGAGCTTTCTTCTGGTGGTATTTGATCACCTCTGCGGTTTTTATTTTTTGCGCTATAAACAAAAATAGAGCGACAATTTTGAAAAAAAATTCAATATTTTTTACTTTTTGCTATAAAACATTTTTTTTCCTCTGTTTAGGCTGATACATATTCTTCTACATATTTTGGTTAAAAATCGCAATAAGCGTTTATCGATTTTTTGGCGCAAAATTTATAGCGTTTACAAAATAGGGGATAGTTTTATTGCATTTTTATTAATATATATATATTTTTTTACTACTAATGGCGGCGATCAGCGATTTTTTTCATGACTGTGACATTATGGGCGGACACATCGGACAATTTTGACACATTTTTGGGACCATTGTCATTTTCACAGCAAACAATGCTATAAAAATGCATCATTTACTGTGAAAATGACAATTGCAATTTGGGAGTTAACTACTAGGGGGAGCTGAAGGGGTTAAGTGTGACCTCATATGTGTTTCTAACTGTAGGGGACAGGGCTGGACGTGTGACGTCATTGATCGCCTATCCCTATATCAGGGAACAGACGACTGTATATAAAAAAAAGATGTGTGTGCCTACCTATTTTAAATCCTCTCTGGTCCATTCATATCATCCTGCATCTCCAGGTCCATTGTGTCAGTGAGCTGCTGCTGCAGGGGAGAGGAGGGAATGCTGGCTGGGCCTTAGGAGCTGCTGTTGTTGAGCACTCCCTTATGGCCCATACACACGATCCGAAAATCATACAAATAATACAGCTTTCTAAGTGATAATAGTATAATCTGATCGTTAGTACACAGCTTTCGAGAGACGATCGTGACAGTTCATTCGATATTTTCCAATAGTACAAACATGAAAATGTTCCTGGTACGATACCAGATCATACAATTTTAATTTAATCAGTACAGTTGTTGTCCGAAAAAACACTACAAATACAATACAAAACATAACATCACTTACGCTTTTCTTTCTGTTGTATGAACATTTTTGTAGCTTTAGCAACCTCTTCATTTTCGATATGAAACTAGCATGCAAAAAAACAAAAAACAAATGATCATTCATCTGATGATCTCATCATGTGTACCGGGCATTTAGACACAGCCACACAATCATGTGTGAAAACCGAAGTGGGTTGAAAATAGGTAAGTACACAGATCAGGTTAGACAGGATAGGTAGGAGGAAGTATCGGAGGTGGTAGGGGAGGTGACAGAGGGGAGGGTGGGCATTTTTAACTAAAGTTATACTTTATAATATGGTTTTCTTCCATGTTCAGTTGATTTTATGACTTAAAGTAGTACTAAGTCAAATTGGTTATGTTAAGTGATAACAAAAAGCATTAATCACTGACTGAAATTGCTGTTTAAGCATTGAAATATTCTTTTTTACTTTGAAAAGTGTGCATACCCTCAGTCCTTCCCTGTATCTGCAACTACTTTGAAAACAAAGTTTGTCTGTTTTCATCGAGCCCCATATCTGCTGAAAGTGGTCGTCCCCGAGTTGGTGCAATGCGGCAGGTAACAGGGATAGTGTTTAAGAAGATATAAGGTTAAAAATGTATAGGTAGTACCATCAAGGACCGGCAGCCAAAAAGGTTATGCCTTGTTTTGGTTATATTGTTAAATTTTTTCTCATTTTAATAAAGGGGTTTTACAAGGTGATCGTTTAATTTAATGTTCATCTAATACAAAATATTACAAAAACAATGGGCATATTGCAAACATTTAAAAAAACAGAACCCTTTACTGATAGACTGCCACTTTAAGCTACTCCGATATACTGTTTAAAGATAAGGCAGGGTTGTGTCTACGAGCAGCTTATGACACAGCAGGAGGAGATTGGGATATGAAGTGTAGAGTGTCTTTTGAAGAAGTCTATCTGTGCTGGTTTTTCAGCCAATGTATTACAAAAGTGCTTTAAAATAGTTGACATTTAACCAAGGATTGATTACCATATGCTAATTGGACTCTGAAAGTGTAGCCTTTTAGAAAATATTAATGCTGCACAATCTCTGTGAGAACATTTCTGCTCTCCTGCAGCCTTCTTCTATCATTTTATTATGCACACACTAGAAGCAGTGACTATTTGAGTATGGTAATCTCTTGCCCTTTTACCTTTTCATCTATATCTCCGTTTATATTGCATTTCTTTCAGATTGTTGTGTTTGCAACACTAGTCAAAATTCTGCATGCAGAAATAGCTCTATGGCTTAACCTGTTACAAGGTGAAACGCATCAGAGGGAGAAGTACTTTGGATCATCTGTCATAATAAACTGTGTGTGTTAGCTGTTACAAAATAAATATCTTTTAAAAAGTCTGTACAAGCTGGTGTGTTGCTCCCATCTATTCAAAACTTCAATAATAAACTGTGCAGCCTTCTTGTATAACCCGTAGTGCTCTGAGAACTAATTGCCATATATTGTGTTTAGTTGGAAAACATAAAAGAACAATAGATAAATACAAAGGCCCGGATTCACATACATGGGCGCATATTTATGCCGCCGTAGCATATCTCTTTTACGCTACGCCGGCGCAGCGAGGAGAGGCAAGCATGGAATTCACAAAGCAAATGCTCCCAACTCTGCGCTGGCGTAGCTTATATTTCGTAGGCGTAAGCCGGCGTAAGTGGAAGTAGGTGGAAGTGGGCTGAAAGTGGGCGTGATCCATGTTAATGAAGCGTGACCCCATGCAAATGATGGGCCGGGCGCTAGACAAGTACTTAAAATGAACTGTGCATGTGTCGGGACATGGACGTTTACCCGTGCGCATGCGTACAACCACGTCGTAACAACTGCCTAAGATACGCCGGATCACTGTGTACGCCGTGAACGTAACGTACGCCCAGCCAGACCCACGTCGGCCCATATTCACAGACGTCCAACGTAAAATACGTAGGCTTGTGTTCCCTGGTCCATACCTTTGCATGGGTTGCGCCTTATCTATGGGGAATAACTTTATGACGAACGTAAAACTTACACAAACTTACGCAAACCGTGTAAATAATGCGCCGGGCGCAAGTACGTACGTGAATCGGCGTATCTCCATCATTTGCTTATTTGAATCGAAAATCAATGGGAGCGCCACATGCGTCCAGCGTAAATATGCGCCCAAAGTACAGTGCAGGAATTGGAACTCAGTGGTCATCAATTAAAGGCTAAGTTCACTTTTTCTAGAAAATAGCCTATGCAGTCAAGTGACCCAAGTAAATATTAAAAATCTGTGCAGCTTTGTAAGATGATTATTTATTTTATTGATTTACATGCCATTGGGTCCCCTCTGAAGCCTAGATAAAAACTCCTAGTTAGCAAGCCCCACTCCTTTATTTGCTATTTGCAAGGGGTGAATTTATTAAAAATATGCATAGCAGTATGGGGCAAACAAATTTATTGGGGTATTTTCTGTGCTACTTGTTTTTCACTGATTAAAAATTTTAAATTTGGCCACTAGATTGTGGTAAGTATCATCTTACCTCTATATATTACACACTCCTGATACCACCAAAAGAAAGCTCTATTGGTTGGAAAAAAAGGACATCAATTTTGTTTGTGTAGAGCGTGACACTACCGGGCAATTGTCAGTCACCCCCCCCTCCCCCCACAGTTAGAACACTCATAGGACACACATTTAACCCCTTCCCCGCCCCCTAGTGGTTAACCCCTTCACTGCCAGTCACATTTATACAGTAATCAATGCATATTTATAGCATTGTTCACTGTATAAATGTAAATGGTCCCAAAAATGTCAGAAAAGTGTCCGAAATGTCCGCCATAACGTCGCAGTCCCAATAAAAAAATCGCAGATCGCCGCCATTAATAGTAAAAAAAAAAAATGCCATAAACTATCCCCTATTTTGTAAACGCTATAAATTTTGAGCAAACCAATCGATAAACGCTTATTGCATTTTTTTTTTACCAAAAATATGTAGAAGAATACGTATCGGCCTAAACTGAGGGAAAAAATATTTTTTTTATATATTTTTTGGGTTATTTATTATAGCAAAAAGGAAAAAATATTGCATTTTTTTAAAAATTGACGCTCTATTTTTGTTTATAGCGCAAAAAATAAAAACCGCAGAGGTGATCAAATACCACCAAAAGAAAGCTCTATTTGTGGGAAAAAAAGGACGCCAATTTTGTTTGGAAAACGTGGCACGACCGCGCAATTGTCAGTTAATGCGACGCAGTGCCGGAAGCTTATATTTTGTCTGGGCAGGAAGGGGGTGTAGGTGCACAGTAGGCAAGTGGTTAAAAAAAAAACGCCAATAAAATGCAGTTTATCAGCTTCAGTGTGCATGGAGCCTTATAGAAACTTCTATCAAATGAAACATGGGAATTTACCTGATATTTTAGGTCTCTGAGAAATTGAATGTGTATCACCATATTTTCCTATGTGTAGTTAATGCACACAAATAGCTGGATAGGTAGAAAAAGCTCAGTATTCTGTAACATTGTTGGATTTCAGTGATAAAGCCAAAAACTATTTGTTTTGATCCTCTGCTACACAATAACTATAAACTACATTAAACATAAATGTTGTGTGAAAGTCACTGGAGCCTGCATTTCAATATTGGATCAAGCAATCTGATCATCTGACATGATCAGGGATTTCCTTGTGTGCCTTTCGTATAGGTTGTTATAGCTGTTACTTTATTTTATTTGCTCCCTATGTGTCCAATAAGCAACTTATTTTTTTTATAAAGGTAGCTGAATGGGAATTTGTCACCTCTAGTAATTAGGAAAATGTTCGATGATATAAACAGGTTTCTATTAATTGTAAACTTAAACATTATAGTGTATTTTCAGTAGGCACAAAGTAGGTATTATTGCACTTTTTATGGGACTTATATTCTTTAACCAAAATATTGTATTTTAACATTTTAACCTGTTTTCTGATCCATACTATTGTTATTTCAAAAAAAAAATATATATCTAAATCTAAGAACAAACATTTTATAAATTGCAGCGTACCAATCACTAGACATGTGAATGTGTAGGCTCTTGCGCCACCAAATAAATAAGGTGAAATTAAATGATAATGCTGCTCAATCTAAATTGTGATAAATACTCATAAATATAACAACAGTGAATGAAATAAAATTGATTAGCGCATAAATCATTCAACACTGAGATACTAAATGATAATAATCTGTGCAAAAATTAAAAATAAAAGTCCCAGCTCATAAATAATTCAACTAATAAAGTCCATATAGTGAATCACAATCTGTGCAGAAAAAAGTGCAAATGCATAAAATAAAGTGAACTGTCCCATCCGTGGTGGTGTAGAAGGTTCTGTGATATGGGTGACTTTTCTTCAGGAAATGTGCTCACATTGCGCTTACCTTAATAAGGCAAAAATATAGCCTTTCAATGTGTGTTGCTCTGGTTCTCCAGCAGGTGTCACTCCGTCCTTTCAATAGGTTGGTATGGTGAGGTTGTGAAAATCTTGTATTCCAAGGTTGGACGAGAGGGGGTTCCAGAGTCACTCAAATAAAGAGGGATTGTGCCATGGTGAAGTACGTATGACCGTTTAATAAAAATATATAGAGAGACTTACATCAAAGTAGAAACAAACAAGTACGATCGTGTTCCGCGTCTATCTTCCTGTTTCGGGTTCAGATCTTACATGTTGCGCTGCGTCACGCAGCTTCATCAGAGATATCTGATTGGTTGTTACCCTTGTCATTTATACGCTCGGACCGGAAGTGTGTCGGTTTTTCGTGACTCAAGTATACTACTGCCTATACATTTAAGAGCCGGCAGTAGTATACTTGAGTCACGAAAAACCGGACTGTGTAAATATAATAGAAGATCTCCAACCAACAAAATGGCCGCCGCCGCAAACGGAGACATACACTCCGATAAAATGGCCGCCCTATCCCCTGCGTACAGCCCTTATCTAAATGCAGGATGACGGATGCATGGATTCCAAAGGGTGTTTTTTGAAATGACATATCCCACAATCCCAGAGCTGTTCCAGGCTTGGGAAAGATTCTGACTTTACAATTGGCATCCACCCAGATACACTCCCTCCACAGCCCAGTGATCCAGTGAGCACTGGAGGGGCATAGCAGACTCTCTGCAGGCTGTGAACCGAGAACTAGTGGTGTTTAATCACTCAGCTCTCAAGCTTGGACAGCTGCAACTGGGAACTTCTTTTTTAAACTAAGCTAGAATTTAACCTTTCTAGTTAAATTTGTCCTAAAAACAAAAAAGATTTTGTACAACTACTTCCCAGCCCCCCCAAACACTTTTCTATGTCCATTCTCAATGCAGGACTGTTCCTTCTGCTGAACCAGACAATTTTCAGTACTTGTGTACCCAGCATAAGTAAAACTAAAGGCTAAATGTTTTATTTTGGATAGAGTAAAGAGGGATTAGTACCCCTCTCAGTTTCTATTGTTGTCTGTGCCCCCCGTTAGGGAGATTCACACTCTCTATTTGTCCTGTTTACCTTTATCATTGAAAGTAAAGGAAAATCCAAAATTTTGGGTTGTCCCCAGAAAAATAATAGAGGGGAAATCTTCCAATTGAGACACTAGTTATGGTGACCTGGGGGTTCCCAAGGAATTCCCTTAATTTGCAAGGATTTACTCTCACTTCCTGTTTGGTTATGGAACAGGAAGTGAAGGTAAATCTCTGCAATTGGATGAGGAAACAAAAACTGACAGGGGTTATAACTCTCCCTTATGCCTTGTACACACGATCTGACTTTTTCCATCAAATATTCTGATCGTGTGTAGCCCCATCAGAGTTTTTTCATCAGAAATTCCGATGAATTCCATCGGAGTTTATATATAGAACATGTTCTATTTTTCTCTGATGGAATTCCTTCAGAATTCCGATGAGCTTTGGCTGGGCAAAAGCATGATCCCGTGTACGTGGCATAACTCTAAAATGAAAAAAAAAAAAGATTTTTTTTTGCCTATAGATATACTTTAAGTCTGCACAATTATCAATTTCAGGTTTTTGCATAAGCCTCACCTTGGCTGGTTCTCTTTAAACATTTTCATCTCCATGGAATCATTTTAACAGATGTTGAACAATTCATTATACTGTGAGGAACCAAAACAACAGTAGAAATTACTGTTTTCAGCTTTTATTATTTCTACAATTCATATTTCTGAGCTACATAACATTCCCATGGTTTGTGATGAATTAAGAAAAATTATTTTTATGGTTGTTCAATGGCCATTATAACAGATTGGTCCTGCTCTGGTCTAAAGACTTCTCATAGGGCTTCTCTTTGTTTGCTTTGGGTACAATCTGAGAACCTGCTGATAAAGGATTATATTTTTTTTTAAGTTGTCTTCTTTGAATGTAAAACGGCGTATTCTGTGATATTTTTAAAGAATTTTGCACAAAAGGCCCACTGTTCATCTGTTCTTGGTACAATCAGAGAATCTGTTGCTCGAGAAATTGGAAAGTGTTGTCATTCTTTGATATACAGCAAAATGTCTTTTATGGAATTGCCAATGGAGTTTGACACTGATAGATTCTGCTCTGATCTCAAGATTACTCACTAGGCCTCTGTGTCTGTTCTGAATACAATTCGATAAACTGTTGTTAAATGCTGATCTTTGCCTGTCTTCTAATATTATGTTTGATAGTATTGCTAACTGAATGTTCTATGTGAATGACAATATACCACTGACAGTAATAAATTATTGTTGAATGAGTCTCTATCAGCCTATTTTAACTTTACTTTGATCATATTAAGAGCAGAATATTAACTGTATTTTCTCCTGTGTGTACCTAATCGTGGAAAGCTTAAAAATATGTGCTTTGGTGGGTGTTATATTAACAGTGGCTAAGAAATTATAAATGTCACTCACACAAAATGGTGAAAAACAGATCAAGTAAAAATGAAAAATAACACATTTTTGTGCATGTCGGTGTCAGGTGATTGCCCACTGCTAGGATGCGGCAGCTTTAAAAGCGATGTGCCCGTGTACATGACTAAATCTGTGCTTAAATACATGAACCATGTAAAAACCTCATTAATGTCCAAAAATCAACCAAAATAATTTAAAAAGCGAGAAATGACCTATGGGCAAGTCATGGACTTTTAAGGCACTATACACTGGTAGGGGTACAGTCAAGAGCGAGTAAAGATTTTCTTAAAAAAAAAATATTACAAAAGTTAAGCAAATATTAAAAAAACTCAGTTCGCTAGGAACTGTACAGAGACAAACAAAACTTAACAGCATTGGTGTGGTCCCTCAAGACCAACAGAGGATTGTATAGTAACAAATATATAAAAAAAAAGCTGCAGCCTCCTGGGAGGTTGTGGACTACTAATTCTGCTCCCACTGCGTTTTATGTGCCCTTTTTTGCCAGCGTATGCTGGACTGCCTTTGTTGGCTTATGACGGACTATTATGAATGCATACTAGCTATTGGGGCTCCAATTTACTATCAATGCAGTGGGATTTTGTACAAACTTCTCTGTGTTAGATCTCTTGATCTTCATCTGTGTATATATACTGTCCCGACATGGGAATTTTCAGGACTTTGTTTCAGCCCTGTTGCCCCATGGTTTGACTACTCTTTATGAGTATTTCAGGCCAGGCATCTCTGCTGTTGTCCGATTGTATCAAACTTAAATAGAGGCTTTATGAAGAAGTGCGAATCTCAGCGCGAAACATGTCAAGCCACAGCATGGCATTTATCAACTCGCAGACATCAAGTCTACTATCCCCCAAGTCCTCTCAGGATGTATTTATTATGTGAATGATCGGAGGTCTTGAGGGACCATGCTGTTAAGTTTTGTTTGTCTCTGGGGGCCACAAAAGATATATAGTCAGATCAACAGGAGGGCTGTAATCGGACCGCCATTGGCTCACCGGCTGGACATTGGACATGCCTGCCCTAGTAAAAGCACCTCCAACCATACAGTAAAATCCTGGCTAGGCACACAGTTAAAGGGGTGGTTCACCCAAAAACCTTTTTTTTGTGGATCCCCGTAACTCCCGCATTTGCATATTTGCATAGCAAATCAATGGTGTGTCTAGTGCAGTTTTGCACGCACTCTGCGCCGGTCTATCCAAATTACGTCGGTCTAAAAAATGTGGATTTCAGGCGTATATCGTTTTGGGGATACGGTGCATAGATAAGCGTGTGCATTTTTAGACTTACGCGTGCCTAACTCGTGATACTCCGGAGTAAGTGCTTTGTGAATCTGGCCCATAGTTTGTAATCGCTATAACTTTTGTGCAAACTAATCAATATACGCTTATTGGGAATTTAACCAAAAATATACAGCAGAATACATATTGGCCTAAATTGATGATAAAAATATATTTTTTTTATTGGATAGGTTTTATATCAGAAAGTAAAAGACATGAAGCATAGAGGAGCTTCAGCCTACTTGTATAGTTTATTCCGTGTCATTCTGTGGCTCCTTTCAGAAGGACAGGAGGTGAAAACAGAAATACTGTAATATCCACCTGCCTGACATCACGTTTTGGTGCCAGGCTTCAACTGTAATCTGCACAAGAGGAGCCTCTGCCATGCAGATGTCTGAAAAATATGTCAAATATTCCCGAAAAACCTTTGAAAGGCACAGAGGACTTGAAACAGATAAAGGTCATATGATTACAAGTACACTGGTCGTTTTGTTTCTCTTTTGCTGCTATTTCTTAAAAAGAATGATAAAATTAATGATCACTAGAGTATCACATGCTACTGTCAGGTAATATCTATTCTTCACAATAATTACGCATCGTTAGTAAAAAGCAAATGTTACAGAAATATAAGCAATTTTCTGCAAGGTTATTCTGTACTTAGTTTGGTGAACACGGGAAAGCTGTGTTTTCTTAAAGGGTAACTAGACTTTAGTGGGGAAATAAAATAGCAAATAAAGAAAAAATAATATAGCGTATACAATTGAGACACAAGTCATATTCTAATTAAATGTTATTAAAAATTAACTTTAAATCTGCAGCCACTGTAATTTTCTATAAATGCAAAGCAATATGGCTACCTAGAGGAGTTCTGTACACAGAATGTATACTGACCACTCCCCAGAAACATCATTTCCTGCTTGCGTGATTGGCTCACCAATTTTCCCACAAGTCTGCCTAAGATAAAAGTCAGATTTCAGGCATCCCCTGCAACAAAAATGTCATGTTTAGTGAGATATTTCCAATAGAAACACGTCTAAAGGGATGCAGGTCCAGCAGCTTTCCTCATTAGTGCTCTGCAGCTGCCACCGCTGACTGATAAATATGAAACCACTCCCATTAGACCCACTCAGCCAAGAGACACAGACAAGAAACAAGGGATTTCTGTAGAATAACAAAATGTAGGAATCTGCAACAAAGTTTGTTAAAATCCTTGCAATGTACATAGATCACCCAGTGGGATGTTTTTTTCTCAACAAACGTGGAGTTACGCTTTAAGAGTGATTTATGCAAGCAGATCCTTGCACATTTTTGAGTAACAAAGGTGATCATAATTGTACCTTATTGCCTAAGCTAAGTGAAGATTTACTTTGCAAAGTGAACACTCTCCATTCCTTTAATAAATTAACTCAATGTGTGTAAAATAAAAGCATTAGTGTGACTCTAAGCTAACCCTGTTCTTTGGAAATTATTTGTACTAGGTCATCATTTAGCTGAAATTATATATACAATATATTGCCAAAAGTATTGGGACACCTACCTTTACACGCACATGAACTTTAATAACATCCCCGTCTAATGCCTCGTACACACGTACCGGTTTCCCAGAGGACTTTTTACCACCGGGAAAACCGAGGGGAAAGCCGAAAACCTGCTCGGCAGCTATTTCCCTGTACACACGGCCGGTGTTCCTGGCAGGAAAACTGCCATGAGAGCTTTTGCCGGGCCGTGTGTATGCTCCACCGCAGTGTTTACCATTGGAAAACTGCCGAGAAATTGACCGCCGGGACGTGTTCTCATTTTTGCACAAAGCAAGGTCCATAAAGACATGGATGAGCACATTTGGGGTGAAGGAACTTGACTGGCTTGCACAGAGTTCTGACCTCAAATCCATAGAACACATGTGGGATAAATTAGAGCGGAGACTGCGAGCTAGGCCTTCTTGTCCAACATCAGTGCCTGACCTAACAAATGCGCTTCTGGAAGAATGGTCAAACATTGCCCCAAACACACTCCTATACATTGTGGACAGCCTTCCCAGAAGAGTTTAAGCTGTTATAGCTGCAAAGGGTGGGCCAACCCAATATTGAACCCTACGGGCTAAGACTGGGATTAATGTTCATGTGCGTGTAAAGGCACGTGTCCCAATACTTTTGACAATATATATATATATATATACATACATATATATATACTGTATATATATATATATATATATATATATATATATATATATATATATATATATATATATATATATTATTGGCCATACCATGAATAGAGCAAAGTAAAGGACGTATTAGTTAGACTTTTCAATTCCTCACAACTGCAGCAAAATCATAATCTGGAGACATGCGTTAGCCAGGTGATCCCACTGACTACTCATTAAAATCATTTTTTTTTTAAGTAAACCTTAACTAAAGTACATTTTATCTTTTGTGATGTACAGAATAAACAGAATAAACGTATCCTTTACATCACCTCACAGATTACTTATTTATAGGGAGATGTGGGACTACACTATGGTCATTCAAGTATTTCCATATAAATAACAAGCAGTGAACTAATCACCTCTATAGCTTAAGGCACTGCGGAGAAATTCATTTTCACAGTTCACAGTCAAAGCATTGAAATCATTCTCTCAGCAACTCAGCCCACCATGTCCCCCCTCCCAAAGAACCTGCTATAATTTTGTATTAGAGAAGAGAAGAATAGAAGGCTGCTCAGTTAGGGCTCTTTCACAGGGGCGGCCCGTTCAGGTCCGCCTGCCAGTTTTTTAGGCGGACCTGAACGGGCGCTCCGTGCTCCTCTATGGAGCTGCAGGATGTCAGCGGTGACATGCCCACTGACATCCGACCCTACTTTTCCATCCGTCTGGCGGATCGGGTGAACACGGACACACGGTTCGTGTTCATCCAATCCCCCCATAGGGGAATTGGATGAAAAGACGGGGCGGTCCCTGCACAGTGTGTGGGGACCGCCCTGTCATCTGCCGGCTCAGTGGGGATCAATGGAGCGATCCCTGTATAGCAAGCGGAGGTTCACTGGGCGGATCATTACTGATCCACCTCGTGTAAAAGAGCCCTAACTGATGGATGACTGGTACTGGTTGAGCTGGGCTGGTTTAAATGATAACTGTAGAGCTTCTGTTGTGAATTTGTAGGATAAATTGATCCACAATGCCTGCAGGGATGCTTACATTGACCAGCTGTTATTCCTTTTTATTTAAAAATGTATCCCAAAGATGAAACACTGAAAGGTGTTAGCAGGAATTAGACTTTAGTTCTGTTAGTTACTTGTGTAAATTCCACTTAAATATACTAGTTGATCTGGCCCCTAGGGGGGAATCTTCAGATAATGCTGCTGTACAAGGGTGGCTATATTTCCAGTGAAAATAACACAACAAATGCCTAAAAAAGAGAAAATGAAAGCAGCCAACACAGCCAAAGATTGGTAAACTACAATTTATTACATGTTTGTTTTGGGGTTGGATATGTTGTTTCCACACTAAAATGCTTTAGCCATGCAACCTATGGTTTTTTAGGCAATATATAGTCTTTTGTTGCTTTTTAGATGTACAATATCAAAGAAATCAGCTTGATCTAAATCATTCTATCAATATAGATTAATGTTTATTTCTATATGTTGTAAATAATTATTAGTTATAGATGTGTATCTGGGAAATATTTGTTACATATGTTGGGACTTTTTTCTCCTTTGTGATTCTACACAAAAGCCATGTTGTGCTACACATTCCCACAATGCATGTTTGCAAATTGATCGGCCCATTTGTGCTTGATATCTTATCTCAACTCAACAGCCATTAAATTGGAAGCAGATTGACAGAATTGCATCACTGAGAGCTCCTTCTAGTGGCTAACATGCAGTTTTTCCACATTATTTCATTTTTAATGGAACCAAGTATGATAGGGCAAACATTTAATTTGTGAATATCATGCAATATTATCTGATTTCCAAGCCATTCTTTTTGGAATACAACCCCTCTCCTCCCTATGTAATGATAATGAGATGAGGGGGAGGTGTTTATATTTCATATCAGTAGAGCAGCCTTTTGTGACAATGCTGCTCTTCCAGAAAAGATCCTGTCAGAAATCCAGTAAGCATAAACCTGCCTGTGCTACACTAGTATTAGTTTGTATTGTTTTTAGTTCTCTCTGTAAACTAAAGAATTCCCCTCTCTATGGAATGAAGAACTGTAGGTGCATTGTAGTTCTAGCACATTTTTTGTCCTAGGATGACAGCTCTTCTCTTTCAGAAACATAGGGCATTGAGTAAAAGTTGTCACCCTAGAATATTAAGTATGTTACTGTCAAGATCACCGGCTCGTCATACGTGTTGTACGTTACTGCATTTTTGACGGTTGGAATTTGGTGTGAGCGGAATCCGTCGGAAAAACCTGTCAAGGTTATTCCAGTGGAAAAAAACTATCATGTGTACAGGGCATTAGATGTGCTTTAGATGTGCTGCAACAAATTTTAGCTCTAAATCTGGTCTTTTTATCTAGGCATATTCCTCCTTACTAGTGTTGCTCACGAATATTCGCATTGCGAATATTCGCTACGAATATTGCATATTCGAGTATTCGCAAATAACTCGAATATCGTGGCGAATATTCGCTATTTCGAATATTCGTATTTTTCAAATTTCGCAATAAATTTCGCAATAAATTTCGCAATAAATTTCGCAATAAATTTCGCAATAAAATTTCGCGAAATTTCGCAATCATTTTCGCTTTCGCATATGCAAAATTTCGCTATTTTTTTATAAAATATAGCGAATATTCGTAAATATCGAATATTCGTGATATTTTATAAAAAAAAAAAAATCGCGAAATTTCGCATTGCCGAAAATTCGCAATTTTTTTTATTTTCTTTTTATAAAATATCACGAATATTCGATATTAACGAATATTCGCGAATATTCTTCGAAATATTCACGAAATATCGCAAAATCGAATATGGCGTATTCCGCACATCACTACTCCTTACCACCCCTTAAGAAGACTGTTTACAGTTGAAACGCGTTGGGCTAATTGGCGGTCATCTAATTGATAGGAATACATATGTTACATGGTATTCCTACTCCTGATTAGGAGATAAACACTTTAACTAGATGTCATGCTGCCTAGACTACAGAATTGTAACCTTATTATTTAATGAAAAAAAATACTTTTATACATTAATTTGTTTGTGTAATTTTGGCTGCAAGTCCCATGGGAGATGCCTATGTTCTATTAAGATATAGGGACAAAGCAGCTGTTAACCCATGACAAACCTTAACAAATAATGGAACTGTTAATACCTCTAAAGACTTGTTAGCTGCAGTTAATAAAACAATTTTGGGTTTAGATACCTTTTAAACCCTAAAATACTGTAATAACTTAACACTAAGCACACCTCTCATGCACACCGTGATTTATAGCCAGGCTATCAGTAGAAAATAGAAACATGAATGGCACAAAAAGAAAAATAATTCTAGTTTATAAAGATCATTTTCCAAATTGTAGAGTAAAATATACTTTTTTTTTTCTTAAACCAAGAAAATCAATATAAGAAAAGAATAAGATAATTTTTCTGTCAATTTAAGCAGTTTTTTTTATTTTCGGCAATCTGGCATTCTTGGGATACCACTTGTTACTCCCCATAAGCAGCATTAAAGTTTTACGAGAATTGTTTTAACCCAAGAAATGCATTGAAGATAATCTTTCAGTTAGGCTATTAAACATGAAGTTTACAGGTCATAAAAAAGAATCATAAAATGTTATAAGTTATGCTTCAACAATTTGTCAATTTTATGTGTTTATATTGTTTGTGAAGTGCGTGTATGTTATTTTACTTCTATGAATGTAATTACCAATATTGATTCATATGCAACAAAAAACAGAAATACAAAAATATAAGTCTCAATGTAAATACATTTGTGGCATACAATTTTAACAAGCTTGTTTTAGTTTTGTTGTGCTAAATATTGTATATTATCATATTATCAGAAGAGTTCTGTTTTTTATATATACATATATATATATATATATATATATATATATATATATATATATATATATATATATATGTGTGTGTGTGTTTTATAAGTGCATAAATATAATTGTTTTGCCAGCCATCTTGTGAGCATAGAACTTCCTGTGCTCTCTCCCAGTGCACAAAGATGGAGTTGAGGAGAAGGGAAGGGCTGTGTAACAAATCAGAATCAAGTAGGCAGAACTGAAAACACATACACTATTGAAAGAAAATAAAAAAAACAACATGGTGTCCCCCCCCAGTCTATACTAGGCCCTTCAGGTCTGGTATGGATTTTAAGGGCATGTGGTCCCACCAAAATTCATACCAGACCCTTATCCGAGCAAGCAGCCCGGCGGGTTAGAAAAGGGGGGATGAGTAAGCCCCTCCTAAAACATACGAGCCCATATGCCCTCAACATGGTGGGTGAGTGCTTTGGGGCAGGAGGACAATGGCCTCATCCCAACAACTACAGTAGGGTTGTCCCGATACCGATACTAGTATCGGTATCGGGACCGATACCGAGTATTTGCGGGAGTACTTGTACCTAAATACCCGATACCTAAATAGATCTGTCCAATTCCGAGCAAGGGGGAGTGTCTATGCACGGATCCGTATATGTATATTGCAGCCATGTATGTCCCCCATATTTGGGCTGGAGGACAGAGCCCCCCAGCCCAAAGCACCAACCCCCCCATGTTGAGGGCATGAGGCCTGGTATGGTTAAGGAGGGGGGTGCTTGCTCGTCCCTCCCTTGCCTGACCTGCCAGGCTGCTTTCTTGGATAAGGGTCTGGTATGCATCTTGGGGGGACACTAAGCCATTTTTTTTACATTTTGGCATGGGGTTCCCCTTAAAATTCATACCAGACCTGAAGAACCCGTGCCGTTTTTTTCCCCTTTTTTTCCCGTAATTTTTTTTTTTGCTCAGCTTTCAGGGGGCAAACCCATTAACTTGGTTGTGAAGTACGCTACGGCCGGCTTCCCAGCCCTGCTCCTTAACAACCAGCTTATACTGCACCCTTGTGGGTCAAAGCTTTGCCCAATCAGGTTGCAAAATGCACTGTGCAGCGTGCAGTGCATTGCAGGGTGTTTGGCAGGGTGAATGGGGCGAAAAGCCAATGTTCAGCCCGAACTGATACTCGGGTCACCCAACTCTACTTGTCATTACTGCTTGCCATGTATTCTTGCACATTATGGCAAACATAACTCTGAATTTGTTTTGATCCATCATATTTGTAGAAGCTTCTCCCACTGCCAGTGTCTTCCTTCATTGCTCATAGGGTGTCCAGTGATGGGGCAACTCCTGTGCAGGGGTGATTACGTTTTTTAGACAATATAATTACACAGTCCTTAGACAATATGACAATTTGTCAAATGTGAACATATTGCATGGTGCAAATTATTTAGACTGGTTAACATAATGTCAAGCAACATGACTAAAGCTTGGTGTAGATGTAATGAAAGTTAGTCAGTTTTAGCAGGAACCGGAAGACTTTTGGTACCTGTGTACACCTATCTGTTTAGAAGAAGCCAGTCTAATGTTCATTGTTCAGCTTCTGTCGAATGGTCATGTTGGAAAACCAGCATTCAATCAACACTTGCCATGAATAGCTGTCAGAATACAATATCACAGTGGGAGAGATGCCTGCTTCAACATTGCTTGTGTTGATGCAGGAATCTGTGAGATGATGTTTTTTCGTTCAACGAAAGTAATCTCAGCGTGTATAGAATCCTTGTGCTTTAGAATCCTCCATGTAGGGAAGGCAGGGTCAAAGCATAACAGTGAATTCCACATTGAAGGCATGTATGACTATCTAGTGCAGCTGATTGTGTTAGTCCACAGGAAAAGGTTTTATAGAGGGGGTTCAATGGCCCCAGGTGTAGAAAGAAACATGTTAAACATTAAACAAGACTATAGAGTAGGCAAGGAAGGGATTAAAGAAGGGAACAATAGGAGAGATAGAAGGGTTAGGGAATCCCAGGGAGCCAATTTGTCAGCATAGGACAGAGGGACAGATTCAGGTACAATTGCCCTGGTGCAGAGTATCAGAGATACACTACGCCGCCATATTTTACCTGGCTCTAAGACAAATTCAGGTAGATTTTGGCCCGTAAGGTACGGCGGCGTAGTGTATTTCTCGCGGCGGAATCGAAATACGCGATTAGGGGGCGTGAAGCATTTAAATTAGGCGCATCCCCGCGGCGATCAAACTGCGCATGCTCCGTTCAGAAATTAGTAGCGTCGTTTACGTACATTCCTATTCCCGGACGACTTACTCAAAAAAAAAAAAAATTGAAATTCGACGCGGGAACGACGGCCATACTTAACATGGGCTGTCTAACATTAGACCAGATTTTTGCTTCCCTAACTTTACGC
Organism: Rana kukunoris; assembly: GCA_029574335.1. NCBI lineage: Eukaryota > Metazoa > Chordata > Amphibia > Anura > Ranidae > Rana > Rana kukunoris. The sequence continues at coordinate 124,934,280 of CM056053.1, forward strand.
AGCAAAAAGATGACTACAGATGCCGTAAGAGAATGCGACGGACGATCGTAACTTCGTGGATCGCCGGAAAAAAGCTAATTTGCATGCCCCGACGCTGAAAACGACACGAACTCCACCCAGCGGGCGGAAAAAGATTGCAGCGTAGATCCGACGGTGTACGAAGACGTAAGCCTGTCGGATCGAAGCCCGAAGCCGTCGTATCATGGTTTGAGGATTCAAACTAATGATACGACGCAGGTAATTTGAAATTACTCCGGTCTAACAGGAGATAGACCGGAGTAATGGCTCTGTGAATCTGGCCCAGAATAGTTAAATCCTTGTGGCTGTGAATAAAATATCTACAGCTGGCAAATCTGGAGACACTTGGGGTGGAAACCAGTACAGTGGTAAGTTTTTTGTTAGTCATGAAATCTGTGAGTCTATTTTTAACTGCCTCAAAGTTTAAAGTAGGTGTTGTCCAGCCTCCAGTGATAGTAAATCTGGTAGCAGCATAGAAAAGTAATGCATGCTTTGAGTGAAATATGTCTGGCACTGGTTAATTCAGTAGGGCTTTGTAGGGATTGTTACAGACATTTGTATGAATTAAAGAGTGGATTAAATTATAGGCCCTTATCTATCTGTCTATCTGTCTGTTCATCACGGGTCCTGTCCACCATATGGGATCCATGGTGCCCTCAGAGCCACAACCCCAGCAGCAGGTAGAAACATAATTTACCAATCTTCTGGATCAAGGTTTAACTCTGACTCGCATTGTGCCTGGTATGGTCAGGTAGGTGTATTTTTGGCGTTAATGATAGCAGAGTAAATTAAAGTGATTTCGCCCTTGGAAAAAGGGTCAGATCAACATTTGCTTTTAATTTCATTAATAGAAAGGGAGGGTTGGTCCAAATATCGAGAGGGGTGATGAAGTTGTATTATCCAGTTGCCTATCTCTACACTTTGGTGATAATGTATGAGGCAAAACTAGTAAAAAGTGAAAAAATGTTTTTAGAACAAAAGATTTACAAATCTCTGCCTACTAGCATTTTTACTTCCGTCTTGCTTTAACTTGGCAACATCTATAATTCTACTCTATTTTAATTCACTTAGTTAAAGGACAACATGGTTAGAGTTGTCATTTAGCGTATAAGTCCACATTTTATAACAACAACACTCTTTAAACCCCTTTAACACTGGGGCATTTTTCAGGCGCTTTAGCGCTAAGAATAGCACCTGTAAAGTGCCTAAAAAATGCCTCATCTGCAGTCCCAGTGTGAAAGCCTGTGTGCTTTCACACTGGGGTGGTGCTCTTCCAGGACGTTAGAAAAAGTCCTGCAAGTAGCATCTTTGGGGCAGTTTGCGAGCATTGTATACACCGCTCCCCCACCGCCCCTGCCCATTGAAATGCATGGACAGGGCTGCCAAAGCGCCTGCAAAGTGCTTCGGCAGCGGTGCTACATGTGTGCTTATAACCCTTTTTAACCCCTTCTAGAGGCTTAAAAGCACCCCGCCTGAATTGCGACATAAAAAGTGCCGCTAAAACTAGTGGCGCTTTACAGCTACCGCCCCAGTGTAAAAGGGCTCTTAGATAAAGAAACAAGGTAGTTCAGTAGTTTTCTGCATATCACAACTGGATGAAAGACATACCTGTTCACATGATACAATAGGAGCTTCCTCTCTTTTATACTGTATAAGATCTGCACAGTGTAGTGGTCAGACCAGCATTCTAGTGGTTATCTGGTATTGGACTGTGTATTAGCTGCTTCTTCTTTACAAGAAATGGCAATTAAAACTGTTGGTTACATTACGGCTGCAAAACCTTTTTCTTCTTTATACCTTAGTTCTTTAAAAGTGAAAAAGCAAAGATCAAATGGGTTCGGTAAAATCCATGGCCATTGCTGAAAAGCATCACAAATTATTCGGTGTATGGACTTTTTTTTTCTTTGCTCATAAGAAGGTTCTTTGCTTGGGAAAAATGTAATAGCACTGTTAAATTGGCCAATTTGTGTGTGCATGTTAATACAAAATTATCTCCTGGTACAGTGTTACAGTATGTCACTTAACGCATGAGTGCCTGGTTATCACAGAAGTGGGGCACTTAGCGCTTTTCGATCATTTATCTAGAACTTGCTTATTATTTGAGGTGCTTATAAGAGATTGTATGTAATTTGCATTCTTTTGTTCAATGGATTTTACCTTGCGGCTTTTGTCTCTAAGCGGCTTTATGAATGAAAAGGAGCATGAAGGATGGATGAATACACTAAGCACATGACCTTATTATCTATGTTAACCACATAAATTGGGTTGAGTTCAAAATGTTTTGTTAAGAGAGAGAAAATACTTACAAACCAATTTATGTCTGTCATTACAAATTATAGTTTATTCATTGAATGAGTAAAATGAACCCCGGACCTTCATATACACATGACTTTTGCTTCAAATAAAATAATCCATCCTGAAAACATACAGTATGTGTGAATATATCTATATGTTAGTAATGGAAATTTCATCACGACAAAGGGGTTGATTTACTAAAATGAGAGCACTCAGAATTTGGTGCAGCTGTGCGTGGTAGCTTCTAACTTCAGCTTGTTCAATTAAGCTTTAGCTGATTGTTTTCTATGCAGAGCTGCACTAGATTTTGCACTCTACAATTTTAGTAAATCAACCTCACTATGACTAACAGTTAATCATAAAAAATGTCTTTCTGACAAATTCTGATTGTATAGCCCATTTGAAATCTAATATAACCTAAAACTGATATTTTAGTATATGCTGGTGATTTCAGACACTCTGAAGTGTACGTTTTACTTGAAATCTACTGGTATGATCTCTCCCTGTGTGGCACACAGGAAGCGTTCATCCCCCTGGTTGAATACTTTCTTTATTCTTTTTTTTTAAAGAAGGGGTTATTTGTCACTAAGGCCCCTTTCACACCTGCGGATTGTCTGTGTGATGAAAAAGGAACATACATTGGTCCCTATGAGATTGCGGTTGTCAGCGGATGAACATCCGCTGACACCCGATCTCGCCCGCTTCTGCATTCCTCCGATTCTGCTGACGAAAGAAAACCCTATTTTTCCTTCCGTCTGCGGATCGGATCGGGTGAACACGGACAGACTGTTCGTGTTCATCCAATCCCCCCATAGGGGAGAGCGGAGAAAAGACAGGGCGGTCCCTGCACAGTGTGCGGGGACCACACGGTCATCTGCCGCCTCAGCGGGGATCAACGGAGCAATCCCCACTGAGCAAGCGGAGGTTCACAGGGCGGATCAGTAGTGAAAGGGCCCTAAGGTCAGTTCCTACTGGTATGAAATGACTGTTGTATGACTGTCATCCTACTGTGCTCTGCAACATCAGTCCTACTTTTACTTTGTGATAGTCTGACTTGTCCTTTGACCAATCAAAATAATCCCATTGTGACATAAATTACTGTATTTATTGGCGTATATCACTCACTTTTTTACCCTGAAAATAGAGGGTAAACTGTGCCTGCGTGTTATACGCAGGAGGCTGTGGACGTTTTTTATCCTGAAACTTACCTCTTAAAGTTAGGGTGCGTGTTACACGCATGTGCGTGTTATACGCCGATAAATACGGTCATTTTCCTGCTTCTGTAATGACCAAGTCAGTTAGGATGGCTCTCATAGGGAACCATTGATCTGTACACGTCATGTGACATGTGCTCCCAAAGTTGAAGCGTATGTCGTATCAGTGTGAACCGGGCCTAAAGGGTCAGTAAAAAAACTGAGGCAGCTGTATCATTTGTCAGCCAGCGTTTTTTTTTTTTGTTTAGGGGTTGTGTATTTTGTGATATGCCTATATGCTTTTTATATGCTATTTCACAAACAGTGTATGTATATATATTGTAAGTTTTCTTGGTAAATGTGGTACTGAAATGACATTTTTTAGATAAAATATTCAAGATTAAATTTGGGTTGAAGGTGCACATGTTTTTTTTATAATATATTTAAGCAAATCCACTTTTAAATATAACTACATATACTACTGATCTGAGATGCATGTTTCAAATAAATGACATGCAAATCAAAGCGTGTTATAGATATTACTGAATAACTTCCTAATTAACTTTATTTTAAATGTTTAGATGACTTCTGTGTTAATTCATAAAGATGAATAAAGCACATATTTCCAGTGGGAATGCTGGTACAAGGGCCAAGTAATAACCTGGACCTGTTAGATGCATCTAATCACTAATCTGAGCAGTCACTTAAAAAACTTGTAAATTATTTTGTTAATCATATAGACTTAGAATATTAAAATATAGCACATTTCAGCCACACATGTTACAAATATATTTTGTTTTACAAATAATTGCATCAAATAAAAGATCAGCACTGTACACTATGTTTTATACCAGTTAAAAGAAAATAGATTAAAATGTAGCTGATTTTTTTTTTTTGTGATTGCATTGTTTAGCATAAAGTACTGTTATTCAATGCCCACCCTGTATACACAGCATAAACTTAAAAAAAAAAAAAAAAAAAAAGATTTTATATTTGAAGAATAATACACATACATAAAGACCTTTGGGACTATTTGTCCTCTAAGCTGACCCCATCTAGAGTCTCAAAACATGACCTCCCTTTCCTTTATCTTTGCTGTTCCCTTCCTAAAGCACTGCTTGACAATTAGACTAATTGGAGTTTGTTATTTCCCTGAAGGAAAGCAGTGAAATTGTTCCCTGTGACTTCAGACCAAACACTGCTGCTAACCTATCTCAATAATTAAGAAAGTCAGTCCATTTACTCTAGGTATTACACAACATTATTGATGTGGGGTTACCAATCTGATGAAGTACACTCCATAGAAAACATGTCCCGTTATATTTTAAGTTTACTTGCTGAATTCCTACAGAGACATTTATGACAGCAGGTAGAGGAACATTTACAAACAATACGTATAAAGTGTTGGGCTATGATTTATTTGTTAAACAGGATTTGGAAAATGTTTTCTGTACCTTAAGCACATCTTCTAAATATAGGTATCTATTTCCTGCATTCGACCACTCCACTAAAGCCTGTATAGTAAATCATCCAGGCCAAAATATTTACATTCAAGGTGAGAAAAGTAGCTCTGATACAAATAAAAATGTGTGTCAGATGCCCTTTTCGAACCGATTGAACTTACTTGGCTTAAAGGATCAGTAAAGGAAAGAAATTTGAATGGCAAATAGCTTGCTTTAATTTATAGGAGTCCTGCTTTCATGTCTTCCATGACCGTTTTTGCTTAGAAGTTGCTGTAATCCCTTGCTAAACTCCCAACTTCCTGCTTGTCTGGCTCCTTATGAAAAAACTCATGGTAGCTTTTCATTGTGGTCCATGATCAAGAAGATGTGATTACTATGTGTCTAAAACTCCTCAGAACCAATCAGATTAATTTTAAAAACAAACGCCGCCCTGTGTTTGTTTGTTTTTGTTCTGTGTGTCTCTGTACACACAGAACAAACTGAAACTAGTCTAAAAACTAAACTAAACAGCAGGCACATTATATGATTGATCGTTATCAATTTTTAATCATTTTTTAAAGGAATCAGTTAACTATTATGTCTCTATACCCTGTAAACAGTCATTTCAGCAAAAAACAATTTTTTCCTTTACTACTCCTTTAATTCGTTGTCCTACAAAAACCCTTATTCCAGTTTTGAGGTATCTAAAGCCTAGAATTCGAGCCAATCAATATATTATGGATTGTTCAAAACCTTTCTAAGTGCTATGATCAATCAGGCTTTCTGTGACTTTTTAAACAACATTCAAATAATATTCTTCATATTTATACGGTATAATACTATATATTCAATAGTTTGTGCTATTTATTTACTTGATCCAAGGAGCATCTGTTTCAAAACTTAAATATGTTTAACCATTAAACTTGGAATGGATTATGTGCAAGTGTTAAAGGAAACCTGCAATAAGAATAATACTTTGGCTGGAATTTCTGCTCTCTTTCTAAAATTGTAATGCATAGCTATTTGTAGATTCCAGTGGCATACTGGGAGCAATGAGCTCGGAGTGGTCTGTTCAAGGTGCATTGTCTGTGTGCATGTCATTTTGGCAGAGCCACTGGCATGGGACCAGTAGTGTATGTCATTTGTTCTCTCATGTTATTAACCACCAACACCAATAAATATTTTTAGCTGTTGGTCAGGGGGCATTCCTTCCAGTGACCACCAATATAAGCTTGTCCACTGAAAATCAATGTAAGTGGTATTATTTGTCTCACTGACCACTAATATAATGGAAAATGTTATCCTACTGAACATCAATGTAAACAGTATTCTTTCCACTAACCACTGATGTAAGCAATATTCTTCTTCTCACTGACCACCAATGTAATAGGTCAAACTTCTTCTTACTGGCCACCAATTTGACAGGACACCTGGTGTCAAGTGTAGGAGGAAAGGAAAAACCATGCCCTCCACTATGTGCTTGGGCTCAGTGATTGGCTGATTAACTCAAGCACTGACACATGGGAGGAGTTCACATACTCCCCCATAACCAGAAGCACCAAGCATTTTACACTGGTGGTGGTGGTGAAAAGATGGAAAGGTAAGTATCAGTGGGTTAAGGGTTAACTTTACAGGAATGACAAATTGACAGTGTTTGTATAAGCTAAGAAAACATGTAAAGACACAGTTATACATGAACTATTTCACCTGGCAACACATTAATAATTATTTTCAGTGAATCTTGTGATCCATGACCCAATGCCAAACAGAATAGTCAGGTTGGAAATCAAACTTTTTGTACTGCAGCTAAGCAATAAGGCTCACCAACCAATATGTCCTAAGAACAATACAAAAGTAAGACCATTGGTCGATTTCACCTATTTTGCATTTCCCGTCAGTAGCTGATGAAATAATTTGTTGTAGCTGTGTGCAAACAGTAGAGTCTGGATGGTTTGTACTGTTGGCCTTCCTTTTTTGAATGCAAATACTGCTGCAAAGTGGGTTAAATGTAGATTTAGGTACTTGTTCTGCAGTTAAAATACATTTGAAGTGATTGTAAAGGCAAAAGTTTTTTTATCTTAATGTATTCTATGCATTAAGATAAAAATATTTCTGTGTGCAGCAGCCCCTCTCAGCCCCCCTATATCTTCCCTGAAACTCATCTCAATCCAGCGATGTTGTAGGATTGTCTCGTCTACTCTGGACTCCTCTTTTCATTGGCTGAGACAGCAATGCAGCGTCATTGACTCCCACTGCTGTCAATCAAAGTCATCTAGCCAATGAGGAGAGAAGGGGGGCAGGGCCAGGCAGCGGCTCCGTATCTGAATGGACACACAGCAACAGCTTGGCTAGGGTGCCCCCATAGCAAGCTGCTTGCTGTGGGGGCACTCAACAGGAGGGAGGGGCCAGGAGCGCCGAAGAGGGACCAGAGAATAGGAGGATCTGGGCTGCTCTGTGCATATATAACATGTTTGTTATTTTTAACAAAAAAAAATAAGACCTTAGTAATATTTTGAGTTTAAGTGAATACATAAATGATTTTGAATATGTATTTTCTGTCCATTAGGGATGAGCTTTATGTTCAGGTCGAACATGAGTTTGACTTGAATATTGCCTGTTCGCCAAATAGCGAACAATTTTGAGTGTTTGCGGCAAATTCGAAAGCCGTGTAACACCCTTTAAAAGTCTATGGGAGAAATCAAAAGTGCTAATTTTAAAGGTTAATATGCAAGTTACTGTCATAAAAAGTGTTTGGGGACCTGGGTCCTGCCTCAGGGCACATGTATCAATGCAAAAAAAAAGTTTTAAAAACTACCGTTTTTTTCAGGAGCAGTGATTTTAATAATGCTTAAAGAGAAACAATAAAAGTGAAATATTCCTTTAAATTTCGTACCTAGGGGTGTGTCTATAGTATGCCTGTAAAGTAGCACATGTTTCCCGTATTTATAACAGTCCCTGCACAAAATGACATGTCTAAAGGGAAAAAAAAGGAATCTAAACTAACTACTCACCGCTATAATGAAGTCCTGGAAATACAGATAAAAGTCATTGAAAAAAATGACATGTCCCCCCCCCCCCCCCCAGTACATTACCAGGTCCTTTGGGTCTGGTATGAAGATTAAGGGGAACCCCGAACAAAAAAAAATGCGTGGGGATCCCCCAAATTCCATCACCAGGCCCTTCAGGTCTGGTAATTATTAAAATCACTGCTACCGAATAAATGTCCATCCCCAAACACTTTTTATGACAATAACTTGCATATTAGCCTTTAAAATCAGCACTTTTGATTTTTCATGTTCGTGTCACATAGACTTTAACGGTGTTCGCGTGTTCAAACAAATTTTTTGCCTGTTCGCATGTTTTGCTGCGAACTGAACCAGGGGGTGTTCGGCTCATCCCTACTGTCCGTTTGGAGTTTTAGAATGTTGATTCAGAATATTACACACATTGCTTAAAAGATGCCTTAGAAAAAAGTGTTAAAAACCTCAAATAGATTCTTATACATTCAACTACAAAGAAGATTTGGGATTTTAGAGGCAACAAATAGTAAACTCCAAAATGTACAAAAAATATACAAATGTATTACAAAATAAATCAACTTACGCAAACATCGCATAGCATGCGTCGGGCGCACGTACGTTCGTGAAATGCCGTATTTCCCTCATTTGCATATTTGAATGCCTAATCAATGGGAGAAGCAACATGCATCCAAACCATATTTGCGCTCACGCTACAACGGTGTAAGCGTTACGGGGTGGGATGGCCTGTTTTTGGACGTATGTTTGTTTGTGACTCTGGCGCACACATACACCGGGCGCACATTTGCACTACGTTGGCGTAAAGTGATTTATGTCGGCTTAAGTGCTTTGTGAATCCAGGCCAATGTCCATTGAATGTGGGATGGTGATTTTTTTCTCTGTTGTATATATGTTTAATATGTATCCATACAGTATTTTGATCTGTTTTAGATGTGATACTGTTAAATACCTTGATGAAGAATGTTTTCATTCGAAACGCATCAGTAATCCGCCCCAATTTGCCATCAATCTTCTGGTGATGGTATTCTATGGCGGACAGTATCTATATCACATTGTTTCATTCAATTCCATTGTATATTTATTATTTTGTATTATTAATTTTGTAATATTTATATTTTGTAATACATTTGTATATTTTTTGAGTTTACTATTTGTTGCCTCTAAAATCCCAAATCTTCTTTGAAGTTTTTTCAATCGTTTAGCAATTAAGGGATGATGGCAACCACCTGCCACCTTGCATGAGTTGATCTTTTTTATACATTCAACTACAAAAAAAAGGAATCTGCACAATTTAATATTCTGCTAATATTCTTTCCTCACCACCTTTTTTATAAAAATAAAGCAATGATATGTCCTTCCTTTTTAACATAAACAACCCCAAATCCCAGGTCCCCATGCACATTCCACTGCCTGACATCAATAACTATATGGCTCTGGCTATTGAAATATAAATCTCTGAGGCACCCGCATATACACAAAAGTCAAAGATATTTTGTCCTTCCAGTTGTACCAGACAATGATTTATATACGTGTTTCTGAAGTCTCCGTAACTGTATACATTTTTATGGTGGTGATGTAGAAAAGTGCTCTTGTTTAGAAGAGGTGAAACATTTGTCTAGAAGGGGGAATGTGGGGATAGAAAATCGAACAAACTGCCAATTTGGCTTTGCTCATTTCAACATAGAATACTATCTCTGGCTGCAGAAAGCTTTTCAGATGTTCACATTACAGAACTGTTGAGCCAGAAATTATCTGTTTAATGAGGTGTGGGTGGTGGAGGCATTTCAGGTAGCTGGCCTATTACAGCACAGATATTCGAAAGCTTAGAGGTGGAATATATTGAAAGAATTCTAGCACATACTAGTTTTAGAATTGTGTACAAAATATTTTTTTTTTTCTTATAAGGTAAAAGCTGAAATTGAGGCGAGTTGTTTTCACTGACAAATTAAACATATCATTTTGATCATTAACAATAGTAGTTTTACCTATTATATTTTAGGACAGCTGATGTTTAGCTACTCAAGCTGGATGGGTAGATACAATGACAAAGTAAAATGTATATTTTCATCAACTATAATGAAAACTGTAGGTTTCAAACAACTATGCAATATTTGGTTAGGAAGGAAGTTGCAAAACGTACATTTTAAATAAATGCTTGAGTTTAGCGGAGAGCTCTTAGATCTGTGATTCCTTTTCTCATGTTTGGGTCTGTATGCACCGCTGACCTTTGAGGATCCAAATTGCTACCCTGCTTCCTGGTCTCCTATGCTGAGATACCTGCTTATTTGACCATCTAGTAAAATAGTGGTCTACATGCCAAGGTGAGAGTACCCATCCTTACTGGTGGAGAGATCACTTTAAGTTTTTGGCTTCTCATCGTCACGTGGTGGAGAATTTTAAGATTTGGCTATCTTTCTCTTAGGCTGCGTACACACGATCAGACATGTCCGATGAAACATGTCCGACGGACCGTTTTCATCGGACCAGGCTGAAGTGGTCTGTTGGTCTGATGTGCGTACACACCATCGGACCAAAATCCCCTCGGACCAGAACGCGGTGACGTAGAAGTACAGGATGATCTCCTCTGGGCCCTGGACAGAAATGAGGCTTCAGCCTTGGTAATGCTGGATCTGTCAGCAGCATTTGATACCATCAATCATTCTAGACTACTTGATCGTTAAGGGACTGTGGCAGGCATTGATGGTACAGCATTGGCATGGATGACCTCATTTCTGCTGGACAGGGTTCAGAGAGTAAGGCTGGGACTGCACTCCTCTTCTGATAGTCCCCTGTCCTGTGGAGTCCCTCAAGGATCGACCTTATCGCCGATCCTGTTTAACATTTATATGAGGCCTCTGCTGTATATCATCCGCCGCCACAACCTATCTTTTCATGTCTATGCTGACGACACCCAGCTCTACATTCCTCTACCTAAGGATGGGGGGGCACAGATAACTCTGGCCACCTGCCTGGAAGAAATTCAAGCTTGGATGGGGGCCAATTATCTTATGCTTAATGGCTCCAAAACTGAGTGCATGGTCTTATGCAATCAGTCATGGGCGGGCGGTTTCCCTACTTTCCCTACTTGGCCAGACTCGTTTTCATCGGTCCCAGTACCAGTCACCCAGGTCAGGGATTTGGGTATCATCTTGGACGATAGACTAACGCTGCGACCACAGGTAAACCAGGTGGTGAGTTCTTGTCATTTCCACCTGAAACTCCTGAGGTCGACTTTTCGCTTCATTGAAGAATCGCACAAGATCTCTATGGTTAATGCCATTATTGGAAGTCGATTAGATTATTGTAACGCTTTGTACCTGGGTCTACCTAATAACATCATGCACAAATTGCAGCTTATCCAGAACGCCGCTGCAAGGCTACTCACGGGTGTTGGTCGTCGTGACCACATCACGCCATCGCTGAGAGCCCTGCATTGGCTACCCGTGAAGGAACGGGTTCTGTTTAAGACTGGTTGCATGGTGCACAGGGCTACCCATGGCAAGGGGCCAGTGTACCTGCAGGATAAATTCACCAAATATGTGCCTAACCGTACCTTAAGGTCGGCTAAATCAGAAACTTTGATGATCCCTAAATTTTGAAAGAAAAAATGCGGAGGGAGGAGGAGTGCGGTTCAGGGAGCACTGTTTTGGAACTCCCTGCCTCTAAAATTAAGGCTTGAGAATGATCTTTTTAAGTTCAGGAAGCTTCTAAAAACTGAGCTTTTTAGTCGAGCCTATGGAATCACATAGGTTTATAGTTTTTTTCTTTTGATTTGCTAACCATTTTAAAAATTGATTTGTTCCGCTGCCTGTGTGTCTTTTTGGTTGTTGCTGTATTGTTGTTCTTGGCGCATCGAGGCCTACGGGTAACTGACTGCGTTTGTACTATTTTGTACTTTTAAGAATTTTAATAAATAAATTAATAAATAACACAACGACGTGATGAAATAACAAAGTTCAATGCTTCCAAGCATGTGTCGACTTGATTCTGAGCATGCGCGGGATTTTGGTCCGATGATTTCGTGTACTAACCATCGAACATGTCCGACGGACAGATTTCCAGCGGACAGGTTTCTATGCATGTTTTGAAACTTTTGTCCGCTGGAAACCGGTCCGATAGGCCGTACACACGATCGAACATGTCTGCTGAAACTGGTCTGCGGACCAGTTTCAGCGGACATGGTCGATCGTGTGTACGTGGCCTTACATATTTCTGTGGACTTTATTTCATCAATTTAGTATAATTATTTTTCCTATATATTGTTTGTTTCACATGTGAAGAAGGATCCATATTCTCAGTAGGGGATCTCTCCGCTGATCGCTGCTGTGCAGACGAATGACAGGTCTGTGTCTGCTCCGTCATGCAGAGCGGACACGGACACAGGCTGCTCTCGCCTATGGGGCAATCAGATGGAAATGGACCACCTGTCCATTTCCATCTGATGCCATCCAATCTGCCAGATGGTTGAAGAATAGGTCTCCAATCCATATGTTTTTGGTGGACAGGTTTGGATGTTTGGATTGGATGGCGACGGGTGTCAGCGGACATGTGTCCATTGACATCTGCTACTCCATAGAAGAGACAGGAGGTTCGATCAGGTTAATTGGATTGGATCGCCTGTGTGAAAGGGGCCTTTTGGTAGTTCCAACTTTCTGTGTGGTCACTGGGACAGGAAGTAAGTGACAATCATCTTAGCAGAGGATTTAATCTTCCCCCACTCTATCCACAACTAAGGCTTACTGTAAATCTGGAGTTAACATGTATGTTAATATAGTCTTACACCCTATTGGCCTGACTTGAAGAATATGTCAGGGCAAATACTAAATATATAAATAAAATAAAATATTTTTAGTATCTGAAATACATTAACATGTCTAAAACAAATTCACATCTCACAATGTTTTATCCCTTTTAAAATTATTCAGGCACCGAAAAAATACTTTTGATGTGCTATAAACACGTTGTGCTTGTAACCACAACTTTAAATGGACAACGGTGCTTTTTCTAAAGTGAAATCCTAAGCTGCATTGTCAGACCTGGCTGCTGGACTACAGAACTCTACCTGTTCTTGCCTCTCTCTGTACCTCTCTACAAGCTTACATTTGTTTATTTCCCAACAAAACAATGCTACTGCCTGGAATTGCAAAAGTAGGCCCAAACACTATACAGTAAAACCTTGCATAATTTGTTACAGAAACATGCTTGTAATCCACTTGTAAGCACTTGTATATCAAAGCATTTTTTTACAGGGTATAAAAAAGAAGAGAGCCCCGTCTTAAGCCGCATACACACGATAGGTTAACCAGAGGACAACGGTCTGAAGGACCATTTTCATCAGTCAAAACCGATCGTGTGTGGGGCCCATAGGTTATTTAACCATCGGTTAAAAAAAAGCAAACTTGCTTTAAAATTTAACCGATGGATTGATAACCAATAGTTCAAAACCGATCGTTAGTATGCAAAACTATTGGTTAAAAACTTGCGCATGCTCAGAATCAAGTCGACGCATACTTGGAAGCATTGAACTTCATTTTTTTCAGCACATCGTTGTGTTTTACGTCACCGCGTTCTGATACAATTGTTTTTTTAACTGATGGTGTGTAGGCACATCAGACCATCAGTCAGCTTCATCGGTTAACCTAAGACAACTGTCCTTCAGACCGTTTTCATCAGTTTGACCGATTGCGTTTACGCAGCTTAAGAGTAGCAATAAGTTGCTAAATGTTGTACCTACATTAAATGTAGCAATATTGTTACACTTATGCCACGTACACGCAATCGTTTCATCCGATGAAAATGGACCGATGGATTTTTTCATCAGATATCCGATGAAGCTGACTTTCATCAGTCTTGCCTACACACCATCAGTTAAAAATCCGTTTGTGTCAGAACGCGGTGACGTAAAACACTACGACATGCTGAGAAAAATGAAGTTCAATGCTTCTGAGCATGCGTCGACTTGATTCTGAGCATGCGTGGATTTTTAACAGATAGACTTGCGCACAAACGATCATTTTTTTCTATAGTTTTTTTTAACAATCAGATAATTTTAAAACAGGTTCTAAGTTTTTTTCACCGATGGGGAAAAAAAAAGGTGGAGCCCACACACGATCGGTTCGTCCGATTTATTCTCAGTTGTGACATGACGCTACTCTAATATCAAGACATCGCTTGTAGATCAAGGCAAAATGTATTAAAACATTTTGTTTTTCTTGCAAAATGCTCTCAAACCAAGTTACTCTCAAACCAAGGTTTTACTGTATAAAAATAAGGCCTTTTACACCGGCCTTTCCACCAGCTCTGTCAGTAACAAGATTTGGACCGTGGCGTAAGGAGGACCATAGGAGACTTGCCCAGGTCCTTCGGGCAGACCCCACTTTAAGAACTGATATCCCTACTGATCCGACCTCCCGACACCCCATGCAGTGGCTTCACAGGCAACAGACCGCTTCCTACGTCCGAACCTTCCCATCCATTCCAGACATCCTTGCTGAGCCAACGGGATTTGAGGCGCTGCTTCTACAAGCAGAACCTCCAACACATGTGATATCTGAACTCTACTCCCTGCTGCTCAATATCTTCTCCCTTGATCCCCCACCGTTCACAGTGGCCTGGGAGACGGACCTACATCATCCTATCTCCCCTATTGACTGGCAGAAGTGTTTCACCCTGACGCACAAACTATCCTTGGCCACTAAGACCCAGGAGAAGGGGTTCAAGCTGCTAACGAGATGGTACAGATGCCCAACTACTATTAAACATTTTAACCCTGCAGTGTCAGATTCCTGCTGGCGGTGTCTGAGTTCCCGAGGAACCATGCTCCACATCTGGTGGGAATGCCCTCCTATCCAGGGATTTTGGCAGCGGATTTTCAAACTATACTGCAAACTGATGGCGACTTCTATCCACCCTTCCCCTGAGGTGGCTCTCTTATCTATACTCCCTGGCTCGTTTAAGTCTGTTAAAAACGATGTGCTGCGACACTTTCTGGGGCGGCCAGAGTGTTGATCCCCCGTCATTGGAGATCGGCGGCTACACCTTCCCTGGGGGACTGGGCTGTTGAAGTGGACCGCATTAGAGACCTTGAACGTCTGTTGGCGGAAGAGTGCGATAAAAGCGAACAATTTTCTCTCACATGGACTTCATGGTCTGTGTTCCGATATTCTTCTGAGTTTATTTCCTGGGCTGAAGGTAGCTTGGATGATGTCGCCCGGGTACCATGATGGAGTGATACTTGCCCCCCAATTCTTGCCCCACTTTCTTTCCCCCTTTTGTCTGCCATTGCTTCTTCTCCTTCTCTAGTTCTCTGACTACATTCTTAGGAATCCGTTAGACCACATACTATGGCCTTGGCCTGCCGTATGTTACTGGTTCGCTATCTGATCCCATATGTTATTTTTTCCATACAGATTAATGTGCACTCCCATATACTGCACCGTACGTGGGGTAGTACTGTTCACTTACCCGAAGTATGATTGATAGCCACGATGACTAAATCTTTCCCCTTTTTTTTTTACTATGCAGGGATTGCAGCACTTACGGCCTTGTGGTGGTCCTCATACTTATGCTCTTACTTCCATTCCTATGTAACATAGACATGTTTATGTTCTGTCATACAAGATGCATACTGTTGATGTATTCGATTTCGCCATTTGCAATGTTTAAGACGATATTTGTCTTTCTGCTTTTCTTTCTTTAATAAAATAAGATTGAATTAAAAAAAAGGCCGTTTTTCAGAAGAAACAGTTCTTGGGGGGGGGGGGGGTATGTCTGTAATGGCCGTGCATCCTTGGCATATAAATAGCTGTGCTTAGAAGTCATTTTGTTCATGTCACAAGTCGCCTATGCCATTTTGTCAGGTTATAAAGTACACAAACTCTTAACTGATGCCAATCCATTGATCAGACATACAGACCTCTCCATTACAAATTCCACAATTTCAGTCTGGAAACCCTAATTGGCTTTACACCTATGTTTTAGGCTTCATTTTTTGCAGTGTGCACCACAGCACATGGTAACACATGGCACTCTGTGGGGTGTGCTGTGAAATACACTCGCACAATTCACGTAGTGCTTACTGTAAATGTTAACTGCAGTATTCTTGCTTCCATATACCATTTGCACCTGCATCTGACATTGCTCGCAAATTTGAATATTCTCTGCTCCGAGTGCTAGGCCTTCAATGAGCACATCCTGCTCTGTCCATTCATAGCAATACAAAGTCCAAGGCTGCACTCTGTGTGTATCAACCATGTCTCAAAGTGAAAGTATAAGCTTCAGCTACCACTCCTTCCACCACAATTAAGCCCAATATGGGTATGCATGGTCAATGGATGGGGACTGTAGCCACAAGTTTGAGTTGTGGTTGATACACACAGTGGCTGGTTTACTAAAACTGGTGCACTCAGATTCTGGTGAAGCTGTGCGTGGTAGCCAATTAGCTTCTAACTTCAGCTTGCTCAATTACTATAAGCTTTTTCAATAAAACCTGGAAGCTGATTTGTTTCTATACAATGTTGCACCAGATTTTGCACTCTCCAGTTTTAATAAATAACCTACACAGAGTGCCGCCTGTGGCTTTTCATTTTTTATGATATGTATAATCCTTATTGTTTCTTTTAAAGCCCTAATGAAGGGGCGTTTTCTGCCCCTGAGACATATTGGCTCTATGATAAAGTCTCTAATAAGTTGAGAACTGGCTGAATAACTCTTGGCATTTAAATGTTAAAAGTGGGTGTGCTTTGGTGTGGAGAAGCAGTCAGCCCTGTTTCCAGATACGTCATTCACTACTATAAAGGAAACTTCTGGTGTCTCAGCACTATTCTTCCCTTTTTTTAAATATGTATTGGAATGTTTACAGTACAATGGAATAAAGTAAAGAAAGTTTGATTCATATATAGTCATGTACCTATAAAACAGAAAAAAGATTGGATACTTTAAGGTTGCATGTGGAGTTTGTAAGGTCCCGTTTGAGATACCAATTTGTATAGCGGAACGGTTGCATGAGTTTTTGCAGATCCTTGTGGGCGAACGAGTGTTCCATGAATTTACACCATCTCGTAAAGAATCGTGAGGTGGAGCGAAAGTTCAACACAATGGTGTCCAACCTTTTCAGATAGAAAAGCGATAAGAGGGCCTTTTTCACCGCCGGTAATTTTGGCGGTGTTGAGTTGATCCAATGTGACATTATAGTCCTGCGGGCCACCAGGAGGCAGATATGTGTCCAGTGAGTATTTTTACTTTTTAATAAATCACATACAAATGATAACACACATCAACTGTCTCTAGGCCTTTGGATGGCTTTTACAGGTACATAATTTGGCTAAAATACATTAAATGCACATGTAACCTTGTGGTGAAATGATTAGTCTGACAACAGAGTATTTTTAAATAAAGCATTGGTATTACACATAGTGCTTAATGAAGTGTAGTATATAGTATAATATATATATATATATATATATATATATATATGAGATATCTGTTTGGTTTATTTGTACGTTGAAACTTGGGCTGACTACTTGCAATGCTTTTATGATGTTTTCAACAAAAGTAGCATTTAAACAGCAATCTCTAGTATTCTAGTATTATGCGTTGAGAACAAGCAATGTATCAAAATCAATTTCTGCCAAATTTTTGACTCTTGGTCGTGTTTTGTACTGTGACCTGAATTCACTGGAAGCTGCTCGATAGAGGGAGCTTCCAGTGAATTAAGGTCACTTTTTTTCTGAAATGACTAAGGGTGATAACAATGCACAGGCTGGTTGTAGCAGAAGAGGAAGTGTGCCTGTGCTGTAAAATAGTTTTGGGAATCCAGGCTCTGTAAATTAGAAGATCTTGACACTTTGCAAATGCATGGAGCACTTACAGTGTTCAGTCCCACAAAGTTCCGCACGTGAAAATGTCAATAAAGAGAAAAAAACTGCTTGTTTGCAATATCAAATCACATGTCTGGAGGAAAATACATTTCTATCTTTTTATTTGGATGAATTTAATTTTACTGATATGTCGTTGGTTCTGAAATACTGGAATAAGTCACAGATAAAGAGTAGTAGTAGAAATATTACTAGTGCAACTCCAAGTAGAGTAAAAAATATGTTTATCTGCAACATCCAAAAAGACAAAAATTCCTATTTGTTTATGGGTATGACCCTACCACAGTCATACTGCTGTTTTTCAAAGAATGTAAATGTAATGTAAAGCCAAATTCATTTTAACAAAGGATGAAAAAGTGCCAGATAGGGGATGAAACCTATTCCATGACTTTGACAGGTCATGTGATCAGCCTATCGTTCTATCGTGGACTTATCTTGTCTTTCTATCATCTTCATGCCACGGCCTGCATTTTATGAGTGGCACATTTGCAGAGTGTAGTGTGGAGTAGCAGCATCTGTGTGTACAGTGAATAGAGGTACTCAAGCTCTGTTATAAATTGGCCATTAATTATTTTATTTTTTTCAAATTGTCAAATTAAAAGCAGTAGTGTACAGAAAAATTAAAGGTTAGATACCTTTAAGAAAATGTATCTTGGATTCATTACCCCTTTACAGTATAAAGCAATCAATAATACATGTAAACATTTCTTCATTTTCTGCTACCGTACCTCTATGTTTCTATCTTGGTGACCCCTCCAAATTCAATAAAATATAGGGCATAGGAGTGCCTGAACCAAGAACATACATTTCACAGTGCTATTTACGTTATACCTTTGTAAATGTCTGTCAAATAACAACTCTGAATCTCAACTTAGGATTTTCTACTTTGACTTTGTATTCATGGGTGTCTGCAAGGGGGGAGCGCCGCCCCCATAATCAGGGATCATCAAGGTGTCCACACATGGACACTGGTGTCTGGGTCCTTTCAGGGTCAACCACAGCCGCTGCAGACTTTTTTCTGAGTCTGCTGCTCTTTGAATCACTGAGACCATCCCTCCCTCACCCCGAATTCAATAGCTTGGGCCTCGGCTCGGCCCCAGTCCCTCCTGTGTAGAGAGATGTAGATCCAGCTGGCACGGCACCGCCCACTCAAGTGGAGTGGTGGTGGAGTCCTGCCTGCATGCGGACTGACTGTGGGACTGTCTAGGGGAGGGACTGTGCTGTGCAGCTCCCGCCTAGCGTGGGAGAAAAAAACAGAGAACAGGCAGGCAGCCTGACCCGAGGAGGAGGAAGCAAGGAGGACTCGTGGAGTGAAAAATATATATATAATATATTCTTTGCAGGGGGATTGAGAGCCTGGATTGTGGTGCTGCAGGAAAACCTGGGAATTCTATTCTATTCTATATACAGGTAAAAAAAAATTAAGAGTAAGAAAATTAAGTAAAGGGAGATTTATTTTATGGGGGACCTGCCCTGGCCTGGCCTGCACTAAAGGGGCTCTATATGGTAAATGATAATGACTAAGCTCCTCCCCTTCATGACATTGTTGAAAAGGGGAGGAGCATGAGTGACCTTAAAATGATGCCCCCAATGAAAAAAGTTCTGCGAACGCCCATGTTTGCATAGTGATATTAAAATCACGCAAGGAATTATGAAGTTATAAAACTTATTTTATACTCCCATCCAATCCACTGATGTTGACCCATCAACCAATAGTGGGGGGTTTGGCAGGGCTCTGAGTTTTCTCATGTACCAGAATCAAGACACTTCCTAAGAGCACAGAACGGAAGTTGCTGGTTTGTGCAAAGTTTCTTGTGGGAGTGGCGTTCATTTCATAACTTTGTTAAACATGGCAGGGATAACCAATTTTTTTTTTATTTTATAAGCACTTTCCCTATGAAGATAGACATGACCAATGTAGAAAAATAAATGCTGCACATTGTATGGCTGCTCAGTGCAATGACAGAGTTAGATGACTGTTCTATAAAAATAGTCTTCAAAGCATTTAGTTCCTTCCAGGATCAATACTTCTGTTAGGAGACTGCACTGTGTCCTTCGTATAAGTGACACAAAGAAGGAAAGATAAATGAAGAATAACTATACCTTGGAGAGTATCAGATATTTCAGGCAATCATAACTAATTACTTCTCAAAATGAGCTGAGTGGGATGAGCAATACATGTCTTCCTCGCAGCTTTAACCTTAAGGAAAGGAAGGAAGTTTGCAATAACCATGAGAAAAATATTGCTTTCACGGCAGTGTTCAGTAACTGAAAAAAAATCTTCCTTTCTAAACTTTGAACTGTTATGGTGAATAACAGAGCAGTTGTTATTTAAATTGAATATATGGAATATTAAAGTGGTTCTAAAGCCTAAACATGGTTTACCTTAAAGCGTAACTCCACTTTTGTTGAGAAAGAAAACATTCCCCTCTGGGTGATCAATGTTCATTGCAAGGATTTTACCAAACTTTGTTGCAAACTCCTTCTTGTTGTTATTCTAAAGAATTAGCAGTTCATTTTTCTGTGTCCATGTGGAGACTAAATCTATATGGGAGTGGTTTTATAATTATCAGTCAACTGCTGCACCTGCAGGGGACTATTGAGGAAATTGGCAAGGTCTGCATCTGTTTATTCATGCTTTCCTTTTGGGAGTATCTCACCAAAAATTACGTTTTTGTTACAGGGGATGCCAGAAATCTGATGTGTATCTAAGTGCAGACTTCTGGGAAAATAAGAAAGCCAATCCCATAAGCAGGAAATTATATTTTCAGGGGGTATTTTGTACACCATCAATGTACAGAACACCTCCAGGTAGCCATATTCCATTGCATCTTACAGAAAATGAGAGCATTACAAATTGAAAAGGAAAGGTAATTTTTAATAACATTCAATTAAAATATGACTTGAGATGCAATTAAATACGGTATATTGTTTTATTTTATTTGGTCCCTTTTTTTCCCATGAAAGTGGAGTTACCCTTTAATGCATTCTTTTTATTAAGGTAAAAAAATGTTCTAGCATTGTTTTTGGCCAATAATCCCCCCTATTATTAACCTGAGCTCTCATTTGATCCAGCGCTGTACACGTCTGCAACTCTTCTCTCCCCTCAGTTCCATGTCTCACTGGATTTGCTGAGTTACTGGGAGCCATTTGGTTCCTTCTGTTGTCAATCAAAGCCATTGATTGACTGCCAAATTCCGCTATCTGTGTCAATGGATGCAGCAGGGGAGTTTGAGAGCGAGTATGCACAAGTGTCCACATGGGGCAGGTAAATATAGAGAGGTTTTTTGTTTAAAAATAATTGCTTATAATCACTTTAATGTGGGTGCTTTAAGCTAATATAGACTGCATTGGAAGCCCGATAGGACAAACTCTCTCCCTGTACATGGACCTTTTCTGTTTGTGTGCAGTCCTATATAAAAATAAAATGTTGTACGGGGTTGCTTGCCAAATAGGGATAAACGTGGATGTTGTGTTACATCCTAAAGTCTAAATGCACTTTTGTAAAAAAAATATTGAGGCTTTAGTGGAGCAATTTAATCCTGATGCAAATATTGTATGGACGTTTGTACTTCACATCTACAGATGCTTTCCTCCGTGTAGTAACACAGTTTGTAAACAGGAATTTGAACACAAAAGACTTGACGTGATTGCAGCCCTAAGGGGACATACCCCGAAATCTTGTCCTGAAAAATTGTATGTTAGTGCAAATAAAAAAAGTATCACGGACAGTACTCAATTTTCTCTAACACAAAAGACTGGAATAATAGATCAGAGCTGAGCTAACATAGGATTAATTGCTCTTTTAGCAAGCTTTTTGGTCTCCTCAGTTACATTAACTCAGAATTCCGCTGCTCTGCCACTCTAGAGGTAAATTGTATGGGTGTGGGCTTCCCAACTTCAGACTCTGACCTGTAGCCAGAGAGGGAGTAAAGTAATAAAAAAAAAACAGTTTATGTGCATAATGGACAGCATAGCGAATCATGGGAGAGATTCTCTCATTGTATTTGAAAATGGTAAAGATGCACTGTATGTCCTGAATAAGAAAAAATGTGCCTTTTGAATAATGGGTATCTATAGAAAGTAGCCCTCTTTTTGTGCAATGACAGTGCAGGAAACAGTCATTGTGAAACAAACTTAAAGGATTACTAGCTAAATAGCTTCCTTTACCTTACTGCAGTCCTGGTTTCATGTCCTCATTGTTAGTTTTTGCTTTGAAGTAGCTGTAATAATTCTCTGATCTCCACACTTCCTGCTTTTCTGGCTCCTTATGAAAAAACTCATGCTAGCGTTTTACTGTGGTCCATGATCAAAGAGGTGTAATTACTATGGGTCAGATTCAGGTAGATGGGCGAATCTTTATTCTGGCGTAACGTTGCTCATTTACGTTACTCCGCCGAAACTTTAGGAGAAAGTACTGTATTCACAAAGCACTTGCTCCTAAAGTTGCGGCGGCATAGTGAAAATGGGCCGGCAGAATTCAAATTGGGTGGGTAGGGGGCGTGTAGTATTTAAACTAGGCGCGATCCCGCGGCGAACGAACTGCGCATGCGTCGGCCGTCAATGTATCCCAGTGTGCATGCTCCACATTAGGACGGTGTTTTCTACGTGAACGTCAATGACGTCAATCCCCATTCACGGACGAGTTACGCAAATGACGTGAAACTTTTTCAATTCGACGCGGGAACGACGGTCATACTTAACATAGGATGCGCCACGATCGTCCGATGATGGATCGTACGATTTTCAGATCGACCGTTCATCCGATATTATTCGATCGGACAAGCGCAAAAAATTTTCTCGTACGATGTCAGATCGTACGATTTTCGTTTAGTCAGTACAGCCGTCATCCGAAAACACAATACAAATACATTACAACACGTGACATCACTTCCGATAATTTTTTTCTGTCGTACGAGAATTTTCGTGAGTTTAATAACCTATTTTATTTTACTTGCTATTATTAAGCGAAAAAAGTCGTACGATCCATCGGCCGATATTCGGATCGTGTGTATTGGCTATTAGGCTGGCCATACATGTTCAATTCTCTTGTACAATTTTCTTTTACATTTACCAAAAAACATATAATATGAGGTCAAACTAAACATCACTTTCAATTGTATGCAATCAGGCAGGCCCTTGCACTACATAGTTGAAGGTAAATCTAAAGAAAATTGTACAGAAAATTGCACAGAAAATTGTATCATGTATGGCCAGTCTTATATATTTGTTTTGTTTATAAAAGCTAAAATGAGTGGATCCATTAGTTATACTGGGTTTTGGTTTTGTACCTTTTCAGGAATCCAATTTGTTAATTCCTATTAAGGATGCTTTTATTGAAGGTCAGGCAAAGGGTTTTACATCTTTACAAAAAACATTACTATCAAGCTGAGTGGCAATAGCAACCTTGGATTAAGCTAATAACTGCTAAAATACAGAGGACTATATTATCCAGGTTCAATTTGAGTTATTATGCTTTCTTAGCATCTGCAGATGGCAGGAGACCTTAGTTGATTTTGTTAGCTTCTCAATCAATAACTGTGTAGCAGGGCAGAATAACAGAAATGAACATTGTTAGTTTTACTTAGAAATTTGCAAAATTTACTCTTGATTTGGCGGTCATGGCTTAATTATTCTCCACCTAGAATGCACTGCATGCTTACTGGAAATTCAGACCATACAGTACCTCCCCTGGCAGCCTCTGGGGTCCCACCCCCCTTCCCTTCTTTCTTCACTCTGCCCCCCTCCCCCCACCTTTTCCTCCCTACCTGTGTTTTGCCTTAATCAACACCGCTTTCTCTATTCTTTTTCATCTACCGTGTCTTCTCTTATTTTTTCACTGAAACACATCTCTTCACCTATGGCTGTTACTTAAATTTCCACTTATAGGCCTCTACACCAACTGATATCCTGCGACATTGCTCCTAAGGGCTCTTTCACACGAAGCGTCCGTTCAGATCCGCCTGCCAGTTTTTTTTGTGGACCTGAATGGACGCTCCGTGCTCCTCTATGGAGCCGCGGATGTCAGTGGAGACATGTTCGCTGACATCCGACCCGCTCCCGGTCCGTGTTCATCCGATCCCCCATAGGGGAGAGCGGAGAAAAGACAGGGCGGTCCCTGCACAGTGTTCGGGGACCGCCCAGTCATCCGGCAGCTCAGTGGAGATCAATGGAGCGATCCCCGCTGAGCAAACGGAGGTGCACGGGGCGGATCATTACTGATCCGCCCCGTGTGAAAGAGCCCTAATTCTCTGTCTTATGATTGACAGCACATATTAGTCATCTCTACTATAGCAACTTCAAATTTATTACGTATTTATGGTAAGCTTGTCTTATCTAATTCAGGTCCACATTTCTTTATTAACCACTTAAGACCCGGACACATACGCTGCTAAATGACCCAAGGTGTTTTTACAATTCGGCGCTGCGTCGATTTAACAGACAATTGCGCGGTCGTGCGACGTGGCTCCCAAACAAAATTTGCGTCCTTTTCTTCCCACAAATAGAGCTTTCTTTTGGTGGTATTTGATCGCCTCTGCGATTTTTATTTTTTGCGCTATAAACTAAAATAGAGCGACAATTTTGACAAAAATCACTATTTTTTTACTTTTTGTTATAAAAAAAATCAAATAAACTAAATTTTAGTAAAACATTTAGGCCAAAATTAATTCAGCCACATGTCTTTAGTAAAAAAAAAAATCGCAATAAAAAAAATAGCTACCTAGCGGGAACAGCGACACTAAAACAGCGATCAGAAAAATGATCGCTTAGTGATGCTGGCAATAGGGAGTGAAAGGGTTAACTAGTGATCAGGGGGTTAAAACTTTATTAGGGGGGGTGGGGGGGCTATCCTGGACCTAACACTAACTGACTTTTACACTGCCTGTCACACTGACACTAAATGCAGTGATTAGATCACTGCATTCAGTGACACTGTGACAGGGGGTGGGGGGGGCGATCACAAGGGGTTAATGTGCCTATGTGCGTAAATTTACGCCCTTGTGCCTGTACGAGCCATGTTGTGGCCGTAAATGTGCGTGTGGGGGTCCTTAAGTGGTTAAGGCATTAAAATGAAATCATAGGTATGACAGGAACATGAAAAGATGACGTGTTTCCTGTTAAATTCAGCTCTTACTTGAGGTTTGAACCTTTTAATCTTCCTGTCATACCTGTAAAATCTTTTAATGCTTCAATAAAGATACCGAGGAGTGCAGCAATATTTTGGATTTTTGCATGTTACTGAATCACACAGATGAGTTCTGCAGCACCATTGGTTCCAGTTCACAACTTGTGAGAGTTGGTTACTCACCTAGAGAGGCATTACTTTGGTTTTACTGTACATGTCCACACATATTGTATTCAGACTCTTATTGCTTACATTGTATTAACTTTATATAATTGTAATGGGGTCCAGAGGCTCACTCTGTGATCTTGAAATGTTCCTTTAATAAAAACTTGAAATGTGCAGAAGTTGAAACGAACCAACTAGAAGTCAGCAATCTGAAACAAGGTAACATTTATTTGTTGCCTAGTCTGTTGCCTAGTCTGACATCAGCTGTTATTTTTTAGTTTTTATTATGGAATAAATGAGGCATCTAATAGCTACTTCAGTTTGTTTGTTTTAAGTAGGTTTGACTTTACATAGGCATGAAGGTCTGTGAACCCCAGACACCCACAAACCAGATACAATCATCAGTAGAATTCAGTATGAATGCAAGAGTTGCACTTTGCTGAAGGAGCTGAGCCAAGTTCTCACCAAACGTGTATGACTGTGCCTCCCTTTCCATTCAGCTCCTACTATTGTTTCTATTAATGAAACATGATCCATGAATGGAAGAGGTGGACCTTTCAATCATCCTCCCATCATCTATTCATAGATCATCGTCCATTCATAGTATCTACAGAATGGCTGCTATGAATAGAGGAGCTGGGTGAATAGGGTGTACATAATTGGTCACTCTTGATGAGTGCCTGTCATAGCTCCCTCAGCTCTCTTTGGTGGCAGGGGTGGTGTATGTGTGTGTGTGTGTGTGTATGGGGTGGGGGCATCAAAGGATGAGCATTTAAAGAACAGCAGGAGCCAGATGCACAAAGGACACATTGGATCAATAGGAAGTAATGCCATGTGTGTTTTTTATTATTATTATTATTATTATTATTAATGTTAGTCTTTAGGATTAGAACATAAAAACTAAATTCTGGTTGCAGTCTGTGAGTAGGTCTAAAATTTGTTTCTATGGGCCAGATTCAGGTAGAGTTAGGCTGAGTTGGAGTTCCGAAGTGATCGGCGCAATTGAATTTCGCCATCGCATCGCAACTTTAATTTAAAAATGGCGCCGGGGGCGTTCCCGCTGATTTACGCTGCAAAAATATGTTAATCAGTGGGAATCGGCAATTCACGATCGTATTCGGGCACGACGCAGTGACTTTCCGACGTTTCCGTAAGCGATACGCGGCGTAAAGATAAAGCAGCCCCCTAGTGGAGTATCCTATGTTAAGTATAGCCGTCGTCATCGTGTCGAAAAAAAAAAATCGCGTCGCTTGCGTAAAACGTCCATGAATGGGGATTTGACGTCATTGACGTTCACTGACAGAATTTGGAGCATGCGCACTGGGATGCATTGACAGTCGACGCATGCGCAGTACGTTCGCTGCGGGATCGCGCTTAGTTTAAATAATACACGCCCCGTACCCGCCCAATTTGAATTTCGCCGGCTCATTTGCAATACGCTGCCGCAACTTTAGGAGCAAGTGCTTCATGAATAACAGCACTTGCTCTTAAAATTTCGCCAGCGTAACGTAAATGAGAAACGTTACTCCAGAGCAAAGATGCTCCAATCTACCTGAATCTGGCCCTATATGTTTTTTATTGAGGTCACATCAAAACAAAGCAAATACCATCCAAGCCGAGGAATAGTGACCATTTAAATATTGCTGAAAATACAAACATGAATTCTCATAAAAAAATACATCAAGGGGACCTCAGTGGTTCCCATATCAATAGAATATGGTAACATACAAAACACCCAATATGTGTATAGCTCTATAGTTGTTGCTCAATGTTGGTATGAGATCCAGATAGAATTGAGAAAAAAAAGGCATGAGCAGTTTATGTAGACAAAGAGGTGGGGGAAGGGGGGAGGGGATAAGGCTTGGAGGGGGTGAGGAAGAGAAAGCCGTAGTGTAAGGGGAAGAGGAAGCGGGAGAGTAAGTGAGGGAAAGTCTGTCGGACGCAATAGGGGAGGAATAACAGGGGTGGCTTTTAGCCTCCCGCCTAAGAGGGGGGAGGTATAAATGTCTTCCCTCATTGTCCGCAGAAAGAGACAGGAGAGCAATCCAAAGCCATCCCAACCTCTACCGGTAGTCTACAAATTAAAGGTAGTCTTGGCATTGCTCAGTTGTTTTAAAGTGTATCCAGCAAGCCCACATGCAAACTTTGGAAGATGATCTTGAAATATATGTATAACTTCCTCCCTTTCTTCAATATTATTCAATCTTTTTAACCATTCCTCTTTCATTTGAGCATGTGTTAAACGCTAATGTACAGGGATGCAAAGTCAGATGGCATTCACTATAAACATAGCTAGAGACTTGTGGTAGAATTTTCTAGATAAATATGTGTGGTGTAGAAGGAACTTGGCTGGTGTAAACATCAGGGTGAATGTGGATACTTGGGAAATTAGCTTGTGATCTTCTTTCCAATAGAGCTGATGACAGGGGAGTCTAATGTTTTTCTTCTACTCATTTTCATAATTTTCCCACATTATACGTACTACCATGTTTAATTACTTCCATCATATTTTGTAGAGATATAACAGAAGCAGATGTGGTATACAATTAAGGAGCAGGCTGCTTCAGTAACTGAGTTAGCAACAGAGCAAACTACGTGTCTCTGTTTCATTCATGTAATGTTTGCAAGTTGTCTAAAGTCTTTTCAGAAAGTTGTCTGCATGAGGAAGTCAGATTGAAAAGCTCTGCCTTTTTTAAATAGCACATCGCATTCGTTGACAAAAATGCAGAGCTTGTTATTTATATAACAGCCCAGACAATAAGTGTACTTGTTAATTGTTCAGACATGGATAACTGCCATTCTCTGTTACAATTCCTTTATATTTTGCTCTCAGCTTCTCATTTAAGATAGCTAATTACACAGCACAAGCATATGTAGGATTCTTCTCTGTGCTCAACTAGATGAGGGCATTTAAGGAGACATAACTTTTGCTTCGAAGACTAATTGGTGAGAAAAAGAGGAGACAGACTGCATGGGTGGTCTGGGAAGAGGAAGATTAATAGAGTAATGGCAGTCAGTTCTACTCTGTCCTATATGAGGTACTGTCAAGGACAACTTGTCAAGCTGAAAAACACAGTGGATGTGAAAATTCTTACATAACTCATTTTCTCAGCTGTTTATATGTTGTAGACTGAAATTCTAGTGACATGGATTTTATTTATGTGAACTTTTTTCCATTACAAATTGTTTAAGATCCCCTAGAATAAAATTATTTAAAATATTTAGATTGAGTAATCTCACATTTATATAAAATACACCGTTTTAGCAATTGTTAAATTACATATTTTACACAAACATTGTTTTATTTGTCCAGACAAAAATGTATTATGGGTCTTGAAAAATAAATAATGCAATATAGTGGGGTTTATGTATTGAAGCAATAGAGAATTTTCACTATGCAACATGAATGTTCACTCAAAATATTTTTCAGGTAAAATCCGGTTTTTATTTCTCTTGCACATTATTGTTTATTGAAAGTACATTAGGTCGAATCTTATTCAATAAGTTCACATTCACTTTTCTAAATTAAGGTTTTTTTAGTCCTCTAATAAACCAAACCCCATTGTGTATGCAAACCTAACATTAGAGTTTTGTTGACATGCTTTGTTAAAGCTTATCTCAACCCAAAAAAACAAAAAAATATAAATTGTAGCCTTCCAGCCCTTGAAGGGCTGGCTGTATTTGCTTTATTTTTGAGTTTGTATACTACATTTTCAACTGGGTAACCCGCAAATACAGTAACACACATCCGTCCCTGGCTGGTTACTTTTACTTCTCAATTTTAACTATATAGAGATAGCCAAAGCGCCTCCCTCCAAAGCTGCCTATAAGAGGTCCCTAGCTATGAATTTGGTTAATGTAGCCAGCTTAAAGCGGGGGTTCATACATACCATTTTAGCGATATTTTCACCCCCGACTTCTGGGTAGTGAATCCCACGGGAGTGGGCGTTCCTATTAACCACTTCCCGACCGCCCACCGCAGGTATACATCGGCACTTTAGAGATGGATATCTCGGTAACGGCAGCAGCTGCTGCCACAACCGAGATATCCATCTCTTCTGTGGGCAGTCGGGTAAACGATAATGGCGGTCTCCGCGGCGGAATCGCCGCGAGATCGCCGTTATCAGTGGCGGACGAGCGTCCCCCCCCCTCCCGCTGCGCTCCCGCGCTCTCCGCCGCTTACCGGAGCCGTCGGTAGCGGCGGAGGCGATCGGGTGCGCTCGTCTGGTCAGCGGGGATGCGAGTGAGGGAAAAAATTTCCCTCGTCCATCCCCGTAGCTCTGCTGGGCGGAAGTGACGTCAAACGTCAGTTCCAAACAGCGTCTTAAAGAGACATTTTTTTTTAAATGTCATTTGAAAAATGACATTTAACATTTTTTTTTTTTTTTTGCATTTTAGCCTAAATATGAGATCTGAGGTCTTTTTGACCCCAGATCTCATATTTAAGAGGACCTGTCATGCTTTTTTCTATTACAAGGGATGTTTACATTCCTTGTAATAAGAATAAAAGTGATAATTTTTTTTTTTCTTTTATTTTAGTGTTAAAAATTGGTAAAATTAATACAAATAAATACGAAAACAAAAAAACATTTTTTTTAAATCGCCCTGTCCCGACGAGCTCGCGCGCAGAAGCGAACGCATACGCGAGTAGTGCCCGCATATGAAAACGGTGTCCAAACCACACAAGTGAGGTATCGCCGCGATCGTTAGAGCGAGAGCAATAATTCTAGCCCTAGACCTCCTCTGTATCTTAAAAAATGCAACCTGTAGAATTTTTTAAACATCGCCTATCGAGATATTTAAGGGTAAAAGTTTGACGCCATGCCACGAGCGGGCGCAATTTTTAAGCGTGACATGTTGGGTATCATTTTACTCGGCGTAACATTATCTTTCACAATATGTAAAAAAATTGGGCCAAATTTATTGTTGTCTTATTTTTTAATTTAAAAAAGTGAATTTTTTCCAAAAAAAGTGCGCTTGTAAGACCGCTGCGCAAATACTGTGTAACAAAAAGTATTGCAATGACTGCCATTTTATTCTCTAGAGTGTTAGAAAAAAAAATATATAATGTTTGGGTGTTTTAAGTAATTTTATAGCAAAAAAAAATGTTTTAGTCTCGTAAACACCGAATCTGAAAAACAGGCCCGGGGCTAAAGTGGTTAACGACTTGCCGAAAGAAGCCAAACGTCGAGTCGGCTTTATACGGTGCTATACTGCGCCTGCGCACCGACGTTCGGCTTCTTTCGGCAAGTCGTGACGCACTGTATGCGCCTGTCGGGGGCACGTCAATCACTTAGGCTGTTAATAGGAATGCCCACTCCCACGGGATTCACTACCCGGAAGTCGGGGGGTGAAAATATCACTAAAATTGTATGTACGAAAAAAAAAGAGGTGCATACTCTCACTCTCAGGAGTCTGCTCAATGTAATGTTAGAACCCCCGCTTTAAGCATTTTGGTTTATTAGCGCTTCACCCACATTCCATCTTTCGGAGAATGGGTTGCCATAATTAATAAAATGGAAGATATGGAGGCGTTGATCTATACAAAGCTAGACTTCAAACATGTCTTTCTTCTTCCATCTCTTTTACGTGGGTGTGGTCGGGATTAGTAGTATACAAAAGAAAGATAAAATGTAATGCTTCCAGTTCATCTCGCAGGAAGTAACAAGGGCACCATATTTCTGGAAATATTAACAGGTATTTTCTGTGCTTACTAAACAATTAAATTAAACACATCTAAGGACTGTTAAAATGGAATAAAAATTATAATTTTGTTCTTGAGTTTAGATATCCTATAAATGAGATTATCAAGCTTTGTATAAATGGTCTTTGCAGGTGTTTTGTTTCAGTAAAAAATAATTAGCTGGCAAGCTTGCTCAAAAGCCCTCCAACATAACCTCATAGATGAGGACTGGGATGTCATAGACTAATATGCTAACAAAGGTTTCCTGAATGTAGCTATTCAGAACTGCTATAAAATTCAAACGTGTTGGTACAGGACCCCCGCACTCCTGTATAAGTTCTCACCTCCTATACCAAGCATGTGCTGGAGATGTTGTTCAGACTTAGGCATGATGCTCCAGGTTTGGTTGGCCTGTGAGGATCTCCATCCTTTTTGGTGACTGATTAATGACATTATTGCACAAGTTACCGCTTATATCTTGGATTTCACACCTAAACAATTCTTACTACATCATATATCTCTCTCCACAGCTGCCTATAGGAGGTCCCTAGCTTTGCCTTTGGTCAATGCAGCCAGATTAAGCATTTTGGTTCATTGGCGCTCCACCAAAATCCCATTGATCGGAGAATGGTTTGTCAGAATTAATAAAATAGAAGAGAAGAGTTAATCTATATGTCTCATAACCGATTGCATACATTTATGACAATTTGGTCTTGCCGGTCTCATTTCAACACAACTGAGCAATACAAGAACTATCTACAGTAGATCACCTAACTATGGCACTAATGCCACGTACACACGATCAGTTTGTCTGATGAAAACGGTCCATCAGATGAACCGATCGTGTGTGTGTGGCCCCCATCGGTTTTTTATCCATCAGTCAAAAAACTAGGAACTTGTTTTAAAATTATCTGATGGTTAAAAAACCTATAGAAAAAAACAATCGTCTATGGGTATGTCCATCGGTTAAAATCCATGCATGCTCAGAATCAAGTCGACGCATGCTCGGAAGCATTGAACTTAATTTTTCTCAGCATGTCGTTGTGTTTTACGTCACCCCGTTCTGACACAATCGTTTTTTTAACTGATTGTGTGTAGGCAGATTCATCGGATATCTGATGAAAAAATCCATCAGACCGTTTTCATCAGATGAACTGATCATGTGTACAGGGCATAAGACTTCTTTGAGCACATCCTATGCTTTTATTTGCATGGTGTAGTTCCAATTCCTGCATCTCTTTAGAGGAGGAGTGTTTTCAGAAGGTGCAACATATCATTCTCCCCCTTTCTCCTCAACACCATCCCCTTCCCTTTTTTCCCATCCCCACCCCTTTCTGTGTATTTTTTTTCCCCACTCAGAAACCACCTTTCTACAGTAGATTCTTATCTCTTTCCTTCACCTACTACTATATGATTCCTGTTAGGAGTCCCCTCTGCATATATTCCTTAAAGGAACTTATATCGGACTAATTTTCCTTACCTTTGGAAATTGGTTTCTTCTTCACATTATTCACATTTACTTCATTGATTTGTGTTTTGTGTACTACCTTTTGGCTACTTACTCACAGTTTTATTGCTTATTATGCCTCTCCAGTGTGACTCCCTTATCTTAATACTGTTTGTTTGCATATTCACTTATATATATTTATCCATATGTGACCAGTACTTGTACTTTTTACTTGCATTTTGCTATAAGACCTTTAATAAAATGTTTATGGACATTGTTTGTTGATCATTTATAATAGTTGCCATAATACCCCACAGGTGAAAGAGGCATTACTTTATAGCTATAGTTCCATTATGATAGTCTAGCCCTCCATGAAATTATATGCTTATTTGTGTAAACATAT
Source organism: Rana kukunoris (assembly GCA_029574335.1). Classification (NCBI taxonomy): domain Eukaryota; kingdom Metazoa; phylum Chordata; class Amphibia; order Anura; family Ranidae; genus Rana; species Rana kukunoris. The sequence continues at coordinate 124,966,965 of CM056053.1, forward strand.
AATTGGACAGGTATTAACTACCTAATATTATAAAGGTAACAAATACTACATTAGGGGAACAGGTTGCAGCTCAGGATTTCCAGCATAAGAATGTCCACCCAAGTACTGATGTTTCAATTTTGGATTTGATTTCTTACAAAACAGCTCTACCTTGATGTTGTAAATTTGGTAACTGATTCTAAGAGCCAGCATATGCCTTCTGTTTGGATCTACCGTTAACATAATTTATGCTGTAATGTGGACATGTTTTTTACGTCTGTGTGGTAGTAGATATAATGTCAGTCATTTAGAGCCAGTTCACACTGGGGCGACCTGGGATCCGACTTCAAGTCACCCAAGTTGCCCCAAGTTGCGTGGTCGAGAAAATGAATGGAAGGGAATGGGAGCCATCTTAATGTACACTACTGAAATCGCTCTGACTTCAGAAAAGGTTCCTGTACTAATTCAATCCGACTTCTAGGCAACTTGTAGGCAACTTGTACCCATTGATTTCAATTTAAGTCACCTCAGAAGTCTGATCACTGTCTTAACTGAAGCAACAATACAGGAAGAGAGCATACATTTCTCAGGCAAACCCCTTCCTCCCCCATCCCTCCCACAGAGCTGGTTGTTGTTTGATTGGCCACTGGAAAGCCTCCTGTCCTGGAGGCGACTTGAAGTTGCCTTGTACTGTTCTGGAGGCAACTTGAAGTTGCCTTGTAAGTTGCCTGATGCTTCATACTCAAGTCGTGCCAAAGTTGCCTCCCAAAGTCTTTCTGGAAGTCGTGTTGCCCCTGTGTGAACGGGCTCTTAATGTAATGTAAAAATAACAACTGCAGAAAATGATAATGTAAGTAAATATCATGCATTTTTTCTCCGCTTGATGTTTTAAAATATAATCTAGCAAAACGTAAACACTTAAAAGCTTATGGGCACGTTTATCTCACAAAAAGAAACACTAAACATAAATATTTTAGTAAAGAATCTTTTTTTTTTAATTGACTATATTTGGTATTTACCTCTTTTAAAACCCACAGAGACATGTATTTTCATGCTCACTGTATTAAGGTTTAAAGTCTGTTGTAAAATTAAAGTTAAAGTCTGTTTGAAATGTGAAGTCACAAGTAAAATAAATATTTTGTCATTGCATGTCTTAAATTCCAATAGGACTAAACGTAGATATCTGGGTATAATTAAGAAATTTATAATCAAATAGAAATGTTTTGTAATCCATACAATCCATGTAATAATCTACTTTTTTTGCAATAACATTACGTAGAACCCACAAACATTATATATTTTTTTCATCAGAGGTCCTATAGAATCTATTAGACCCCACATTTCTCCTCTAGCCGCCCATGCAGCCAATCATACACAGATTGGTCTGATTGGCTGCTTTCCTGGCAGCTGGTGGCTAAGTAAACAAAGAGGCGGAACCGGAAGTGATAACACTCGTCGCTCCCTGTTTCTGGAGTTACAGAGAGAGGGGAATGATGTCAGTTCCTCTCTCTCTGTTCAGGGTAGCCATTGCTGCCAGCTGCATTCCTCCCAGGCACTGCCGTAGGACGATAAAGCCCAGGTCTGGGAGAGGCGACCGCGGCAGGATCATGCAGATCACTTCTGCATGAAAGAGAATTGCTGACTGAAAACAAACATACTGGAATGATGCCTGTAGGTGCAGATATCATTCCGTTATAGCCACTGAAACTGGGGGACGTCCATGAACGTCCTCCCAGTGGGAAGTGGTTAAAGCATGTGCTATCACAACAGTATTCATAATATGCAAAAATCCACAATATTAAAAAATGATAACAAATAAATCAGTATAAATTCCAATGCAAAAAAGTCCAAAAAATGTAATAAATATCACTGTAAAGAAAGTGTCTTCCAACAGCTAATGGAAATCCTCTCCACCACTTGGGAGCAATAGAGCTAAAATGCACTCACCAACACTAAATCTGTCAGAGGAAAGCAGCAACATGCACGTTAGGCCTTGTACACACGAGGGTATAAATCCGCTGAAGATGGTCCGACGGACCATTTCAGCGGAAAAATCCCCTCGTGTGTAGGGGCAAACGGACGCTTTTTGCCGGATTCATCCGGCGGAAAAATTCCAAAGCATGCTTTGAAATATTTCCGCCGGATAGCTGGCTGGCAGATATGTCCGCTGGTTAGTACGGCAAACCAGCGGACATATCTTGCCGCACATGCGTCGTATCCTGTGAATGGATCCGACGCATGCGCGCGGAAGTGTTTACTTCCTGGTGCGGTGACGTGGCGGCGTCAACGTCACCGCCGCGTCACCGCGCTGTCCGCCGGTGGGGAATTTGATCCGATGGTGTGTACAGCCATCGGATCAAAACATCCCGGCGCAAATATACGCTGTAAACGGTCCGGGGACCGTTTACAGCGGATATTTCCCGTCGTGTGTACAAGGCCTTTGTGTCAACAGGATACTTTACACGTGGTCAACCAGCTCCATTCTCACAATGAGGACACCTCGCAATACCTAATTTGACCACTGGTCCAACGCATTCCATGTGAATGCACATCTTCAGCATCTTCTGGAGGCACTGCATCATTTTCTTTGTTGTTTAATTAATAAACACTTAACCTCAGCTCTGCCATAATCTTCCTGTATGGCATCTATGTATAAATCAAATGTAAATACTCTCATACTAAATTTTATATTGACTATTATTTATATCAAAATAAAATTTCATATAACACTGTGACATTATTTAGAGTATATCCTCTGCACATACATATTATCACATTTCAAGATATAAAACGGATTAGAAATGTTGGAGATTACAGTTTGTGAAAAACACATTGGACTGGCATGCTGTTCATAGAGAATAAATGTGTTTAAACAAACACACTACTGTATTTGCTGGCGTATAAGACTACATTTTATACTTAAAAAAAATTGCCAAAAAACAGGGGTCTTCTTTTAAGCCAGGTCAGCTGCACAGATGCCTGCTGGATGTGCGGTAATACTGTATGTAGCGTCGGCTACATACTGTATATACCACTTAGCCAATCCCAGTGAGCGATGTATTCAAATGAATACAGAGCCTGCTCGGATTGGGGTAACAACCTCTACCAATCCGAGTGCCTACATACAGTAGCCAGCTCGGATTGGCTTTGAGAGTCAGAGAGGCGTGGGCTGATGATGTTACAGCCTCTGCCAATCCAAGCAGGCTTTGTATTCATTAATAGAATACATCGCTCACCGCGATTGGCTCCAGCTCCAGCAAGAATGAAGAAGAATTTGGCTCCAGAAGACAGAAATACGAAGCATCGGAATGGGGGTCATCTTATACGGTGAGTACCGGCAAAAAATCATAAAAAAAAATTTAAATGAGGGGGTCGTCTTATACGCCGGCAAATACGGTAAGTCATCTTGTCTCTATGAAAGTGTATTTTTCTGTTTGTTTTTTTTATTTCACAACCTGAATGTGGATGTGGCTTGCATGGCTTTACTCTGTAGCTCTGTGTTTTGGTTAATGTCCTTGACAAAGCCATTCCAACTTAGCTGCAGCCAGTATGCAAATTGTTAAAAAGCTCCATTAGGTTGTTTGAGGCTAAGGAAACTCATCTGTCAGTGTCTGTGAGACATCACAGCATAGCTGAACATGAGCCACTGTCCTTGTTTCCAGATGAATATCGCTCTTCCGTTTCATAGTGTAGTTATTCTCTGTGGAAATCACTTGGCTTATTTTTTGGGAAGGCAACAAAGAACTTACAAGTATCAAGTATCTACAATATAAACATGTTTGCCGTTTTAGCAACATTACTTTTTACTGCTGTAGCAAAAAATAAACAAAGAAAAAACACAACTATCTGTTTACTGGTCTATTCTATCTATCTACTGTATCTATCTACCGTATCTATCTATCTATCTATCTATCTATCTATCTATCTATCTATCTATCTATCTATCTATCTATCTATCTATCTATCTATCTATCTATCTATCTATCTATCTATCTATCTATCTATCTATCTATCTATCTATCTATCTATCTATCTATCTATCTATCTATCTATCTATCTATCTATCTATCTATCTATCTATCTATCTGTCTGTCTGTCTGTCTGTCTGTCTGTCTATCTATCTGTTTTAATATGAATGCGTTGTAATGTTTGTGTTGATATTATTTTAATGTAAAGTAGACGTAAACAAATGATATTTGCTTTGCTATTTAACCATATGCCGACAGCCGCACGCAGATATACGTCGGCAGAATGGCACGGGCAGGCAAAAGGACGTATATAAACATCCCCTTTAAGAAGCGGCATTGTTGACACGCATGCACCACCATCAACGCGCGGACCCGATCGCCGCTGGAGTGCGGCGATCCGTCCCTGGAGCGGAAGAACGGGGAGAGCCGTGTGTACACACGGCTTCCCCGTGCTTCTCTGTGGCTGCAGCATCGATCGCATCATCCCTGTAATAGGGGGACGCGATCGATGACGTCACACCTACAGCCACACCCCCCTACAGTTGTAAACACACACATAGGTCACACATCCCCTACAGAGCCACCTGTGGTTAACTCCCAAACTGCAACTGTCATTTCCACAGTAAATAATGCAATTTAAATGCATTTTTTGCTGTGAAAATGACAATTGTCCCAAAAATGTGTCAAAATTGTCCGAAGTGTTCGCCATATTGTCGCAGTCACGAAAAAAATCGCTGATCGCCGCTATTAGTAGTATAAAAAAAAAAATTAATAAAAATGCAATAAAACTATCCCTTATTTTGTAAACGCTATAAATTTTGCGAAAACCAACCGATAAACGCTTATTGCGATTTTTTTTACCAAAAATACGTAGAAGAATACGTATCGGCCTAAACTGAGGAAAAAAAAAGTTTTTTTATATATTTTTGGGGGATATTTATTATAGCAAAAAGTAAAAAATATTGCATTTTTTTTAAAATTGTCGCTCTATTTTTGTTTATAGCGCAAAAAATAAAAACCGCAGAGGTGATCAAATACCACCAAAAGAAAGCTCTATTTGTGGGGAAAAAAGGACGCCAATTTTGCTTGGGAGCCATGTCGCACGACCGTGCAATTGTCAGTTAAAACGACGCAGTGCCGAATCGCAAAAAGGGGCAAGGTCCTTTACCTGCATTTTGGTCCGGGTCTTAAGTGGGTAAGGATTCAAATGTAGCACCTGCCCTGTTCCTAGGCCTTTGGGCTTAATAATCAGGGATGTTGCAAGGATTTTCCTTCCTGGGATTAAATCTTGAAGATACTGGCTGCATTAGATTTGCCTCCACAATGGAGTTATTCAGTTGCTGAACAGAAATATAACACGGGAACTTTTCAAAATTGTCCTGTCTTGAATATTAACACTAAGGTGCCACCAGAACCTTCGTTTTGAGGGATCCACATTTGAAGTTTTTAAGTAAACCCTCCTATCATTTTCAGCCAAGGAAGGTGCCATCTTGGCTTCTGTTTAATCTTCAACTGACATGATGCTGCACATGTGATCAATTACGACACCAGCCATTGGATGGTTTGACAGTTTGGTTGAGAGCACAATACAACGCATGTGCCTGGAATGTAACTATTTTTTTAAAATGTTAAATCAATGGGTTTACTTCTGCTTTAGGTGTCCAACCAATATACCCATTTCAGAGAGAGGGACCCCAGGGAAAGGTAGAAAGATATGAAAAAGAACCAAGCACTGTGAGTAACCTACAGGTATCCTTTGCCCAATTTACCCTCCTTCCTGTTTTCCATGCACATGTGCAATAAGTAATAAAGCCAACAAAAATTGAGTAAAGTGTCTGACACCCATCCTTCAAACATCCTGAGACATAAATCACTCCCAGAGAGGAATGAGCCTATTGTTAAAGGGATTTTTAAAAAACATAAAAAAAAACAAAAAACATCTCTATACTTACCTGCTCTATGCAATGGAATTGCACAGAGTGGCCCCAAACCTCCTCTTCGTGGGTCCCCCACCAGCACTCCTGGATCCTCTTATCTGTCCAGTGCCCCCACAGGGAGCCACTTTTAATGGGGGCACATACAGCAGGACTCAGCCCTGCCCTCTGCTCCCTCGTTACTGGAGTTAATTGACAGGAGAGGGAGCCAATGGCTCCCGTTGCTATCAATTATCCTAATGAGAAGGGAAACAGTGGCGAGAGCCTCTGTTCTTGTGCACTTCGCTGGATCAGATAGGGCTCAGGTAAGAATAAGGGGGGCTAAGGGGAACCTGCAGCAGAGAAGGTTTTTTTACCCTAATGCATAAAATGCATTAAGGTAAAGAACATTGGGGCTTTAGAATCACTTTAAGAGCCCTTTGACACTGTGCCGCCCATAGCGTCGGCGGTAAAATGATGCTATGGGCGGATTTGCGGCCCATTTCAGCCACTAGCGGGGTGCACTTACCCCCTGCTAGCAGCCGAGAAAGGGTTAAAACCGCCCGGTATAGCCGTGCTGTCCCATTGCTTTAAATACACCGCTCCTTCTTCGTTTCAAAGGTGCGGCTAGCAGGACTTTTTTACCATCCTGCTAGCGCACCGCTCCAGTGTGAAAGCCCCTCAGGTTTTTACACTGGAGAGAATGGGGACAGATTTTTAAGGGCGTATTGCAGGTGCTATTTTTAACACTATAGCGCCTGCAATGCGCTCCAGTGTGAAAAGGGTCTTAGTGAGTAAGTTGTGACTACAATGTAGTACTTTGTTAGTTAACAAATATATAGTTATATTATCTTTTGCTCATATTTTGTCATCCTTTTTTACATCTTAGTGCTCCTTATCTCCTGCAGCCTCTTTGCAGTCACTTTCTATCTAGTTGCACTTCAACGATGGCTGCCTGGCATTTCTTGGGGTGGGCTTTACTTATGTTGATAACAGTGGATCATGACTGTATAATGTGTATTGAAATGGCAGCTTGCATTCTCAATCAGATGTTTGCATGACAATGATACAATGCAGGTACAATTGGGACACTGAAAAAGCGCATTTTTGAGCTGTCTATGTCCCTGTCAGGGATAGTTTCCTTGTTGTAAAGAAGACATCAGAAACATGGTAGAGGGTCTTTTACTTCTTTACCTTACTAATACATTTTTTTTTCATTGATTTCTCTGGGGAAGTTACTCCTACAAAGGCAATACAAGTGTTACCCAATCAAGCACCATCAAAAATTCAGACAGTACACATTTATACTGCAATAGTATAAGGCAAATACATGTTTATTGTTTCTAAAAGACTATGAGCATGCATTTTCATTTCTCCAGCCTTTGTATTTAGTTCAACGTAGTTTATTTGTTTTCTTGCAGAAAAATTAAGCTGACTAGTGTTATATTTCATTGTAGGTGGATTTTACAAATGTTAGCATAATGACAAGAGTTATATTTATACCCATTTGATTTGGTTCACATAAACTCAGTTTTTCTGGACTTTTTATAACATTGTCCATAAGAAAAAAAAAGCACTCTACGTGATATAGTTGTGAAATATACAAAAAATGTTCAGCCATGGGTTGACCACTATCTTCCCCTCATTTTGACGAAACACTCCTGCTCCTGTCTTACTAATCTACGTGCTTCTGATGCTGTGAGGCTTTACCTTGCAATGTCCCTGTGTTTAATTGTATTACTTCTATCTTAGTGGGAATTGCTTGACTTCATTTTGTTGGCCATTGTATACTTGAACTTAAAATTTTTGGAAATCATATCTCCTGCAATCCATAAACCCACTTTATTATGCTGACTTGTATGCAACTCTGTATCCTGGCCTAGGCCAACAAGGCCCAGGCCTAGGGCAGCACTTTGCAGGGGGGCAGCACAGAAGGAGTCCACGCCGGCTTGTTCTACACTGTTGGTGTAATGCAAGCTGCTTCTAATTTTGACTGTCCTATCATCCTGGACCACAAATCTTCCTCACTGTGCTATATGTTTTCTGCTGCACTATTGGCATGGTTATATCTTCTTATGCCGCGTACACACGATCATTTTTCGGGATGTAAAAAACAACGTTTTTAAAAAATGTCATTTAAAATGCTCGTGTGTGGGCTTCACATCATTTTTCGGGTTCTGAAACACAACAAAAATAAAATTCGTACATGCTGCATTTTTTAACGACGTTTTAAACTATGTAGTTTTTCGGGTTGTAAAAAATTATCGTGTGTGGGCTAAAGTGACGTTAAAAACCCGCGCATGCTCAGAAGCAAGTTAAGAGACGGGAGCGCTCGTTCTGGTAAAACTACCGTTCGTAATGGAGTAAGCACATTTATCACCCTGTAACAGAGAGAAAAGCGTGAATAGTCTTTTACTAACATGAAATCAGCTAAAGCAGGCCCAAAGGTCGCATCATCTGAATGGAACTTCCCCTTTATAGTGCCGTCGTACGTGTTGTACGTCACCGAACATTTTTTTTTTTTTAACGATTGTGTGTAGGCAACGTCGTTTTAATGATGAAGTTTTAAAAAACATTGTTTTTTCTAGAGGCTGAAAAAGATTGTTTTTTACACGCCAAAAAATTATCGTGTGTACGCGGCATTAGTCCTCTTCATAAAATTATTAAAACAATTGTGCTTAAAGTAGAACTATAGATAACACTTTTGTTTTCATTTTGGATTGAGTAAGGGAGGGTTATAGCCCTACCAGTTTATTTTTTACCATCCCTGTCCCATTGCAGAGATTTTCCTTCACTTCCTGCCTCATAGCCAAACAGGAAGTGAGAGGAAATCTATGCAAATTAAGGGCATCCAATGGCCCCCCAGGCCCAAAGAACTAGTGTCCCCAATTTCAGGGGGGGTCTTAAACGGAAAGGTGTGTGACCTTGATAGGAAGGGGTGGGTCATATTTAAATTAGGGGGTGCACACGTTTAGTCAGGCCTAGGGCAGCACAAAATCAAAATCTAAGTACACTACTGCTTGTATGCATTCACAAATTTATCTTTGGAATATTTTCTGCACATCCTGTCACCCTAGTGCCTTTCTCTAATGTTATTTGTAACAAGTACAATTCAATACATACATAGAACAAAAAGAAAAAAAAACACTCTATTCTACATTAGAGTAGAAACAATAATCCCAAAACTCAATGAAGCAATCATATTTATAGTTTGTATCGATGTAAAGGGGGTGAAGGGTATCTTTGAGCATTGATTTTGAGCAGTTATATCTGAAAGTGCTTTCTTGCAAAAATGTTGCTTTGTGCCTGATGAACATTGCAATATCTCAAGCAAACTCATGTGTATCACTTCAGAGACAGTGACCTGTGTGTAAAGACTAAGGGCAGGATTCAGATACATGCAATGTATCTGTCCGGCGGCGTAGCGTATGCTGTTTACCCTACGCCGCCTCAAATATTATGGGCAAGTGCCTTATTCAGAAAGCACTTGCTCCATAATTCGCGGCGGCGTAGCGTAAAGGCCGCACAATTCAAATTTGTGATGTGGGGGCGTGATTCATGTAAATGAATCATGACCCCACGTAATTGAAGTTTTTTTTGGATGGCGCATGTGTGGACGTTCCCAGTCCGCATGCGCGAAATCACGTCGCTATTTGTTAATGTAAACGACGTGAACATAACTTACGTCAAACCCCATTCCCGAACAATTTACGCAAACAACGTAACCGATGTACAATACTTAACATTGGCTATGCCTCCTATAGCAGGGGTAATCTTACGCCGCAATAACGCTTACTAAAACAACGTAAACTACGATGGCCGGCCGCAAGTACGTTCGGGAATCACTGTAAATCCCTAATTTACATATTCGACGCGTAAAACGATGGAAGCGCCACCTAGCGTTCAGCGTAAAACTGCAACTAATAAACGAATGTGTAACAGAATTACGCCGCTCGTATATTAGCAGAATTCCGGCGTGTCTTCTTTTCTGAATAGCAAAAAAAGATACGCCGGCTATTCTTAGTATTTACGTGGCATATCTCTTGATACGCCAACGTAAATGCTATCTGAATCCGGCCCTAAATATTTGCTGTAGTTTAGAGAGAGAACACTTACAATATCAGAAAATAACATTTGTTATTGTCTTTTTCTTTATGTTCTGTGATTTCCCCTGAAAGAAAAAAATAATAATAATGAAGAAATAAAAACCCATTTGAATCCCTCCCCAGAAATACTAAGCTTGTACCACTGGCCAATAGGTGAGATTGCCTTTAGTAAGAGGGTTAGGAAGTGTGCAACCCCTTGCCTCGCTGATACTAGAGCATACCAACAGAGCACCCCCTTAAAGTAGAAATCTGAAACTAATTGCCAATGGGGTCATGAAAATGTTTTCTCAAACATTATTTTGTAATATTAATATAAACATTTAAAAAATAAAAGCAGCAAATAGGATCCCCGTGAGGAATTAGGAGAACTCCTTGCAGTGGATTACGGATCATTTATTTGTCTTTAGCCATGACAAAAATCCCATGGTGGCAGTGTCAACAACACTGAAAGGATAATGTTGAGGGGATGATTAGGAAGATGTACAAACTGAATATCCAAGAATGTCCACTTGATTTTTGCAACATTACCAGAAATGTCATGTTGCAAAGTTTGCTAATAAAAAAAATAATAATAATCAGGAAACACATTTGTAGTTCCAACATTAGCCATTGCTCTCATCTTCAGCTCCAAAGACATGCTGGTAGGTTAATTGGATCCTGTTCAAATTGGCCCAGTATATATGTACAGGTATATGTGTGTACGACTGTGTGTCCCAAGCATGTTGAGATCCTACGGCAGGGTTGCCCAACCTTTTGAAGAGCGAAGGCCACTTAAAGGGGTAATTCCCCCAAAAAACTTTTTTTAACATTGATTGAGGCTCGTTATGTCAAGGGGAATCGGGTGGTTTTTTATTAGAAACGAAGCAGTACTTACCGTTTTAGAGATGCTTCGCCGAAGACCATACCCGGAAGCGTCGGAGACGATGCATCTCTAAAATGGTAAGTACTGCATCGATTCTAAAAAAAAACCACCCGATTCCCCTTGACCGAACGAGCCTCAATCAATGTTAAAAAAAAGGTTTTTGGGGGAACTACCCCTTTAAGCAACTTGGTAACCAGTCGAGGGCCACAATGAGCGGAGTGGGCGAATGACAGGTCACAGCTACTCTATAGGCCCTCTGATCCGCCTAGATGAAAGGGGATAAACTCCTTTCTATTTTTTCGGATTGGAGAGGTAGGCAGGCGTAAACAGACATCTGTCGCACTGTAGAGGCGAATTGAGGGTCCCATTTGGTTTGGCTGATGGTATGACAAGGGCCCAAGACTCCTTTCACACTGATGTGCTGTTGTTTACATACACCGGGGGTGCAGCATAGTGCACCTGTGTCTAACCGTTATTTTAGCTGAACTTTGCCATAGACTCTACCTGTGGCAAAAGCCGAGGCTGTAGTGGAAGCATCGGCTTATGGGGCTCTGCTCCGCAGCCGCTTTCTTTCTCTACCACCAGCTTCATTCACAACACTGATTCTGTGGTATGGTGGGTCGGCAACCTGCGATCTGGGCTTGCCAACCCACCATTCCAGAACAGGAAGTCGCGGGCCACATCAGAGGGCTCCGCGGGCCACATGTGGCCCCCGGGCCACTGGTTGGCCATCCCTGTCCTACGGGGTAAATGACCGCACCAGCCAGGAAGACACTGGCATCAAAAAGCGCCTTGAGGTGATTCAGTTTGCATGTGTAGCGCTATACAAGTCACTCATTCACTCATTCATCTTCAACAACCTTTGAAATCCCTTACAGATCCAACCCTTCTATGAAAGGGTTCTTCTTATAATATAATTCTCTCTTGACTAACTTCTCTGCCTTAAAGTCTGATGCTTTTGAATTACAGTCAACAACATAATGAATACCATTCATTTGATTAACCTACATAAGGATCCAGGGGAAGCTCTTCTTCACAAACCTATTGACAACATTTAACTTAATAGTATTGCACTGATACCACACATCTTTATGGCCATGAGAAAACAATTGTTCATGACTTAAAATCTCCCTTCAATACTGGGCCCCCTTCCTTCCCAGGCCAATTTTCAGCTTTCAGCTCTCTCGCACTTTCAATGACAATTGCGCGATCATGCAACACTAAACTCAAATGAAATTGTTATCATTTTGTTTGCACAAATAGAGCTTTCATTTGGTGGTATCTATTCATGACTATTTTTTTTTTTTTTTTTGCGATATAAGCGAAAAGATAGCAAACATTTGAAAAAACAACAACATGTTCTTCTTTCTATTTTAAAAGAAATCCAATAAAATCGAATTTTGTCATAAATTTAAGCCAAAATGTATTCTGCTACATATCTTTGGTAAAAAAAATACCCCGTTAAGTGTATAATAATTGGTTTGTGTGATCACGGGCATATGTACGCAGATGATCATGTATAGATGTGCGCAGGTGATCACGGACATATGTGTGCAGATGATCATTGGGACATGTGATTTTACTGTTACATATGTGGGGACAGGTGTTTTCACTGTGTGGGGACATGTTTTTGGGGACACATGTGGGGACATATGTGTGGGGAAATGTGTTTTTGGGACATTATGTGGGGACTTTGTGTGTTTACATTGTGTGGGGACACTGGACTGGTCATCAGTGTGTAAAAAGCTGTAAAAAACAGCTCATACTTACTGATCACCAGCCGGCTGCAGCGATCCGTTCTCCTCTACTCACTGACAACTTCTGTATGAGGAAAGGAGAGCCGATCACCTAGAAACCGGCTCTCTGTTTACATCACATGACAGCTGTGATTGAACACGGACGTCATGTGATCAGGAGGGCCAATCACAGAGCCTTCTTGTCGATCGGAGATGCAACATTTCCGGGTGAAACAAGTGCATCGGGATCGCGCTTCTGTGCGGGCATGCCCGCGTGTGATCGCCCTCCTTCTGAGGGACATTCCTGAATGTCCACTCAGAAGGAGGAAGTGCCCACCCGCCGTATATATGCAGTGGCTAAATTAATGGCAATATTGATAGCCACAATACATTTTTGATTAAAAATGCATTTTGTAACACACCATATGCCTGCTCCATTAAAACCTCTATGACCTAGCCCCTCACCTCCTGGTATCTACCTCCTAGACAGCCTATTGGATCCTCTCCCTTCCCCTTTTTTTCTTAACATTCCCACTTCCTGGACCTCATCCTCTTTTGTTTCTTCTCCTTTTATTGTCCCACTCCCTTTCTAAAATCTTTCTGTCTAACTTTTGAACTAACATTTTCCTTCTACCTCAATTTATTAATGATGTGAGTACTGATTTTATCAACCAAATATATTGGATCCTACATTGTGTGTATGAACTATTCCCTGTTACATTTCCTACTCCTAGTATATCCCTGACTGCTAAAAATCAGTGTCATGTTTGTGAAAATATAAACGTAAATGTTTTGTACCACTGATAATACTCTAATATGTACTATATATATGTATATATATATATATATATATATATATATATATATATATATATATATATATATATATATATATATATATATATATATCTGGTACTGTCTGGATGTGCAAATCCTAAAGGTAATTTGCCATCGAGTTTCTGCCCGTAATATGTCTATATCTTTATTTTTATTTTTAATAAAACTTTTGTTCAGGAAGATATAGCACTTGCAATCAAAAAATCTCATTGCCTTCACTGTCAGACTCTCTTTACTGTCCAATATCTAGTCAAGCTACAACATCCTGATTGAAAGCATAATGTAATTGAACATTGGCAAATTAAATATGTTTCCTTGTAATGAGATAAATTCTGACTCACTGTACAGATGGCCAGCATTTAGAGTGTCCAAGGAGCAACCAAATACATTTTTTACTATTGGAAATATATTTTTTAAGTCTATTCAAAATCTTTTAAAACATGTATTTATACAAGGAATAAATAGTTATAATTTAATTTAGCATTATGCTATTTTTTTCTATGGATAACGTCTAACAGATACATGTCAAAGCCACCATTTCATCTATTTACAAGGCTATGTATTCTACATAATAACATAAGAGGAGTAATTTGTTCATTTTTACTTTGACTTATTGAACCCGTGTTTACTGTTTACTTAAAACATTTATTTGTATGCATAGGAAATTAATGTTCCTTTAAAAGTGATGAGGGAATTGGAATAAAGTTTTGTGTGTGTATATATATATATATATATATATATATATATATATATATATATATATATATATATAGCTAAAGCTTTCCTTTTAAGTATTGGATAGAATAGTGAGGGGTTAAAACCCATGCCAGTTTGTGTCTCATATGGGGGATTTTATTTATTTTCCTCTCCTGAAGACATATCAGGAAGTTGGAGGAAATTTTAATAAAGTGAGGGGGAATTCCATCCTAGATAGCTACCAACAGAACAGATGTTCCACTAGAAGATTCACTTTTTTTTCTGGTTATTCTTACATTCTGGTAATTGCTGAATACTTTTTGTTTCAGTGACAATGGTCTCTATGACCGACAGGGAGGGGAAATCTACCTAGTGGCAGTGTTGCCAACCTACCAGATTGAAATTTACTGGCACGACACCCAAAATTTACTGGCACAGCCACGTTTTTACTGGCATTTCACAAAAGTTACTAAATTACATTTTTAGTTGCAAATTTCAGTATTAAGGCTACAAACAAGTACGCTAGGCAAATAACAATGTGATTTAAGGTATATATTAAGGTAAAAAAAACATATTTTTGTTATTTTCGATATAATAAGGGAACATTATTTAGTCACATCACCCCCTGCCTCCATCCTCCTCTGCCACCAACACCTCCTGCTTTCAACCCCCCTCTGTGGTGCCACAATCTCCCCCTGCCTCTAATCTCCCACTGCCTCCAATCTCCCCCAGGCCCCCTGCCTCCAATAACCTCCTGCCTCCATCGTCCCCTGCCACCATCCCCCTCTGCGGTGCCACCAATAACCCCTGCCTCCAATCACCCCCTGCCACTAACACCCCCTGCCTCCAAACTCCCCCTGCCTCCATTGCCCCCTGCCTCAATCCCTCTCCATGCGCAGTTCCAAGCCGAACCGATTTCGGCTATTTTTACTGGCATTCCCGCAACTACGGACATTTACGGACGGGGGGGAAAAAGTGCCAGTTTTTATGAACTGTCCGTAAAAATATGGATGGTTGGCAACACTGCCTAGTGGGGAAAATATAGCAATAACAGGAGCTCCAATCCTAGTAGATATTGGACAGTACAGAGAGTCTGACAGTGAAGGCAATGAGATTTTTTCGATATAGACATATTACGGTCAGAAACTCAATGGTGAATTACCATAAGGATTTGCACATCCAGACAGTTCCAGGTATATATACTGTATATTTTTGAGTATTATCACTGGTACAAAACATTTACGTTTATATTTTCACAAACATGATCTTGATTTTTATCGGTCAGGGATATACTAGGAGTAGAAAATGTTACAGGGAATAGTTCACACAAACAATGTAAGATCCAATGTGTTTGTTTGATAAAAATCAATACTTGAATCATCATTGTATGTATTGAGGTAGAAGGAGAATGTTATAATCAAAAGTTAGACAGAAAGATTTTAGAAAGGGAGTGGGACAATGAAAGGAGAAGAAACAAAAGAGGATGAGGTCCAGGAAGTGGGAATGTAAAAAGGGGAGGGGAGAGGATCCAATAGGCCAGTGGTCTCCAAACTGCGGCCCGAGGGCTGAATGCGGCCCTTTGCTTGCCTTTATCCAGCCCTTGGAGCAGTATCCCTCCCACTGATACAAGGTATTATTCTGACATCTGACAGTGCAGCACCACTTCTCCCACTCACACCACTAATGGGGCACTATTCCTCCCTATGATACCAACGATGGTGCACTATTCTTCCCTATGATACCAATGATGGGGCACTATTCTTCCCTATGATGTCAACGATGGGGCACTATTTCTGCCCCTAATACCATATGTTTAGTCCCACTGATGCCAGGAAAATTTCCACCCCCCGCTGGCCAAAGTCCGGCCCTCCAAAGTCCAGTTGTTAATAGGTTTGTGAAGAAGAGCTTGGAAGAGGGCATGGTTGAGGAGGGAGAGAGTGGACTATTATTTGCCATGGTGTATACGCCCACATGTGTGATGCTATAGTCACATTGGCTGCTCAGATATGATAGGGAGGAAATGCTCAGCATAGAAACTCAATGAAAACTGAGCATGTGCAGAGTTACTACCACAGCTGCAAAAATCCCTAGCTGAATTGGTGACTTGGACAGAAGATGGAGATAGAGAACAGCAGGTTTAACCAGTGTTGGGCAGAATACAGAAAACAAATATCATTGACTGAATGAGTATGAACAGCATGTAATACAGCATTTATTGATAGTTTTTATAATGTGGGTTAAGTGACAATTTAATTTCAGAGTGCAGCAGTGGCCTCCTAGGGACTGTCCATTTTCTTGCACTCTTGCAGTAATATCAGCTTGTTTAAGTGAAATAAGAGAAATCCAATTTGCTTGGTTCAAAATATTTAAAAATATACTTACATCAATCGTATCAATTTGTGTAGTCCTAGTCACCAAAGAATGGAGTGTAGAGAAAACTGCATTTTTTTGTACATTTTTTAATCAGATCTTCCAGGTCTCTTATCTTTATCCATAGTTTTCTTTTATCAAATTCAAAATGAATCAGATGTGCAATATAATACTTCTTACAATCATGCGAATGTTCAAAGGTACTTTGATCGGTTCTTAATTATTCACAACTTAACACATTAGAAAACATCACAATCTTACAGAATTTCCCAATAGCACAGCTTATCTTGGCATGCATCATGTTCTGGTAACTTTCAATAACTTATTGCTTTGTCACTCACAGCAGTATTGATTGTTTTCACTTACAAGAAGTCAAAATGAGAAAGAAATTCACCATGGTGTCATGAGACTGCTAACAATTCCCTGAGGGAGTGCCAGGCATATGTTACTTGTTTTATTGGAGAGATGTGTTAGTTTTTTTTTTTTTATATATGAAAGAGATTCTAGTTTTTGTTTCTTTATCTCTCATCTAAAACAGCAATACAAACAGAGTGGTTTATCAGACTTCTTTAGGCTACAAAATCTACTGAGATTGTTAGTCATAGGGTCCATCTGTAAACATTTTAGGAGGTTAGTTCTCTGCCTTTCCCTTGTCCGTTTTTTTTTTTCTCACTTCAGCCTGTTTATAAAAGCTTGTGTTGGAATGTACCTTGCTATTTCATTAGTTTGATGTCTTAAGATTGTAGTCTTTTTATTTTTCTATTTTTTTCACATATTCTGTAAGAAAATGGCACATCTATAAGGCTGTGAAATTTAAATATTTAAAATATTTGTATGATTTTTTTTTAACCACCGTCTCACACCAATATACGTCAAGAGAATTGCACGGCTGGGCAGGTCAACGTATATATACGTTGCCCTTTAAGAGTGGCATTGTGGACGCACGTGCCTGCCGCGTGCTCCGTGACTCCGACTGCAGGTCACGCGAACTTGATGTCCGCGGACATAGCTGCGATCGTGTCTCGGTGAGGAAGAATGGGGAAATGCTTATGTAAACAAGCATTTCCCCAGTAATTGGAAGCGGTGATCACTGTCAAGTCACACACAGCCCACCCCCATTACAGTTAGAACGCATCCCTAGGCACACTTTATCCCCTATTTTGTAGACGCTATAACTTTTGCGCAAACCAATTAATATACGCTTATTGCGATTTTTTTACCAAACATATCTAAAAGAATACGTATACTGAGGAAAAAAAATGTTTTATATATTTTTGGGGGATATTTATTATAGCAAAAAGTAAAACAAAGTTGCTTTTCAGTTGTCGCACTATTTTTGTTTATAGCGCAAAAAATTTAAAACGCAGAGGTGATCAAATATCACCAAAAGAAAGCTCTATTTGTGCGAAAAAAAGGACGCCAATTTTGTTTGGGAACCACTTCACACAATCGCGCAATTGTCAGTTAAAGTGACGCAGTGCCGAATCACAAAAAGTGCTCTGGTCTTTGGCCAGCGAAATGGTATGGGGCTTAAGTGGTTAAAGAATATTCTGTAGCTATGTTGTGTCACATACCTGTATGAGGAGCTAATGAGTGTGGCTTCTTGCATACAGTAATTCCTATTCAAGCACCCCTGGTAGTTCAATCAGGTTCATTGGCTCCACTTCCCGCCCCTTATTGGGTCTCCATCTGGAAGCACCTTATACATTTGAACTACCCTCTTGTTTTTATTGAATCGGTGTGGGAGTCGTTTGTCTGGGAACTGCAGCTGAGGATTCCGTTTTCACAGTGGTTTACACCATGCCAGGTTGACCCTTTGAACATATGTTCTTCAGGGTTCACTGTCTTCGGTAAGCCTCTTGTTTATTGGATGGTGGCGGTCTCTTCTATTGCACCTGTTTCATTCCAGAATATTGGGAGTATTACCACTTCAAATTACACTGAACTTTTGATCATCATTTTTCACTTATTGTGATTTTGGATTTATATATTTAGTGTTACCCACTAATTTGTCCATTGTTCATTCACTGATGTACACTATATTTTAATACATTTAGGTGTTATTATATTTCATTTTATTTGTCAAATGCGTTTGTTTTGTCTTTTACCACGTGTCCACTGGTAGTGTTAGCTGCTCAATTTTAGACAGTACAGAATTTTTTTGTATTTTGTCACCAGTACTATAGTTTTGGAAATTCTAAATTGTGTGGTATGCTTCTTATTCACATTTTGTTTATCTAAAACAGGGGTCTCCAAACATTCAAAACAAAGGGCCTGGTTATTGTCCTTCAGGCTCTTGGAGAGCTGGATTTTGGCAAGTGGGAGGTGGAGATTTTCCTGGCATCAGTAGGACTTAACATATGGTATTAGGGGGAGAAAAAGTGCCCCATCGTTTGTATTATAGGGAGGAATAGTGCCCCATTAGTGGTGCGAGTGGGAGAAATGGTGCTCCGCTGTCGGTGTCAGATGTCAGAATAGTGTCTCGTATCAGTGGGAAGGATACTGCCCCAAGGGCCGGATAAAGGCAAGCAAAGGGCCGCATCCGGCCCTCGGGCCGCAGTTTGGAGACCACTGATCTAAAACAACTTATGTTTTTCCCCAGAAACAATGCTGTGTATTTGTTTGTTGAACTTTAGTTTATTGTTCAGTGCTAAAATGTATTTCCTAACCAAATATCAATTTGTTTCTTTGGAACAAATGTGTGCTTTGACCTAGATGTGCTGAACAAACATGTTTCCTTTTTTTTTTTTTCAAAGACAAATACAATTTAAGATCCACAATTTGTGATATACTTATTCAATTTCCTCTGGGAAAAAACTGGGCAGAACTGGTCATACTATGTACAAAATAAACCTTTGTTTTGCTGTGTGCGATCCAGTGTTTCCAAACAGAGCTAAAAGGTCCTGATAAAATACAATAAACCACGCTCTGCCCTATGATCAATTATTATATCTCATTTGGTTGTGTAATGGGAAAAATTGGTAACAAAGCACATCCTTTCAGCAAGTGTGTAAAACAATCCCCTTGACCATTTTTTTTTCTAGTATTATCTGTGTTAGTATATTACAACACAGTTTTTTTTTTCTGCTCTCTGTAGCATCTGTTTGCAATCAGAATGGGAACTTGCATCATTTGTTAGGAATGCTGGCAGAACATACTTTTTATTCACAGCTTTTGTTTGGTTATGTTTAGTGCAAATTCTGAAACATTATAAATGAGAGTTAGGATATTAATTAATGGGGCTACGCCACATGGTTAGTTTGTCGACCACAGGTGTTTCATGAATAGTGTTCCTACACAGATAAGGTCTCCTGGAGGATTAAGCTCTTTGGAATTTCCACAGGCTGTGACATATTTGTAGTATCAAAACAGATGTTTAAAAAACCTTTTGTAACTGCAATTTATCAAATGTAGCAGCATAATCATTTTGTTACCCATTTATTAGCTAAGTAGCAGTGGCTTCTTGTTTATCTTTTTCTTTTTTTTTTTAAATCAACTTTCATTTCTACATTGTATACTTTAACTTTGGAAAGTAAACACCCAAAGTAGACACCCAAATCTATCTCTCTACCCCTCAGCTCACTCCTTCAGTCTCCTCATGTATTACTAATTTACTAACAGACATATCAGCCAGGCTGTCACACAACTTCCTCAAATTCAATCTTTCCAAAACCAAGCTCATAATTTTTCCTCCCTCCACGTGCCTCTTCCCATGGTATCTCTGTCAAGATCAATAGCACTACCATAAGCTTGTCCCCACATGCCAAGGTTCTAGGTGACGCTGAACTCTCCTTTCGGCCCCACATCCAATCCCTGTCCAAATATTGCCACCTCAACCTCCACAACATCACCAGAATACGCCCCTTCCTAACCAATGACAACACAAAGCTCCTATTTCACTCACTGGTGATCTCTCACCTTGACTACTGCAACTCCCTCCTCATGGGATTACTCTTACATAGGCTATCCCCCCTTCAGTCCATCATGAATGCTGCTGCCAGACTCATCAACCTTACCAACTGTTCAGTGTCTGCTACTCATCTCTATCTATCACTTACCTGGTGGGTGAGCCTGATGTGTAGAGGAAGGCCACTTGTACAGCTCTGGCTCGTGGGCCACTGATAGTGAGACAGTAGATCCAGGAGCACAGCGGGGTAAGAGTGCCTATGATCAGTCCAGATGTATGTACAAGTAGAAGCCAGGAACTCACGAGTGGGTGAGTGTGACAGGTAAGCAAGGTGGCAGACAGGCTGGCAGACTTGGCAAGAGACAAGTGGAGGTGCACCACCAGAAGCAGGACTGGCAACAGGCTGGACAGCTAGAGCAGGGTCAGATGAGCCGGGTTGACAACAGACAGGCAGATCAGGCATAGACAGCAGGCAGAAGCGTAGTTGGGTCACAGGCAGGTTTTGGCAACAGATGGTCAGATCAGGAAAAGGCAGCAGGCAGAAGCGTAGTCACAGGCAGGTTTGGGCAACAGGTGCTAAATAACAGAAACTGGATGCAGGGATCAATCCATAGGAAGCCAGAGGTCAGGGCAGGAAGCAGGCAGAGGTAGTTGGGAACAAGCTGGATCAGTATCAAAAGTCACACACAGAAGTATCGGGATTC
Organism: Rana kukunoris; assembly: GCA_029574335.1. Lineage (NCBI taxonomy): Eukaryota > Metazoa > Chordata > Amphibia > Anura > Ranidae > Rana > Rana kukunoris. Next base: position 124,988,043 of record CM056053.1, read on the forward strand.
AAGTAAACGCTGTGGACCAAGCAACAATAAGTCAGTGTCACAGCTCTGTTTAAATAGGCCGACTGGCAGACATCTTTCCTGACACTATCAATCCCTCCACTGGCTTTTACTCACCCAACCGATTCAATTTAAAATACTAACAATAACTTACAAAGCCATCCACAACTTGGACCCCAGCTACATCACAAACCTAGTCTCAAAATACTAACCAAATCGATCTCTACATTCTTTCCAAGATCTTCTGCTCTCTAGTCCCCTTGTCACCCCCTCCCATCCTCACCTCCAGGACTTTCCCGAGCCCTCCCATCCTCTGGAACTCCCTACCTCAATCTGTCCAACTATCTTCTACTCTGCTTGGTTTTATACAATCCCTGAAAAACCTCTTCAGAGAAGCCTATTGTGCTCCGCCTAATAACTGTACATTTATTTTCTCCACCAGATCGTCCCCCATAGTTATTAACTTTTGAATCATTTGACCCTCCCTTCTAGGTTGTATGTTCTAACGAGCAGGGCCCTCTGATTCCTCATGTATTGAATTGTATTGTAACTGCACTGTTTGCTGTCATGTTGTAAAGCGTTGCACAAACTGCTGGCGCTATATAAATCATGAATATTAATAATAATAAAAAAAGAAAAACATTTAAACCCCTTGGGTGTCCATCTCAGCTTCCAAACCAATCATGCAATAATTAGTTCATAATGAAGAAATGGTTTGAATGTTGACAGGTATATATGTAAACAACTTTTTAGTTGACAATCTATCTTTAATTTTTATCTCATATGAGAGATAATATTAGAGATAATAAATTGCACTCTAGATATTACTCAGGCAGGATTCACATTCAATTTCAAAGTTGACTGTAGGCTCTTGCCATTTTGTCCATCATTATTCGTCCACTTGCCGACCGAAATACATATAAACATTGCAGTTTGCAAGTGATTTACTGGGATTAATGTGTACACACGACCGTTTTTCAGGTTGTAAAATATGATGTTTTTCAGGCTCTAGAAAAAACAATGTTTTTTTTCCAACTCGATCACTAAAACAGCCTTGCCTACACACAATCGTGAAAAAAAATGCTCTATCAAAGCGCGGTGACGTACAACACATACGACGGCACTATAAAGGGGAAGTTCCATTCGGATGATGCCACCCTTTGGCTGCTTTAGCTGATTTTGTGTTAGTAAAAGACGATTTGTGCTTTTCTGTCTGTTACAGCGTGATGAAGGTGCTTACTCCATTACAAATGGTAATTTTACCAGAACGAGCATCCCCATCTGATAACTTTCTTCTGAGCATGCACAGATTTTTTACGTCGTTAAAGCCCATACACGACCATTTGTTACAACCCAAAAAACAACAACGTTAAAAAGTTGTTAAAAATTAGAGCATGTTCGAATAATTTTTTGGCTTTTTTTTAGAACCCGAAAAATGATCTGAAGCCCACACACGATCGTTTTAAATTACATAAAAAAAAACGTAATTTTTTACACCCTGAAAAAACAGTCGAGTGTACGCGGCATAAGGCTAAAAGTAGCATCTATAACTGGTATTGTTTTTTACAGCCATCAGCTAGCTTACCCATTAAAGCGCACATGAGCCACTGGTTCGCTTTCAGGCCTTAAAGGACTGGAGCGATATCATGATGTCACTTCCGGCCCAGGCTGTAAATAAACACATTTTTTTTGTTTGTTTTTTAAGCAAAAGATTAAAAATATTTTTTTTTTGATATTTTGCTTTAAGAGGAAAAAAGGAAAGATTTGGAGTCTTTTTGAACCCATATGTCTCCATATAGAGAACTTGTCACCCTTATTTAGGCTGCATTCACACCTAGGCATTTTTACGCCCTACGCCCGATGCTCGTGTCGCTGGAGGGGTGATTTTACATTGTTGTCTATGGAGATTGTTCACATCTCCACGCCGAACGCCGAAACGCTGTACGCCTGAAGCTCAAAACAAGTCCCGGACCCTTTTTTCAGGCGGCTTTCGGCGTTCGGCATAGACAACAATGTTAAGTAAAAAAAAAAAAAAAGTTTAAACGACCCGTTTTGTCTCGGCAAATCGCGGTACAATACACAGGCAATTTGTTGCGGCAAAATACGCGCGTTATAGTGTGAATGCAGCCTTATATTACAATGGAGGTTTACATTCCTTGTAATAGGAATAAAAGTGATAACAAATTTAAGGGACAGTGTTAAAATTAAAAATTAAAATTAATACGAAAAACAAAAATGAAAGCGACCCCCTCCCTCCGTGCTTGGAGATTTTTAAGTACTTTCTTTTTTTTGTCATTCCACGAGCATGCATAATTTCAAAGCGTGGCATGTTAGGTATCTATTTACTCAGTGTAACATCTTTCACATTTTACAAAACAGTTGGGGTAAATATTGTGTTTTTTTTAAATAAAGTGTATATTTTATGTACTGTGCGACATAAAAAATTGCAACAGTCACCATTTTATATGTAAAAGAAGGGGGTGTTGTCTGCGCTGAAAGTGAACAGGGGGGGAGGAGGGGGGGGTGTGGGTGATAGGGGTGAATGGATGGGACGGGTGGCTGGATGGGTGGATGCAGGTGGGTTTAGGACAACATGATAACCAACATAATCGAAACAATGATGTGAATGAATAAACACATAAGGGTGATAACCAATAAATACAAAAATTATTACAATAATTATTACAATAAGGAAAAACCCAACACACTAGCCAGTGTAATGTGAAACCAGTGAAAAACAATCCTAAATCCAAACTATAAGACCAGAGAAAATTCCATGAGGAAATGCCTCTGGATGGAAAAAATATGAAATAAATAAAGTCTCTAGTGAAAAAACCCAAGAGTCCAGATAAGTCCAAATTGAAATGGTGGTGCCAGGAAAGGGTGACAGCAGAAAGCACCTCAGGTGGTCCCCAGCTCCTCACCTCAAGGCTATAGCTCGGATAGCCTGCAACAGCACCTCCCGGTGGAGGACAGTGATCCCTCGGCAGGGCAAGCAGCAGAGGCACTCCTCAGCGGTAAAGGTAAAGCAAAAAAGAAGAAAGCGAGTGAGTGACAATAAAAGACGTCTGGTAGGCAACTAGTGTCACTCGTACATCCACTCACCCCGGGGTGATGGATGATGGGCCTATCTCCCACGAACAGCGAGTTCGTACTTCTAATGGCAGATATCCTCTTCTAAGCTGGCCAGATGGTCACTCACAACAAGGGATCTCTCAGATGGCATACATGATAAAAGAAACAGACCATAGCGCAATCCCGCAAGGTAAAAAACACATTTAATAAAAAAATAAAACTCACATTTAAAACGATCCAAAAGGCACAAAACCAACAGACGTCCGGAACACACTGCGTCAGGCGTGTGGACTCTGTGGCTCCTAGGATCCCTACGCGTCTCGTCACACCTCGTGACGAGACGCGTAGGGATCCTAGGAGCCACAGAGTCCACACGCCTGACGCAGTGTGTTCCTGACGTCTGTTTGTTTTGTGCCTTTTGGATCGTTTTAAATGTGAGTTTTATTTTTTTATTAAATGTGTTTTTTACCTTGCGGGATTGCGCTATGGTCTGTTTCTTTTATCATGTATGCCATCTGAGAGATCCCTTGTTGTGAGTGACCATCTGGCCAGCTTAGAAGAGGATATCTGCCATTAGAAGTACGAACTCGCTGTTCGTGGGAGATAGGCCCATCATCCATCACCCCGGGGTGAGTGGATGTACGAGTGACACTAGTTGCCTACCAGACGTCTTTTATTGTCACTCACTCGCTTTCTTCTTTTTTGCTTTACCTTTACCGCTGAGGAGTGCCTCTGCTGCTTGCCCTGCCGAGGGATCACTGTCCTCCACCGGGAGGTGCTGTTGCAGGCTATCCGAGCTATAGCCTTGAGGTGAGGAGCTGGGGACCACCTGAGGTGCTTTCTGCTGTCACCCTTTCCTGGCACCACCATTTCAATTTGGACTTATCTGGACTCTTGGGTTTTTTCACTAGAGACTTTATTTATTTCATATTTTTTCCATCCAGAGGCATTTCCTCATGGAATTTTCTCTGGTCTTATAGTTTGGATTTAGGATTGTTTTTCACTGGTTTCACATTACACTGGCTAGTGTGTTGGGTTTTTCCTTATTGTAATAATTATTGTAATAATTTTTGTATTTATTGGTTATCACCCTTATGTGTTTATTCATTCACATCATTGTTTCGATTATGTTGGTTATCATGTTGTCCTAAACCCACCTGCATCCACCCATCCAGCCACCCGTCCCATCCATTCACCCCTATCACCCACACCCCCCCCTCCTCCCCCCCTGTTCACTTTCAGCGCAGACAACACCCCCTTCTTTTACATATACATTTTTCTCTCTGCCCAGGACAGAGTGTCAGGAGTCTGCTGCAGAATCCCCAGTCCACCTTCCAGCCCAATTCCACTCCCACCCATCCCCCTTGGTAGCGCAGGAGTCTTTCCATATATCCGAGTCACCATTTTATACCATACGGTCTCTGCTATAAAAAAAATGATAATAATTTTTTCTAGAAAAAAAAAAACTGTCCCAATTTACGCACCTACTTTCAAGAAAAAGTATAAATAGTTGATAGAATTAAACATATATTTATTAGTACGTTCAATAAAATAGATTTTAGACAATTAAACATGCCATTAGTGAAAGACTAATCAATACAAAGGGCACAGTACCAGGGAAAGGCAGAAGGGCATAATACTGGGATAAGAAGGGCACAGTACAGGTTCCAGGAAGCTGCAAAGAACACGGCCATCCGGGGACAGCTTAATAAAAAGCGTGACTGTCTCATCAAATCTGGGACAGTTTTCAAGTATGATTTAATGCAAGATTTTCATGGGGCCCCCATGCACCTTGGGCCCCTGGGCAGTGCCCAGGAGTGCCCAATGCATTAAGACAGCTCTGGTTGTACAGAAAACACAAACCTTTCTATGGGAAAAATATACCATTCACAGTTAAATTGGTTGTAATGCTCAGACATGAAATATGAACAAAGCACATCCCACTATAGTGTGTACTTGTCTCAATCCGGGGCACTAACTGTCATTTCTATCTTCTAAATGAAAAAGAGACAGCCGCTCCAGGCAAATGCAATGAGCAATCAATGTCCTCCTCAAAGACCGTGGGTGCTGGCAATGCACAAGGCAGAAATCAATGAAAGGAATTCATGGACAGCCGCACACCAAAATAAACCTAAAAAGGTAACCTTTATTGGTGTAAAAAGGATAAAAAGCACTACATAACACAGCACAGCAAGCAGTGGGATGGAAAATTTGACGCGTTTCGCACAAAAAATGACTATGAATAAGGACGTTTTTTTGTGTGAAACGTGTCAGTTCCATTCCACGGCTTGCTTTGCTGTGTTTTGTAGTGCTTTTTATCCTTTTTACACCAATAAAGGTTACCTTTTTAGGTTTATTTTGGTGTGTGGCTGTCCATGAATTCCTTTCATTGGTTTTTTTTCTCTCTTCTACCTTGTTCCCCCACTATCAACATCAACAGCACACATACTGTAATTGACAGCTTCATTTTGTTCTTGTGTGCTATTTGAAGGGGGGTGTGCCCCTGATTTCTGAAAGCTCAGGCAAGCTCTATACATTCTACACTTTGAATGGCTGCAGAGAAGAGATGGCTACAGATAAACAGGTAGTTTGTAACACCTAGCAGAATTAGTCTTGATTTACACTTATGGTTATAGGGCACTAAAAATAGGTGGTTGAGCTGCATTTTTATTGCTCCCAACCTCCCCCCTAGGCTGCTAATGAACAAAAAAAGTGAATGGGGCTTTGGCGCAAAAATGATCCACTGCTAATTACTCTTCAGAGACCAAAACCTTACAAATAAGTTCTCCTTGGGTGGTTGTTAAGTATATTAAAGTTGTAGCAAAATAGCTAGAAGATAGTGGCATATTATGAGCAAACTAAGCAAGCTTTCATATGTGAGGTTTTATTTTATGATTCATTTGTTGGCAAAATATATTGTGAAGAGAGCATACAATGTAAACAACACAATTACATTGTATGTGGTGCATGTTCTGCTATGTGACATCCAAAATGAGCAGAAAACAAATGAAAGTATTTCAGTCATGCTTGGCCACATATGACATGAGCCTGTGAGTGCTATTGCTATGCATCTGTGACTAGCAGCTAATTGCACCACTGGATTTCAATGGGATCTTTTCTAATTAAAGCCAGATTTCCCTGTTTAGTATTCTGGTGTCTGGTGTGAGTGGTAGTGATAAAATAAACCTATATGATAGGTTTATTTTATCAGATAAATGGAGGCTGCTACTGCTGACCTCAAATTTTCAAAATGCTAGTTGGCAGGCTATAATATTTACCCCCATGGTTTATTATATTGAGTCACTGACCCAGAAGTATGCAGATAAGGACTTCTGATCTTTCTCCAAGATTTCCAATGTGTAACAATTAATCGAATAGCATTTTCAAAAACATATCAGCCTCTGTATTTCAGTTTTGGAAGATTTACTTCAAATTAATTTCAATGAGTTCTCATCCAAAGGTGCCACACAACTAGTTGATCAACACCTAATTTAAAGCATTGAAACTGAAGAAACTATACCTTAAAGTGGGTCATTTACTGAATAGCAGAGATTCCATGACCTGTAGGAATAACAAAATATTGGTCTTGCTCCTGCAAGTCAATTCCATTGGTCATCCCTTCAGGAAACATGAGGCATTACCTGCTTATATAGAGGTTTGTTTATGTGGCCAGATGAGGCCTACACACAACGTCCAATGTTGACCACTAGAAGTGGCCTTAGGAGCACAATTATTAGCATGATGCCCCTTATAACATACAGAGGTTGATTTACTAAAACTTGAAAGTGCAAAGATCTGGTGCAGCTCTGCATAGAAACCCATCAGCTTCCAGGTTTTACTGTGAAAGCTTAATTGAGCAAGCTAAAGTTAGACGCCTACCATGCACAGCTGCACCAGAATCTGAGTTCTCCAGTTTTAGTAAATCTCCCCCACGATATGTAACATACCCAAGGCTAATATTACTAATAGACTAGGGCTTGCTGCAAAAGAATACTGTATGTAAGGAGTTATAATCAAAATAAAATATGCATGCTTCCAAACTTTTTTTTCAACGATGGGCCAGATTCACAGAGCCATTACTCCGGTCTATCTCCTGTTAGACCGGAGTACTTTCAAATTACGCGCGTCGTATCATTAGTTTGAATCCTCAAACCATGATTTGACGGCTTCGGGCTTCGATCCGACAGGCTTGCGTCTTTGTACGCCTTCGGATCTACACTGCAATATTTTTGCGGCCGCTGGGTGGAGTTTGGGTCGTTTTCCGCGTCGGGGTATGCAAATGAGCTTTTTCCGGCGATCCACGAAGTTACGATCGTCCTTCGCAATCTCTTACGGCATCTGTAGTCATCTTTTTGCTGCGTAAAGTTATACCAGCTATTAGCTGGTCTATAGTTAGTCGGCCCATGTTAAGTATTGCCGTCGTTCCCGCGTCGAATTTCAATTTTTTTTTTTTGCGTAAGTCGTCCGGGAATAGGAATGTACGTAAACGACGCTACTCAAAAAAAAAATGACGTAACGACGTTATTTCGCACAATGCACGGCGGGAAATTTCTGAACCGAGCATGCGCAGTTCGATCGCCGCGGGGACACGTCTAATTTAAATGCTTCACGCCCCCTAATCGCGTATTTCAAATCCGCTGCGAGAAATACACTACGCCGCCGTACCTTACGGGCCGAAATCTACCTGAATTCGTCTTAGAGCCAGGTAAAATACGGCGGCGTAGTGTATCTCTGATACTCTGCGCCAGGGCAATTGTACCTGAATCTGGCCCAGTATGTGCAAAACAGTATGTGCAAATGTAGCAAACCACAGTACCTTTTGAGTTTACATTTACACAGATATAAGATCTGCTAAGTGTTTCCAGCTAAAGAGCAATATAAAGCTAAGATCACAGGGACATGACATCAAAATAGCAAGAGGGAAGTTCAAAACTAATCTTAGAAAATATAGAGTAGTTAAAGTGTTACTAAACCCAGGACCCTGCATTCACGATATCTGGTCTCCCACAGTACACAGAACATGGAAATGCAATAGTTTTAGTAAATATAAACTGCTAAATACCTTTTCTCATCAACAGTATAAAGCAGTGCAGCAGGAGTTTTCATTCTCCCCTGATTGTCCTATGAGGCTGCAAGACCCCTGACCCTCTGGGCAGTGCTGATTGGCCCTGAGCTAATCACATGCACCATCAGTGCCACCCCTCAGTGGCCATCAGTGCCACCCACAGTGTCCATCAGTGCCACCCCTCAGTGCCAATCCATGCCCAGTGCCCACCTATCAATGCCCACCTGTGCCACCCATAAGTACCCATCAGTGCCACCCATGAGTGCCCATCTGTGCCGCCTATGAGTGCCCAGTGCCGCCTATGAGTGCCCATCAGTGCCGCCTATAAGTGACCATCAGTGCCGCATACCAGCGCTGCCTATCAGTGCCCATCAGTGCCACCTCATCGCTGCCCATTAGTACTACCTCATTGGTGTCCATCAGTGCCATCTCATCGGTGCCCATCAGTGCCGCCATATCAGTGCCCGTAATTGAAAGAGAAAACATACTTATTTACAAATAAAATGAACAGAAAAGAATAAAAACATTTATTTTTTCAAAATTTTTTGTCTTTTATTAGTTGTTGCGCAAAAAATAAAAACCGCAGAGGTAATCAAATACCACCAAAGAAAATCTATATTTGTGGGGAAAAAAGGACGCCAATTTTGTTTGAGTACAGTGTAGCATGACCGCACAATTGTCATTCAAAGTGCGACAGCGCTGAAAGCTGAAAATTGGCTTGGGCGGGAAGGTGCGTAAGTGCCTGGTATGGAAGTAGTTAAGCTTAGTAGTTCACATGTCTGATACTTTGTAGATTGCTTACTTGTGTTACCATTTTATGGTCACTGTTGCCCAAATGTTATCAGACCTGCACATTTTTATGGTATATTTTCTATTAAATTCTATATAAAATTCAGCAGCATTCTCCTCTAGTTGCTTTAGCTACTTTTGTAAAGTAGTTGTGTTTTGTGTTGTTGTAATAAATCTATGATTGCTATTTCCGTTACATACTTCCATGTCTGATCGAAATCCCCCTAGTAAGGCCTGGTATTTCAACTGGGGCATTTTCATTTAAAGCAGCATTTGAATTTCAGCAAGTTCGGCAATATTGTCTATTGATTACACCTGTTTGCTTTTACTCTTGCCTTATACTTCCTCCCCCAAACAACCTTTGGGTATTTATACATGCACCCAGCAGTAAACTTGGAGATGGTTTGTGAGATTGCAGAAATCCTCAGATTGTCCATAGTCCAGGTAAAAACATGTTATCTTTTACTGATGGTTTCTAGGTAATAGGCAGTGTGGTATACATTACTGCTTCAGACCAGTAAGCTAGCTTTTCAGATTGTAGCTTAACTTCAATTTTCAGTGCAGTGATAGTTTGACTGACAGTTACTTGGTCATGTGACACTTTAACTTGAATTCATATCAATTTTTAGTCAGTTAGAGCTTTATTTTTTTTGGTGATATTTATTAACCACTGTTTTATTTTTTATTATTATATGTAGGAAAAAATAACACAATTAAAAATAAAACAAAACCCCCCAAAAAAACACTTAAAGCAGTTGCCCAGTCTCCTGTGAAAACATTTAAAGTCTGCAGCTACAAAGGTTGTAGCTGTTGACTTAAAAAAAAAAAAAAAACAGCCACTCATCTGTCCTATTATCCAGCGGTGTGCTCACCCCAGCCGGCTTCACCTACTGTCTTCTTTCCTCAACGCCGGCATCTTAACTGTGGGAACCCAGCTGTGACAGCTTGGTGTCTTTACAGCCAGGTGCCCACTGTGGGCACGACATACACATAGATCCCAAGGGTGTGAAGTGGTTAAACAAATTCTGTTTCAAAACATTTAGAATAAAAAAGGGCAGGACAGTTAAAATACCCCACAAGATGTCTTTTTGTAAAGTAAAGATCCTAAGGCTACCTATTTTTTTTCCATAATATTTTGTAAATGAAAAAAACATGCTGGTATTGAGATGATTAAAAACATGAAGCTAGGTGCACTAGAAACAGTGTATTATTTATTTACAGGTCATACATGGGTGAATAGAAATGAGGGGGTTAAAGTGCATAATAAGGGACGTATAGTGTTTACATATGTGAACACTGTGATTGGCCATGACAGTGATCACAGAGCCACTTTGATTTTGTCTTTAACCACTTGATTTTTTCGAAAGTTGTTACCCCCTTCATGACCAGGGCTTTTTTTGCTATTCAGCACTGTGCTGCTTTAACTGGCAATTGAGCGATCATGCAACACTGTACACAAATTACATTTACTGTATATATTTTTTCACACAAATAGAGCTTTTCTTTCAGTGGAACTGTATATGATCAGTGCTGAGTTTTTTATTATTTAAACATTTTTTAAATACAAATATTTTGTTCTAAAACATATGCAATAGGGGAAAAATCAAATTTCTTCATAAATTTAGGCCAAAATGTATTCTGCTACATGTCTTTGTTAAAAAAATAAAAAATAACAATAAGTGTATATTAAGTGGTTTGTGTCAAAGTTACAGAGTCTACAAACTATAGTATACATAATGGAATTTATGCCGCTGAAGACTCTATACTGTAATGGAGGTGATAAGGTGGCAAGCAATCTGGTGCTAAAAGACACTGGCTGGGAGGGTTGCTAACTGACACCGATGATATTTATTAACTATTGGTTCCTGATATATAATAAAATATATAATAAAATGCTAAATACAGGCTTTATGTAGAATCTTTATTATTTGCATGTTTGCATTTATAAATATGAGTGAGAGCTACCTTACTGATCATCTATCACTGTAAAATATAGCCACTCTCATAAACCCATTAGCAAAGTGCATCTTGATGTTCAGATTAGCATACTATATGTCTTGCAAATGTAGGCATCAATGAAAATTATACATGTAGTAAATTAAGAATTAACATAATTTTGTATTCTGAAAAGATGTGTATAAATCCTTATTATTGAGAAGGCTGGAATGTCGTACATATAATAGGGTCATGTTTAGAATGCAGATCATACTTATGTCAGACAGGATGGTAGTGGTGTGTTTCATTAAGGTACATCTTTCTGTGTGCAGTCATTGGATGAACCATTTTTTACCACCTGGCAGCAGAGCCAAATTAAGGTCAAATTGTGTCCCAAACAAGATAATAGCTTCTTCGACCGACTGTCCCAAAACTAACCAGAGCACATGTTACCTTTATGAAGACAGTTTGATTCTTTAACCGCTTGCCGACCAGCCGCCGCAGTAATACGGCGGCAGGTCGGCACTGGTGCGCGAGAGCCCGTAGCTCTACGTCGCCACCTTCGATGGCCACTAGGCGCGCGCCCCCCGCTCGCCCCCGAGTCCCGTGCGTGTGCCCGGGGGGCACGATCGCCACCGGGCACACGCGATCGCTCGTTACAGAGCGGGGAACGGGAGCTGTGTGTGTAAACACACAGCGCTCGTTCCTGTCAGCGTTGGAAACGCTGATTTTCTGTTCATACAATGTATGAACGGAAGATCAGTGATTCCCCCTAGTAAGTCCACCCCCCCATACAGTTAGAACACAAATAGGAACACACTTAACCCCTTCCCCGCCCCCTAGTGTTAACCCCTTCACTGCCAATGGCATTTTTATAGTAATCCAATGCATTTTTATAGCATTGATCGCTAAAAAAATGCCAATGGTCCCAAAAATGTGTCAAAAGTGTCCGAAGTGTCCGCCATAAGGTCGCAGTACTGAAAAAAAACGCTGATCGCCGCCATTACTAGTAAAAAAAATAATAATAATAAAAATGCCATAAAACTACCCCCTATTTTGTAAACGCTATAACTTTTGCGCAAACCAATCAATAAACGCTAATTGCGATTTTTTTATGAAAAATATGTAGAAGAAAACGTATCGGCATAAACTGAGGAAAATTTTTTTTATTTTATATATTTTTGGGGGATATTTATTACAGAAAAAAGGAAAAAATATTGCATTTTTTTCAAAATAGTCGCTCTGTTTTTTTTTATAGCGCAAAAAATAAAAACCGCAGAGATGATCAAATACCACCAAAAGAAAGCTCTATTTGTGGGAAAAAAAGGACGCCAATTTTGTTTGGGAGCCACGTCGCATGACCGCGCAATTGTCAGTTAAAGCGACGCAGTGCCGAATCGCAAAAAGTGCTCTGGTCTTTGGACAGCAATATGGTCCGGGGCTGAAGTGGTTAAAACGTTTCTGAAAGTATGTTTTTTTATTGTGCTATGTGATAAGCTGGCAAGACAAACTGGAACTTAAAAAAAAAAAAAAACAGATAACAAACCATTTAGTTTTGAATAGATGTATGTGTTGGGGAGACACATACTGTATGTGTAATATAATTTGTTTTAATAGGAGTGACTTAAATGGTTTAGGCTTTTTAGCTCTTTTCTCCTAATTATTGAGATTGATCCTCCTTTTTTATTTATGTCTTCCACCATGTTCATCTTGTTTCTCCCCTGTTTTTCTTCACACTCCTTCGTTCTTCTTCACAATGTAGTCCTGCACCAATTAGGCTTATCATATAAACCGCATTTTTTTTTCTCGGATGGATGAGACTGTGTAAGAATGAACTATAAGAAGAAATATTTTTAAAGGTTTAGAAGAGAGGAAGAATTCAAAAGTAAACAGTTGGATAAAGATCCCAAAGAACTAAATAATTTTTCTCTAATTAATAACTCTGATAAAATGTAAATGTTGATAAATGTTGAGGATGTAATTGATTTTATTGGATGTTGTGAATTTTGTAAACTTTCCAAAAAACGAATAAAAGGATATTAAAAACAAGTACCATTTGTTAAAGCAGTGCATTAATGTAAACTTAAAATTTACCAACATACACATGTAGATGAGGCATAACGAGAATAAGATAGTAAGGTGCCATAATACTCAATTAAAGTGGATAGATAAAGTGAAGATATACGAGAGGGAGAAAAGGGCCTTTAGAGTGAGGCAAAGAGTAGGGGGGTTCCCGAGGTGATTTCTTTTTTTAACTGTAACACACTGTATTGTACTAAAATAAGACACTATTGTCTTTAAAGTTTAATACAATGTCATAATAGAGTGCATAAAAAACTTCAACCCCACAATCCCACATTTCCAAAACTTCCTCCCATCCTTTTATTCCCAATTTTTCCTGGAATACTCAAAATATTGGGGCAGATTCACAGAGAAATGGATTATCGTAGCGTATCAGAAATACACTATGCCGCCGTTTTTTACCTTGCTCTACGTGGAATTCAGGTAGATTTTCTACGGTAAACGACGGCGGCGTAGTGTATTTCTCCCGTCGCAATCCATCTGCGCGAGTAGGGGGCGTGAAACATTTAAATTAGGCGCGTTCCCGCGGCGATCGATCTGCGCATGCTCCGTTCGCAAATTTCCCGCCGTGCATTGCGCGAAATCACGTCGTGACGTCATTCGTTGTTTATGTAGCGTACTTTACGGGCGATCCACGTCCCGACGAGTTACGTAAACAAAATAAAATTTTAAATAAATTTGAAGCGGGAACGACGGCCATACTTAACATGGGCTACGTAAAGTTAGAGCAGCAAAAAGCTGCTCTAACATTACGTATAAAAAAATAGATGAAAACGAGTGCGACGCCCGCTCGTATGTTCGTGAATCCCCGTAAAAACACATTTGCATATCCCGACGCACCAAAACGACGCGAACTCCTCCCAGCGGCCGCAAATAGATGGCAGCGTAGATCCGAAGGCTTACGAAGACGTAAGCCTCTCGGATCGAAGCCCGAAGCCGGCGTATCATGGTTTGAGGATTCAAACTAGTGATACGCCGCGCGAAATTTGAAATGACTCCTGTCTAACCCCAGTTAGACAGGCGTAATTGTTTTGTGAATCTGCCCCACTGACTTTAGGTATGTGTTTATTAGAAGTGAGGTTTTATCTTGAAGCAAACATACAGTGTATTAACTGAGAGACAAAAGCCACAGTACCTATATGGCATTTAAATAGTGTGATTGGGCTGCAGTATAAGAGGGAGGGGTGAGGCAGGTTTTATCTTAAAATAAATATAAGTGTATATTATCTGAAAGTCAATAGCTACAATGGTTGGACAGTATGTAAGCAACTTGATTAGGCAGCAATATAAGAGTAGAAATGAGGCACACTTCATCTTGAAGTAAACATTGAGCGTTTTAACTTAGGGACAATAGCCACACAAATTGTAATGTAGTTGGACAGTATGTAACCAGCTTAGTTAAGCTGCAATATAAAATTAAGAAAATAAGCAGGTTTATCCTGAAACATAGATTAGAGTGTATTATCTGAGAGACAACAGCCATAAATAAAGTACAGTGGCCCAACACTACGTAAGCAACTTGGTTAAGTTGCAATGTAGGAGAGAGAAATGAGACAGGATTTATCTTGTAAGTGTATTGAATGAGAAACAATAGTAACAAATATTGTAGGAATAGCAGACGACTAGACTAGGATGGACCATTTATTCTGCAGCAAACAAAAATTGTTGCGCTGTAATACAATTGACTGACACCTGTGTCAGCCTTTGATTCCTCTCTAAAAATTGATCTGTGGTTTTAACCATAAAAGGGTGTAATCACATACTGTACATTGCAGACAGTTGCAGGGCAGTTGCAGCATTGCACCATATACCTACATAATTTAATTTTTGCATGCAAAGCAAAGCATCAAAACCACAACACGTGTACAGTCCTGTGCGACTGCATGGCCTTTAGGTAAGTGGTCAGGGATAGGTAAAATTAGGGTCCAACCATCTTCTTTTACCCCCCACCTGTGTGAATGAGCCCTTACAGTTCCAGAGCACCAGAAAATGCCACAAATTCTAAGATGAAATGTAAGCTCTACTGTTTGTCGACTTTTTTTGTGAAATTTGAGGTGTAGCCCTGCAGAAAACAATAGACGATACAGCTCCAGTTTAAACTTCCTTATTTGTCCAAACATCCTCAGCTCTAACTGTGTATGTGTAACTACTCTGTAGTGTATGGGGAGTATTCACATATACATTTAGCCTAGTTAACAAAAGCCAGCAATTTTGCTTAGCTAGCACTTACAGTAGATGCTGGCCATGGGGATGTTTTCACTTGACCCTTCTTAGTATGGCTCCACTGACTTTTTCAATCCTTAATGTAGCATATCCTAAATCTCTGAAATCCCTACAGTGCATTCAGAAAGTATTATGTTGCAGCCTTATTCCAAAATGGATACAATTTGTAATTTCCCTCAAAAATCTACAACAAATACCCTATAATGACAATGTGAAAGAAGTTTGCTTGAAATCTTTGCAAATTTATTAAAAATTTAAAATTAAAACAATCCCATGTACATAAGTATTCACAGCCTTTGCTGAATACTTTGTTGAAGCACCTTTTGGCACCAATTATGGCCTCAAGTCTTTTTGACTTGTCTGTAACTTCACACAGTAATGCTAGGCTTTCTCCCTGGTGTGGAGTGTCGTGCTTGCCCCCTCCCTTGAGGGGGAGGGGGCAAGCAGGAGAGTCAGGACGCTCTCTACGTTGCAGATAGAGAAAGGAGATGTGTGTTAGTGGACATCCTGACTCTCCTGATCGCCCTCTCCCCCTCAAGGGAGGGGGCGAGCACAAAACACCACACCAGGGAGAAAGCTTTGCATTGTGTGGAGTTACAGACAGAAGAACAGGAAGTGAGGATTTCTCAGAAGAAACAAGGACATTTAAAAGCAAAATCGAAGGATGAGGTAAGTGAAGGATGAGGTAAGAGAAGGAGGACTGCACTAAGGTAAAGGAAGCTATTTAGGGGAAAACTTTTTTTACCTTTACAACCCCTTTAAGTCAAAGCTCTGTCCGGGCCACTCAAGGACATTCACAGAGTTGTCTCATATCCACTCTTTTGTTATCTTGGCTGTGTGCTTAGGGTCTTTGTCCTGTTGAAAAATGAACCATTGCCACAGTATGAGGTCCAGAGTGCTCTGGAGCAGGTCCATCAAGAATGTGTTTGTACATTGCTGCATTTATCTTTCCCTTGAACTTGATGGAGGCCAAGGACTTCAACCTTTGTTTCATCAGACCATAGAATTTTGTTTCTGATGGTCTGAGAGTCCTTCAGGTGCTTTTTGGAAAACTCCAGATGGGCGGTCATGTGCCGTTTACTGAGGATTGGCTTACGTCTGGCCACTCTGCCATACAGGCCTCATTGGTGGATTGCTGCAGAGATGTTTGTTCTTCTGGAAGGCTCTCTCCTCTCTTTGAAGAAACGATGGAGCTTTGTCAGAGTGACAATCAGGTTCTTGGTCACCTTCCTGATAAATACCCTTCTCCCCGATTACTCAGTTTGGCTGGGCGGCCTGCTCTAGGAAGAGTCCTGGTGGTTCCAAACTTCTTCCATTTATGGATAATGCAGGTCACTATGCTGATTGGGTCCTTCAATGATGCAGACATTTTTCTGTGCCCTTCCCCAGATTTGTGCCAATCCTGTCTTGGAGGTCTACAGGCAATTCCATGGGCTTCATGGCTTGGTTTGTGCTCTGACATGTGGGCCCTTATATAGACGGGTGTGTGCCTTTCCAAACCATGTCCAATCAACTTAATTTACCACAGATGGACTCAAGTTAAGAAACATCTCAAGGATGATCAGTGGAAACAGGATGAACCTGAGCTCAATTTTGAGTGTCATGGCAAAGGCTGTGAATACTTATGTACATGGGATTTTTTTTTTTTAATACATTTGCAAGGATTTCAAGCAAGCTTCTTTCACGTTGTCATTATGGGGTATTATTTGTAGAATTTTGAGGAAAATAATGAATTTAATCAATTTTTGAATAAGGCTGTAACATAACAAAATGTGGAAAAAGTGAAGCACTGTGAATACTTTCCGGATGCACTGTATGTGAGACTTGCCTCCCTTTCAGTAGAGGCTACAGATGTTGTGGTGGTTGTGACAGGAGAGTGTTTAGGGTGGATGCTTAAAGGGATCAGCCACTAAACAGCAGCAACAAATGTTGCTGACATGTGCAAAATTGAATTCCTAAAAAGGACTGTTGGTCTCTGATCTTTGAACACAGAAAGGGGGGATCAAGAATATTGTATGTAATCCTCAGGTATTTAGCACAGTATAACACTGCATAACACCATATAGCAACTAAGTATTCATTTACAAATGGCTGCAGGAGACCCACCACTTTCTATTGAGGGGGCTGGCACTAAACATGCCCTCATTAGTGATCATTCTACCCCTGATGACCACAGTTGCAAGGTCAGACAGTGTATTATTTTCACCATTTCCACATACATTTGTAACCTCGGCTCCCAAATCTGAAACATTTCTAATGACAGACCTTTATTTATTTTTTTACTTACTTTTTAATAAAACTTTTCATGCACTAGAGCAGGGATTTTCAAACTACAGCCCTCCAGCTGTGGTGGAACTACACTTTCTATGAGGCATTGTGAAAATCTGACATTCACAGACATGATTAGGCATGATGGGAATTGTAGTTCCTGAACAACTGGAGGGCCATAGTTTAACCACTTAAGACCCGGACACATATGCTGCTAAATGACCCAAGGTGTTTTTACAATTCGGCGCTGCGTCGCTTTAACAGACAATTGCAACGTGGCTCCCAAACAAAATTTGCGTCCTTTTCTTCCCACAAATAGAGCTTTCTTTTGGTGGTATTTGATTGCCTCTGCGATTTTTTTTTTGCGCTATAAACTAAAATAGAGCGACAATTTTGAAAAAAATCACTATTTTTTACTTTTTGTTATAAACAAAAACAAATAAACTAAATTTTAGTAAAACATTTAGGCCAAAATTAATTCAGCCACATGTCTTTAGTAAAAAAAAAATTGCAATAAAAAAAAAATAGCTACCTAGCGGGAACAGCGACACTAAACGGACATCCGCCCGCCCATCGGCGATCGCTCCCAGAGCCAGGGGGACCGCCGCACGCCGCGGAGGGGGTCCCGATCGGACCCCCGAACCGCACAAAGGCGAGGCTGTATATATACGGCCTTGTGCCTGTACGAGCCATGTTGTGGACGTACATAGGCGTGGGGCGGTCCTTAAGTGGTTAAAGACCCCTGCACTAGAGTAAGCCATAGTCAACTAAATGATGGAATATGTGACTTACCCCACATTGGACATTGCTCATTGTCTTATGCATAATAGTGCTTTTTTTGTTAATTTTTTTGCAATTAACAGTAATAATTAATATAGTTTATATTCATTTAGTAAAATAGTTAAAAAAAATGTTTTACCGTCATCAGAATGCAGGTGGTAGTTGTTTAAAAATAAAAAATAAAACCATTTCTCCAGATGTCAGCTATTGAATTTTCCTTGGTGCTTTTGCTGCCAGGTTTCGTCAAGCTGGTTTTTGTAGAACATATAAGCCTATGCATTATACCTGTTTTCCTCTCTTGGGAAAGGCAGATGGCAGAATGCAGGAACCTTTTCCTCTCCTCAAAGCCAATTCTTTCCATGCTCGGTCTCTAGGAAGCTTAGAAAAATAACCTGCAGTGTATTGTGGGAAGTATTTCCTAGCTGAAATGCTAATACAGTTAACAAAGCTTTCACAAAAGAGCATTTCTATCACATGGAATACATTAATTGTTTGTAACATGGAAGTTAAACTTATAAAAAATGGAAAACTATGTTAATGAGAAAAAAGTTGTAAAGTCTTTCAGGAGAATTGCTGTGTTCATGTATGTTTTTTTTTTTTTGCACAGTGCTTAGTGGTGGCGCAACGATTTTTTTCTGAAGGCTGAGGCTGCGTAGACACGATGAGACATGTCCGCTCAAACATGTCCGACGGCCCGTTTGCAGCGGACTTGTCTCATCGGATTTTGGTCCTAAGGCGTGTACACACCATCGGACGAAAATCCCCTCGTTCTGAGGACGCGGTGACGTGGCGGTGACGTTGACGCCGCCACATCACCAAACCCGGAAATAAAATGCTTCCGCGCATGCGTCGAATCCATTCGACGCATGCGCGGGCAGTTCTGTCCGCTGGTTAGTGTACTAACCAGCGGACAGATCCGACGGACAGGTGTGTAGCGGACAAATTTCAAAGCATGCTTTGAAATTTGTCGATGGACAAACCTGTCCGCTAGCTCGTACACACGATCGGAGATGTCTGCTGAAACGGTCGGACCGGTTTCAGCAGTTAAATTTGATCGTGTGTACGCGGCCTAACTGGTTGAAATTTAGGCACTATCTATTTTTTTTTTCATCTGAATGCTGCTAATCTCATCCAGCCTCTTTGCAGCCACTTCCTGTCTACATGCACGCACTTTAGCAGCTGTTGCATGCTATCAGGCTTCCTGATAGTGACAGCAATGGAATATTCCTATGCAATACGTTTCTACCAGAAAGGCACAGGGTAACAATGCAGGAACATGATTGGAAGACAGAAAGAGAGAGGGGTGAGGGCATTCTGGTGAGGGTGCGTAGCTGGTTCTGGGTAGCAGTAAGGAGATGGCACTTCAGGCTACACTTTTGGAGGAAAAGCAGCTCTAGAAGATCCTAAAGGAAAGAAAGGCGCCTCTAAGTGCAATATTAAAAGGTTTATTATAGAGCACAAATGGATTGACACTTACTCATAAGGGTCACTCGTCCTTCCTTTATCTGCGGGGGGAGAGAGACATCCAGCAGCTGTCAGATTCCTTGATGATGTGCAGGAGCGAGAAAGCGAGGAGACGATGAGGCGGCTTGGGCCCGGATCAATGCCGGAACACATGTGGCTCATGGGATTTTGGGTGAGGGTGGTGGGCAGTAACGCGTTTTGTAGAATGCGCCGCTTCTTCGTCAGACCTCTTGCGCGGTGGGCAATAACATGTTTCGGCGCACGTGCAACTCCTTTGACAGGGATTGAAGTACGTTTTGAAAGAGTTGTGTGAAACGCACATGTAATATGTCTTTCCTGCACAGCATTCTAGTGTGAAGCGGCCCTTAGTCCAAACTAAATCCACCTTTTTCCTACTGTATTGTACTGTTTATTTTTATTTTAAAATGTATGCAATAACATTATTGGTTTATTTACTTATTGTCAATAGAGATCCTAGGACTCCTTGGATCAGTGGCAATGCTGGGGGGGGGGGTGATTAGTGGCATATCTGGGGGGTTTA
Organism: Rana kukunoris; assembly: GCA_029574335.1. Taxonomy (NCBI): domain Eukaryota; kingdom Metazoa; phylum Chordata; class Amphibia; order Anura; family Ranidae; genus Rana; species Rana kukunoris. Next base: position 125,008,262 of record CM056053.1, read on the forward strand.
TGAGATCAGTGGCATTGGTGGGAGATGGGATTAGTTTGGTGGCAGTACACTGTGGTAAATTCAGAATCATGTAGAGGAAAGCTGGAAAATCTTTGAGTAGTATATAGCGGGCGATTCTACAATGATCACCAATGTAATGGGGATTTTGCAATGACCACCAATGTGAGGGGCGATTTACACTGACCACCAATGTAAGGGGGGAATTTGCCCTGACCACCATGTAATGGGGGATTTTACATCAACAACCAATAAAGGGGGATTTTTACACTAGCCACCAATGTAAGGGGATTTAAACTCACCACCATTTTAAAGAGGGCTTCTATATGGACTACCAATGTAAGGGAAGATTTGAAACGGACCACGAATGCAAGTTGGATTTTGTTACCTATCACCAATATAAAAATTAAGTTTCGGGAGCTGTGGTGGCTCAACGTGATTGGCACTGCGTTGACAAGCCATTCACCTCTGCAGCCAAGGGTTCGGATCCCGGTCTCGGCTACATGTGAATTGAGTTTGGTGGTCTCAGCCCGGCTCCCGGTGGGTGTGCTATGCAAGGTACGCCTGTGCTTAGTACGCCCACCCCCCCCCCAAAAACCACCACACTTGCACGCACACGAAATTGGTTTAAAACACACGCACTTTGGCCATGCGGTCTCTTAAAATAAAGAGAGGCGAAGGACCTACGGGGCTGGCTGGGTGGGCTAGGCCCCCTCACTCCCTCATAGGGGGAGTCCCTCTGCCCCATTGGGGTCCCGTTGGGCCCCAGTTGGGCTCCCAAGAGGAGCAGGTAGGGCGGGGTGAGTGGGAGGCCCCCCTTCACACCCACCATTGCCACCAGGGGCATGGAGAAGGATGGCGAATGCCTCCGGGGGGAGGGTCTGCCTACTCCCAACTCCTGCAGTCCGGCTCCTCTCTCTCGAGTTCACGCACAAAAAATACACTTAAAAAAAAAAAAAAAAAAAAAAAATTAAGTTTCTACACTGGCCACCAATGTAATGGGGATTTACACTGACCACTAATGTAAGGGGGACCTTCACATTGGCCACTAGTGTGAATAAAAGGATTTTACACCAAGTCCCAATGTAATGAGAGACATTTAGCCTGCATTCACATTGTGTGTTGGAAACACATGCAAAATCACTTTCCTGACACCACAGAAACGTGCTGCCCTTTAGCAGATACACAGCAGTGCCATTAATTGTTAATGGCACCCTCACACATCTGTTGAGATATGCATATTCCCATGCACACAATTAATGGTGCTAATGCTTTTGCCAATTTTGCTTACCCACATAACAGTATGGTGTTAGACTTAATGACCACATTTGTAGGCAGGACTTTCAAGCATGTCCCATTACCTCCCCAGTGGGCAGCATTCAGCAAAAATAATGGCGTATATGACCTCTGGGGAGCATGATATACACATGAATGATGCTCAATTTACATATCAATGCCACTGCTCCACAACTATTTACATATTAATGTCACTGCTATTTACATATCAATGCAGGTTATTTACATGTAAACACAGGGTCTGCAGGTGAGTCATCTGTACATGGCAATAGGGCATAGCTAGGCAGCATTAGTAACATAACTTCCCACTGAGATATCAGGACACAGCACGAGACTAAAACTACAAGGGACAATGGAAACTTTAACTGGGATTGTTGGCAAGTTTGAGGCAACTGATTTGGGCCCCACAGCAATGAGGGGGCTCAAAGCAGCTTCCTCTTTTGCCCAGTCTTAAAGACAGCCTTGTGTTCATAGAATATTGTTTTTATTAAGAATGCACTCTGTATACTACTAGATATACTAACCCAATTCCTAGAAATTATAAAGTCAGGGCCATTGTGTAAACATTTCTAAAACTATAAAACCATTTATCAAATGTTGTCTAATGAAGCCAATGTAAACAAGAACTAAGAAGAAAGGAGACTAAGAAAAGGTCCTGCCCACAGCAAGCTTATGATGTCTAAGCAAAGTCACATAACTGAAGCTCAAGTGCTGATTGTTAATGTAGAACTACAACTGTTTTAATATAAACTGTGAACATTTTTTTTTTTAATTGTTGAAGAGACTTACTTTGTATATTTGTTTAGCTTTTTGTTCACATTTTTCCTATTGTGTGTACACTGATCTTTGAATGTGTAGTGAAGTGTGCAATCCCAGCTTATCCTGGGCTGTGCAATTTAGATGGCTAAATATGCCGAACCTGTAAAAAGCCAAGGAGACAATGTCAGCACCACAGAGGGAATAAAATAATACAAATATACATTTTTGCATATTTTAAAATGTCATTCATGCAGGCTTCCAAAGTTGCACTTTTAAAAGTAACAATGAAAGAAGTAAAGAATACTGTTTATACAGTACAGTACCTGTCCACTTAGTATCTTTAAAGTAACTTTAAAGTAAAGAGTTAACAAATTAGGAACCTATTCCCAAACCAAAATACATTCTCTGTCTTTCTGTGTCTCTCTTTCTATAATCTATCTATCTATCTATCTATCTATCTATCTATCTATCTATCTATCTATCTATCTATCTATCTATCTATCTATCTATCTATCTATCTATCTATCTATCTATCTATCTATCTATCTATCTATCTATTTATCTATCTATCTATCTATCTATCTATCTCTATCTATATCATATTTGCTTGTCTGATATATTTTTTTTACTTTAGTAAAAATAAATTCTAATCAATAAATATGACTACCTATTTTGATAATTGTCATTTTAATATTACATTCTTTTCATATTTGCAGCAGTCTTATGCCCCAGCTCATCACCCCATGGCTCCCCCCAGCCCCAGCACAAACAGTAGTAACAACAGCAGCAACAGCAGTACGGAGCAGTTGAGTAAAACAAACCTATATATTAGAGGACTTCCACCGGGCACGACGGACCAAGACCTCATTAAGCTTTGTCAACCGTAAGTACAATACATACCAATGATTTTACTGGCTTAGAAAGTATTATTAGCAACCTACATTTTTGAAATATGATAAACATCACAGAGAAATACCGATTAGACATGTAAGTTTTATGAAATGTTTACTGTTTGTGAAGAGGAATGAGCTTTGAGTGTTGATCGGTTGTAAAAAAAAATTTTTTCCCCTGAATAGCTTCCTTTACCTTAGTGCAGTCCTCCTTCACTTACCTCATTTTTCGATTTTGCTTTTAAATGTCCTAATTTCTTCTGAGAAATCCTCACTTCCTGTTCTTCTGTCTGTAACTACACACAGTAATGCAAGGCTTTCTCCCTGGTGTGGAGAAAGCCTCTTGAGGGAGGAGGGGGTGAGCAGGAGTGCCAGGACGCCCACTAACACACAGCTCCTTTCTCTATCTGCAAAGTAGAGAGCGTCCTGACCCTCCTGCTTGCCCTTTCCCCCCTTAAGAGGCTTTCTCCACATCAGGGAGAAAGCCTTGCATTACTGTGTAAGCTATTTAGGGAATTTGTTTTTCCTTTACAACCCCTTTAAGGGAACGGACAAACAAATTGGCCAAATCACCGCCATCTTCTGTTGCTAACAAGCCAGTGAGGATCATAAATTATGTCATTGATCAAGTATGGTCATGGCTGTATTTCAGTAATAATATGAGGAAGGATCCCCATAGGCTTGTTTACATTTAGAAGCTACAAGGGATCTAGCCTTTACAATGGGAGTAGGAGCAAGGCAACATCATTGTTTGATTGGCTTAAATGGCAGCGGGTCAACAGTTTGATTTTTTTTTTATTGTGTGGTTACTTTTACTTACATTATTATTTTTATGTTTTGAATAAGTAACAAGGGGTACCATGCACCCTGTACCCATTTATATATGAGGAGAAAGTTGCAAGTCTACTAATTTGATGCAGAACTTACAGATTCCAGTGAGTTCCCCCCATAGACCCCCTTATCTGCTTAGCACATTGGATGGGGGGAATGAGGCCCTTGTTTCCATAAATATAGGGACAATGTCCCTTTCAAAGAGGAGTGGCTTTGTCATCCCCCTTGCAAAGTACCCTCTCAATGTTATGGGCATTTGGCCTAGTATGGTTTAAGAGTTTTGTGCACACTCAATGCCCCCTTTGCTGCATACCCTTATAGGGATGTTTTATAAACTTTTCAGAGGGACCCCACCTTTTTATAATTTTTTAGAAAACATTGTGTGGGGGTTGGCTGGGACCTCATCCTTACATGCTATACCCTCCAAAAATATCTCTTGATCTGTAGAAGGGAGAGACATATTGGAATCCAGAAGCGCTTTATAGAATAATTTATATGTCCCATAAAATATCTGCCTCTGCCAGGTGAATGAGTAAGGGTACATAGTATCCCTTGTTCTGCATTCACAAAAAAATGCAAGCTCATGGGATTAAAATAATGTAATAGTCTGAAAACCATACATAAAAAGTCCATATAAAGTTTGTGCATGGAAGTCTATATCCTGGCGGGAGGGCAAGCACCAAATGGGGGAACAAAACACTAAGGGCAATGCTCTTCTAAGAGTGAAGCCAACTCTATGGCAGAGGGAGAGAAAAGAGAAACAGAAAAGCGACTCTAAGGCCGCGTACACACGACCAAATAAATCCGATCAAATCGGTCTGACAGACCGTTTTGATCGGATTTGTCTCCTGGGGTATATTGGTTTGATCGTGTACACACGATCAAACCAAAATCCCCGCCGGCAGACAGTGACGTTGACGCCGCCACGTCACCAGGAAGTAAAACACTTCCGCGCATGCGTCGAATCCATTCGACGCATTCGCGGGCAGATATGTCTGCTGGTTAGCGTACTAACCAGCAGACATGTCGGACGGACGGGTTCCCAGCAGACAGATTTTAAAGCATGCTTTAAAATCTGTCTGCTGGAAAAACCCTTCTGTCCGCCCGTACACACGATCGAATTTGTCTGCTAAAACGGTCCCTCGGACCGTTTCCGGCAGATAGATTCGATCGTGTGTACGCGGCCTAAGTGTAATATTTTATGTGACACAAGTTCTCATAGACAAGGGGTCACTCACATGAGTAGTAGAAAAACAGGCTAATCTGTTAATGGTAAGACATCTCAGTGGATCGATATCAGGTGTACAGGGTCTGCATCTGTGAAGCCACAGTGTGACAGGGAAAGGCGTTCTTTCGTGTTGCTCCGGGTATGCACTGGATGGAAGGCAGCGTGGACGACGGCACTGGCATTGGCATGTGACATCACTAGGAATTAGGGAGAACTTCTCAAATGTCTCATTATTCAGCGCTAGCATTTCCTCCATCCACATAATATCATTGATAGTAGAAACCCACAAGGTTAAGGAAGGCAATGTATCTGTTTTCCAAAACAACAATGAGATTATTTGTCAGCTGCTGAAAGGAAGAAGCGTAACAAGCTTTGTTTTTGAGATGCCACTGAGCCCAGAAGCATAGACAGAAGTGCTACTTCCAGGGTAGGTGTTACGGCTTCCTTGTATATTTTATTGTAGACAGTAAAATCTTTGGACCAAAAGGTTTCAATCCCGCTGCACACCCACCAGACTTGTAAGTAAATACCTTCTGCTAAGCCATATCTCCAACAAGTGGCTGGCATGGATGGGAACATCCTATGTAGGGAAAAGGGGTCCATGTACCACCTGGGGAGAAGTTTGTAGTTCTTTTCTTACACATAGCAATAAATGGCCATTTTAATCAAATGTCAAACGTGCAGTGCTAAGCACCGCTCAGGGAACTCTAGTATAGAGTACACTGTGACATTATTGTCCATATTTAGATTTAGTCTAAACATTTTTTTTTTATCTTGTTTATTTGAAAAGAAATGACATTAACCCTTCTAGTTCTGAAATTAGATATAAACATGGAGAGTATGTTGGCAAATAGAACAAAAGACATCCATGTTATTTATCAAGATTCACCCAAAAATTCCCTCAAAGATTCAGCCATAAATTTGAACATATTCTCCACTGTAATTTCAATATTCAAATTAAAATTGGCTTGGAAACATTAGATTATGCAAGAGTAGCACACCAGTTTCCCACATAATAAATAAAGTGAATGTTGAGACAAACTTATGGCCTGTGGAACTTTTTTCAGGAATGCACCTCTAAGATAATTTAATTCTCTACACCTAAACCTGCTGTGTGAAATCCTTATGCAGATCGAAACCTAAAATTTCATGCTAACTTTAAAGGGGAGGTTCACCTCAAAATAAACTTTTAACATTGTCATTAATGTCATAAATGCAATTAGAATCGGCCGTTTAAAAAAAAAAATATGTCTTCCCACCGCTGCTTCCGGGTATGTTCGTCGAGGCTGGGCGTGCCTAATTGATTGACAGGCATCCGACCGACGCATACAGCGCGTCACGAGATGCCGAAAGAAGCCGAACGTCGGTGCAGCTCTATACGGCGCCTGCGCACCGACGTTCGGCTTTTTTTTGCCGAAAAAAGCCGAAAGTCGGTGCGCAGGCGCCGTATAGAGCCGCACCGACGTTCGGCTTCTTTCGGCATCCGACCGACGCTGTATGCGTCGGTCGGATGCCTGTCAATCAATTAGGCACGCCCATCCCCGACCCTCATACCCAGAAGCAGCGGTGAGCAGGCATATAGGAATCGTTATGTACGGACGTATTTTTTTTTTTAAAAACGGCCGATTCTAATTGCATTTATGACATTAATGACAATGTTAAAAGTTAATTTTTAGGTGAACCTCCCCTTTAACATTACTGAAATTCTAGACAGCAGTGGTTAATAGTTTCAGGTCTCTGAACTAAACTAAAAAGAAAAAGCTCCTGACATAGACCTTCCACCTCCGCTACTCCTCCATTGAGGAAAGTTATTTTCATTGCTTTTACTGAATATAAAGAAAAAAGGTTGGGAAAAACACCACTATTTTTCTATGCAGGGGACAAACTGTCACCTCTCCTCAAATATCTTTATTAACAATAAACATATGAAAATCATGTGCAAAAAGGTTGGTAATACAACAAGAATTAAAACTGACAACGTTGCCATTAAAACACCCCCCGGGGTCTCATCCACACCTACACTAATGAGTTGACAGACAAACTGTAGTAATAATTAATACTAATGCTGCGTACATGCGGCGGTTTTTCATGTCGAAAAAAAATGCAATGTTTTAAATTGGTTGTTAAAAACGATTGTGTGTAGGCTCCAGAGCATTTTTCTCAACGAGAAAAATGTCTATTAAAAATGTAGAACCTGCTCTATTTTTTCTCGTCGTTTTTCACGTCATCGTCGTGTGTACGCTTTAATGGCGGGGAAAAAAACGCCCAATTTCAGAAGCAAGTTATGAGACTGGAAATTAGCATAATCAGCCCAAAGGGTGGCGCCATTCAAATGAAACTTCCCCTCTATAGTGCCGTCGTATGTGTGTTGTAAGTCACTGCGCTTTGCTCAAGCATTTTTTCTCATGATTGTGTGAATGCAAGGCAGGCTTGAGAGAAATCACGTCGAGAAAAACTTTGTTTTTTTCCATGACATGAAAAACGGTTGTGTGTACGCAGCATCAGGGTCATACAAATCAGTGGGTAACATCCATGTTCACTATGTTGGCCATAATGGACACAAAAATAATACAGTTAAAGCTTCAAACAAATAAATTGTTCCAAGTGGGCATCCTCCGATAGTGCCAGAACAGGGGCAACAGAGAGTGCCTTATATGCTAGCCATGGTGTATTTACAGATACCAAGAGTGCTTGTTAAGTCACCCAATACTGATAGAGGGAATTACAAAGTGCTCTGAGTGGAGACAGTAGTGTCGGTCAGAGCAGCAGGCTGGTGGTGACCAGCAGAAAGGGCAGCATGAAGTCTATATACAGTCAAATAGCAGAACAATTCTACAGCCTGAATGGTGCCTGAGCATGCTCAAACAATTGTGGAGAGCCAGCATAAAAATGACATGCCCGTTTCAGCCATCATGTAGGTTACAGGCACAGTCCAGTTAATGATTGTGACGAGTAGACACGTGCAGTAAATCCCCATAGACTGTGGGAGACACTCAAGTCAATAAGTCTGTCCTCATGGAGGGTATTTACGGTCACTGGTACAGCTGGATGCATGGGTCAAGGGCTTGTCAGAGCTCCCCTGGGAATTGGAATTCCAACAGATGTCTGTGCCAGTCAGGGTGCGCTAGTGCTCAGTACGTGTCACTCAAAGGCTGGCATGGCACTGGTCAGATGATTGGATGGTCGCCTACAGGACCAAAATTGATGGACGATTAGGTAGCAAGGTATGGTCATCCACATGTTGCAGATGGGACTGCGGGTATGGGGGGGGGGTCATCAAGCCGATGCATTTCACGTACCTAATGCAGGAGCTACTTCAGGGTAGCATGACACAGCATAGCTTGGTCTTTTAAAGAGGCAACAGGATCCCTGTATTCAGGATATCCTGTGACATCATCCAGACCAAGACACTCCTAGTTCATAACCTTTTAATGGGTCATAGCGCCATCTTGTGGTTATTTGGTAAAAACACAAAACATTTTAGTTTCACATAACAGTGCATGCAAAGTTTGCTCAGGCGGTAAAGCAACACACATTCTACCATATCTGGATTCCCAGATGAGGAAACATGGCATGTATTATGCCCATATTGATGGCAGTAAAGAAACAGACAACAGCAACACAAAAAAACAAAAGCTGATTGGTCAGAAGAGGACTGATTTCAAGTGTACCAAAAATACCTATAGACATCACAGGGACAGGACAACCTGTAGATTTAATTTTGTGTTTAACTTTCCCAACTTTCCACTTCTTTCCCCTATGAAGAAGTATTGTATTATAATCTCTCTCTCCTCCTGGGATATTGTCAGTAGGATAAAATCACCCCCTAGTACAGAAGGGGTGATGAGATAAGTAAACTCAATTTTTACCCCCACAGTTTATTACTTTAGTATAACATTTTAGTCAAGCAGCCCTGAATAAATAAGCAGACCTTGCTTGAAGTTTAAGGTCCGCTTTGAAGAAAACATTTCAAGAAAACATTAACATATTTTTCTTGGGTATATTTTCAAACTATCTACTTTGAGTGGAAAATATATACTTTTTGTCCCAGGTCATCTACAATGTCACTGCTAGAGACAGTTAAAAGTTATAGTATTAGAATGGATCCCACAGGTACGCCACTAAATTCTGTTTACCACAATAACTGCTTGCCTTCTCTCTTGAAACCAATGTCTTGCAAACTGTCAATTTACAATCCAATCCCAGTGCATTTAAACTTGTTTATCAGTAGTCTAGGAGAAATGGTGTCAAAGGGTTAATTGAAAGCTTAGTAAGCCACATCTGCTTGTCCACTCTAAATTATCGAGTTATCTGGTCTCTGTTCAAGTGCTGATGTTTACAGAGGAAGACATATAGTGCTATTTATTGCTTAACATTTCTGAATCATTCCAGCAATGTCTCAATAACTTGGTAAAGTTGTGAACGCATTTTAAGTTGCTTTGGGGGTATATGTTTTAAATCTTCTGTTCCAAAACCTTGATGGCATTTTAAAGGTCAATAATATGACAAAAAATACTGCCATGAAAACCCAAACAAAAATTTGAAATTATATTGTCACTGAAATGCAATATCACAAAGATATCGATGGTTATGACCTGCTGATAATATGTGTAAATTTGTATCATTTAAGGAATCTATTATTTGCTAAAGTTGAACTTTTTAGAAATTGTCTGCATGAATAAACTGCTGACATAGTACAACATATAGTATGTCTATAGTGTAATATATATTTTTTTTTAAAACAAACTTTATATCACTAAATCGTTCTTTGTTTTTCATTTAAACTATGGATTACTTACACTACTTAGTTTATTATGCCTAGACTGAGATGATATAAGCTGCAGGCAGGAATGTGTTTTCTTTGTCTTTTCTCTTCCTATAAGAAGAGATTGCAACTTTGTTGCATGTCATAGGCCGCGTACACACAATCAAATCTATCTGCTGAAAACGGTCTGACAGACCGTCTCAGCAGACAGATTCGATCGTGTGTACAGGCGAGCCGACGGATTTGGCCAGCAGACAGATTTTAAAGTCTGCTTTAAAATCTGTCTGCTGGGAATCCGTCGGACCGATATGTTTGCTGGTTAGTACGCTAACCAGCAGACATATCTGCCCGCACATGCGTCGAATGGATTTGACGCATGCTCGGAAGTGTTTTACTTCCTGGTGCGGTGATGTGGCGGCGTCAACGTCACCGACATGTCACCGCGCTGTCTGCCGGCGGGGATTTTGGTTTGATCGTGTGTACAGCGATCCAACCAAAACAGCCAGCAGACAAATCTGTCCGACCGATTTGAGCAGATTAATTTGCTTGTGTGTACGGGGCCATAGAGTAATGTGTCATCGCTGAAGCAGTATGTGGATATTTCCTGAACAAAGATGGCTTAATACTTCAAGAATTTACAATAGATGCATACATTGTCAGTTGAAGTTATGTTATAAATACCTCTACCTATAACACCTGAACATTACTTATAATGCAAATAAATAAATAAATAAATACATTTGATGCTTGGTCCACTTTAAGGCTTATAGTTTATCAAAAATTATCCATAGATGTTTTACAGTATCAAGTAGTATTTCTATTATAAGAAGTAGCACTTCTTATAAAAAGGACATCTAAAAGTGCAGCTCCACTTTTGTTGACTAATCCCCTCTCAGTGATATACATTGCAGGGATTTTAACAAACTTTGTTGCAGTCCTACCTGTTTCTTCCCTGAAGAAAAAACAAGAAAAAAATAAATAAATATATGTACATATATTAACTTGCGCTAGAAGTGGAATTATTTACTAGTGATTGTAGCTTCTGTACACAAAGTGCTACACACTTTACACACTGTGCAAATGTGCTCACATCAATAAAGTGCAGTTGTGCTTCAAACGTCAAGGTGCATCACGCCCCTACTTTGTTCCCACTCACCAAAATAAATGGACCCCTAGCTTTTTAGTCCAGGGGTGAAACTAAGGTCAAGGATCCAATGAAGATGTCCCCCAATTTCGATGGTCAATGGGTAGATAATGGCACCAAGAATGAAAAAAGGGGCTGATAGTGAAGTATAATTTGGCAAGATTTCATTGCACAATTGTGGTAAGGTACTTACAGGCTATAAAGATTAATATTGCAAGAGGTATTGCAGTGGAAAAAGCAAGGAAACGCTGCATCCAGCTTCTGTTCCACCAAAATTAGGAAGTGACAATGTTTGGACTCGGCACAATCTCTGGTTTTCGAGTCCAAGCGATTATTACCTTTCCACAATTGCGCAACCCCTTTTTTAATTTTTTGATGCCATTATCTACCCATTGACCATCACGATTGGGGGAGATCTTCATTGGAACCCTCTGTGAATTGCCACTAATGGCCAACGTTTAATCCTGAATGACCCCTGGACTGAAAAGCTAGGAGTCCATTTCTTTTGGTGAGTGGGGACACAGGAGGGGTGTGTGATGCACCTTGAAGTTTAAGGGCCGGATTCACACTTGTGCGGTGCGAACTTCAGCTCTTTTATCTCTGCAGAGAGACAAGAGAACTGTTCAGGGACCTAGAATTCATTTATGCCACACCCTGTGCTTGTATTTGCATTTGAGGGTATGCACAGGGTGATGGAGTTACTTTCTTTTTTTTTATTTGTATCACTATTTTTTTAACATGTTTGTTTTATATAATTTTACTGCTACCACAAGGAGGCTAACAAGCCCACCAATGTAATGGCATTGGACATGTGACAGTTTCACTTTATGGAGAACAACAGAGGAGATTAGAGAATGGATGTCCCCTGATCTACTTCTGCTTGCCATCCTGAAATCACTGGTTGTGATCGCAGACTCCCAAAAAGAGCAAGAGAGGCCAGGAACTATGGAGGGAGGGTGATGGGGGGCTGGGCAGGGTGGTTCTACACTGCCCCTTTTGTAAAAGTGATCAGGTAGCTAAAAATAAATGAATGTTTTTTTTACATATCCACCAGGAGCCAGCTTGAGAGAGGAGATACAAGCTCATTGCTTCTACTTCACATCTTTCCCTGTAAAACCATTATATTATGTTAAACAATAAAATAAGAGCCGGCTCACACTGGGGCAGCACAACTTGCAGAGTGACTCAGCAAGACGATCTGCCCATGACTTCAAAGGTGACTTGCAAAATGACTTCTGTATTGAAGTCAATGCAAGTCGCCCTGAAGTCGTTTCAAAGTAGTACAGGAACCTTTTTCTAAATCGGAGTGACTTGAATCACTCCTATTAGAACGGTTCCATTGTACAGAACGGAGCGCAAAATGTCAGGTGGCTAAGTCACCTGACAAGTCATGCCTGTGTGAACCGGCTCTAATACAAGTGTTAATAAAGCAAAAAAAAAAGCCGTTTTATAGATGTTACATGACCTCTATTCAGAGCTGCATGAATGATCATCAGAAGCTTCTGCTGATGTCACATATCTCAGCCGGTGTCACCCAAACCATGTAGATCTGGACAGGGAGGCATATTAGCACTCTATTCCGACCACAGGAGTACAGGAGTACAGGCATGCTGTGCAATGGCATGGCTGCCTGTAGTTACCAAGTAGAAGGCAGAGACACAAACTGACCAACCTAGAATGGATCTGCTTTAATCCTTGTCATGGTCAGAATACATCAGAATACATCAGAAAAGAAGGGAGACTGGCAGGATCACCAGGTATTTCACATAAAAGGAAAACTAAAATAGAGAAAAGGCTACATTTACAAAGAACTACAGTAAAACCTTGGTTTGCGAGCATAATTTGTTCCAGAAACATGCTTGTATTCCCAAGCACTTGTATATCAAAGCAATTTTTTTACAGGATATAAAAGAGAAGAGAGGGACCTCTAGGTGTAGCAATAATTTGTTAACTGTTGTACCTTCATTAAATGTAACCATATTTCTACACTTAGAGGCTCCTCTCTTCTTTTTTATACTCAGTTGTGACATGACGCTGCTACTTTTATATCAAGACATCACTTGTATATCAAGGCAAAATTTATTAGAACATTTTGCTTGTCTTGCAAAACACTCTCAAACCAAGGTTTTACTGTATGTGAAAAACAGACACACACGCACATATATATATATATATATATATATATATATATATATATATATATATATATATAAAATGTTAAAATTTGGATTAACATTCACACAGAGCAAGTTTGCATGTTATCTTGTAAGGTATTATTAAACACAATGCACACGTTAGATAGAAATACAATACATTTATACAAGTGATTTTTAAAAGAAGGTACACCCAAAATGAAATAGTAGTGTGAAATAACAGAAGCATTGAATGACAAAATAAAATGATTACACAAAAAAGAAAAAAAAAAAGTTCAATGAGTAAAGATTGTGATACTGATGCCGCGTACACACGGTCGTTTTTTGCGTTGAAAAAAAACGACGTTTTTTAAAACGTCATTTAAATTGATCGTGTGTAGGCAAAACGTTGTTTTTTGTCTTAAAAAAAACGACCAAAAAAAAATTCCAACATGCTTGAATTTTTGGTGTCGTTTTTCAAAACGTCGTTTTTTGTTTCACAAAAAGTCACCGTGTGTAGCAAAAACGTCGTTTAAAACGACGTTTTTCAACCCGCGCATGCCCAGAAGCTAGTTATGAAGCGAGCTTCAATGGAAAAGAGTGGTGAACGTAACTTCGCTTTTTGTGAAAAAAACGTCGTTTTTTTCATCACAAAAAATGATCGTGTGTACGCGGCATGAAATAATAATTGTCTAAGTATATGATTTGTAGTAGCAAAGAGGCTTTAGATTTCATTGGGAGAATAAAAGTAGATTTAAACGCCAGCTGAATGACATTTAGTTTGGTAAAGCACCATGTAACATACAGTACACAATTTGAATTTTTTTGTTAAAATATTTGTTTTTGCTTTGTTCCCATCTTATGTTGCATTCCATGTGGTTTTAAGCTCCTGCAGCCTCTTTGCAGCCACTCTCTGCTTCCAAACATGAGGTGGCAGAACAAAATGTCATTACTATATGTGACTGGGCTTTTATATTATTAAAAACCTAACTCGGCGCTCATTAAAAAAAAAAAGCTCTGTCCCCAAAGAAAACAACATCAGAATATGGATAAAACTATAATGCTCGCTTTGACTAGGGGATGATCTATCACAGAGTAAATCCAGGGTCCCATGTTCCTCTCTGCTGCTTCTTGTTATGACAAGTAGTCCCCAAAGCTGCTCTTCTAGGTGGTCTTTTGACTGTTCTTGCTGGAATCTTGACATACAATGTAGGAGCATATGCTATCACCGATCATGCATTGTACGTGAAGGCTGCGTAGAATCTGTACCATATTCCTTAGAACAATTTGGATAAAGCACCAGCCGCCATGGGACTTTGGGTTAAAATGAACAATGTTCTGTGATAGATCTGTACCCAACACAAAGCAAGAGCTATATATTTTATTTGCAGCGGGGAAGACAAATTACATTTCCAAGTCAGTGTCAAGTTTCAATTTAAAGCAGAGCATAACAAAACCATCCTAAGGTGAAAATACTGTTAATTTTACTGACGGTTATCACAAATATATTAAAAACAGTGATAAAATAACATGGTATAGTCTTTACTGTCCTTTAAAATAGCTTCCTTTTTCATCTTGATTGTAATGCCCTGCTTTTTATGATGTAGTGATAAGGAAACACCAAGTTATTGTGTTGTTCATGTGGGTGCTGTCCATTAAACATGATCTCAGACAGTTTTGACAAATTATCTAATGCTACAAAACCCCTTATCAATTTGTGAGCAACTTGTCAGAGTAATCTGTCAAGCTGCTGTGAGTGAACAGGAGGAATAGAGGCCATCATTAAATCATTTCATATACAGAAGCCCACTGCTGATATTGTTCAGGTATTACAATGAATTCTTGTCTCATATTGACCTTGGTTATTTATTATTTCTTCAATGGGGCACTTTGAAAAAGAACATACTTAAAAGTTGAAATTTGAATTAATGATTTATAACACAGAGTTGCAATAAAAAATAAAATACAATAAGTGTTCCTTTTTAGTTTGGGTTGACTCAGGATAGTTGCTAAACTGATAAATAAGGATGAGTCTAATGTACCTGGGTTAGGTTTGACACAGGTTCGGCAAACATAACCAAAGTTAGGATCCTAAACCTGAACCCTATTGAAGTCAATGGTAATCAAATCTTTGAAATCAGTAATGGCCATTTCATGGGGAGCTGTCCAGTGGCCTGGAGAACATTTACCAATGAAAAATGGCTTAAAGGATAACATTGAAGACACAAAAATTCAGTAGTGGTAGAAGGATGTGTTATTGATGACTGGGTGTGCTGCTGGAGGAAGGAGAGGGCAACGGTGACAGAAGGTGGAATTTATTTCAGGAGAAGCTTAGGCTCTATAGAAAATAAATACTTTGGGTGACAGAAGATTTTAACTGCAGCATCCACAGCAGGTAATTCATATGTTTTATTTGGTACTTTTCCAGGTTTAGAAGCTCAATTGTATACAGGGCAAGCTCTGGTTTGTGGTCTATCTGTCATGACCAGGCATCAGGCTCGAAGACCAGCAGCTTTAGCAGTAGAGGGACTCCCACCGACCAGCAGGATAGCTATACAAGCAGGTCACCCTGGCAGATGACGTGAGCCCTGAGGTGCAGAGTGCAATAAGTATCCTTTTTACCCAATATTTACGGGTTCCCCTTTTGGAAAGGTACTACCCACATTGTGATACAGGCACCGTGGATAGCTTCTGGCAGTGGACAGCCCTGGTGCTAGGTAAAAATATTTTAAATGTCTCACTTAGACAGCCACTCCTATTGCTGCTCCCCCTTTCAATGACAGCAGGCTCCAAGCCATGTTGCGTATGAGACAATATACTGCCAACCTCTGGAAAGGGAGCTACAGATTCCTCCACAGTATGTTAGATGTTTCATCCTTTGCAAGGGCAGGCTGAGCTCTGCAACTTTACCCATGTAACGAGGATCCAGGTATCCAATCACCTCCTTGATGCCATACATCCTAAGATTCTTTTGCAGGCTCTGGAGCATTAACAAGCCCAGCAACCACAAGTTACTAGAGGCAGATGAACCCAAGTCCTTGGGATCACTGAGTATTACATTGCTCTCAACTACCTCCCCCATCCATTAACAATTACCATGGTTTGTGAGGGATAAAATCCACCTCTGGAAGTCTGCCTCATGTCCTCCTCCTCCTCTTGAATGCTGCCACAGCACTCATTCCTACCCTTCATGCTTCTCCTATGCCCAATTAGACTTTTGGGTTCAATGAAAGCACAGTGAATGCAGGTGGGCTTACACTTCACTCTCCCTAGGGATGTGAACTGCAATTTAGTGCAAATTATCAGTGGAAAAATAGTGCTCCATAAAGCACTGTATAGTTGCAGTATCACTGGCAAATCTCTCTCCCTATCAGCCATCCTTCATACTAATCTCCCAGACAATAAGAAAGGGCTAAAATTAATATAATGCTAAAGTCCATTAAAGTCCATAGTGATGGAAATAATGATGAATCTCGGAAACGATCCTCTGTGAAGTGTCACCAAACGCACACACGTCAAGAAGGTGCACCCGCCACCACGTGAATGAGCAGCTTACCAGAGGTCAGACATATGCTAGCGTCTGACTATAACCCAGTCAATGGCCTTTAGATCCTTGAGGTTCCCACGATCAACTCGAGTAGACCAGGAGAGGGACACTTCTTAAACTCCGGAAGAAAAGAAGGCGCACATAGCATAATTCCGTGGCGAAAATTTATTGTAAAAAGTAAAATTGTACTTACACAGCACATGTGGTAAACGAGCATAAAAAACAGATACAGGTATTGCCGGCCGGCATGCAGGAGCCCTTCCTCCTCAGCGTGGTGACGTCACTGCGTCGCCTCCCAGACGCGTTTCGTCACAAGAAGGACGTTCTCAATGGGGAACGTCCTTCTTGTGACGAAACGCGTCTGGGAGGCGACGCAGTGACGTCACCACGCTGAGGAGGAAGGGCTCCTGCATGCCGGCCGGCAATACCTGTATCTGTTTTTTATGCTCGTTTACCACATGTGCTGTGTAAGTACAATTTTACTTTTTACAATAAATTTTCGCCACGGAATTATGCTATGTGCGCCTTCTTTTCTTCCGGAGTTTAAGAAGTGTCCCTCTCCTGGTCTACTCGAGTTGATCGTGGGAACCTCAAGGATCTAAAGGCCGTTGACTGGGTTATAGTCAGACGCTAGCATATGTCTGACCTCTGGTAAGCTGCTCATTCACGTGGTGGCGGGTGCACCTTCTTGACGTGTGTGCGTTTGGTGACACTTCACAGAGGATCGTTTCCGAGATTCATCATTATTTCCATCACTATGGACTTTAATGGACTTTAGCATTATATTAATTTTACCATCATTGACACTGGTGTTATCAACCTTTGTGTGGCGCGGCTTTTTATATCCCATTGTTTCCTGTTTATCACACGCTTGCTGCAGCCTGTAGTCTTTTTGGGGGGAGGGGGTTTCCTAGCGCGGTTTTTTGTTTTATATTAATAAGAAAGGGCTGCTGAAATTAAAGCCTTTTATAATGTTTTGTACAAAACTATCGTGAAATTGCAAGAATTCGGCCATTGACAGTTGTTTTTCAATGCATTACAGAATGTTTTGTGGAGCAATATCCTAAAATACATCTATTAGCTTAGAAATTTTACATTTTTAATTTGACAGTTTGGGCACCCATTAATTTCAATAAGGTATTGGTTCACCCTGCTTACACTTAAACCAGGGACGATTAGCTGATCCTTATATAGTCCATCATTTTAAAGTGTAAATAAATATAGGCAGATTTCCAAAAAATAAAGAAGTCTTGATTGCATATTTTTTCTCTCCCTTTTTAGTCAAACTTCTATGCTTTGGTGAAACCCACTTCAAAAGTCAGAAAATTATTTAGAGATATTTTACCCAGATCTGAAAAAAGTAAAAAAACAGCATTTATAAGTACTGTAGATTCTGATATGTACTGACCAGAAGTCCAGTGTTGCCTTTCTACAACTAGAAGTTTCCAGCACTGTCTTCAGTCCTGTGCCACCATCTTCGATTCTGGTGCCATTTGTGATCAGTCACAGCCAGTCTCCTGCTGAAAATGTGCAAGATACACTGATTGGATGAGACTGTCCTGTAGCTTACTGGAATGTGTGACCTGATCCCATCAGGCTGTGGATGGAGCAAACCCAGTAACTGTCATATTTGTCTAGGCAATGAATGAGGACATGGGAGCAAGTAACTAAATATTTCCAATTGTATACAAGGGAAGAAGGCAGAGCTAGGATTATGTAATCTGTAAAAGAAGAGTAAGGGCCAGATCCACATCTGTCCCATTTACGCTACGCCATTTTTCTTATCCTCAAAGAAATGCCGCTATAACTTATGACAGCGTAGCGTAAATGGACTGGGGGGCGTGTTTTATTATAATTATGAATGACCCGACGCAAACAACGCTTTTTTTACACGCTGGCCCGACATCCATACTTAACATTGTGTACGCCTTCATATAGCAGGGGTAGCTTTACGACAGAGATACGCTTACGCAAACGACGTAAAGGCAGCACGTCGGCCGCTCGTACGTTCGTGGATTTGCATATCTCGCTTACTTGCATATTTTATGCTGGAAATAGACGGAAGCACCCCTAGCATCCAGCGTAAAAATGCACCTAAGAGACGACGGTGTAATAACGTTACACCAGTCGTTTCTTAGCGTAATTCCGGCTTATCTTGTTTTGTGGATACAAAACAATGATACGCGGCGGAAAATTGGAATTATGTCGGCGTATCAGTAGATACGCCAGGGTAATTCTTTGTGGATCTGGCCCTAAATATCCACTCAAAATAGAGCTCATTGTTCATATTGTCACATGATCTTAAAATAAATACACTGGCCCAGATTCACGTACATCGGCGCATTATTGGACCGGCGTAGCGCACCGCCTTTACGTTAGACTTGCGCCATCTAGCCGCGTAATCCCCCGATTCACGTAGCTTTTGCGCAGGAAATTGCGCAAGCGTAAGGTTTTTTCCTGAGGCGTAAGGAGGAGTAATACAAATTGGGAAGGACGTGGGCGTGTTACATTGAAATGAGCCGTGACCCCATGCAAATGAAGGGCCGGCCGGCTCGCGCATGCGCGCTTGAACGAGACCATGGTCAGCTCCGCTGTGCGCATGCTCACAACTCGGGAGCGGCGCAATCAGTGAAATTGGAAATGGACTAGGGCAACTTTGTGAACTACGCAGACAGCATAAATAGACAGACACAAATGCACTTCCTTTGCAAAAGTACATCCCTTTGTATCCCTCCCTCTACAGCAAGGTGCTTTTGTTTGTTTGTGACGTGTCTTTGAGATATTTGGGGACTGTTTTGCAGAGTGATTTTTGTCTTTTATGGGTTTTCTTTGTTATTTTGTTTAAATTATATTTTTGCTGGGCATTTTTTTTTTTGCTCGTCATTTATTTAATTTTTTTGGTTCTGTTTGTGTATGATTTTGGAATGTGGGGGTGATATTCCTGCGGGAAAAGGGGTGTCACCCTCATTTGTGGTGGAGAAGTGATCCCCAGGTCTGTGTGAATGGTGTATGAATGTACAGTGACATAATTGGAGCCGTGGCATGGCGTTGCAGCTCACAAGTCCTGCATGGTGGACTGGTGCCAATCCAATGTGATGAGGATGTGGGGTGTCTGTACTAGGGACCATAGTGGTGTGCATGCATGCATTCTCATTGTGCCATGATTAATGTGTGTGTTTAACGTGCAAAGATGCCCAATATGAGCTGCCTCCTGACTGCTCTTCCCTCAGAAGACGGGGTATCCTCGGTTAGGGGTTGATTGTCTGGTTGGGGGGTCAGGTCATCACGTAGCTCAACCTGCAGGCCCTTCCTCACTGCGAGATTGTGCAGCATGCAACATGCAACGATGTTATGGCACACGAAGTTTGGGGAATACAACAGTGTACCCCCAGACTTATCCAGGCATCGGAAAAGTGACTTCAGGAGGCCAAAGGTGCGCTCCACCACTGCTCGGGTTTTGATGTGTGCTTGATTGTATCTTTCCTCCCCTGGTGTTTGGGGGTTCCGGATAGGAGTCATGAGATGGGGTCCCAGTGCATATGCAGAGTCACCTGGAAGGGAAAAGACAGGAGAATGTTAGTCATGCATGTGCCACTTGTGAGGTGTGCATCACGGGAGGGGATAGTCATGCCTGACTCCCATGTCACTCACCAACCAGCCAGGTGTTCCCATACACGTTCTGATCGAATTCCATTCGGATGTGGCATTGATTGTATATGTAGCTGTCATGGGTGGATCCTGGGTGTTTGGCACGGACGTGCCATATGAGTCCTTGGGCATTAACTATCACCTGTACGTTGATGGAGTGCCAATTCTTCCGATTGCGGTACATGTGCTCTGTCTCATGGGGGGGCTGGAGTGCCACATGTGTGCAATCAATGGCCCCGATGGTGCGTGGGAATCTGGCAATGCTGTAGAAATCTGTCATTGCCTTCAGCCGCAGGTCCTCAGTGGTGGGTTTGATGATTTGGTTGGCCAAGCGTGTGAGGATTGCAGGGACAACCTGGTGCACACATCTGCTCATGGAGGATTGTGACATCCCAGCCACCACTC
The DNA here is from genome assembly GCA_029574335.1 of Rana kukunoris. NCBI lineage: Eukaryota > Metazoa > Chordata > Amphibia > Anura > Ranidae > Rana > Rana kukunoris. The sequence goes on from CM056053.1 coordinate 125,028,904, forward strand.
CACTTGTACGCTGAAAAGAGCCACTGGCAAGGACATGGAGTGTTGCCAGGACCTTCACCAGTGGCTGCACTGCTTGTGAGCGGTGTGTTGGGCTGGTGATGTCCTCCTGCAGGGTTGTGGTTAATTCCAGGATGGCATGAGGGGTGAATCTGAAGATGCGATACACCTCAGAATCACTCATGCCAAAGAGGTCTATGCGTGTGCGGTATACCCTCTCCCGTGCCATCCTCCGTGCCCTCCTCCTTCTTTGGTCATCTAAATTCACTAGTGCAGCTATGAGCGACGATGCCCCTGGCATGTTGGCAGTCAAATTGTAGTGCAACACGTGTGTGTGGTCTGCTCCTCAGTAACGGTGTTGCTTTATGTGAGATGTAGACGTTTTTTCAAAATTTAGACCAGCTTTTAGGTGCTCTAACTTTAGACAGGACATTTTGCTGTTGCGCACATCGCGTAGCCTGCGCAGCAACTGCGTTTTTTTGTGGATCCCCGCAACTCCCTCATTAGCATATTTGACTAGCAAATCAATGGTGTGTCTAGCGCATTTTTGCACGGACGGATGCGTCTGTCTAACGAAATTACGCCGGACAAAAAAAAGTAGATTTCTGGCGTAATTCGTTTTCTGAATCGCGCGCATCTAAACGCACGCGCACATTTAGACTTACGCACGCGCAACACCAGTTGCGCAGGCGTAATCGCTCTGTGAATCTGGGCCACTGTTTTTTAAAAGGTTCCAGAGTTTTTTATAGAAAATATGCAAACATTATTCTGAGCATATATGCTAATAGGGACATGTACCAGTGCAAAAAAAAATATATATACACATAAATACCAAACAGTGAGGAAATTGTATTTTTTAGGGACTTTTAAGGACTACATTAAAAACACAAAAAAAAAAATAACATGCTTAGGGAATGCCTTTCAAGGTGTATGTGATGTTACACAACAGTAAGGCCGCGTACACACGATCGGTCCATCCGATAAGAATGGACCGATGGACCGTTTTCATCGGTTCACCAATGAAGCTGACTGATGAAGTGATGTGCCTACACACCATCAGTTAAAAAACAATCGTATCAGTACGCGGTGACGTTTACGTGTTTTAACACAATGATGTGCTGAAGTTCAATGCTTCCAAGCATGCGTCAACTTGATTATGAGCATGCGCAGCCTTTTAACCAATGCTTTTGCATACTAATGATCGGTTTTGACCTATCGGTTAGCTGTCCATCGGTTCAATCTTAAAGCAAGCCCTCTGTTTTTTGACCGAAGGTTAACGGACCGATTGGCCTTCACACGATCGGTTTGAACCGATGAAAACGAACTTCAGTCTGTTTTTAATAGGTTTGAACCGATCGTGTGTACGCGATCTAAGATTTTCCCAGACAGTCTCATCAACAGAACACTGTTAGCAAATATTTGGCGAGGTAATTAATTTTTCTTTTACAACTAAGCTTACATACATATAGGTGCCCCTTAATCTGTTTCACTGCAGTAAAAATGCAGTAATAAAAATAAGTGGAAAAAGTAGGTTTTAGGGGGGTTTAGGGCTTTTTTGTGTAATTTGAAAGCACTCTTTATAATGTCCACCGGACATCCACCCCTCCTACAGATGACATAAAGGCTACAAAGCTGTAGGCACCAGGATGTGCACTGCTATTTTTCAGGTGGAATTCCAGACAAAGGGTATCATTTTTAAAATGATATGTTAAAGTGGATGTAAACCCAAAAACATTTTTTTATGTCACAATGTAGAGTATAAGATTTCCTATCATCTGTGCCCAGTCTTGCCACACAGAGTTAATCCAGCGCTGACTAATCTTCTTGTAATGTTCAGTGCAAATTAACAGAATTCCAGATAAAAACTTGCCAAATTATAAAGTCTGTTTCTCTGTTTTTGCTTTCAGTGACAGGTTATTTACATATCCAGCTTGGACATGTTTATCATATGCTATGTTATGTTTATCATAACATGAGGTGATCCAAAGTTCATTGTATATTACCAGGATGTGTTATGTGGGGGAGGGGTGGATTTCTCACTTTTTATACCTCATGTTATGATAAACATAACATATGATAAACATGTCCAAGCTAGATATGTAAATAACCTGTCACTCAAAGCAAGAAGAGAGAAAACTGACTTTTTATTTAGGCAGGTTTTTATCTGGAAGGTTGTTCATTTTACTGAACATTGAAAAAGGATTACTCAGATCTGGATTAACTCTGTGTGGCAAGACTGGGCACAGATGATAGGAAATCTTATACTCTACATTGTGACATAAAAAAAAATGTTTTGGGGTTTACATCCACTTCAACCTTTTGGTACATGTTACATGTTCCACCTCCTCTCCCCCCAGTGACAGTGAGGGGGATCTTCTTCCAGAGCCCGCTGTCACTATTTGAAAATAACGTGGCTGTGTGGGGCTCTGTCCACACAGCCAGATCATTTGTTTACAGTTTCCTGTGAATAACTTGAACTGAAAGTACCATCAGCCTCTGCTGCTGGCTGCTTGTAGTTCTGAATGGGACTATGAGGTTGCTGATGAGTGGCCTTGTAGTTCATTCACAAGCCTTGCAGATTGTAAACAGCCAGCCTGTATGCAGGAATGGGCTGCAAGCGGCAGGACTTGTCTGCAGGAGTCTGCCATTGTACCCCTGACCCACTGATCACAGATGCGTTGCTTTCTAGGCTCCTAAGGGAAAAAATAAATGCACATTTGTTCCTGCAAAAATATGTGCATTTTTTTTATTTTTCCCCAAGGGTTGACCTATCCTTTAAGAGCACTGCTTAGACTTAAAAAAAAAAACATTTCTAAATGCTTCTTACAACATAGCAAATCATCATTTATAAGTTTAGGTCCACATACAGATTGTAAAAGCAAGTAAAAGAGATTGGAATTGTTTAAAGAAAACTATTAAGAGAGTGTCAGGAAGATGGGTGAAGGTATATGTTTATCAAGCCTCTTGTCAAGCACCATACTTTAAATCTCACTTTATTATGCTAAATTTTCTGGAAATAAATCAGTGACTCTTAGGCCCTGTACACACGATCAGTCCAAACTGAAAACGGACTGAAGTTCATTTTCATCGGTCCAAACCGACTGTGTGTATGCCCATCAGTCTTTTGTACTTCAGTCCAAAGTTTTAAAACTTGCTTTAAAATCGGTCTGATGGACGCCTGACCATCGGTCCAAACCAATAGTTAGTACGCAAAAGCATCGGTTCACAACACGCGCATGCTCAGAATCAAGTCGACGCCTGCTTGGAACCATTGAACTTCGTTTTTTACATCACCGCGTTCTGACATGATCGGTTTTTGAACTGAAGGTGTGTACGCACATCAGACCATCAGTCTGTGAACCAATGAAAATTAACTTCAGTCTGTTTTCATCAGTTTAGACTGATCGTGTGTACAAGGCCTTAGAGACTGTTTAATATTAGAGAGCCGGCAATGCTGTCCTCTCTTTGCTATACTTTTCTCTGCTTCATACATTGCGGCCTGGATTTTATAAATGTATATATGTTTTTATGTGTGCCTGGTGAAGCCACAAAAAATCCTAATGCTGATCCCAGCTGAAAGCTCTGTCATTGGAGGAGAGCCAGTCATGTAACATTGACAGGTCACTTGCCAAACTTTCCTACTCTTGTTTTTTTTTTTTTTTTACTTTTTTTACAATTATTTTTAATGTGCTCCACCAGCTTCAGGCCTCTGGTTTGCAGAGTACATTTGTAAAGCAAATTGATGTGCTTTATAATGTGCATTTTTTTCAGATAGTAGCAGTATGGATACTGTTTTTTTTTATTGAGCCTCTTAATAGTAAAAATGAACTAACTTTAAGGCCTTGTACACACGATCGGACATATCCGATGAAAACGGTCCGCGGACCGTTTCCATTGGATATGTCCGATCTGGAGTTTGGACGGCGCGGTGACGTGGCGGTGACGTTGACGCCGCCACGTCACCGCACCGGGAAGTAAAACACTTCCGCGCATGCACGGAATCCATTCGGCGGCGGCGCGGCGGCGGTGCGGGACGACATGTCTGCTGATAAGTGTACTAACCAGCAGACATGTCGGGCGGACACATTCCCACCCGATAGATTTCAAAGCATGCTTTGAAATCTGTCGGGTGGACAAATCTGTCCGCTAGCCCATACACACGATCGGAGATGTCTGCTGAAACGGTCCATCGGACCGTTTTCAGCGGACATATCCGCTCGTGTGTACGAGGCCTAAAAGATCTGGTAAATTCCCAATATGTAATCCATGCAGAGCTAAGGTAAAACTTGATTTATGCACATTGGGACACTTATGCTGCGTACACACGATAGGTTAGTCTGATGAAAAGGGTCTGATGGACCGTTTTCATCAGACCAAACCAATTGTGTGTGGACCCTATCAGTTATTTATCCATAGGTTAAAAAAATAGTAACTTGTTTTAAAATTATCTGATGGATAAAAAACCTATAGAAAAAAACTTTGGCGTCTGTAGGCACGTCCATCGGTTAAAAATCCACGCATGCTCAGAATCAAGTCGACGCATCCTTGGAAGCATTGAACTTCATTTTTTTCAGCACATCGTTGTGTTTTACGTCACCGCGTTCTGACACGATCGTTTTTTTAACTGATGGTGTGTAGGCGTGACTGATCATCAGTCATCTTTATCGGATAACTGATGGAAAAATCCATCAGACCGTTTTCATCAGACTAACCTATTGTGTGTACAGGGCATTACAGTAACTTATAAATGATAGTGAAAACATAAAGAAAGACAACTTTTTCGGATTTTGATCCATTTTTGACTCCTGACTATCCAAGATTTATTCAGATTATTTTAAGTGAATTACAAATCATGTTGGACTGGTTTACTTATCACCAATTAATACAGCTTAAGGGAATGGCTTTTGGTTTAATACTCATTTATTCCCTAATATATTTGATGCCATCATTATATTATTGCTACTGTAATTTCCCATTGCAAAACAGTTTGTTATTCAAAATATCAGGGAACAAAACAGAATGTAGTAAATGAAAAAAAAAAAAGAAGTGTTCACGGCACAGCCTCTTGATGTGCCCTTGGCTGTATTTAGATGTATTGGATAGGAAATTATATTGTACTTCAGCTCCCCTTGAGTGTTCTGAAGAGTAGAGTAGGCTACCTCCAACAGATGAGTGGATTTCAGGAGTCTGTATTAAATTATGCATGCACTTCTCCTCTGACACACAAGCTCTAACAAGAGCATATCTCATTACCACTCTCTATGAAGACATCTGGATTTTATGGGAAATTGAGAGGTATGATAGCATTTGCAGGAAGGTAAAGAAAACATGATTGACAGAGTTGCTGTTGATAAATAATCCACTGATATTTCAGTTAAATAAATATCTCCTGGTGCATTATGCTTGTACTGGTTCAGGAAGTAGTGTAAAAGAGATATGCTGTAGAATATAAATCTTAACAGTGTACGCAGATGATCATTTATTTAAAATATGATTTGCAGTAAATTCACATGCAAGTGTGTTATGAAATCGTATTAATACCCATACCTCTTAATTTTCTTAGATGAGAAAGGGTGACACTTTTTAACATAAAGTTTAAAAGATAAGAAAACTCCCCTGCCCCACCTACTATGTGGATCATGAAGAATATATATACAAACAATTATAGGCTAAATCCATAAGTGCTTATTTCACCACTGCTTTGCCATTATACTGGATCTATAAACAGGACATTTTTGTTATAGAACTCTGTACATCACAGCAACTATAGGGACAACTGAGGGGCAAAGAGTAAAAGAGGAATTTGGTTCCTAATGAGGGACTTTTGGGCACTATGAGCACTGTTATGCTGCGTACACAAGATAGGTTAGTCTGATGAAAACGGTCTGATGAACCGTTTTCATCAGACCAAACTGATCGTGTGTGGCTCCCATCGATTATTTATCCATAGGTTAAAAAAATAGAAACTTGTTTTAAAAATATCTGATGGAAAAAAACCTATAGAAAAAAACAATCATCTGTGGGTACGTCCATCGGTTAAAAATCCACGCATGCTCAGAATCAAGCCGACGCATGCTTGGAGCATTGAACTTCATTTTTTTCAGCACGTCGTTGTGTTTTATGTCACCGCATTCTGGCACAATCATTTTTTTAACTGATGGTGTGTAGGCAAGACTGATCATCAGTCAGCTTCATCAGATAATTGATGGAAAAATCCATGAGACCGTTTTCATCAGAGAAACCTATCGTGTGTACAGGGCATTAGTGGGTATGTTCAAACAAAATGTTTCATACAGTGAGAAATAGTTAAAGAGCATTTCAGGTCTTACCATTGTCTGGGACATCATTAGAGAAATTTCCCCTCAATTTCTGTTTTGCCTTTACAGTGGTATTTATCAGACAGAAAAAAAAAAGCTAAATCTGTAACAACAACACAGAATACATTTAAAGTAGAGAAAGGCCATAACACCTGCAATATTTGTGTTGCTGTCTGCTTCATTGGTAAAGATCTACCCTCACTTTTTCTCTGAGGAAACTGAGTCAGTGAAACAGGAAGCAGTTAAACCTGACTGGGGTTCAAAACCTAATATTCTAAAAAAAAAAAAAAAAAATATGGTATATACTTTCCCCACCAAGAATCTTGCACACATGTCAGTGGCATCATCTAAAGGCACAGAGCTACTTAGAGAATCTCTGTGTGATGTGATTGCTATGATGACCAATCACAGAGATCATCAATATAGATTAAAATGGCATTGACCACCAATGATGCAGGATTATTTTTTGGGGAGTATTTAATATTGCGCTCACCACCAATGATGAGAGGTGGGAGATTTAAAATGCCATCAAGCATCAAAAACTATGAGATTGTTTTTAAGTTCCACTGACTACCAATAATTGTGAGATTGTTTTGCTGTGTTTAAATTGTTTTGGGTTAATTCTTGACATCTAGTCATTGCTCGCAACACAATTTCAGGCCAATGCACTAAAACCTTTTAACTTTTCATCCTTTCAATTTTCCCCCACTACTAATGGAATACATGCATTTGGCTTCAATGGGCTGGTTCCCACCATACATGCATAAAAAATTATGGGGAAAATGTGTGGATTTCACTTTCAGAGACACAAGGATTAGGGCTTCAGCAATTAGTATGTGGGCCCACACATGCTTCAGGTCATACGCTCGATCTTATTTTCAGACAAGATCTGGAAATAAAAATCTTGGAAAATGAACCATTGCCATGGACAGATCACCATGCAATTAAATTCATTATTTCCGAATTCCCCCCCTTAACAAAAACATCAAATCCAGTGACAACACACTGGACCAGATGTCAGAAGAAGCTCCACTCGGAACTCTTCAAAACTACGTTAGGGGTAAAAATAAACACAATTCAGCCGCACCAAACAGCGGAAGAAACACTAGAGGCCATAAACACAGCACTATTGCAGTCAGCTGACTTGATAGCGCCGAAACGAAAGACCCAGATCAGGAAACATAACTCCGGCTGGTTCAACAACCAGCTGGCGTTACTGAAGCAAGAGCGCAGAAGGGCAGAAGCAGCCTGGAAGAGAAGCTCCTCAGATGAGAACCTCGCGATTTACAAGGCAATAACCAGAAAATACTACAAGCAAATCTTCGAAGCCAAGAAAAATTATTTTTCTGAGGCTATCAACGGTGCCCTAAATCGCCCCCGCGAACTCTTCAAGCTGGTCACTCAGACCATGAATCCAGGATGTCTTGAAGCCCCCAACTTGGATACACAAGAATTTTGCGATGAGTTATCGGATTGCTTCATTAACAAAATTGAGGCAATCCGGCAAAGCATTCAGCGGAACAATTGCCTTCCCAGCCCCCCCCGTAGTCATTTACACAGCACCGGCAACAATTCACCACAGTTTGGTGAGTTCACGCTGGAACCCATCTCCATTCAGACCACAAAAAATATCATCGGCACTCTGCGCAACAGCACGGCGCCAAATGATATTATCCCCACCAAACTGCTGAAGGAATGCGCCGACATCCTGGCACCTCCTGTCACGCAGCTTATTAACCAATCCTTCAGGGAGGGCATAATGCCCTCCCAGCTGAAGGAGGGCTTCATTCAACCCATCTTGAAGAAAGCCACCCTGGATCCTAAGGATCCACTCAACTGGCGCCCCATAACAGGCTTAAATGTTCTCTCCAAGGTAATGGAGAAAGCAGTGGTACAGCAGCTGCAACAGCATCTAGATACCCACAACTTACTCGACCCATTGCAATCAGGATTCCGTCCCGGACACGGGACGGAAACAGCATTGCTTAAGATATGGGACGATGTTCTTGAGGCCGCAGACGAAGGAGAATCTTCTCTTCTGGTTCTGCTGGACCTAAGCGCAGCCTTTGACACAGTTGATCACAAGCTGTTATTGACTCGGCTGGCTAAAGTAGCCAAAGTCGCAGAAAGCGATCTATCTTGGTTCTCCTCTTTTTTGGAAAACCGATCGCAAATAGTCAAGCAAGGATCATTCACTTCGGAACAACGCACATTATCGTGCGGGGTCCCTCAGGGATCTCCCCTGTCGCCGATGTTATTCAACATCTATCTGCGTCCTCTTTTTGAAATCATCAGCAGCCAAAAACTGCTATATCACTCTTACGCAGACGACACGCAATTGTACTTCCGCATTAGCAATAAAAAGGATCACCACCTCGATCTAGAGACATGCCTCTCTTTGATAGAGGATTGGATGACAAAGAGTTATCTCAAACTCAACGGAGCGAAAACAGAACTTCTTCTGTTTCACGCCAAGCGCAGGAATCAACCGATAACAACCTGGATCCCCCCGCCCATTCTGGGCAAAGTCATCACCCCTAGCGCCAAAGTCAAAAGTCTTGGGGTCATCTTTGACTCCGACATGACAATGAACGCACAAATAGGGGCAGTAGTCAGCGGATCTCACTATCTGCTGCGCCTACTACGCAGACTCACGCCTTTTATTCCGAAGAAGGACATAGCGGTCGTGGTGGGAGCAATTGTAAACTCCAGATTGGACTATGCAAATGCCCTTTACCTCGGACTCCCCAAGTACCAAATCGCTCGTCTTCAAGTCGTGCAAAATACGGCCGCCAGACTTGTGACTGGGAAAAAACCCTGGGAATCAATCTCACCTTCGTTGAGATCCCTTCACTGGCTACCAGTCAATGACAGAATCACTTTTAAAGCACTCTGTCTAACGCATAGATGTATCCATGGGAATGCTCCCCATTATCTATGCGAAAAATTAAAAATGTACAATCCCAATCGTATTCTACGATCCAACAATCAAAATCGGCTTCAAATACCGAAAGCCAGATACAAGTCCAAAGGAGACAGGAGATTCGCTGTCCAAGGTCCCAGACTATGGAACGCCTTACCAGTCAGCATTAGACTGGAGGAGAACTACTTGGTCTTCAGGAGAAAGATTAAGACGCATCTCTTTTGATCTCAAAGGAGACAGGAACAACAAGCGCCCAGAGGCGATTTACTTTGCATGTGCTGCGCTATACAAGTTCTTCATTCATTCATTCATTCAAGTATACATCAGTTTTCATGCATGTTGACATCAGTTTTCATGCACGTCTGTTTTATACACAGACCAAAATCACATCCTGTGTCCCTATTCTGTCATAAGTGCCCATCATTCTGTCCATCTCATCAGTGCCCACCATCATCATCCTCATCATTAGTGCCCATTATTCTGTCCATCTCATCAGTGCCCACCATTCTGTTCATCTCATCAATGCCCATCATTCTTTCCTCCTCATCTGTGCTGCCATTCTGTCCCTGCTATTCTGTCCCCCGCCATCAGTGTCCCCCACCATTCTGTCCTCCTCATCTGTGCTATTATTCTGTCCCCCACCATCAGTGCCTGGCCATATTACCCCTTGCAGCAGACACACTCAAGTGGCAGCTTTATCACAGCAAGGATCCAACATGATGGAACGTAGGTGGGCAGTATAAACACAGAGAACCACCCTGCTTTCTCTCCTAGTTCCTGTCACATGAAGTCATAAAGAGTGGGATTGTCAGTTTTGTCTGCATTCCAGTGCAGAGCTGTGAGGAAAAATGCAGACATGCTGTATAATCTTGCACTACTCCACTTGGGACATCACACCTACATTTTGGTGTGAACAAGGCACATGGTATGACTGAGCCCTTAGACATGCATTTAAATCTCCTCTCCCTCTGAAGCCTGATCCATGTTCAGATTGTGCTTCAGAGGCTACTGGCAGGTGCTAAGAAAGTGATACAACACCTCTTCATCACCTGTTTTAACCCCATATTTGCAGACAGAAGTACTGCAAGTGAGTGCATTGCACACAGTTGCAGGGCGTTTGCAGCATTTTCCCACTGACTTGACTGTGCCGATTGGTGCCTATTGTAGCTTAAGGGGAGGGTGGTTGGCGGATGGCAAAACGTGTCTCAACTGCAAATATTTGTCGTTTCCCCCAACCGCAGGTCTGAATGAGGCCTTACACTTTTTATACTTAATTTTTTTTAATTTTTTTTACTTTTTATACAATACTTTTTGTGGGGGATTTGGATAAATATCAGGGGTCTAAACAGACCCCCTGATATATCACTGTTGAGACAGAGAAGGGGACTGACAACATTCCTTAATCCCTTTCTCTGCATCTCAAATGCCCTGCAGAATAAATGAACAGGCGGCTCTAGCTATACAGAAGCTACTGTTCATTCCTAAACTGAAGCATAGTAAATAATGTTTAATATGCTTCAGTTATGAATAAACACAGTGAGTAATTAGTACTGATCGCTCACTGAGTTTAGCAAGGCCCGTTACATGAACAATTTACCAGCCCCTTCTCCTGATCTGCAGACTGAAAAATCTCAGTTTGTCCGCAGCAGCTGCTGGTGGGAAGGACAAGGAGGGAATCCGGCAGTGCTGGGGGTGTGGCAGGTGGGCCGGTCAGTGTTGAGATTCACATGGTGGACCAGGGGGGATTGGTGCGATGGGGAAAGGGGGGCAGGTAATTACAACATCTTATCATCTGTGTGTCTCTCCCTGCGGCTGCCGAAAGCCGATAAGAGGGAGAGGGGGAGAAGCATATTTTTCAGCGGCTGCAGGGAGAGACACACAGATGACTGGATCTTGTACTTCCCATTCTCCCTCATTCCCTCCCGCACCGATCCCCTCTGGCTCACCATGAAAGTCATCATGCTGCCCCCTCTTAGCTCTGGCCATGCTGTTGGGACACTGGAAAACACGGAACGATTTGCCTGTCACGGACCACTCTGCCTGTTAATTACGGAGCTGTGAGGAATACTGAAGACCTGCTGCATAATCCCGCACAGCTCCGCACTGTACATCACACCTGCATTTTGGTGTGAACAGACACATAGGAAACAATTGTTTACTGTGTGTCTTGCAGAGACCTTTGGTTATTTGCTGCAGAAAATCACTTGTGAATGAACTCTCAAAGTTTAAGCACACTTTTTTTTAACCACTTCAATACCCAGCCATAGAAAATTGACGGCCTGGGATGGGATTTACCATCCTAAGTGGCCGTCAATTGACGGCCTGGGCATTGCAGGCGAATATCTGGATGATGCCTGCAGCCAGAGGCATCATCCAGATATCCTCTTCTTCAGCCGACGATTCTGCACAATGTAAGAACAATCATAGCGGCGGTTCCGCCGCTTGATCGTTCTTACAGGCCACGGGAGGGGACATCCCCCCCCTCCCGCCGCCATCCGGTGCTTCTCCGGGCTTACCTGTGCCTTCGGGGGTCCGGAGAACGAATCGTCGGCGGCGGCAGGAAGCATAGAGATGACTGGTGACCAGATGGTCACCAGTCATCTCTATGACCGTCGGAGGACCCGGGCGCGATGTGATGACGTCACGCCCGGGTCCCCGTAAGTAAACAAAGTCGCGATTGCAGCTGTAAGCCCCCATTCATGAGATCGGTGAATTTTTTTTCACCGATCTCATGGTTTCCAGCCTGGAGGAGAGATGTGAGGTCTTATTGACCCCACATCTCTCCATAAAGAGGACCTGTCACACACATTTCCTATTACAAGGGATGTTTACATTCCTTGTAATAGGAATAAAAGTGGAAAAAAAAAATAATGAAAAAAAGTGTAAAAATAAATAAAAAATAAGTAAAAATAAAAAATAAAAGATAAAAAAAAAATTAAAACGCCCCTGTCCCCGATAGCTCGCGCGCAGAAGTGAACGCACACGCAAGTCCCGCCGACATATGTAAACGCCGTTTAAACCACATAAGTGAGGTATCGCCGCGTGCGTTAGAGTGCCATCAACAAATCTAGCACTAGATCTCCTCTGTAAATCTAAACTGTAACCTGTAAAAAATAAATAAAGCGTTGCCTATGGAGATTTTTAAGTATCAAAGTTTGGCGCCATTCCATGAGTGTGCGCATAATTAAAGCGTGACATGTTGGGTATCTATTTACTCGGTGTAACATAATATTTCACATAATACAAAAAAATTGGGCTAACTTTACTGTTTTGTTATTTTTTTAATTCATAAAACAATTTTTTTACAAAAAAAAGGCGTTTGAAAAATAATTGCGTAAATACCGTGCAAGATAAAACTTTGGAATAACCGCCATTTTATTCCCTAGGGTGTCTGCTAAAAAAACATATATAATGTTTGGGGGTACTGTGTAATTTTCTAGCAAAAAAATGATGATTATTACATGTAGGAGAGAAGTGTCAGAATAGGCCCGGTATGGAGGTGGTATAAAAGCCTGGTATTGAAGCGGTTAACCAGCACAATCCCTACATGTTTCTTTATTTTCAAAAAACTGTGCCAAAAACTGGAATTAACTTTAGGCATGTCCATTTTTCAAAAAAGGGACACTGTGGGCCTGTTGGGCTTTGTTATTTGATATGTTTTAGAACTTAAGGGAAACTTTTTTTTTTTTTTTCAAAATAATCCAGTCTTTTTTCCTAATATAGTTAAAAACAAAAACTAGTGGCTATTAGATACTACCAAACGAAAGCTCCATCTGTATCATAAGAACCTTTGGGTACAGTGTTATATGATTGAGTAATTGTCAGTCAGATTATGACAGGACTGAAATCTCAAAAATGGCCTGAACAGGAGTGTAAAATGTTGGTCCTGATGTAATTCATGTTAATGGGATTGGTTTCCAAAAGTAATTTTCAGTTTACTACCCTGTAGTTACTTAAATTACCAAGAAAGTTACAAAACAGGAAACGCTCCTGCACATGACTAAATCATTGGTTGTTCTTTATACCAGCAGATTAAATCATTCTTTTGGCATATTATCACTTTATGTTCATGTATAGTTTATAATTGTATATATATGTAGATGGATCAGCCATACCTCATTATTGCATACTGTATGTAAGCTGAGCTCTTTGGTTAGTAGTGCTGCAGAGAAAAGCTTTTATGTAATAACAATGAATCCTCTAAATGATATATCCTGTAATTATTATTTTTCATCTGTATAGTTGTTCACTGTATAGTTTGTGTGACTCTAAAATTGGAATATGACTAATGTAAAATTTTAAGGTTTATCAGAGAAAAAAAAAACATTCCATTATTCTAGTGGGACTCATTTTAAGCGTAATGGTACTTTTGCACTAGATGTGTTTTGTTTTTTTGTGGTTAAAAAGATATTGTAAATAAATAGTATTTCCAGTCCAGGGTTTAGGAATCAGGAAGTGGTCTGGAGATCATGTACCAAAATCTAACCACAAATGCAAAATAAGAGTAATGTATCTGCATTTGACTAAAGTGTAAACATTTCACATTTGTACATTTCTCATTCCATAAGACCATTAAACAAAGATCAATTTCAAGTTGCTTTATACAAATATTGTCATTTCAGAAGATGTGAACAATAAAGTAGAGTGAAACCTGGAAAGACTCCACTGCTATTCACATAGGGAATAATTTACTGACATTCACTGACAAAAAAAATATGAATGGTCAGTGAACATGAACTTAACTGAGATGAAGCTAAGTTCGCTTTGTATACCCAATCACATGCATAGAAATTAAGAAGTAACATTTTTTTTTTTTTTACATGTTTGAATGGTTGAAGTAGACATTTCTTTAGCATATCTACTAAGCTCAGTAAACACTTTGAAAAGTAAATATTAGTTTGATAAGTGAACATTTTCTAGTTCTTTGGCAAATTCACTACAGTGACAAATCTAATTAGCAAACTGGAATATCATTTTTGTAAAAAGAAAAACAAACATGATTTCTATGGTTGACATCAAATAAAACATTACTCATAATTACAATCTGGGCAGTAATTAAACAGAAAATAAACAATAAAGTTTAGTCCATATGAATGAAGAATGAATGCACAGGATCAGATGTGGTTTCAAAGTTCAATTGTAAGGTAAAAGTTCATATTAGGGATCTCCCGGGTGTAAACACTGATGACAGACTTTTGAGAAAAAGTGTTGAGAGAAAACACCTCCACCATAGATATGAATGGCCTCTTACCAGATGCACAATGAAAATAAGCCTTATGTCAAAACCCAGAAGTCCGCATGAACACCTCCAACGTCCTGATCACCTATATGGGGACCGTCCTCGGTATCGTCGGTATGCGTCAGGATGTATGAAAGGACAAGAAGGCTCGCATAGTGTAAAATCGTCAGGTTTAATATAAAAAGAAAAAGGTATGCACTTACAAGACAATGGTCAAAGACAGGCATCCAATATGAAATAAGCCGGCCGGCTGCGAGCCTTCTTGTCCAATATCAGTCCATAACATTTTTTAAAATTTGCGCTTTACATAATTCTCAGTGCTGAAATTGTAAAAATTACCATGTTTTTTTCCAGGTGTAATTATACAATTACTTTCGGTACCTATAATGTATGTAACTGACATTTTAAATGTGTTAGCTTCACTTAACATAAACATTAAATGCATCAATTTAACTCTGGAACACCAGACAGAATTTATGATTCCCACAATTAATTTGTTCTGTGATCCTATCATTCTGCATCACTGAATTTCATGAAGCAGTATGCCTCATTTTTATCACCTTTCTCAGACTCCAGACTAAGCTTTTCTCCAAGGTATCCTTTAGTTTCTGGAAGCATTAACCTAAACTAGCAAACTAACATATTTTAATTATAATTAATTGTTTAAATTGTTTATATTCATGTGAGGAGAATTCCCCCCAAAATACAAATAATTGCTATCTAATCTTAAAGACAGCCATTCACTAAACTGTAATGCATTTGTTATATGCTACAAAGATCATTATTTTCAGCCATATGACTATTATTTGCAGCACTCATTGGCTACTGATGTTGAAAATAACAGTTGTTAAAGCAAAACAATTGTTATAGCTTAGTGAGTAAAGTCTATTGCTTGAGTAGCAGAAGAAAATAGGCAGGACATACAATAACTACATTGATGAGCTAAAGAACAATTCATGGCTTATTAAAGAAACTCACTGCAGCCCTTACCTCTTCTTTATAATTAAACATTCCTAAATATTCTATGTAAACCAAATAGCATGTTTATTATGAGCAGGTAAAAAACTATGTTTTATTTCTGTTACACCTTGCAATTATGAAATTATTATTACTTTTTATAACACAACCCAGAAAGTGTCTTACTTACATTATAATAATCAAATTTGTGTTGCAAATTATAAATATGCATACCATTAGATTGTTTAATGTTTACCATACATTTCAGAAACGTTTTTAATGAGCATTTATCAAAAAGGAATTGATTAAATAAAATGAACACAAGAAATGTGTTGTGAGTTTTAAATTGTATATATTATAAATAAAAATATAATTAAATACAAAATATAAATAAAAAAATATTATTATTATTATTATTATTATTATTATTATTATTATTATTATATAAATTATTAATGCAGTGAAACATTCAATAGTAGAGTTGAGCAGACACCTGGATGTTCTGGTTCGGCGGGTTCGGCCGAACTTCGGAAAAAAGTCTGGGTTCGGGACCTGAACTTGACTAGAACTTGACCCCGTTCCGAATCCCATTGAAGTCAATGGGGACCCTGACTTTTGACTACTAAAATGTCTCTAAAAGACTAAGGGAAAGGGCTAGAGGGCTGCAAATGGCAGCAACATGTCGGTAAGAGCATGGCAAGTACTCACAATAAATGTGGATAGGGAAATAACGTAAAATAACATAACAAAAATAATAATAATAATAATAATCTTGACAAGCAGGAACCTTCCCCTAAAGCAGTGCTTTTATCCAGCCCTTGGGAATTCCTCCTACAGATATGAAGCACTATTCCTCCCACTGACACCAATGATGGGACACTATTCCTCCCACTGACACCAATGATGGGGCACTATTTCTCCCATTGACACCAATGATGGGACACTATTCCTCCCACTGACACCAATGATGGGACACTATTCCTCCTACTGACACCAATGATGGGACACTATTCCTCCCACGGATACCAATGATGGGGCACTATTTCTCCCACTGACATCAATAATGGGACACTATTCCTCCCACTGACACCAATGATGGGACACTATTCCTCCCACTGACACCAATGATGGGACACTATTCCTCCCACTGACACCAATGATGGGGCACTATTCCTCCCAATGATACCAATGATGGGACACTATTCCTCCCAATGATGGGACACTATTCCTCCCACTGATATCAATGATGGGACACTATTCCTCCCACTGACACCAATGATGCGACACTATTCCTCCCACTGACACCAATGATGGGACACTATTCCTCCCACTGACACCAATGATGGGACACTATTTCTCCCAAATGATTTGCCCTAAATGGGTGTTTTTTGAATAGAACAACAGAAGAACAGTAGCTAAAGTGTTTATCGCACACTTACAGATATGGAGGAAACACTGCAAAATTAACTTGTTTGCCCTAAATGGATGTTTTGTGAATAGCACAATAGAAAAAAAATATCTTGCAGAGTATCTTACAGTAACATATGCAGTGCTGGTGATTCTGAAGCAGGACAAGACAGTCTGACTCCTATCTTAATCTCTCCCTACAAATTCAATCGGGGACCTTCCCCTAACCTATCTTGCAGAGTATCTCAGAGAAACATATGCAGTGCTGGTGATTATGAAGCAGGACAGTCTGACTCCTATCTAAATCTCTCCCTGAGAGCAGCAGCAGCCTTTCCCTAACCTAACTAAAGCAGAGTGCAGAGTGACGAGCTGTGCTGTGTGCCTCTAGCTTATATAGAGGCTGGGTCACATGCTGCACTGGCCAATTACAGCCATGCCATTAGTAGGCATGGCTGTGATGGCTTATAGGTCACACGAGTAAAACAAATGGCGATTGGCTGCCGTGCAGTGCGCCATTACATTGCCGAACTCTGAACCCGAACCCAAACTTTCAGCAAATTATTCGGGTTGGGGTCCGGGTACAAAAAAAACAAAAGTTTGGTACGAACCCGAACTTTACAGTTCGGGTTCGCTCAACCCTATTCAATAGCTGTTTCCAGCTCTGAGCTCAGAGCTCTGCAATTCCCCTTGCATCTCTTACTGCAATGTTATGTGCCTCTAGACTTTAACCAATGGATAGATGAGAATTACAGAGGGTGTGTCAGAGCACTAACTTCCTATGTTACAATGCTGTATTCGGATAATGAAAATGAATATGTTTATTGAGCATACAGTATATCTTTACCTACCTGCTTATTTTCAGTTTTGTACTGTACACTGACCACAGGTTTATGTTCAAGGAAATAAGGTACCTACACCAGCAGACTTTATTTTTGATGTTTGATCACTCTATATATCCTTCTAGACATTATGCAGATCCGATCTGATTAGCTAAGTAGCTGAAACATCTAAGCACTTCTTGTCAGAGGCACTGAGCTCAATGGACAGCTTGGAGACTTGGACCAATGGTAAAGTACCATTGGAACAAGCTGTCCAATAAAAATGCTGCAGTGGAGGCTGTCCTCTCACTGCAGTGTCATAGAAGGGGGCATGTGTCTAAAAGACAAATTCTTCCTTCCAGCCCAGCCCTCTTAACTAGAAGTAAAAAACATGGGTTTATAATAATAGAATAATAAAGTTAAGAATCTGCTGCTGCCGAAAAGGTAGTTTTTTAATCAAGCTAAATCATATATTAATATACTATATGTTATACCATAATAATTATTATTTATTTATTTACTGTGAAATGACTGGTTTAAAGCTGTAACAGTAATTTTTCCATTAAGCCACCTGCTTGAGTACAGTTTTTTAAAATGTGGCAAATTACCTTAACCACTTAAGACCCGGACACATACGCTGCTAAATGACCCAAGGTGTTTTTACAATTCGGCGCTGCGTCGCTTTAACAGACAATTGCGCGGTCGTGCGACGTGGCTCCCAAACAAAATTTGCGTCCTTTTCTTCCCACAAATAGAGCTTTCTTTCGGTGGTATTTGATCGCCTCTGCGATTTTTATTTTTTGCGCTATAAACTAAAATAGAGCCACAATTTTGAAAAAAAACACAATTTTTTTACTTTTTGTTATAAAAAAAATCAAATAAACTAAATTTTAGTAAAAGTGAAAGGGTTAACTAGGGCGGTGATCAGGGGGTTAAAACTTTATTAGGGGGGGTGGGGGGGCTATCCTGAACCTAACACTAACTGTTTTTTACACTGCCTGTCACACTGACACTAAATGCAGTGATTAGATCACTGCATTCAGTGACACTGTGACAGGGGGGTGGGGGGGGGCGATCACAAGGGGTTAATTTGCCTATGTGAGTGTGTGTCAGTGTTGTGTTGGTGCACACTTACTTGTGATGTCTTCTCTCATCAGCAGCGCTGCGATGAGAGATTACATAATTTCCTCCTTCCTGTGTAAACACAGGAGGAGGAACTGACACGATGGGAGCGCGCTCCCATTGGCTGGGAGCGATCGCGGGGGGGGCGGAAATCACGGACATCCGCCCGCTCGTCGGCGATCGCTCCCAGAGGCAGGGGGACCCCCGCACGCCGCGGAGGGGGTCCCGATGGGACCCCCGAACCGCACGAAGGCGGGGACGTAAATTTACGCCCTTGTGCCTGTACGAGCCATTCTGTGGCCGTATATGTGCGTGCGGGGGTCCTTAAGTGGTTAAAAACAATATATAATAATTATTTGTATATTACTTATGGCAATTAACCCCTTGCCACCCAGGCTAATTCTGACACTTCTCTCCTACATGTAAAAAAATCATATTTTTTTGCTAGAAAATTGCTCAGAACACCCAAACATTATGGGCCAGATTCAGAAAGACTTGTGCTGGAGTATATCGCTATGCACCGCGTAACTGTCAAGATGCGCCGTAGTATCAATGCGGCCGTACCCACCAAACTAGATGCGACAGAAAACAGGCTTTCTCCGACCGGCTTAACTTTCCTTCGCCAGATTATCGTAAGCGCATATTTTCACTTGGCGCATCCGTCGCGCCTATTGATTTCCCATTCAAATATGCAAATGAGGGAGATATGCTGATTTGCGAACGGATTAGCACCAGACGCTGGCTACATGCGCCACGCGTAAGTCGTCCGTCTGTCGCAAAGTTATTCCTACAAATAGCTGCTTTATCTTTACTCCTGACGGCCACAGGTCAGCAGGAGAGCAGCTACAGCAGCAGCGTTACCGACGAAAATAGCAAGCTGAACAACCACACTTGCAAGGACAACACCTCTGTGTGCCAACATGCCAGTGGCAGCCGTGGTCCTAGCACTACTAATGGGTCCCCGGTATGGAGGAGGCGGGCACGTGAGAGGATATACTGCACGCGCATGAGCCTCTTTGGCATGGGTGAAGAGGAGGTGTATCGCCTCTTCAGATTCAGCCCAGATGCAATCCTTGAACTAACCACAACCCTGCAGGATGACATCACCAGCAAGACACACTGCTCACAAGCAGTGCAGCCACTGGTGAAGGTACTGGCAACACTTAATTTCCTTGCAAGTGGATCATTCCAGCGTACAAGTGGAGTGGTGGCTGGGATGTCACAGTCCACCATGAGCAGATGTCTGCACCAGGTTGTCCCCGCAATCCTCAGACGCATGTCCCACCACATCATCAGACCCAACACTGAGGACCTGCGGCTGAAGGCAATGACAGATTTCTTCAGAATTGCCAGATTCCCACGCACCGTGGGGGCCATTGATTGCACACATGTGGCCCTACAGCCCCCCAGTGCCACAGAGCACATATACCGCAATCGGAAGCATTGGCATTCCATCAACGTACAGGTGATAGCCGATGCCCAACGCCTCATATGGCACGTCCGTGCCAAACACCCCGGATCCAGCCATGACAGCTACATCTACAATCAGAGCCCCATCCCAATGGAATTCGAACAGAACGTGTATGGGGACAGCTGGCTAGTTGGTGAGTGACATGGGTGGCAGGCATGACTGTCCCCCCCTATGATGCACACATCACAAGGGGCACATGCATGACTAACATCCTCCTGTCTTTTCCCTTACAGGTGACTCTGCATATGCACTGGGACCCCATCTAATGACTCCTTTCCGGAACCCCCAAACCAGAGGAGAGAGAAGATACAATGCGGCACATATAAAAACTCGTGCAGTGGTGGAGCAAACATTTGGGCTCCTGAAGTCCCGTTTCCGCTGCCTGGATAAGTCTGGGGGGGCCCTATTGTATTCCCCTACCTTTGTGTGTCAGATCATCGGTGCATGTTGCATTCTGCACAACTTTGCCATGAGAAAGGGCCTGCAGATTGACATACGTGATGACCTGACCCCTGAACCAGACAGCCCCCCCTGCCAGAGGAGACCCAGTCAGCTGATGGAAGAGCAGTCAGGAGGGTCCTCGCCGTAGGCATCTTTGGACACTAAACCAAAACATTGATCACACGGACAATGCACGCATGCACACCACTGATGTCCCTAGATCACACACACCACATCCACATCGCATTGGATTAGCCCAAGTCCAACATGCAGGACTTGGGAGCAGCAACGCCGCGTCAAGGCCCCAATGGTGTCGCTGTCCATTCATACACCATTCACACGTCATTCACACAGCCGTGGGGATAACTTCTCCCCAACGGCCGAGGGTGACACCCCTTACTGGAAGGCGTGCCACCCCCTCACATTCACACACCATTCACACTGTCCCCTGCACTACTGACCGTGTGCAGTTTAAATTAAAAAAAAACTCATAACCTGAGCAACAGAAAATAAAAAGCTCATAACCTGAGCAACAGAAAATAAAAAGCTCATAACCTGAGCAACAGAAAAAAAAAGCTCATAACCTGAGCCGCAACAAAAAAAAAACACCCCAAAAAGCCCTCATCTGGGCTGATGGGGGCTCTTTCTAGTGGGCCCTCTCTGGCTCCTCAGCTGCCTGGAGGGAGTGGGTGGGGGTGGGGGGGCATCTGGAGGTGGCTGATCCCCGGGTGGGCCACTCCTGGCAGGTGTGGCCTGCATGCCCTCCAAGGCCATGGCTATCCGGCCGAGGTAGAAATTGGTGTGGGCCTGCATCCTCAGCTGCTGGGTCACTTGATAATGATGGGCCCGCTGCCTCTGCCTCCCCTGGTCCCGGATGGCAGCAGTGTTGGCCTGGACGGCTGCAGTGAGGTGCCGAAGATCAGCCTGCACCTCCCCCAGGCTGGTCACCACTGCAGCGCAGTTGCAGCTGACATCCTGCACTGCGTTGGTCATCTGGGACACGGAGCCCAGGCTGTCAGCCACCCGGTCTAGGTGCCCAGCTATCTCCCCCATCTGCTGGGTCTGCCTGGCCTGGTCCCTCGCCATCTGGTCATGGACCACATCAGACCTCCGGGTCGCCTTCCTGGGGCCAGGAGATGGTAGTCCCCGGGGGGATGGAGTCGCCCTTGAGGGGCTTCCTAGGATGGGGGAGGGGATTTGAGAGGGCCCTGCTGAAGGGGAGGACTCCTCCAAAAATAGAACAAACTCCTGCTCAGGGACAACAGGCTCCTCCTCAACCACCTCAGCAGGGGAGGTGTGGGCACTCCCCTCCACCTCGATGTCTTCACCACCCAGGGGGTCGGGCTCAGGATGCAGTTGGGGGGATGGGGTGGACTGGTCGCCGGCAGATGATGGCCCAGCTCCGTCATCTGTAGATGACACAAAGCAGACACATGTACCCTCCCCCCCACATGCAACACATCAAATAGGGGATAAAAAACACTTACCTGTCCTGGAGCCTTCCTCCATGGAATCATATCCCGGTACCCCCTCCAACTGCTCCCTCTCCAGGCAGCGGGCGATCACCTCCTCCTCCGTGGTCAGCCTGACTGCACATGGGGGTCCACCCCCCGTGCCCCTCTCATGCCTCCTAATGGTGGCCACCTTGCCCCGGACTTTGCGCCTCAAATCGTTTATTTATTTGGCTATGTCCGCAGCAGTCCGGGAGGAATAGCCCAAAATGTTGACCCTGCCAGCAATGCTCTCCAGGATGGCCTGCTTCCTATCCCGGGTTGTCTTGCGACTTTTCCTGCCATGGAGGAAATCATTGTAGGTCTCCATCACCGAGATGACTACAGACAGCTCCTGGGCATTAAAGTTGAGGTTTCTCTTTTCTTTGCGGGAAATGGGAGCAGCCATCGCACAGCAAAAGTTACTTCCCTGGGGTGGGGGAACCGGATATACTTTTGCGCCGGAAAGGCGCATCTACGGCCGCTTTTACACGCGCAATGGAACACATTGCGCTGCCGTTTCCCATGAAGTGGTGCCGATGGAAGTTGTGAGCATGCGCACAGGGGAGCGAGTGGAGCCCTCCCTCACTGCGCATGCTCCGTGGATGATGCGCTGAACAAAAGTCTCTGCGCTGGGCTCCGCCCATCATTTACATATGGTCACACCCACTTACACTTATGTCGGGTTGCGCCATCGCATTTTCGTTACTCCGTCGCAAAGTAACGAACAAGTGCTTGGTGAATACTGTACTTGACTCACTAGTTCGCGTCAATGTAACGTATATGCGCTGCGCTACGCCGGATAAAATATGCGCGCATCTACCTGAATCTGGCCCTATTTATATTGTTTTAGAATACAGCCTAGGGAATAAAATGTTGGTTGTTGCAACATTTTATGTTGCACGGTATTTGTTCAGCAATTTTTCAAACGGCCGTGGGATCTCCAGACAGCAAACTTTCCACATTTGTAGAGGAGAACTGGGGCTAAATGTGTGCTACGTTTCAGGTGCCCAAAGTTACCACAAATTACTGTTTAACATGGGAGTTTATGGAAGGGATGCCCGACTTTGAAAAATCGGTTCTCCCCGGCCGTAGGTCCCTTGGACAAAAAACTTTGCACACTTGTAGAGGAAGAGTGGGCTATATATGTGCCAGTTCCAGGGGAACTATGGCCGGCCAGTACCATGTCCCCAAATTCCGGGAGATCAGGCGAAAAAAGATGACTCGAGTATAAGCCTAAGGGGCATTTTCAGCACAAAAAGATTTGCTGAAAAACTCGGCTTATACTTGAGTATATATGGTAGGTTCTATACCAATTTTGCTGCAAAAGTTGAAATACACATTAAGCTGCCAAAATGTATTCCGATTCTGTAGAATATAATGCCACTAAGATTGGCTTTTTTTCTGGACCAGGATATTGGGCTAGTAACTGGAATAAGTAACCATTTGTAGGTTTGCAAGTACCTGTACTGGTATTGTCTATCTATGAATCCACATATCTTATAAGTTCTGGGTTACAATTTTCAAGTTCTTGAGTCTATTTTGGGTACTGCATGACTTTTTAAGCGCATTTCAGTCACTTTATCTGGGTTTACTTATACACCTAAAGAAAAGTGATATATCAGTTCCTGAAGATGGAGGTGAAGTGTATGCAGTGTAAAACAATGACCCAAAATGCTTGTTTGTACTGTCCATTGTTAGACAAATGTGCATTTAGAGTATACACATGACTATGTTTTACTTTGTGTGAACACTTTATCTTATAAGAATTTATTAATTATAAATTCTCTACTCTAGCTGAGTCCATACCATGATCTATTTCAGGGATCCTCAAACTACGGCCCTCCAGCTGTTGCGGAAATACACTTCCCATGAGGCATTGTAAAACTCTGACATTCACAGACATGACTAGGCATGATGGGAATTGTAGTTCCTGAACACCTGGAGGGCCGTAGTTTGAAGACCCATGATCTATTTGAATTACAAACATGATATCAAGCAAATATACAGTCTATCCTCTTTAATGTCTCTCCAAGGTGGAGCTTCTTGCAGTTTTTTGTTCAGACAGTTTTGACTGTCACATTCGTTTTAGATACATACTGTAGGTGTTAAAGGAATATTTAAACCTCCTCTGACTTTTACCTTATTGGTATCTGCTTGCAGAATTCTGTAGATTTTTTGAGACATTCCTTAGCACAACGTTCTCATTTTGTACTAGTTTCTCTAGGAACATGTATGTTTGTTTTGCTTACAGGGATTTTGATGTGTTTCAGGACAGGCTTCTTTCTATTCCATAGCTCATATGGAGTTTTCCCTATTTGCTTTTCCAGCTACTGTGGATGCTTCTTCCTAGTATTTTGTTGATATATCCTCATCGAAAAGCATGATTGTGTAGTTTTCACATAATAGGGTTGATTTACTAAAGGCATTGCTGTTCACTTTGCAAGAAAACTTTCACTTTGCGGGGGGATTTCCTCTTAGTTTAGTGAATGAAGTGAAGCTCTGCTGACTCCCATCATCCAATCATGTGCAAGCAAATATGTATTTTTTTTATTATTTATTTGTACACAAATTACTACGTTAAAGGATGCATTCACCATTTGACAAAAAAAGTGAAGTTATTATTTTTTATTTTAGGAGTCTGTAAAGCATTGCACCAGCGATCAGCAGATCATTTATGCCATGCAGGTCTCCTGCAGATCTGGCAGTGTATCGGCTTGCTCGTACCTCGTACGAGGAAGCCAATACATTCTGACAGAAATACTCAATTAACTACCACCGCGTTCACAGCCCCATGGTAGATCATTGAAAACTACAAGCTTGTAGTTTTCTATTCACAGAGGATTGCAAAGGCGTGACGCAGCCGGGATGGTGGAGTCCCGCACAGCTGCGTGTTTTTTGAATTATGGCAGCAGACACAGGGATATCCCCAGTCTGCTGTCACAGCAGGGTTACGGGGGTGTGGGGAATGGTGTATTCATAGCATGTTACATGTTACACCCTGAATATGGGTGTAACATGTTATGAAAGGTGAACTTATCCTTTAACTAAGCTAAGGGAGAATCCCCTTGCAAAATGAATAGCTTATGTGTTGTTGTAAATCAACCCTGATATGCAATTAATTTCCTCTGCAACACCATTTTACTCTGGATTGCATGATATAGTAATCTGAATCATAATCACATGCTTCCTCAGAAAAACTTGCATTTTACCACTTGTGTACTCTATGCCATTATCTGTCTAGAGCAACACTTGTTTGGGACCATTGACATTTATACAGCGATCAGAGCTAAAAATAGCCACTGATTACTGTATAAATGTCACTGGCAGTGAAGGTGTTAACACTAGGGGCCAATCAAGGGGATAAATGTGTTATAACTGTGGTGGGGTGAGACTGACTGGGGGAGGAGACCAATTGCTGTTCCTATATATTAGAAATACACAATCTGTCTCCTCTCCCCTGACAGAATGGGGATTTGTGTTTTTACACACACAGACCCCTGTTCCTGCTCTGTCAGGAGTGATCGCAGGTGCCCGGCAGACATCGCAGCCACTGGGCACACGCATTGGCTCATCAGTTGCCCCGGCGGGCATGTGGGCGTGCCCCCAATACCCCTAAAATCGATGGGCGACAAGTGGTTAACTTCAATGCAGTTTTTACTGAAATGTTGTGCTTCCTAGACCTTTGCAGTAATATTGTGTGAAATAAATTATTGGAACTACACTATTTTATTTAACAGGGTGTTTGCTTTCCGAAAAAATATAATGTTTTGGGAGTTTATGTAATCTTCAGGGCTAAAACGTTTTTTTTTTAAATGCCTCTGGCAGAGACGGGATTAAATTATTTGTAAACCCTCGCTTTGTTAAACAACCCATTCAGTTTAAAATAGAAATGAAAGGCAAAACAGATATAATTTTTTTTATAAATACCTTGTTTTCCCTGTTTTATAAGTGACCACATACCCTCTAAGCTCCTTATGCAGCTGAAAAAAGAGAGATAGGGGAGGAGAAACAACAGGACAGTTTTTAATAGGAAAGCAGAGAGACTGGCAGGAACACTAGGTATTTCACACAAAGGGAGCAATACAAAGACAACAGGCTGCTTTTTCATACACGTATGCACTGTACACATGATCGTTTTTTCCGCCGGAGTACACTCCGACAGGTTTTTCCGACGGAATTCCGCTCAAGCTTTCTTGCATACACATGGACACACCAAATTCAAGCCATCAAAAACGCAGTGACGTAAAACACTACGACGAGCCTAGAAAAATTAAGTTCAATTCTTCCGAGCATGCATCAAATTGTTTCCGAGCATGCTTGTTTTTTCTCCTTCGGAATTCCATACAGACAAACTGAATTTCCCAGTTTATCTGTGGCAGTGACCTGTTAAGCTGTAGCTGGACACCTTACTAAATACTTCTTCTTTTAGTGGAAAAGTATAGAAACACAGAAAGAGGAAATTACATCATAACTGTGTAGTTCCTCTAGGAAGAACATTGCATTTGCAAGAATTAAACACTACCACCTAATGGCAGAACTATTAATCACAGTGTAATATATGACTTCTTCTCCTTCACGCAAACCGAAAGTCTAAAGCTAGGACCTCATGGACACCACCGACCATCCTTGGACAGATCATCACCCCAAGCACCAAAGTCAAAAGCTTCGGAATCACCTTTGACTCAGAGATGTCGATGGATGCACAAATAGGATCAGTAGTCAGCGGATCCCACTATCCAGGGCCGACCTTAGGCAGGGTGCACAGGGTGCATTGCACCCAGGCGCCTGCAGGGGTGGGGGCGCCGAACATCTAACAGACTCTCTAACAGAAGCCCTCTCTGTGTCCATCATAGAGGCCCCCCTCCAGGTCCCAATAAAGTACTCTGCTTCTCTTCCTGTATTTTTTTTTATTGTTAAGAGATCATGTAAGGATCCCAGGTTAATGAAGACTTTGTGGGGGGAGCATCTCTGTGGTTAAGTCATTGCCATAGAAACATTTGTAAAGGGGAGGGGTTAGTAAAATGACGACGCCCATGTGTTTGCCCTGCCATCTTGTCCGCCTACTGCGTAGACTCATCCGTTTCATCCCGGAAAAGAATACATTGGTAGTAGTCGGAACAATCATCAATTCTCGACTATGCAAACTCCCTCTACTTAGCACTACCTAAATACCAGATTTTGCGCCTTTTAGTCATCCAGAACACGGCAGCCAGATTGATAATGGGGAAAAAAAAACTGGGAACCAATCACCGCATCTCTGAGGACCCTACATTGGCTAAATATAAAGGATCGGATCACATTCAAGACCCTCTCCCTCACCCACAAATGCACACAAGGAAAGGCTGCTCAATACTTATGCAAGAAAATAAAACACTACACCCCCGATCACACACTCTGATCAACTAACCAAAACTCCCTCCACATCCCCAAGTCCAGGAACAGGGAGTAGCCGCTCCAGGTGGGAACCCAGATGAATATCCTCCATTGCAGACAACTCAGGTGTAGGCAATGCACTTAGCAAAGCAGGAACAAAAATAGTTTCTAGACAGCCACACTCTGAACAAATTGTAGCCTTTATTAAAGGAAGGACAGCACTACAAGTCACAGCAACATAAAATAAAACCCGACTGCTGACGCGTTTCACACTGAAACTAGTGCTTAGTCAAAGTTATGACTAAGCACTAGTTTCAGTGTGAAATGCGTCAGTGGTCGGGTTTTATTTTATGTTGCTGTGAATTGTAGTGCTGTCCTTTTAATAAAGGCTACAATTTGTTCAGAGTGCGGCTGTCCAGAAACTATTTTTGTTCCTACATCCCCAAGTCCCACTACAAAATGAAGGGAGAACGAAAATTCGCAGTCCAAGGACCACGGCTATGGAACGCTCTTCCCACAAACATCCGCATGGAAGAAAACCATCGTGCCTTCAGAAACAAATGTAAGACCCACCTCTTCTAAAGGATCAGTATGACACTGGATGCAAATAAGTTGAAATAAACATTTAAGTTGTTCAAATGTATATATTGTTGTTACTTATTATTATTATCTGTGAGCAAGGCAAGTCATTTTATTTTTCCACTTTCGCTCTGTGCAGGTCATTTAAGTTCCTCCACCCCAAACTAACTCATCCATGTATGGACCTTGCTTTGTACACTGGTCCAAATCATTTGGTGGAGGGGGGATTTTGGTTTGGGATTGTTTTTCAAGGGTTCTGCTTGGCCCCTTAGTTCCAGTAAAGGGAACTCTTAAGGCATCAGCATACCAAGACATTTTGGACAATTTCTTGCTCCTAACTTTGTGGGAACAGTTTGGGAATGGCCCCTTCCTGTTCCAAAATGACTGCACACCAGTGCACAAAGCAAGGTCTATAAAGACATGGATGAATGATTTGGGGGTGGAGGAACTTAACTGACCTACATAGAGTCCTGACCTCAACCCGATAGAACACCTTTGGGATAAATTAGAGCCGAGACCGTGAGTCAGGCCTTCTCGTAACAGTGGGGTTTATTTACTAAAGCTGGAGAGGGCAATATCAGGCTCAGCTTAGCTTCAGCTTAGCTTCTTCAATTAAGCTTTTCCAATAAAACCTGGAAGCTAATGGGTTTGTATGCAGAAGTGAGTCTGATTTTTCACTCTCCTTTACTTTAGTAAATAAACCCCTGTTTTCTGACAGATGTTTCATATAAAAAGTAAATTTCAATGAGTTGAAAATTATCTCTGAAAATGTAGGAAAGAAATTGTGAAATTAAGCTCTTAAAACTGTACATTGTCCATTGCCTTATTAAATAGCATGCTTGTTATCATAATTTCCATGCTAAAATAATTTTTTGGTTAAATTAACTTCCACAGATAACAAAACTAAATGTTAAATTGTTAATCTTTGCTCTGTTCTAAAAATCTAATATACATATTTACACATACCCCACCTGTCTATATTTTAATTGCTTGGATAAAATAATACTAATAATAATTGGTTGCATTGTACTTTATTAGAGATTTAAGGGATTTTTTAGACTGATGCAAAAATCCTGTTTTGGCAGTTCAAGACCGAAACCGCAATTTAATTAATTTCCCCTGTGGCACATACAAGTTTAAAATGATTATTTGGTTTATTTGGTGCACAAATCAGAAGTGTGCTCTACTTTCACATTTTTAGTACTAAACCTCCAGTCCCATCTATAGGCCATTTTTAGTACCTTACTTTTGTTAATACAGTAATATGCATACAAACCATGTGATCCATGCATTTGCTTGTTTGCAACAGTGTAATAATATCTGCTGCCATATGGCATTACTTAGTCCAGAAGCAGATAGTGTACCTACTGCATTAATGCTACCTTATTTTTCTTCTTTATAATACGAATTACAGTAAACATAATTGCACCCTTATATAGAAAATATTATACACACCATATAGCAATCATAGTAATCATAATTGTAATCATAGTACAAAACAGGTTTGCAGATAGAAAATTATGAGCTTAAGGGCCATCATTACTTAAAGTGGAACTTTAACCAAAATATAAAATTTCTTTAAAAATGTACCCTGTTCTTTTAATGTAGCTCAATTTCTGTCTCCAGTTCCATTCACTATTCACAAATGCTCAATATTTAAAGTAAATGAAGCAGCAGCATAAGCTACACATGGGCCAGCATCTAATCCAAGTAGTTGTTGGCTAATAGGAGGAAACTAAGAAAGATGGTAGTAATATTTCAGAAAGCAGTAGAATGAACAATCAGATGCATACAGAACAAATTAACCTCCTAAGAGGTTAGTTTGCGCAGAAAAGGTTTCACGTTTTAAAGGCTTATTCTACTTTTTGCAAACAAATAAATAATTCACCAACATAAATTGCAAAGATCTATTTATTTATTTTTTCCAATGGAGTCTGAAAAGCATTGCACCCATGATGGATTGCAGGTGAGGTTATCAGCATCTGTACACTATTCCTCTAGTCTAGTGCAAGTAGATGCCAAAGTATGCACCTTTGCCGTTATGGGCTGGAGGAAGTGTTAATGGACAACAAAGGCGGATACATCACCACTATGTCTACTATGCAAGCAGGTTGTCTTAGACTTTAAATATTAAATGCAATTTAAGTAATGTACTGTATAACACAGTCAGACTTCAGTTTTCATACATATCCCCAAGACATCACTGAGCAAATATGTCCATCCATTATGACATCAACTTTGCCACTGCCTGCATAAACCAATTGGAAGCACTAGGTCTGTAGCAACTGATAAATGATTCCACGCACGTTTTGGGCCACACCCTCGACCTCATCTTCAAATAAAACATTAGTAATGCTAACTAAAAACTACTCAACTGAAGACACACTCAACTCCCTTAACACAGCACAATTACAGACAGCAGACACAGTCACACCAATACGCAGAGCACCACCCCAAAAACAATTTGGGCTGGTTCAATGACACTTGTGCATTACTGAAACAAGAAAGCAGAAGAGCTGAAGGAGCCTGGAGAAGGAATTCAACAACGGAAAACCACACAAACTATAAATCACTCACCACAAAATACCACAAAGCCATATTCACAGCAAAAAAAGAACACTTATCCAACACCATCTCAAAAGCCATAAACCGGCCACGCAAACTCTTCAAACTAGTCACCCAGACTATGAACCCCACATGTCTAGAGCCTCCAGCAAACAAACAAGAATTCTGCAATGAGTTGATTTTTTTCATTGACAAAATCACAAATAATTCAGCAGCACATAGCACACAACCCCACATGGCCAGAGCAAGAAGACAAATATCATACAAATATTTTACAATTACCAAGAGTTACTCTGGTCCCAATCACCATCAACATCACCAAAACCATCATCAGAAGCCTCCGAGACAGCACATCACCAGACAACATTATTCCTACAAAACTTCTGAAATAATGTACCGACATCTTGGCAGCCACCATAACACACCTCATAAACCAATCATTCAAAGAAGGAATCTTTCCGATCTCCCTCAAGCAAGGCATAATCAAACCCCTTCTTAAGAAACCCAACTTCGACCCCAAAGACCCAAACTACCGCAGACCTGTCACAAGCCTTAACACCATCTCCAAGATTATCAAGAAAGCAGTAGTACAACCCCATTTGGACACCTACAAACTCTTGGACCCACTACAATATAGTTTCCACCCTTGCCACGGGACAGAAGCTGCTCTTCTCAAAATCTGGGATGACGCCCTTGAAGCAGCAGATGAGGGAGAATCATGTCTCCTGGTGCTGCTGGACCTCAGCGCAGCTTTTGACACAGTAGACCACAAAACCCTGCTTACTCATCTCACAGAAGTAGCCGGAGTCATAGACTCAGATCTACTCTGGTTCGCATCCTTCCTAGAGAACCGATCCCAGAAAGTGAAACTAGGAGCTTTCATTTCAGAAGCATGTAAAATTACATGCAGAGTTACTCAAGGATCATCCCTGTCGCCCATGCTCTTCAACATTTACCTATGTCCACTCCTCAAAATCATCAGCAACCAGGACCTGCACTCCTTCACTGATGACACCCAACTTTACCTAGGCATCACCAACAAAAAAGACCAATACCATGCACTGGAAAACTACAGTACCTCTCATTGATGAACGATTGGATGATGGAGAGCTCCCTCAAACTTAATGGATCCAAAACAGATCTCCTCTTCCTCCATGCAAACCGAAACAAAAACCCTAGCACGACGTTCACACCACCCACCATCCTTGGACAACCATCACCCCCACTAAAGCCAAAAGCCTCGGAGTCACCTTTGACTCAGACATGTCTGAGTCACCTTTGACTCAGACATGTCAATGGATGCACAAATAGGGTCAGTAGTCAGTGCATCTTACCACCTTCTTCGCCTGTTGTGTAGACTTATCCCCTTCATCCTGGAAGGAGACACATCAGCAGTAGTTGGAACAATCATCAGTTCCCAACTCGACTACGCAAACTCCCTCTACCTAGGACTTCCCAAATACCAAATTTCACATCTACAAGTTGTCCAGAACACAGAAGCCAGAAAGGTAACTGGAAAAAAAAAAACTGGGAATCAATCACCCTGTCCCTGAGGACCCTCCATTGGCTAGCCATAAAGGATAGGGTTACGTCTAAGGCCGCATACACACGATCAAATCTGTCTGCTGGAAACGGTCTGCCAGACCGTCCCAGCAGACAGATTCGATTGTGTGTACGGGCGAGCCGACGGATTTGGCCAGCCGACAGATTTGAAAGCATGCTTTCAAATCTGTTGGCTGGGAACCCGTCCGCCCGACATGTCTGCTGGTTAGTACGCTAACCAGCAGACATGTCTTCTCGCACACACGTTGAATGGTTTCGACGCATGCGCGGAAGTGTTTTACTTCCTGGTGCGGTGACGTGGCGGCCTCAACGTCACCGCCACGTCAGCGCGCCGTCTGCTGGCGGAGATTTTGGTTTGATCGTGTGTACATGATCAAACCAATACGTCCCCAGCAGACAGATTTGTTCAAATCGGTCTGTCCGACCGATTTGAACAAATCTGTCTGCTCGTGTGTATGGGGCCTTAGACCCTTTGCCTCACTCACAAATGTACACAAGATAAACCCCTCAAATACCTCTGTAAAATAATAAAGCACTACACCCCAAGTCACCCCATCCAGTCAACTAACCAGAACCTCCTAAGACCGCTACAAATCAAAAGGCATCCAAGGACCAAGGCTATGGAATGCTCTAGCCGGGACATCCACTTGGAATAAAACCATCTGGTCTTCAGGAAGAAGCTTAAGACGCATCTCTTCTGAAGACACTGGCAGACACTGGCTTTAAAAGCGACTTGAGGCGATTTAGTTTGCATTTGTAGCGCTAGACAAGTTACTCATTTATTCATTCTTTTCTGGAAACACTGCACATATTTTTACTTTAGCGCAGTAAAATAAATGTCTTGATCACAGGTTTTTCTTATTTTGCAAGTCAGTAGGCATTATTCTTCATTATTGACATGCATCTGCGTTGTTGGTTGGCATGATTACGAAGTTACGATCGGCCGTCGCATTCTCTTACGTCGTCGGTAGTCGGCTTTTTTTTTCCGGCGTATAGTTAAAGCTGCTATTATCCGTTCTATAGTTAGACTTACCATGTTAAGTATGACTGTCGTTCCCGCGTCGAAATTTCAATTTTTTTTTTACACTACTAAAAAAAAGATGTTTCGATGTAATTTCACGCAATGCACGGCGGGAAATTTCTGAACGGAGCATGCAGAGTTCGATTGCCATGGGGACGCGCTTCATTCAAATGATTTATGCCCCCTACCCGCGGAATTCAATTCCGCCGCGAGAAATACACTACGCCGCCGTGCCTTACGGGCCAAAATCTTCCTGGATTTGACTTAGAGCCAGGTAAAATACGGCGGCGTAGTGTATGGCCGCGTACACACGAGCAGATACAATAATTAAAGGAATATTTAATTTTTAATTTTGATCTTCAAGAATTTTTAACATTGCTGCTCCATGACAAACATACTTTTATTTTATTTGTTTACTTTGGTACAACGGACAGTGTCTTAGCCTGTGTTGCCTATTAGCCTAGAAAATTACAGTTTTTTGTAACATTTAGATTGACTACAAATAGTTTTGAATTTGGTACCCAAACTTTATTCATATTCTGTGAACCTGCCTTGAACTGAACTGGACCAAGATGAGAGATGGCACTGCAGGTGAGACTCCTTATCTTTCTGTTGATTTTTCACTTAAAATACTCCAGTTAACACCAGGCTTCCTATTTTCTTCTTAAATTCAATCAAGAAAGCATCCTGTGACTTACAAACTTGATTCGTAATATGATCAAAAAAGATTATATGTAAATCATCACTTGAAACAGAACATAACAGGATACAGTTCTGCTCAAGACAATGTTTAAATTTAAATAGGATTACAACACTTTAAGTAAAATAGTAACAGTTTCTATTAGTTTGCTATCAAGTTAAATAAGCAAACAGCTCTTAATGAATCCAGTTCTTTATTCTTCCAAAGCATTAACCCTACATACTTCAAAGAATGTGGATATTGGCCTATACCATGGATCATTTAACATGCTTTGCTTACAATGTGAGGAGCAAAGAGATCTTCTCCTCCTTAATTAGTTTTTGTAATGATGTTCTTGAGTCAAGTGGATAGAATGTGCTTATTAGGCAAACCTTTAAGTCTTCAGTTAAGTGTCCTGCACCCTCATTACTAATAATCCCCTATTGACCTGTTCTTAAGAGTAGTATGTAATTGCACAATTGATATGGCTTCACAGTGGGGCACTGATTCATACTATTGCTTCTTGTCTGTTAAAAATATCCCTGGAACTTTAACACACTATATAAGTAAGAGATTCAAAATCATTTTGCAGACTTTTAGTATTTAGTTAGAGATAAGTTAAACATGGGGCTCAGAAACCTGCACACAATGAATATTACCAAGGGGAAACTACATATTATTCAGACATGAATGCATATGTAAATTGCAATAAATATTAAGAATAGATTGCCATATGCAAAACTTGCTAGATGCAAAAAACAATAATACAATTATTCAAACTTTTAATTGTCTTAATGACCTTTTGTTTTCCTTGTTAAATTATCCAGCGCTTTTTGCATAGCTTATATTGACCGATATGAAACGTGCTTTGTTATGACTGTTACGATGGTGTTTGAGGAGTGACACTCCCATTTGTCCCCATGATTCCCTATTATATACCTATACAAAATGGCTCCCGATCATGCCTGATGAAGGAGCATGCATGCTCTGAATGTGCACCCTGCCTGCTCACCTTGGACCCGGCAGTGACGTCACCTCCACCTTCCGAGTGTACCTGAGCTACCATGAAGTGATGGGAGCCATCAGCGCCACCAGAATGATTGGTTTTACACCAACCAGTGTCATGAAATCCACATCCAGCGTGAAAGAACCTGAGCCTACTAAGCGCATTTATGCTTTTATGTTGCTGTCTTATTTTTGGAATAAATATCTCAAACTGCCACACTCAGATGGCACTGCTTTCATCTCTCCAAGAGATCTTATCAACATATAGACATGGTGCATTGTCAGGGGGTTCCCACTAGCACAATACCTTTCTCATGGTGAAGACATATAGCCTGGTATGGTTCAGGATAGGAGGGTCATGCTTGCTTCCCCCTTTCCTAGCCTGCAGGGTTGCATGCTCAGAAAAGGGTCTGGACGGTATGGATTTTTGGAAGGACCCACACTTTTCTTTCTTGCTTTTTTCATAGTGGTTCATCTTGAAATCCATACCAGACCAAAGGGGTCCCAATTGACATCCATAACAGATCCTTATGAAGGTTGATGGTCTGCCATGTATTTTTAGGCTGAACCCCAAGCCAATTATTTTCCAGGATCCCCATTAATGTCTATACCAGACCATTATTTAGGGTAGAAGACAAAAAGAAGAGCTTTCATTTACTAGACAAATTAAACTGTATTCTGTATGATCTAAAAATAAATGGATGCTAAATTGGCCATACGCTATATTCAGATACAGTATATGAATCACCATTTTTCTGTTGTAGAATAAGTTAAATACATTTTATGTACAGTCTTATGTATTAAAATTAGCACTTTGAATAAAGGAATATAGCATATATGTTAGGTTGTACATTATTGTACTAATGTATAGATTCAAGACAGTCATATAATCTAGTAGTTAAACTGTGTTACAATATACACTATGTACTAGCTTACATACTACAAAACTGACAATGACAGATTGTACTTAATAGATATACATCTTTTTTTTCTAGTGGTTTCTTTGAACTTAATCATGTCTGAAGTTAATTTGTTTCTTCATTACTTAAGTTAATCTTATTGCAAATATATAATAATTTATTTTATGTATGGCATGGTGCTAAGTTATTAGCTGACCAATAAACTCAAACTAAGTAACAAGCAAAGCAGATGGCTGATGAGGTGTATAACGACTGATAATGGCTTTTGTCATGCTGTAGAATCACAGTAAAAAGGCACAAATGTATTATTCTGAATATATATTGAATCTCCAAAATAAAATATACAAATGTGTATGTATTTAATTCAAGTGTTGGATAATATATTCCTTTACAAAACCTTTGTAATTCAGTCATAATACAGACATACTTGAACAGAATAACAGTAATAAGATCAAAACCAAAAAATATTTATGTAAAAAAAAGATTCAATAATTGTAAATTAGAGCTTATTAAAACAGCAGAAGTTTAACATGTTCAAAAGATTCTTCATATCGGTCATCATTTACATTACATTTGGTGGTGCATGCTTATTATTTTCTGGTTAAATAAAAGTTCATGGGGTTTTTACAGAAAAATCAATGTCATGTATCACATGGGCATGAAAGAAAACACACGTAATAACAAAGGTCAGATGACCATAGAACAATTACCAGATACACGGTAGAGTATTCGAGACCCATCTACAGTAACAACACATGCTATTTATTTTAAGAAATTACTACTTTAGAGGATATATACCAGTAAATATCATTTGAGTATATGCCTTTATATATTGTGAGAATTTACTTCAAATGATAGAGCTTTTAAGGACAAAGCCACTTGCGTTTCTTTTTTTAAGGGCTTTTTCTTGTCAAATTTTTTTAAAAGAAAGTTCATTGCCGAAATCAAAAATCAACAGGTTTCTCTTGTTTTCAGCATTTCCATTCAAAGAAATCCACATTCAGCCTCCTAGCTTATACTTGCAGTACTTCTGCTCTTGCCTTTAGGCCCATTTTCTGTCTTCTACAGATAGTCGTTACACATAGGTCTGTGCACATACCTTGCAGCACCTTGCTGCTTTGTCTCTCCTAGGTGGATCCAGTGACTTCCTCTCTCTGCTGGGGTGGTGCCCTCCATATTCCTGGACAGAAACCTCCTTTGTCTGCCAGGGTGTAGCCCAGAACCCTAGTCCTGCCTCAACAAAAAACACATGCACACCTTCTCAATCAATGTGCTGATTATTTTAGATTTAATTCCACCCAGTTCTCTATGAAATCCCCAGGCTCCAGATCCCAAACTAGCTTTAACCAATAAGGAAACTAAAAAGTCAGTTTCCTCCAAATTTTACAAATTCCCTGGAGTCCCTTAACCTGTCTGGTTGAGAATCTTGGGTTAACATCACCCTGGTGGGGGGTCGTTCTGCCACATACCTCCCCTCCCTGTTTCAACCCAGGAGGGAATGAAACACACAAACCTAAATTCTTAAAAATGGCACCTCTGTGCCAGCTATCACTTCTATGGGACAAATCCTGTCCTATACCATTTTTACCAAAGGGGACATTTATTTCCTGTCCCATCAGGTGACTTTCTCTGTGTCCACCTGTTACACTCACTTGGGTTATACAAAGACACCCCCATGTCTTTTTGTCTTTTGAGTTCACTTCCGAAAGTGCCATCTGTCTATTTTCCTTGGGGCCACACTACTGCCACATAATGTTTACCGTATTTATCTTCATACAACGCGCCCCGGGGTATAGCACGCACACCCAACCTAGAAAGGAAATTCCGGGAAAAAAATAAATACTTACAGTTTGGATGCCCCTCGTCGGTGTCTTGCCCGGCGTAAATCAGCGGCCTGCCTTGTCCGGTCCAGCGTCCTTCTGCGGCCATCGTGGTGTCCTCCCCGCTGTGTTTTTCAGCCGGTCCCCCACTTCCCGCACTGTGTTTGAACCACTCCGCCGACATATACCGAGCGCAGTACACTCGGGCACGCTCGGCCACGCTCGGCTCCTCTCGCATAAAGGACGTACAGGATGCACAGGACGTGACCACGAACGGAGCCGAGCCTGGCCGAGTGTACCCGAGTGTACTGCGCTCGGTATATGTCAGTGGAGTGGTTCAAACACAGCGTGGGAAGCGGGGATCGGCATATAACGCGCACCCACGATTTATACCCGCGTTATACGCCGATAAATACGCTAATTTTAACGTTTGTGCAGTATATAGGATCTGAAAATCCTTTTAAACAAAAAAGAAGCTAGGCATATAAGGGAAACAAATAGGATATAAAGTAACATGAGGACCTATGCTTTGTTGGCTTCTCATTGTAATAGTATGTACTCATCGCTAGTCTTTAATGCCCTCGTGTAATAGTAGATTATATTCTATTTCCATTGTGAATGTAGAAAGTCTGCAAAAATGAGTTTAT
Source organism: Rana kukunoris (assembly GCA_029574335.1). Taxonomy (NCBI): domain Eukaryota; kingdom Metazoa; phylum Chordata; class Amphibia; order Anura; family Ranidae; genus Rana; species Rana kukunoris. Next base: position 125,067,261 of record CM056053.1, read on the forward strand.
GAAGTTAGGAGATTATTTCTTTATGACAGAGGCAAAAACGAGAGTGACACATAGGTGACTCACTCACTGTATCCTGCTACTATCATAATGATGTTGCAAATGCTAGATGATATCCTAGTTCCATCAACAACACTTGTAAATGATGTGTAAAACCTGAATGACAGCAACCAGCCACTCTGACTAATGAATGCATACTGAGGTCAATGTTACAAGCTGACATTTGAAACCTACCGAACTCAGTTAAAGATTTTAAAAACACTGTTAGTGTGCCAAATATATATAATAAATCATCTTTAGTATAGAGCGCATATCTACTTTGTTTATATTTTTCTGTAGAAGAGTTTACATAGATAGCAAGATAGAGCATGAAAGCCATATCAGAAAATGAAACTGTTGAAACTGATGTTTTCATTCATATCTTTCATATTTCTGTGTTGTAGGAGGGAACATTGCTAGAGATTAGCAAGTTTGTGGAAAAAAATTAACATAGGCCAGTGATTTGTGAGGTTAACAAACACATGCTGTTTAAAAATGTTTAAAAATGTTGTATAGCGCTTCTTTTTAACCTCTTGTCAACCATGTCAACCATGTAAGGCATATGTGTGACAGCAAGGAGGGCTGGCTTTAGTGCCCACACACAACACATATGAGCCAATGGGCAGCCAAGGCTTTTGTGCTGAGGGAATGCTTTCTGTACACTCCCAGCATAGTGACTGAGCTGTCAAAGACAGCACCCTGTCTCTAATAAGAAACTGGAGCTGGTGGGTCATGCTCCTAATTATATGACCAATGTGACAATCAATCATAGTGGTCTTGTAATTGGGCTAATCTTGTTTTTAAACACTAGTGTAAACAAAAAACTTGCAGGGTTATATATAAAAATTGATTACAGGTATTATTCCGTAATGCATATGATATGACATGGTAAGCATTGACTACATCAACATTTTTTAGATTTATAAATAAGCTTCAATGCATTTCACATATCCAGTGTGCAGAATATAATTAAACACATCATTGGTACAAGTGTTCCAGGGGTTGTTTGGAATATATTTTACCATGAAATTTAGTACTGTAGGTAGGATGGAAACTCCAAAATGTATCAAGTTTTAAAATCATATTTTTTAATTTCAATCGATTTTTATTGAAAATGTTTAAATATAAAGCATCAGAAGTACGCAAATACTGACAGTACAAGCAGTGCACCATTTGGCGGTTACATATAACAAGTTGGTATTTACAATAGTAAACTGGTATTCATACACATAATACCAGTATTATCTTATACCCAGTAAGGGATATACGGTAAAGGTGTTGTAATGACACCCACTGACATCATTAACTCCTTTAGTTACATAGCCAGGAAAATGTAAGCAAATGGTCCGTGATTGAAGGGGCTTACATCACTGCCTAAATATGACCACATGATGTCACCACTGTCCCCATCCCTTCCTTTATATAGCTGATGACAGGTTGGGCAGTTGTCATTTGGCTAGTGGTCCAGTCAGCTCTGATTCAGCAGGACGTCTTATCAGCATCCCCTGCTGAATAGAGCAGAGTGGCACAGTGTGAAAGAGCCCTAATTCATTCACCTTGGGAGTTTCTAAGGACCCCTTATTAGTAAAGGCCACTTCCACAGCCATTGCCCAAAATATTAAAAATACAAAATTTGTATTACTAACATTCCTAGGAGAATGCCCTAATGCCCTGTACACACGATCGGTTCGTCTAATGAAAACGAACCGATGGATTTTTTCATCAGATATCCGATGAAGCTGACTTTCATCAGTCTTGCCTACACACCATAGGTTAAAAATCCGAGAGTGTCCAACGCGGTGACGTAAAACACAACGACGTGCTGAGAAAAATTAAGTTCAATGCTTCCGAGGCTTGCGTCAACTTGATTCTGAGCATGCGTGGATTTTTGACTGATGGATCTCCCCACAGACGATCGTTATTTTCTATCGGTTTTTTAACCATACAACATTTTTAAAAAAGGTTCTATTTTTTTTCACCGATGGGAAAAAAAACAAATGGGCCCACACACGATCGGTTCGTCCAATGAAAACGGTCCATCGGTTCGTTTTCATAAGGCGAACCGATTGTATGTACAGGGCTTTAGCCTGCGCCTGTGAATCGGTGCATCTGTATGATGTAATCAACCTATTAAAGAAAAACTGACATTTCCAAAGAAAAAATGTTGTGTAAATTGCCCATAAATTACAGCTTATTTCTGTTTGTCAACAAAGTAGCTGAAGATTCCTTTCATTTATACCAGAACCTATCCTAAATGAGGGTCTATTTTAAAAAAGGCATGACATACGCCCTAAAATACATACCATTGCTGGATTTTAAAGGGGTCCCCATATGCTAGCAAGAATAAGTGTATTTTCCCCAATATTTATACCAAAATCTTATCTGAGCATGCAATCAGACAGGCCAGAAGAAGATGAGAGAGTTGATCAGGACATTGGCCTCTTCCCCTCAGCATTGGCCCTATGGTTGTGGGGGCCTGCAGGATGAGGGGCTTTCAGAATCTGCAGGCCTTTATTAAAAATAAGGTTCCATGATGCTATCCCTCTAGGCAATTAACCTCCCTGGCGGTATGACTCTTTCAGATTTTAGGTGCTATTATTTGCAAGGAAATTTGGCGTTTTATACTGTAGGCTTGTAATTCTTAGGAAAAACTCACTTAAATCTGACCAAACAAGAGTCTAATAGGCATCCCAGGTATGACATTTAAAAAATATATATATATAAATTATAATATAATAAATAATTATAAATAATTATAAAAAATAATAATATAATTATAGTAAAAAATTATTCAATAATGTAATCAAATCAAAATCACTGAAATTTGCTATCGCTATGGCAATAGCTCAATTCTTCAAATGATTCTGATTTTTTTATCGCTGATTTTTAGCTGATCTAAAACCATTTTTGACATAAAGGGAAACTTTTGGTTGCTATGGACAATCTATGGACATTCTACAGTTTGCAGGGAGAAAGAACCGTTTTATTATATAAAAGGGCACTGGGCAGACCACTAGGGACAAAGGGGATGTGTATTTTTTACATACAGTAATGTAATCTATAAGATTACAGTATACTGTAAGTAATGTGTTTGTTTACTTTTTTGAATATGGTGCCTTTCTCCACCCCCGTGCGTCGTAACGTCGCAGGGAACGGAGATCGATGGCACACGGGGACACTGTGTGAATCGAGCGAGCACCCGCTCGCTCACACAGCGTGGATGCATCGCTGAATCCAGGAACAAGGTAAGTAAACCAAGCCTGTGGATTCAGTGTGGCGAGCCCGAGTCTGACTCGGGGTTACCGATCGCAGCACAGAAATCTAACCCCGAGTCTGACTCGGGAATACCACCAGGGGGGTTAAGGCGCCCGCTCTCATCCCTCCTATATGTAATAGCTCTGGAGCCACTGTTGTGTAAGATAAGGAACAACCCAGACATAGGGGGGTGAGAGTAGGAGAGGAGGAACATAAGGTGGCAGCATATGCCAATGATGTACTCCTATACGTGACCAAACCAGGAACATCTATACCTAATATATTAGAATAAATAGGAAGATATGGGAAACTTTCTAACTTTAAAATAAATCCAGTAAAAACAGTAATCATGAATATAGGAATAAAGACAAAGGAAGAGGCAGCCTTACATAAAGCATTTCCCTTCACGTAGGAACAAAAATCACTCACTTACCTAGGAATAAAAATAACCACCAAAGTAGATGGACTCTACGAGGCTAATTACATTCCCCTACTCAATGAAATAAGACGAGACGTAAAAAATTTAACTAAAAGACAGATTTCCTGGATCGGGAGGATTAATGCATTTAAAATGATGGTCTTACCAAAGATAATATATAAATTTCAAATGCTCCCAATCAACGTCCCACAAAGTTTTTTTAAGGTACTGAAAACCATAATAACAAAATATATTTGGCAGGACAAAAAACCAAGAATAAGCTACGCAACCCTTACCCGGGAAAAAAAAAGAGGAGGATTAGCCCTCCCCGACATAAAAAGATACTGTACTATCAAGCTGCAATCTTAGTAAGACTAGTGGAATGGACAAATAGGAACACGTTAAAAAAAATGGGCACAGATGGAAAGAAAAATAAGTAAGCAACAATTAAACACAATAGCCTGGATCCCACCAAAATTTTGAATAAGTAACACAGATACACATAGTATCACAAAACAGGTTTTTAAGATATGGGACTTATTATGTAAACGGGAAAAATGGTAATATAATTCCCCACTAATCCCATTAGCCAATACAGATTTTTTTGCACCAGGGAAAAGGACTAGAATGGGGAATAAATTAGGTAGTAAAAGGGTTGGGGGATATAGTTACACATGGGAAAAAAAAAAAGAGGATATACCCACAGTTGAAGGGACTCAACAGATAACCGATTGGGAATATTTAGAATTGAAGCACTTTGTCAGCACATTACCAGCACCAATAAGAGAGCACACAGCACAGAACTCAATAGAAAAACTCTGTTCCACTGGAAAAACATTACAGCATGGAATAGCGGCTATCTATAAGATACTGACAGAATTGGGATCAAAGGGGACAATACGAAGTGTAGAGGAATGGGGGAAAGATATCGGTGAAAGGATCGAAGACACATACATGATTAAAGCTTCGTTCAATTATGCAAAAGATATTGTATCAGTTGAAGCTAACTATAAATGTATGATGAGATGGCATCTGACCCCGGTCAAATTAAATAAAATACACCCTACCAACTCCCCCCTATGTTGGAGGAAGTGCAATCAAGAGGGGACTACATTTCATATCTGGTGGGACTGCCCGAGAGTCCAGGAATACTGGAAAGAGGTATTTGAACTAATAGAAGAAATTACAGGAGAAAAGATCCCTCTAGACCAGAGGTGGGCAAACTTTTTGACTTGAGGGCCGCAATCGGTTCATATATTGGACCCGGGGGCCGGACCAAGAATAGATGGACGGTGTGTATGTGTGAATTAATATAAATTAAATTTAAATTTGTAACATTAAATGTTTAGATTAATTTAAGGTAGAAAAGCATAAACAAAGTTATTTTACAAAACTACAATTGATGGCACAGTGGCATGGCACAATGGTGACAATTGATGGCACAGTGATTGCTTTTGATGGCATGGCACAGTGGTGACAATTGATGGCACAGTGGCTGCGTTTGATGGCATGGCACAGTGGCTGCATTTGGCATGGCATAGTGGTGACACTTGATGGCACAGTGATTGCTTTTGATTGCATGGCACAGTGGTGACAATTGATGGCACAGTGGCTGTGTTTGATGGCATGGCACAGTGGTGACAATTGATGGTACAGTGGCTGCATTTGGCATAGCACAGTGGTGACAATTGATGGCACAGTGATTGCTTTTGATGACATTGCACAGTGGTGACAATTGATGGCGCAGTGATTGCCTTTGATGGCATGGCACAGTGGTGACAATTGATGGCACAGTGGCTGCCTTTGATGGCATGGCACAGTGGTAACAATTGATGGCACAGTGGCTGCCTTTGATGGCATGGCACAGTGGTGACAATTGATGGCACAACGGGTGCGTTTGCATGGCACAGTGGTGACAATTGATGGCACAGTGGGTGCGTTTGATGGTATGGCACAGTGGCTGCATTTGGCATGGCACAGTGGTGACAATTGATGGCACAGTGATTGCTTTTGATGGCATGGCACAGTGGTGACAATTGATGGCACAGTGGCTGTGTTTGATGGCATGGCACATTGGCTGCATTTGGCATGGCACAGTGGTGACAATTGATGGCACAATGGCTGCGTTTAATGGCATGGCACAGTGGTGACAATTAATGGCACAGTGGCTGCATTTGATGGCATGGCACAGTGGTGACAATTGATGGCACAGTGATTGCTTTTGATGGCATGGCACAGTGGTGACAATTGATGGCACAGTGGCTGCATTTGGCATGACACAGTGGTGACAATTTATGGCACAGTGATTGCTTTTGATGGCATGGCACAGTGGTGACAATTGATGGCACAGTGGCTGCATTTGATGGCATGGCACAGTGGCTGCATTTGGCATAGTACAGTGGTGACAATTGATGGCACAGTGATTGCTGTTGATGACATTGCACAGTGGTGACAATTGATGGCACAGTGGCTGCCTTTGATGGCATGGCACAGTGGTGACAATTGATGGCACAGTGGCTGCATTTGCATGGCACAGTGGTGACAATTGATGGCACAGTGGGTGCGTTTGATGGCATGGCACAGTGGCTGCATTTGGCATGGCACAGTGGTGACAATTGATGGCACAGTGATTGCTTTTGATGGCATGGCACAGTGGTGACAATTGATGGCACAGTGGCTGCGTTTGATGACATGGCACAGTGGCTTCATTTGGCATGGCACAGTGGTGACAATTGATGGCACAATGGCTGCGTTTGATGGCATGGCACATTGGCTGCATTTGGCATGGCACAGTGGTGACAATTGATGGCACAATGGCTGCGTTTGATGGCATGGCACAGTGGTGACAATTAATGGCACAGTGGCTGCATTTGATGGCATGGCACAGTGGTGACAATTGATGGCACAGTGATTGCTTTTGATGGCATGGCACAGTGGTGACAATTGATGGCACAGTGGCTGCATTTGGCATGACACAGTGGTGACAATTTATGGCACAGTGATTGCTTTTGATGGCATGGCACAGTGGTGACAATTGATGGCACAGTGGCTGCATTTGATGGCATGGCACAGTGGCTGCATTTGGCATAGTACAGTGGTGACAATTGATGGCACAGTGATTGCTTTTGATGACATTGCACAGTGGTGACAATTGATGGCACAGTGGCTGCCTTTGATGGCATGGCACAGTGGTGACAATTGATGGCACAGTGGCTGCATTTGCATGGCACAGTGGTGACAATTGATGGCACAGTGGGTGCGTTTGATGGCATGGCACAGTGGCTGCATTTGGCATGGCACAGTGGTGACAATTGATGGCACAGTGATTGCTTTTGATGGCATGGCACAGTGGTGACAATTGATGGCACAGTGGCTGCGTTTGATGACATGGCACAGTGGCTTCATTTGGCATGGCACAGTGGTGACAATTGATGGCACAATGGCTGCGTTTGATGGCATGGCACAGTGGTGACAATTGATGGCACAGTGGCTGCATTTGCATGGCACAGTGGTGACAATTGATGGCACAGTGGGTGCGTTTGATGGCATGCCACAGTGGCTGCATTTGGCATGGCACAGTGGTGACAATTGATGGCACAGTGATTGCTTTTGATGGCATGGCACAGTGGTGACAATTGATGGCACAGTGGCTGCGTTTGATGGCATGCACAGTGGCTTCATTTGGCATGGCACAGTGGTGACAATTGATGGCACAATGGCTGCGTTTGATGGCATGGCCCCACAGCTCTGGACCCCCTGCATGTTACACAGACACCCTTCAGTTTACACCCCTTTCAGTGCAGACACCCCCCTTAGTGAAACCCCCCTCAGTGCAAACCCCCAGTGCAAACACCCCCCCCCCCGTGAATCCCCCCAGGTGCAAACACCCCCACCCCCAGTACCTCAGATCAGCGCAGCGACGATCACAGCACATGGACAGAAGGTCCCCTCCGTACACACAGAGAGGAGGGGGAGGTGGCAGCAGCTTCAATCGGCTGTGCCTGTGTGCCGAGCAGCGCTAACAGGCCATGGCTGTGAGAGAAGGGGATGGATGGTTTCCTGCGGTGTCACCCCCGCAACCCCCCCTCCTCTTGTACCACGGCGCTGGGCAGGCAGGCGCTGTCACTCTGGTCCCCCAGTGTGTGGCGTCTTGCCCCCCCACTTAGTATGCCTCTGGGTGGCCCCGCCCTCTAAAGGAATTCTCCAATCCCACGGGGCAAGAGGCGGCCGGAGGCGGTGCGCCCACAGTCTATCTGCGCTCGCTTCCTCCAGCCCCCTTTGAAGCATAGGCCGCAAAGCCACGGCCTCAATTAGCGGCGATCACGACCTCTTGCCACGATCGCCGGTGGGGGCCGGATTAAAAGGTATGCCGGGCCGTATACGGCCCGCGGGCCGTAGTTTGCCCATCGCTGCTCTAGACCCTCTGACCTGTCTGTTTCATAGATAAGGGTTAGTAAAGGGAGAAAAAAAATATGGCTTGACATTGATCCCGGTGTTGTTAAACACAGCAAAAGGTTTAATCCCGAAATTTTGGCTTCACCCTCATACGCCACCGTTAAAATAATTGATACACCGGGTCGATCATATCTGGAAGATGGAGTATTTGAGAAGGGTCGACTTGGGTGACGAAGAGGGAGGAAGAGGTGGAACGACCTGGGACCAATGGAGATCATTTAAAACAACTAAAAAATTCTTTCATGTAACAGTAGAAACAGACAGGTAGGCTCTCAAAATCGGAAGGACATAAGAGACCCGATCCGACAAGGTAAACGCCCAAGAAGCAGGGAAGGGGGGGTAAAAATAGAGGGGGAGGGAGGGGGAAAGAAAGGAGGGGGAAGAAAAAAAAAAGGAAAAGAGGCCGTGGGAAGATATCAAAAAGGGAATTAGGGATAGAGGGGAGTAACGGGAGCTGCTTCTCTGTTTCCTCTTATTCGTTGGTTTCATTTCTGTTTAATGTATGTTGAGTGATATAATGTTAGAGCTTACCTCTTTATCTATACCTCTTCCCAAGGTTAAAGAGAGGGAAAGGAAAAAGGGAAGGAAAAAAAAAAAAGGATAAATTAAAAAAACCGAAAAATTCACAAGTGATGCGAAACTGATGAGGAAATATGAAGGGCGGAACAAAAATTAACTCTTCTTAGGCCTCTAACCTTCCGGTTAAGTCTGATGTGAAAAAAAAGGGGGGTTAAGGCAGGCCATCCATTGGTCAGATTTTGAAAGATTTTTTTTCAAAAATCTTATCTAAGAATTTTCGTTCGTATTTCCCACCATTAGTCAGTCAATTTTCGCGCTGCCATTGAATTTTAATAATTGGACGCGTTGGAAATTTTTATAAAAACAAACAAACAATTTTCTAATCAATGATGGGAGAATTGTGTGAGAAATGTAATAGAAAAAGAAATGCACATGTGCAAGAAAAGAAAATTATCGGAAAAAAAAGAAGATTCCCAGACACGAAAATTATTTTCTGTAGCAACATGAAGTGAAATTGAAGGCTTGGTTGTCCAAATTTTGAAATCAATGGTGGCACCATCAGATCACAAAACGCACAAATTTTCAGATTTTCAAAAGACAATTCTTTCAAACTTCGATCATGTATGGCCAGCCTTAGAGATACATAGTATCAACTAATCCACAAAAAATATATAAATAGTATACAGACTCCATGCTTTTTGACAAGTTCCACAATGTACATACATCATTAATTATGTCGTCCAGTGATGCAGGTCCTCATCAATCACGATAAACGATGGCTGCCAACTCATCAGATTAAAAAAAACATGACTGACAGCTCCATTCCCTACTGCTAAACATAAACAAAGGGCTGGAGTATATATGATGTTACCATTGACCAAATATGGCCTTGGAATAAGAATTTAATTTAATTTGTAGATATGTTTTGAGGATCATATGGAATGTATAGCCTTAGGCCTTTCTGACCACAATATTGTATTGATAACATAGATATACAAGTACTGTACATATAAACTATGTGTCCTGGGGCTTTGAACATACATATGCGATGCTCTGGATTATGGACCCTAAGTATAATGTGGCATAGTGCCATGTCCAACCCTGAACCATGGTGGGATAGGGGAGACCACAAGCACTGCATCAGGGTCTGTTGAGCAGAGAGGGGTAGTTGTTACACTCATGGTGTGGCATTTGTTTTGTTTTGTTTTTTTTTATTTATTTTTTTATTCCTTATGTATCAAACTGCAATAAGCCATTCTTCATTTTGAATCAAATCAGACACCACAACCTACAAATGCAATCCAGCTGTCTAGTAAAACTTTATTTTCATTTATCAAATACAAGTTTCGCCAAGAAATGCACAAATTAAACTCTTTGCTATTCCCCTCTAGTTCTCATATTTATGCACACAAATATTTAACAAAAACATTAAATTACGTATTGATGAAAAGCCTAATCCCATGCGAACTATAAATGTATGTGTGTGATATATTGTCCCTATTCTGTGCGCCAGCAAAGTCTTTCTTCACTGTGTGACACTTTTTCAATGTCCCTGTGTGTAGTTGCTATTCTTTCTTTATACTTAACATACATATATATATATATATATATATATATATATATATATATATATATATATATATATATATATATATATATATATATATATATATATATACACACACATAAGTCTTATACTTATATTGTCTTAGGAAATTGGTAGAATTATAGCAGTGTATGCTGCACAAGGCAAAGCTGATTTTTTTCCTCATCTGTTTATCTCTGGTTGTCGTACAGAGAAATAAGTCGATCTCTTGGGTATAATTTAATTGCAACCACCGAATTTCACAACAAACAGCATTAAAAGGTAATACGTATGCTGGAAGCATTTCTCATCATTAAGTTTTACATTGCAAGTTAAGTATGGGAGGAAATAAAGCTTGTTGATTTTTATGTTAACAGAAAATGGTTTGCAAAAACAATATAGTAATCTATTTGAAATAAACATTTGTAGTAATTTAAAGGTGTTTTCCACTTTTGCAAATATTAACATGTAAAAAAAGCTACAGGCCTCTGTTCCTGGGGATCTTTAATGTTAGTAATTGATATTACATCTTGTCGGTTAAAGGAGAAATATTTTTTTTTTTACTCTTTTTATACTTACCTAGGTTGATGCAGCATGGGACCGATGCTGCATCTGTCTCCCAACATCTCTACACTGAGAACCGAGCAAACAAACATTGCCGATGGCTCGGTTCTCACAGATCTCAGAAAAGAGAGCTGCTGACTGTCAATCAGCAGCTCTCCTCTCTGCTCCTCCACACTTACTGGAGCGCTGAGCTGTGTAGAGGCAGGGATCAGCCATCTCAGTCTCTCAGTGGCTCGCTGAGAGGCTGAGACAGGCATCAGTCCTGGCACGTGGAGGATCCAGAATTCATTGTCATGATGACGCTGTGCCTAGACTGATTCCAGTGACATCAGCAGATAGCGGACTTCAGACTGCTCTATGCTGAAAATGGGTCACAGGAGTGCAAAACAAATTGCACTGTGACCTATAAGAGAAGCCCAGCCAAACAAGCTCAGGCTGGACTTCTCTTTTAAGCATTGAACTCTAGAATGTGCTCTCAAACAAGGCAGGTGGAGCAGAGAGTACTAGTCCCCAGTATTGTCTGATGTTTGATTGTCTGATGTTTTGCCCATTACTGACTTCCAATGCATTTTTCTTCACTGGGTTTTTGCATGGAGACAACCATTTATGTAGAGGCAGGATTTGCAGTGCCTCCAGAAAGAACACAGTGAGTAAGGATGGGCCAAACACCCCCCAGTTTGGTTTGCACCAGAACTTGTCGAACAGGCGCAAAATTTGTTTGAACACACGAACACTGTTAAAGTCTATGGGACACAAACATGAAAAATCAAAAGTGCTAATTTTAAAGGCTTACATGCATGGTATTGTCATAAAAAGTGTTTGGGGACCTATGTCCTGCCCCAGGGAACATGTATTAACCACTTAGCAACCACCTGCCGAAAAATAACGGCGGCAAGGTGGTTGCTTAACTCTGGGATCACGTTATATAACGTGATTCCAGAGTCGCGCTCCCGCGCGCCCCCTGGGGCGCGCACACGGGAATGTCCGTGACCGCCGGGTCCAGAGGACCCGGCGGGTCACGGATCACGGTAAATCGCCGCTGATAGCGGCGGTTTACCACGTGATCGCGCCGTCCAATGACGGCGCAATCAGATGTAAACTGACCGGCATCATTTGATGACGCCGGTTCCTCCCTCCTCTCTCTGTACCGATCGGTACAGTGTGAGAGGAGAGGGGAGGGAGCGGATGGCAGCGCCAGTGCTGCGGGCTGGATCTGTGACAAATGCAGTCACAGATCCATCCATCCATCCCTCCCTCCTCAGCCATCCATGCTGCAATACTCTGCAATGGGGGGCAATACCCGGGGGGGTAACACTCTGGGGGGCAACACTTCGCAATACTCTGGGCATACTCTGCAATACTCTGGGCATACTCTGCAATACTCTGGGCATACTCTGCAATACTCTGGGCATACTCTGGGCATACTCTGCAATACTCTGGGCATACTCTGGGCATACTCTGCAATACTCTGGGCATACTCTGCAATACTCTGGGCATACTCTGGGCATACTCTGCAATACTCTGGGCATACTCTGCGAATACTCTGGGCATACTCTGCGAATACTCTGCGAATACTCTGGGCATACTCTGGGAATACTCTGCAATACTCTGGGCATACTCTGGGCATACTCTGCAATACTCTGGGCATACTCTGCAATACTCTGGGCATACTCTGGGCATACTCTGGGCATACTCTGGGCATACTCTGAAATACTCTGGGCATACTCTGCAATACTCTGGGCATACTCTGCAATACTCTGGGCATACTCTGGGCATACTCTGGGCATACTCTGGGCATACTCTGCGAATACTCTGGGCATACTCTGCGAATACTCTGGGCATACTCTGCGAATACTCTGGGCATACTCTGCGAATACTCTGCGAATACTCTGGTCATACTCTGGGCATACTCTGGGCATACTCTGCAATACTCTGGGCATACTCTGCAATACTTTGGGCATACTCTGGGCATACTCTGCAATACTCTGGGCATACTCTGCAATACTCTGGGTATACTCTGCAATACTCTGGGCATACTCTGGGCATACTCTGCAATACTCTGGGCATACTCTGCAATACTCTGGGCATACTCTGGGCATACTCTGTAATACTCTGGGAATACTTTGGGCATACTCTGGGCATACTCTGCAATACTCTGGGCATACTCTGCAATACTCTGGGCATACTCTGCAATACTCTGGGCATACTCTGCAATACTCTGCAATACTCTGGGCATACTCTGCAATACTCTGGGCATACTCTGCAATACTCTGGGCATACTCTGGGCATACTCTGGGCATACTCTGCAATACTCTGGGCATACTCTGCAATACTCTGGGCATACTCTGGGCATACTCTGTCCCCTCTGTCCCCGTGAGCTCGCATGCAGAAGCGAACGCATACGCAAGTCCCGCCCACATATGAAAACGGTGTTCAAACCACACATGTGAGGTATCGCTGCGATCGTTAGAGCGAGAGCAATAATTTTGGCCCTAGACCTCTTCTCCAACTAAAATGATGTAACCAGTAAAAATATTTAAAGCGTCACCTATGGGGATTTTTAAGTCGCAAAGTTTGGCGCCATTCCACGAGCGTGTGCAATATTGAAGGGTGACATGTTGGGTATCTATTTACTCGGCGTAACTTCATCTTTCATATTATGCAAAAACATTGGGCTAAATTTAATGTTTTTTTTTTTTAAAAGCACAAAACTGTTTTATTTCCAAAAAAAATGTGTTCGAAAAATTGCTGTGCAAATACCATGCACGATAAAAAGTTGCAACAACTGCCATTGTATTCTCTAGGGTCTTTGCTAAAAAAGCATATATAATGTTTTGGGGTTCTATGTAATTTTCTAGCAAATAAGTGTTGATTTTTACATGTAGGAGAGAAATGTCAGAATTGGTCTGGGTGTTCCAGAACGCCTGATGGTGCTCCCTGCATGTTGGGCCTCTGTATGTGGCCACGCTGTGTAAAAGTCCCACACATGTGGTATCGCCATACTCGGGAGGAATAGCAGATGTGTAATTTGTGGTATGCATATGCTGTGTGTGAGAAAAACCCGCTAATATGAAAATGTTGTGGAAAGAAAATAAAAATGAAAAAAATCTTGATTTTGCAAAGAATTGTGGGAAAAATTACAACTTCAAAAAACTCACAATGCCTCTTTCTAAATACCTTGGAATGTCTTCTTTCCAAAAAGGGGTCATTTGGGGGGTATTTGTACTTTTCTGGCATGTTAGGGTCTCAAGAAATGAGAGAGGCCGTCAGTACTTCAGATGTAATCAAATTGATCAATTTTCAGTAATTGGTACCATAGCTTTTAGACCCTATAACTTTCACCCAGACTAAATAATATCTAAATTGTTTTTGTTTTGTTACCAAAGATATGTAGCAGTATACATTTTAGGCCAAGTTTATGAAGAAAAATTACTTTTTTGCAAAATGTTATAATAGAAATTAAGAAAAATTCATTTTTTTACAAAATTTTCATTCTTTTTTCATTTATAGTGAAAAAAATTAAAACCGCAGAGGTGATAAAATACCACCAAAAGAAAGCTCTATTTGTGGGGAAAAAAGGACAAAAATTTCATTTGGTTACAGTGTTGTATGACTGAGTTATTGTCATTCAAAATGTGAGAGCACCGAAAGCTGAAAATTGGTCTGGTTATTAAGTGAGTTGAAGTGCCCAGTAGTCAAGTGGTTAATGCAAAAAAAAAAGTTTTAAAAACTGACATTTTACGGGAGCAGTGATTTTAATAATGCTTAAAGTGAAACAATAAAAGTTGAATATTCCTTTAAGTTTCGTACCTGGAGGGTGTCTAAAGTATGGATGTAAACAGTGTAAAGTAGCAAATTTTTCCCGTGTTTAGAACAGTCCCTGCACATAATGACATTTCTAATGGAAAAAAAAGTAATTTAAAACTACTTGCGGCTATAAAGAATTGTCGGATCCCGGCAATACTGATAAAAGTAATTTAAAAAAAACGGCATGGGTTCCCCCTAGTCCATTACCAGGCCTTTTAGGTCTGGTATGAATATTAAGGGGAACCCCGAACCGCGAGCAGTGCAGAAGTCAAATTACCAAATATCTTTCCAAATCTCCTGAGATTAGTAGTCAGAAACAGCTATGCTTTAGATTGCCCACTGCAGATATACCTCTATGGGACTTTGGGTTTGGGTCTGTCATGGGTTTCAGACATATAAAGCTTATTTGCACTTTGTAGGCCTATGCACTATTGCACCTTCATAGTAACTCACTCTATGGGCCAGATTCAGGTAGATGGGAGTATCTTTCCTCTGGAGTAACGCTTCTCATTTACGTTACTCTGAAGACCCTTTCGGGGCAAGTACTGTTATTCACATAGCAGTTGCGCGTAAACTTGCGCCAGAGTAACGATAATGCGCTGGCGTAACCCGACGCAAGGGGAAGTGGGTGTGATCATATGTAAATGATGGGCGGAGCCCAGCGCAGAGGCTTACTTACGTTCAGCGCATCAACCACGGAGCATGCGCAGTGAGTGAGGCTCCACTCGCCCCCTTTGTGCGCATGCTCACAACTTCCGTCGGCACCACTTCACGGGAAACGTCAGCGCAATGCCTTCCGTTGGGCGTTTAAATGCGCCCGTAGAAGCGCCATTCCGGCACTAAAGTATATCCTGCTCCCCCTCCCCGCAGTGATGTTACTTTTGTTCTGAGATGGCTGCTCCCGTTCCCCGCAAACACACAGGAGAAAGCTGAACTTTAATGGCCAGGAGCTGTCAGCCGTCATCTCGGCTATGGAGACCTATGATGTCTTCCTCCATGGCTGTAAAATTTGACAGACAAGCATGGACAGAGGTGTTGTCCTGCAAGTGGGGGTGCTCAGCTAGCTCTTATCGTCGGTAACGCTGCTGTAGCTGCTCTCCTGCTGACCTGTGGCCGTCTGGAGTAAAGATAAAGCAGCCTTTTGTAGAAATAACTTTGCGCCGGACGGACGAGATACGCGCGGCGCATGTAGCCAGCGTATGGTGCTAATCCGTTCGTGAATTGGGAAAAATCCCTCATTTGCATATTTGCAGGGGAAATCAATAGGCGCGACTAATGCGCCAAGCGAAATTAAGCGCTGACGATACTCTGGCGTCGGAACGTTCCGCCGGTCGCAAATGGCCCGTTATTGGGCGCATCTAGTTTGGTGGGTACGGGCACATAGAAACGACGGCGCATCTTCACAGTTACGCGGCGCATATCGAAATACTCCAGCGCAAGTGTTGCTGAATCTGGCCCTATATCTTTCACTTCCTGCCCTTTGAACCTAGGTAAAGTGATTTAGAAGACTGCTGCTGATTAAGTCCATAGGGAAAGATTATTAACCACTTAAGGACCCCCGCACGCACATATACGGCCACAGAATGGCTCGTACAGGCACAAGGGCGTAAATTTACGTCCCGGCCTTCGTGCGGTTCGGGGGTCCCATCGGGACCCCCTCCGCGGCGTGCGGGGGTCCCCCTGCCTCTGGGAGCGATCGCCGACGAGCGGGCGGATGTCCGTGATTTCCGCCCCCCCGCGATCGCTCCCAGCCAATGGGAGCGCGCTCCCATCGTGTCAGTTCCTCCTCCTGTGTTTACACAGGAAGGAGGAAATGATGTAATCTCTCATCGCAGCGCTGTTTCCCAGCGCTGCTGATGAGAGAAGACATCACAAGTAAGTGTGCACCAACACAACACTGACACACACTCACATAGGCAAATTAACCCCTTGTGATCGCTCCCCCCACCCCCCTGTCACGGTGTCACTGAATGCAGTGATCTAATCACTGCATTTAGTGTCAGTGTGACAGGCAGTGTAAAAAACAGTTAGTGTTAGGTTCAGGATAGCCCCCCCACCCCCCCAATAAAGTTTTAACCCCCTGATCACCGCCCTAGTTAACCCTTTCACTCCCTATTGCCAGCGTCACTAAGCGATCATTTTTCTGATCGCTGTATTAGTGTCGCTGTTCCCGCTAGGTAGCTATTTTTTTTTTTTTTTTTTTTTATTGCGATTTTTTTACTAAAGACATGTGGCTGAATTAATTTTGGCCTAAATGTTTTACTAAAATTTAGTTTATTTGATTTTTTTTATAACAAAAAGTAAAAAAAATTGTGTTTTTTTTCAAAATTGTGGCTCTATTTTAGTTTATAGCGCAAAAAATAAAAATCGCAGAGGCGATCAAATACCACCGAAAGAAAGCTCTATTTGTGGGAAGAAAAGGACGCAAATTTTGTTTGGGAGCCACGTCGCACGACCGCGCAATTGTCTGTTAAAGCGACGCAGTGCCGAATCGCAAAAACACCTTGGGTCATTTACCAGCGTATTGGTCCGGGTCTTAAGTGGTTAAAGTATTTGTTGGCACTGGCTTGTCTCTTTTTATTACTTTTTTGTTTTTTTAAATATAGATTTTTATTGAAATTTTACAGGCTGCAGTACATAGCAGAATGAAGAAGAGATATACTTTTGTCCAAAACAATACAAACAATAGAAGTGGAAATATTACATCCAACCAAAATTGTGGAGTTTACTTTCAGTGCGTTAGATTAATACCTAGGCTACAAGTCAACTGAGTGTTTAACCACTTGCCGCCCGCCATATAGCAAAATGACAGCGGCAAAGTGGTTTCAATATCCTGACTGGACTTCATATGACATCTTCAGGATATTGAGCTGCTGCGAGCCCCCGGGGGCACGCATTGCGGGGATCGTTGTTGCGGGGTGTCAGTCTGACACCCCGCAACACTGTCCAATCATGGCTGATCACGATGTAAACAGGAAAAGCCCGTAATCGGCTTTTCCGATGCGAGTAGAGGAGAGCCGATCGGCTGCTCCTCTGACAGGGGGGTTTGTACTGATCGATTATCAGCGCAGCCCCCCGAGGATGCCAACACTGGACCACCAGGGATGCCACCAGACCACCAGGGGTGCCCACTACAGGTAAGCCACCCTAGACCACCAGGGATGCCAATCAGAAATGTATAATGGATGCCAATCAGTGCCCACAATGGATGCCAATCAGTGCCCACAATGGGCATCACTGATTGGCAGGCATTATTGTTTGGCACTGATTGGCATCCATTAGCACAACACATTACATACATCAGTGCCCATCCGTGCCACCTATCACTGCCCATCCATGCTCCCTATCAGTGCCCATCTGTGTCGCCTATCCGTGCCCATCCATGCTGCCTATTCCTGCCCATCCATGCCGCCTATCAGTGCCCATCCATGCCGCCTATCAGTACCCACCCATGCCGCCTATCAGTGCCCATCTGTGCTGCATATCAGTGCCACCTATCAGTGCCCCTCAGTGATGCATATTAGTGCCCATCATCAGTGTCCATCAGTGCCACCTCATCAGTGCCACCTCATTAATGCCACCTCATCGGTGCCCATCAGTGCTGCCTTATCAGTGCCTGTCAGAGTAGTACCATAAGTGCCCATCAGTGAAGGAGATAACGTACTTATTTACAATGTTTTGTAACTGAAACAAAAAACATGTATTTTTTTTCTAAATTTTCTGTATTTTTTATTTTTTTTAACAGAAAATAAAAATCCCAGAGGTGATCAAATACCTTCAAAATAAAGCTCTATTTGTGGGAACAAAACGATAAAAATTTAGTTTGGGTACAGTGTAGAATGACCGCGCAATTGTCATCCAAAGTGCAACAGCGCTGAAAGCTGAAAATTGGTCTGAGCGGTAGGGTGTATAAGTGCCTGGCATGGAAGTGGTTAAGAACAGTATGTGCATACCAGTAGAGCAATGGAGCTGTAATATATAAAGTACATCAGAAACAGTCTTTGGTACATTAGGCTAGCTATATATATTGTAAGGCCTTGACTACTTATCCATGTATCCCATGTATTGTGTAACTATTGAAGCGTACCTAATTGGAGGTCTAGACAATATTCATAACTCGCTGTCAAATTTAATTGAAGTTTGACTTCAGGAACATTGGGAACTAAGCTGCCTCTCCATTTCCTGAGAAATAACAGTCTGGCTGCAAAGAGTAACTACATAATGAACGCTCTGTAATGAATTGGAAAATTGGCTACTCTTATGCTAAGGAGAGTGAGGACCCTGTTCAGTACTGTTATGCAGCCAGTGGCAGGTTGTCATTGACATCAGAGAATCTGGTCAGGTGAGCTGGAGTTAGATAGCACCTATGATCATTTTTGTTGGGATGATTCCCAATCATTTTTGCATTTACTGACTTTGGAGTTGTAGTAAATAGCCTGCAACCATTGTTTTTTTCTGAAAAGGCAGTACCTAGGTCTTGTTGCTATTTCACCAGGGAGGAGCTTTTCATAAATTTGCATTTAGATTTTATATGGGAGTACATGAGGGTAATCCCTTTAACAAGGTTAGTTTGAGGGGACCAGAAGGACCAAGCATGCTCTGGTTTGGAAACAGTTGGTATATGGTTGCATAGGGTTGCAACACAGATATGACTTAATTTGAGCATAGGCCTAGTAGCCAGACATGTGCGGTTTGTTTTAATTCTGAATTAATATTCAGACACATTTTTCGTTATTCAGAGATTTGGACATATATGAATACACAACTTACAATATAAACAAATTTTACCGAATACTCTGAATAGCGTAACAAAATTTGTCTGAATTTTGGAAATTTGGATTGAAATTCGAATTGAATTTCACATTGAACTCCAGTTGAATTCTCACTACACAAATTGCTGAAATAAAACACTGTGTATGTTATTAGAGTACCATTTTGAAATAATGCTGTTTTTGTTAAGCCAAAGGTGATTTAAAGAGTCATTGTAATCATTTCATGATTTTTCTTCTGTTTGTTCATTTTGCTGAATTAGAATCAAAAACAATATAACATTTTTGTTTTGACCGATTCGGAAATGTATCAATTTGATCGTTTCTAATCTAAAAAATCGGCAAATTCAAAGAAAATTCTAAAAATTGGAATACAAATTCCGAATACGAAAAGGAGTTGAACAAAAATGTAACTAAACAAAATAACTAGATTACCGAATCGAAATGAAATGAAACAAAATTAAGTGAATCTAAGAAATTAGATATATTCTTTGTTGAGACTTGAGAAGTAGTAGAGTTGTCTTGTAAGTTATAAAGCTGTAATACGCACTAAACGTGCCTGGAAAATCTTGTAGGTTATAAAACTTTCCTTTGAGAATAGGTTGTAGGATGTATGGACATTTCTGCTTGGCAGTGTGGACTTTAACGTGAGAGTTTTCCTGCCTTATCGCCATTGATGTAAAAGGTGGAGATTAATAAAAGGAGGTGCTTGGTATACTGGGCCGCATATCTGATTTGTATACATTTTTAAAAAGATGTTTTTACCAGCATATGCACAGGGGTCATTATCTTCATGCTGCACACTGGATTTATTTATCCTATTAGGGCTTATTGTGGGCAGCTACACCTGGAAGATTGGCTTCTATTGGTTGACTATCCCATTGAGGCTGCTTAATTAATACATGGCACCTTAGTACCCATATCCCAGCATAAGTGGGGGCCCTGCTGCAGTGGGAGGGTTTATTGGGAGGGGGCCATGTTTCATGGTTTGGTATTTTGTGGGGTTGTGATAGAAGGGATAATTGGAGAGTCTGGGATGGCCAGAGAAGGTGTCGGATGAGGGCACTGGTTTTTATGTCACATATATTGCTTTTTGATAAAATTTATAATAAAAACTTTGGCAGTAGCCTAAGTTGGTGTCTGTTTTTCTTCTTTTTTGTTGTTGCATATGCTTGGTGATATCCACCTGTGCAAAAAAAAACAGTTGCTGGGGGATAGCCTTCTTGATATAAATAATGGCAGCAGGGTTCCTGTCACTGTGATGTAGCACTGGCCATAGACTCATAGAAACAGATGTTTGGCAAACCTGGGATTAGGATGATTTCTATAGTGCTGATTTGTGGGGGAAATTTACTAAAACTGTAGCTGATTGGTTACTATGCATAGCTGCTCCAAATTCTACCTCTCTCTACTGAGTATGCAGCTTCTTTATCCTGTTTGGTTTCACATTTCAGGATGGCTACTAACTCTCGCAGCAGCCTTTGGAGCCACCATTGCATGCAGGGACTTGAGTTCCCCACACTTTGTGCATCAATAGAAACACACAGCCCTGTCTCCTAGAATGGCAAGTCACTACCTTGCTTCATCCTTCTCCACATTCTCTCTTTCCCAGACTGCCTGGAGTCTGCACTGTCCACTGTTAACTCTTCCCTGTGGAATCTACAAGTTTAGAGAAGCAGCAATGAAGGGGCAGGAGTCAGCAGCACTAAAGGCTAGTGTAGAGGTAATAATTTTTACCAAAGTAGTATACTGAGGAATGTTTAATTTATTGTACTCAATGTAATCAGCTAAAAATTGCTGAGGGTTTAATACTACTTTAAGGAAGAGGAGGAAAATGGTGCTTTTGCAGCAGCCACAGACAATTGTCTGCTCTGTGCAGTGCCCATCTCCCTGGGCCCTTGGTCTTGGAAATGGGCA
Source organism: Rana kukunoris (assembly GCA_029574335.1). Classification (NCBI taxonomy): domain Eukaryota; kingdom Metazoa; phylum Chordata; class Amphibia; order Anura; family Ranidae; genus Rana; species Rana kukunoris. Next base: position 125,088,586 of record CM056053.1, read on the forward strand.
ACATTTATCATAAAGCTCAGTGGAGTTCAACTCTAACTTCAGGTTTTGTAAATTCAACACTCTCATCCTCAATTCAAGCCCAAACAAAGTCACTTGTCCCTAGCCACAATTTGAATTTCTAAATGTTCCATTAGTCATAGCAAATCTCCACATTTTGAGTTCAGTTCCATTTGAAGAATATCAGTTTTTACCTGGGAGTAGAAGATGGATGTTACTCAATGTCACTAAATAAAATAGTTATGTCAGAAATAAGCTTTACAATTTGGGTGAAACAAACTTTTCAACAATATTAGTAGCAGGGAAAATCAAGGTCAATTCCAAACCTTGAAGTGTCACTAAAGGCAAAACTTTATTTTCTAATTTTGGATAGGGGTAAAGGAGGGTAGGGGTAAAGGAGTAAGAGAGAGTTATAGTATAATCCCCTGTTTTTTTTGTGCCATATGCATCCCATTGGGGAGAATTCCCTTTGCTTCTTCAAAAGATTTCCCTTCTGTTTTTTTCCGATGTCAATGGAAAACTTTGGATTTTCTTTTATTTTCACTTTCTATGATAGCGGTAAATAGAGCAAATGGAGAGGGTGAATCTCCCTAATGGGGCACAAACGGCAATAAAAAAATGACTGGTATTCTAATACTTCTTCACTCTAAAATCTAAAATGAACAAACATTTTTCCTTTAGCCCAGGTTCACACTGGGCTGCGGTAGTGAAGCCGTGCGAGTTCAGTTGCAGATGTGGCGTTGCACCAATTAGTACGGTGCCATTTCAGGCAATTGCCGGCAAATGCCGTCGATTTGACATGCGATTTGACATGTCAAATCGCATGTCAAATCACACCAGTCTGAACCATGGCCTAATGACACTTTAACCACTGCAGCCCCGGAAAGATTTACCCCCTTAATGGCCAGGTCTTTTTTTGCCATAAGGTACTACATCGTTTTAATTGAAAATTGCGCAGGCATACGATGTTGTACCCATACAAAATGTATGTAATTCTTTTCCCACAAATAGAGCTTTCCTGTTGTGGTATTTGATCACCTATGCAGTTTTGACAATTTTGAAAAAAATGAATTTTTTACTTTCTGCTATAATATAACATTCAAAAGAAAATTGTAAAAAATCAAAATTTCTTCATCAGTTTAGGCCAATATATATTCTGCTACATATTTTTGGTAAAAACAATCCCAGTAAGCACATATTGATTGGTTTGCGCAAAAGGTATCGCACCTGCAAAATAGGAGAGAGATTTAAGGACTTTTTTATAGTTTTTACCAGTAATGTTGGCAATCTGCAATTTTTAGCTGGACTGTGACATTGTGATGGACAAATATGACCCTAAGTGACACTTTTTGGGGACCGGATGGGACAGGATTCTTCTGTAAACAGACACACAATAAACCCTTCAATATTGCCTCCTGGTAGCACATTAAGTGGGCCAGTATGGCTCCATCTGATCAGGAGCCACCTTCCTGGCTCCTGTTCAGAAGCCGTGACAAAGAAAGCTTTTGGTGACAGCTTGATCAGTGTGCTCTGGAGTACACAATGGGAATGCTCTGAGTACCTAAACTCTGGATGTAATGGACACATATATTTACAGCGGCTTGGGCATTAAAAGAGAAGTAAATTATTTTTTTGCGAATCATACTAACCTCAGTGTATGCAGCATTGGTTCGATGCTGCATCGGTCCCCCGGTGCCTCTACACTGAGAACCGAGAGATCCAACATTGCTGATCACTCGATTTTCAGAGATCCCCAAGCAGAGAGCTGCAGACCTGGAGCCCTGAACTGTGGAGGGGCAGGCAGCAGCCGTCTCAGGCTCTCAGTGGCTTGCTGAGAGGCTGAGCCTGGTATCAGTCCAGGCACCTGGTGGATCCAGACCTTAATGTCACGATGACGTGATGCCTAGACTGAAATATGTGATGTCAGTGGATTTCAGTCTGCTCTCTGCTGAAAACGGGTCACAGGAGTGCAAAACTAATTGTACTCCTGTGATCCATATCCTTTTCTTGATGCTGCATATGCGTTATGTGGTCAGGTTTCGTTCGGTGGCAGTGCTACGTTACAGCAGCAGAAGAAGGAATTTATGAATCAAGTTAAGAAATTAATCCGTTTCATTGCTCCTTTTTAACATTGCCTTTTCTATGTGCTAGGCATGATACATGTCCCTTATAGAGTTCTCTATAACTTTATGAAGTTACCTCTAATAATATTATTCAATATTTTTTATTTTACAGAACTTTTCATTTTTTGTCATGTCAAGCTGCCTAAAAAAAGCTGACAAACTATTGTAATGACAAGGCTGTCTATAGCAATCATCTTTTTTCATGTGGTTTAATATTTTGCTGCCACCGCCCTAATTATTACAGCAGCAGTATCTTTGACCAAACCCTGGTACCATGTTTATGTTCCTATTTGTTTGCTTATATATTCTTTACTTGCGAAATAAAATAAATAAAGTATAAAACAAGACCTTCCTTAGACAGTCTGTCCATTATGGAATTCACAGTAGTTACACCTATATTCACACTGATACAACCACTGGCCCTTACAAAACATCCAGCACCATGCCATGCCCCCCTTCTTTTTTTTGTGCCCAATAGTACTGTAATTATGAGATATGAAGGCAATGTAATGAGAGGTCCAGGAATTGTAAAGATGGATTTTTTCTTTTTCTTTACAGAAGTATGCAGTTATATTAATTTATTTGCTGGATGCCCTTTTGAGAAGTGGAAGTTTTCCTTTTGTATGTTGTTTCTTCCTTAAAGGAGAAGTATAGCCAAAGCTTTTTGGGCTTTACTTCTTATGGGTCACAGAAATGCAGTTAATTCTGCACTCATGTGATCCTATTTCAGCTTGTTGTTGGCTGACATCGCAGACCCAGTCCAGGCTCTGGAAAGATCCTAACCATATGGTTGGGATCTGCCCAAGAGCCTGGACCGGAAACTGGCTCAGGCTCTCAGTGAGCCACTGAGAGCCTGAGCCAGTTGAGCCAGCAGATGAGAGCCTGAGCCCACCCCCTTCACAGCCCAGCACTCCAGTGAGCACTGGAGGGGCAGGGCAGAAAACCGGTGACTGACAGTCTCCAGCTCTCTGCAGGCTGAGGACTGAGAGCGGCAGAGGACACCTGCAGCTGGGATCAGGGCTGCAGCTATCTATGTGAGTATGACTTTATTATTTGTTTAAAAACCATACTTCTCGTTTAAGGTTTACTTCTATTATTGAACTCCTCTATATAAAGCTTTATGCCTGGCTGTGTCTGGTAATATTTTGGTGTCATAGAGCCAAAACAGGCATGCAGCAAAAAAAAAAAATCAAGGAAAAGTCATACTTCTGTTTCTCTCTTTGTTTTGGATCAGTAATTTAGTAATTTAGTAAATCAAAGCATTTTTTACAACAGCAATGGTACAATAATTATCTGAAGGATAGGTCAGTAATGTAATCCTCCATATTTTTCTCACGACAGGTGAGCTTCATAGTGGTAAATGTGTTCACTTTATTTTTCTCTAATCCTTTTGGGCTATCGTATTTGAAAATGTAATATAATTTTATTTTGGATATTGTGCTTTTCCACTGTTTACATGTCCTTGCATGGTTATTTTGTTTATTCCAAGGGAAGTTAAATATTGTGTTGCACATATAGCAAGCATAATTCTGTGGTCTGTTTTCTGACAACGTATTGTAGATCATGTTCCTTTTCCACATAAATGAACTTCCTCTGCAGGTCTTTTACAGGGATACTCACAAAGGCAATCACTAAGAAGTCAGAAGGAAATGAAATAGGATTACTTTGTTTTCATGGCACATACAGAACTACGTGTCCAGTTTTTCTATGAGCTGGACTAGGGAAAGATTCTTTTGAGTTTTTCCAATAAAGTTTTCAAGAATAATGCCAAGACTCTATGAAATAATTTTCCACTCCAATTCTGTACTACAGTTAACAGGTCATTTATTAAGCTGCAGCGGGATATAGTTTTGTTTGCACCGACTGTTAACTCTTTGCAGGCATTTGGCATAACTGTTAGATCTCCATGTTCACCAACTAATGTAAGGTTGTGTTGTACTGTGTATCTGAAGGCAAGAAGAAATGCAAATGCATTACCTGATGGGAGTAATCTGAAATACAGTTTTGCTGTTAAGTGTTTTGGAAACTAAGAACTCCAGGCATAATAATCCATCTTGGTATTCGTTAAAACATATATTTTTTAATTGCAAGCGGTTCAAGTGCCTGATTCTGACTTGTTAACAGACTCTTGCAATCCCCAGTACTGCAGCACTTTGAGACGACCAGTTGGGCTTTTAACAAGGGATATGCTGATAGGAGGAGAAAGCTAAGTGACAAAGATATTAGCTAATCATTGTGCTGCTTCTCCTTTTAAAGTCCAGATACAAGCTAAGGGAGGAGCATGAATTGTGAGTATTACCATACTTAGTGATGCTAAAGTCTCATTTTGGAATTTAGAAATAAAGAGGGATGCTGCACACAGAAGTTTTTTTTTTATCTTAATGCATTGAATCTTGTGACTTTAGTGATTTAAGATTTATCACTCACATGCCACATTGGTATAGAACATTTGAACAAAAATAAAACATAAAAACCCACTAGGTTGGACTTTGAAGGCAGATTAGATCAACAATATTGGTAAAAAAAAAGTCACATATATCCAAACGAAAAATGACGTTCAACAGTATGACAGCAAAAGAATACATGAGCCCCTGTGCGTCTATGCATTTCACTGGGCCGCTTCTTCAGGAAACACCTCAGGGGGTATAGAAACAGGTCTCACTGGTCCGGGCATGTGAAAATTATTGCATAAAAATCTCCCTGGGCGAGCAACAGAGCAATGGGGATAGTCAAAACGATAATCCCAAATTGGCATAAACAAACACATAATTGTACCTTAATTGTAGGGGCAGAAAGAATTCTATATCGTACTTCATGTCAAATAGTAGTCACACAGTAGCTGTATTGACATAAGTGGTCAAAGCATATTTATAAGATCATTATAGCCTGGTTAGGACACTGGAGTTAACTGAAAGTTACATACATACTCGGCAGCTTAAGGCGTATCTATCCCCAGGGGGCCAACACCTGCTGGTGTGCCCATACACTGCCCATACACTGTCCCCGTGAGGTGATAACTTCTGACTTTACAACCACTTTAACTAAAGATAAAAAGTACTTGGGTCTGAGGTCCCTGGACCAACGAGCTGAGAACAGGAAGGTTTTGGGCCAAGTTGGACTATTGCGGTACTAATATAAAGATAAAACATAGGAATAGAGAATTGAAAATTTCATAATTTTATTACAATGCACAAACAAAACACAATACAGAATTAAAATTATGGCAATCAAAACACAACATCAGGACAGAAGTCCCCACAAGGGGGTAAAACAGCATGATGGGTTGAAGATTGTCACAAACTCTCAACTAGTTTCGCGGTTGGTACCGCTTCATCAGGAGAAGATCTAAAAATAGTTAAACAATGAATCAGTAATAAATAAAAACACAACACTAGACAAGTAGGTCCCTCGTCCACCCTGACCACCGCATGGGAATTGTCTGGCTCCGCCCGCTGCCACCTTGTAGCGGGATTGTGTAGGTGAGCAACTCAACCCGTGGTTCCCCTATGTATTTATTGTGTTTTTATTTATTACAGATTCATTGTTTAACTATTTTTAGATCTTCTCCTGATGTTGTGTTTTGATTGCCATAAATTTAAATGTGTTTTGTTTGTGCATTGTAATAAAATTATGACATTTTCAATTCTCTATTCCTATGTTTTATCTTTATATTAGTACCGCAATAGTCCAACTTGGCCCAAAACCTTCCCGTTCTCGGCTTTTTGGTCCCGGGACCTCAGACCCAAGTACTTTTTATCTCAAATTGAAAGGATGATGGTACACTTTACTCTAATAATTATATACTTTACCTCAGAGGCTCCCATTTAACTTTAACTAAAGCAGAGAAAAATCAAATTATCTACCAGACATGATTGTGCTCTGTATCAGCTGTGTCAATCTCAGGGCGGAATAAACAAAACAAATTATTTGTCATGTAAAATCTCTCCCGTATTCCAACATTCATCTGTGTATTTAGCTGTTTGCCTGGAGTTCAGCTTTTAAACTGAATTGCCATATTGAATAAATCTTTAACTGTGAACCTTAGCTGGCAAATACTGCATTTTTGTTTCAGAAACATTACCTACACCAGTGCTGATATGATGTAGCTTTTACAGAATTGCCATGTGCCTAATGAAGTATAAACTGTATTTATCATAAGTGTGGCTAAATAGATAATGTGTTTTTTCCTTGCAGAGCTGCAGCCATGGGTTTAGTCTGCATGTCCTTGGTATTCCTGTCTAGTATGTTATCAAGAATATGCTGGTTATTTAACAGATAAGGCACACATGAGTAGAAGGGATATTAGATGATACATCTCTCTACACTTCAGCTCACTCCACAAGTCTCCTCATGCATCACTAAATTACTAAAAGACATCTCAGTCTGAATGTTACACTATTTCCTCAAACTCAATCTATACAAAACTAAGCTCATAATATTTCCTCCCCCATGTACCCTCTCCCCTGATTTTTCTGTCAAGATCGATGGCACAACTATGAACTTGTAACAGCACTGGTGAAAGGAGTGAACCACAACTGCGGTTAGCAAGGACTTCAATGCGATTCTCTATGCTACAACTCAGTATTAGGCCCCAGGCGTCACTCCTCATAACAGGAGTTTGGGGGATCTATACATCATCTCTGTGTCACATAAAGAAAGGTGTTGAGCTACTAAGCATGGACACATTACAGCATGCGACCAAAGCTTAGCGTTTAATATTAGTTCAAGGACAATATCCCAATACACCACTACATGCAGGTGATTATCAGTAAGGGACCCCAGACGTCTCTCTTCATAACAGGAGTCTGGGGGTTCTCTACATCAGTGTTTTTCAACTCCAGTCCTCAAGGCACACCAACAGGTCATGTTTTCAGGCTTTCCATTATTTTGCACAGGTGATTTGATCAGATTCACTGCCTTAGTAATCACCACAGCCATTTCATCTGAGGGAAATCCTGAAAACTTGACCTGTTGGTGTGCCTTGAGGACTGGAGTTGAAAAACACTGCTCTACATCATATCACCTTGGCATGTAGAGATGTATTAGGCCACTAGTGGAAATGCTATGAAATAGCATCAACCCCTAGCATAGAAAAGTTAGAGCGAACATGTTTAAAGAGTTAGGACAAGGCCTATAAGTAATTTATACTTCTGTCAAGCACGTAGAGAATAAGACTTGTAGTAAAAAGTAGTAGTAGTAGCATATAAGAGGCAATATAGCTCAGGTACTTTGAAAGGTTACGTAGTAATACACAATTTGGATCGGAAATGAATAGTAACGTATAAGAGGCTATATAGCTCAGGTACTTTGAGAGTACATATAATAGGGAGCTGTAGTAACATTAATGGTTATACTTGAGTGGTGTATACAGTTCAGGTACTTTGAGAGTACATATAATGATTAGGAGCTGTAGTAATAAGTATAAGTTATACATGAGAAGTGAATATAGCTCAGGGTATTTGAGTACAGATGTGCCTCTAACATATTCCTTAGCAGACAGTCCTATAACACAACAGTATCCTAGATGTTGAGCAGTAGAAGATATGATAGGCAATAGCAATTGTATAGCTGGTAAACAAGTAGCAGATATTGCTATAGCACTACAAGTAACAGAAATATAACTTATCCGTTTTGCAGGCTTCAGTTTAGATACTAGAGATTCTGTGGTGTAGGATGTTCAATAGGTAAGTCTGTAAGGTTGTTCCCAGCAAAAGCTCCAGGTAGCAGTAGCTGTAGATGGTATCAAAGTAGTAGTTGAGGCTGGAGCTTTGTTCTGGCATGGGAAACAATGGCATCCATTTCTGTAGCGTAGGCCGAGCTATGGCTGACAATAATAGAACACTGCTGGGTGAGTTTTGAATGCCTATATAGGCAGGTATGCAGCTGCAGTGCATTGCACAGATTCGAACGGACCGCCGTAGTGCACGGCACACTTATGCATTCCACACTGGAACGCAGAGCGGCGCCGGGCGATGATGTCATCGCTGGAGCGCTGTATGCATTCCAGCATGGAACATCACTAGAAGCGCCTGTATTAGTAAAGATAACAGGCACGCGGGGCGCCTGTTACACAACCTGTCCCCGTATGTCAGGTTGCTAGGCATAACCGTATGTCAGGTTGCTAGGCATAATCCTGGACTCTGAACTCTCGTTTTGGCCCCACATCCAATTACTATCCAAATTTTGCTGCCTCAACCTCCGCAACATCTGTAAGTACACACTTTCTTAACCAATGACACTACAAAGCTGCTAATTCACTTGACTACTGCAACTCCTTCCTCATTGGATTAGCTATCTCCCCTTCAGTCTATCATGAATGCTGCTGCCAAATTCATCCACCTTACCTGCTTTTCAGTGTCTGCTACCCTTCTCTGCCAATCCCTCCATTGGCTTTCGCTCACCCAACTAATTCAATTCAAAATGCTAACAACAACTTACAGAGTCATCCACAACTGTGGGCCCAGCTACATCACTAACCTAGTCTCAAAATACCAACCAAATCATTCTCTTCATTCCTCCCGAGACCTCCTGCTCTCTAGCTTCCTTTGCTCGCCTCTCCAATCTTCTGGAATTTCCCACCCCAATCTATCTGACTATCTCCTACTCTGTCCACATTAAGACAATCCCTGAACAACCTTGGTTTGAGAGTAACTTGGTTTGAGAGCATTTTGCAAGATAAGCAAAATTGTTAAATACATTTTGACTTGATATACAAGCGATATCTTGATATAAGTGTTGTGTCATGTCACAACTGAGGATAAAATAGAAGAGAGGCCCTCTAAGTGTAGCAATAAGGTTACATTTGATGAAGGTACAACATTTAGAAACTCACATGGTTGATAATTAAAACAGACACATCTAAGTATGCAAGCATCTGGGGTAAAGCTGTCCACATAGACCGTCCTCTTCTTCGCCATCAGCGTCTTCCCTTCCACTCTGCGCTCCATGAGTGCTTCAAGCCTCATTTCCAGATCGCTCTACTGCAGGGTAGTCTTCCCAGTCACAATTTCAGACTGACAGCGGTGAGAGCCGGCGGTGTGGAGGACGGTCTATGTGGACAACTTTTCCCCCAGATGCCTGCATACTTAGATGTGCCTCTTTTAATCATCAACCATGTGAGTTGCAAAATGTTGTACCTCCATTAAATGTAACCATATTGCCACATTCAGAGGATCCTCTCTTCTCTTTTATACTCTGTAGCTCCTGCTGGATTTTGCTTCTAATCCCCTTGTGAAGGCTTCCACTTGTAGGTGGACACTTTGGCCCAGATTCACAGAGCAATTACGCCTGTCTAACTGGTGTTAGACAGGAGTAATTTCAAATTTCGCGCGCCGTATCACTAGTTTGAATCCTCAAACCATGATATGGCGGCTTCGGGCTTCGATCCGAGAGGCTTACGTCTTCGTAAGCCTTCGGATCTACGCTGCGATATTTTTGCGGCCGCTGGGAGGAGTTTGCGTCGTTTTGATGCGTCGGGATATGCAAATGTGTTTTTACGGCGATCCACGAAGATACGAGCGGTCTTCGCAATCGCTTACGTCTGTTTTTTTTTACGTACTGTTAGACCAGCTTTTTGCTGGTCTAACGGTGCGTAGCCCATGTTAAGTATGGCCGTCGTTCCCGCGTCGAATTTAAATTATTTTTTTTTTTTTACGTAACTCGTTCGGGAATAGGAATCTCCGTAAACGACGCTACTCAAGAAAAAATGACGTAACGACGTGATTTCGCGCAATGCACGGCGGGAAATTTGCGAACGGAGCATGCGCAGTTCGATCGCCGCGGGAACGCGCCTATTTTAAATAATTCACGCCCCCTACTCGCGCAGATGGATTGCGACGGGAGAAATACACTACGCCGCCGTCGTTTACTGGACAAAATCTACCTGGATTCCACGTAGAGCCAGGTAAAAAACGGTGGCGTAGTGTATTTCTGATACTCTACGATAGTCTAATTCTATCTCAATCTGGCCCTTTATGGTTACATAATCACATTGCTATTATCTTTTTATATGGACTTTAAATGGAAGGACTTATGAATAAATGGTTGTGGAACAAATCATTTGAGTTTTCATTATTTCTTATGGGGAAATTCACATTGATATACAAGTGCTTTGGATTACAAGCATGCTTCCGGAACAAATTATGCTTGCAATCCAAGGTTTTACTGTATATATAATTATTTACTATATATATTGAAATTATTCCAAACAGTTCAAACATGTCAACGTCATCTATGTACATATTGCAATATGTATTGATAGAAGGATCATGATAATATAGAAATATTTCTATCCTGAGCTTAGAGGCACACTGGGCTTAAAAACACAGTGGGCCAGATTCACGTACATCGGCGCATTTTTGGACCGGCGTAGTGCAACTCCTTTAAGTTAGACCGGCTTAATTTCGAGGCACAAGTACCGTATCCTCGTAGTATTTTCGGCCAGATTTGCACCGGTGCAATGTAAATTCCGAGGCGTAAGGTGGTGTAATTCAAAGTGGGAAGGACGTGGGCGTGTTCCATTGAAATGAGCCATGACCCCATGCAAATGAAGGGCCGGCCAGACTGGGCATGTACACATGAAGCAGACTATGGTCAGCACCTCTCTGAGCATGCTCAGAACTCGGCACGGCGCAATCAGTAAGATAGGAACTAGGCTTTCAGACTTAGGGCCAGATTCACGTATTCCAGAGCATCTTTGCTCTGGAGTAACGCTTCTGATTTGCGTTGCGCTGCCGAATTTTTAGGAGCAAGTGCTGTCATTCACGAAGCACTTGCTCCTAAAGTTGCGGCAGCGCATCGCAAATGAGCCGGCGGAATTCAAATGTCGCGGGTACGGGGCGTGTAGTATGCTAACTACGCGCGATCCCGCCGCCGACGTACTGCGCATGCGTCGAGTGTCAAAACATCCCCGTGCGCATGCTCCAAAATCTGTGAATGAACGTCAATGACGTCACATTCCCATTCATGACCGTTTTACGCAAGCGACGTTTTTTTTTTTTTTTTTCGACGCGATGACGACGCCTATACCTAACATAGGATACTCCAACCCCATGTAGGTATAACTATGCGCCGCGTATCCCGTCCGGAAACGTCGTAACGTCACTGCGTCGCGCCGGATTTCGATCGTGAATTGCCGATTTCCGCTCATTAACATATTTTTTGAGCGTAAATCGGCGGGAACGCCCCCGGCGCCATTTTTAAATTGAAGTAAAGATGCGATGGCGAAACTCAGTTACGCTCATCGCATCGGAACTTCAACCCGGCGTTTCTTGTTTTCTGGTTACAGAAAACAGAAACGCCGGCTCAAAGCCACTGTTACGCTGGCGGATCACTCGATCCGCCAGCGTAACCTTTCATGAATCTGGCCCTTAGTGAGCTATGCACAGTGCTTAAGTAGACCAAGAGAAATGCCCTTCCATTGCAAAAGTACATCCAATTTTTTTCCCTTCCTGAAGCAAGGTGCTTTTATTCTGTTGTCTGTTGCTGTTTGGAGGTTTGTGTCGTGTCGGTGTGTATATATATATATATATATATATATATATATATATATATAAAATATTAAATAAGATAATTATAATAATATTAAAATTAGTAAATGTATATTAGTTAAAAAAATAAAAATATATATTTATTATATTAATTATTATAAAATATATACTAAACAGAAAAAAATGTATATAAAATATATATTTAGCCATTAAGGTGAAAAGAGCCACTGGCAAGGAAATGGAGTGTTGCCAGTACCTTGCCCAGTGACGGTCGGCAGATCCTCTCCCGTGTAAGAACAGGGGAGTCCGCGCTATGGTGAATAAAGTAGCTGTTGCCTCCCAGTAGGATCCCCATGTGGGGAGATAATATAAATATGGATAGTAGAAAGGGAAATGGCGCTGCTAAATTAATACCTTTGTCGGGTATATCCGTGGGGTGAGCCCAATGGTAATAGGCCCATCTTTTGGCTGGAATTAGGGTGCAATTGGAGAGATACCCTTGTTAATAGGAGGGTAGATGTTGGTTCCTCAGCTTCCACTAATTTCAGTGAAATTGAGTAAAGGTGGAATAATTAGGTCAGGAGCTAAAGTAAAATGATCCTATGCTGCTATAAGGATGCCTAGAGTCTAATAGGTAGGAATCCCTACTAGTGTGGTTGATTACACTAGTAACCACACTAGTAGGGATTCCTACCTATTAGACCCTAGAGACACATTTTTTTCTTTGTTTTATATGGTTTAGGGTGCATCGGTCACAACTGGCATCCTTATAGCAGCATAGGATCATTTTACTTTAGCAATCTTTAGGCCTGCTGGCCTGCACAGGCTCCTGACCTAATTAATCCACCTTTACTCAATTTTACTGAAATTAGTGGAAGCTGAGGAACCAACATCTACCCTCCTATTAACACAGGGTATCTCTCCAATTGCACCCTAATTCCAGCCAAAAGGGGGCCTATTACCATTGGGCTCACCCCACAGATATACCTGACAAAGATCCTCTCCTGTGCCCTCCTCCGTGCCCTCCTCCTTCTGCGCTCATCTAAAGTCAGTAGTATAGCTATAAGCAAGGATGCCCCTGGCATGTTGGCATACAGATTAATGTCCTTAAGTGTGACTGCTTAGCTCGTCCCTAACGGTGTTGCTTTTGCTGACATGTAGACGGATTGTCTAATTTTAAACCTGCTTTTATTTGGTCTAATTTTAGACCGGCCGTGCAGCTGATAAGCACATCATGTAGACTGCACTGCACAAACTTACTTTTGTGGATCAGCGTATCTCCCTCATTTGCATATTTGCATAGGAAATCAATGGTGTGTCTAGTGCAGTTTTGCACGCACTCTGCGCCGGTCTATCCAAATTATATCAGTCTAAAAAATGTGGATTTCAGGCGTATATTGTTTTGGGGATACGGTGCATAGATAAGCGTGTGCATTTTTAGACTTACGCATGCCTAACTCGTGATACTCCGGAGTAAGTGCTTTGTGAATCTGGCCCAGTGATTCTATTTTGGCTCATGGTGGATTTTAATTATATAGAGAATATATTTCAGGGTCCTAATAAAAAATGTAATTGCTTGATGACAAAATAATTATGCATTGTTTTATTGCATTATTACAGAGGACTTTTATATTTGCACCTAAATCAATATAACAGATGAAGAAGTGTTGATTACAAAAGAGAGAGAAAGCGATAGAGATGGAGAGGGAAATGGGGCTCAAAAAAGATAAATTTGTAATACCTACAGTATGAATGACATCTAACGTGTGAGGATATGCTATGGGAATGTTGTTAAATATGTATACATTTATCAGCCATTCTGAATGCCTATACTGACAAACACTACCTGTACTATATAGTTTATTTTAAAAAGTCTTATGGGGAATTTCTTACTCATTGTTTTGTTCCATTTTTTTTTTTAAGTACAACAAAGAGAAAATATATAGTGCCATCGCTGTAGTAAAAATTCTGTGCATTTTTTATCAAAACATCATTACAAAACCCATGGAATTGTATCTTTGTGTATTTTGACATTGCAGCCTGGGTTGGATCTATAATGCGTCTATCTGAGAGGCATTTCTTATGAGCTCAGTAAAATGATATTGAATGTTTGAGATGGGATCTCAAGTATGGGTGTGATGGGGAATATAATTTTTTCAGCACCATTGTAGGGAAGAATAATCAGTTACCTGCGACTGATAGAGCTGCTGTACCGTGGTGGTTTATCTTATTCTGCCTTTGTGCAATCAGTCTAAGGCCGCGTACACACGATCGGTCAAAACCGATGAAAACGGACTAAAGGTCCATTTCATCGGTCCAAACCGATCGTGTGTGGGCCCCATTGGTCAGTTATCCTTCGGTCAAAAAAAAAAGAGAACTTGCTTTAAAATTTAACCAATGAACGCCTAACAGATAGGTCAAAACCGATCGTTAGTATGCAAAAGCATTGGTTAAAAATCCACGCATGCTCAGAATCAAGTCGACGCATGCTTGGAAGCATTGAACTTCATTTTTTTCAGCACGTCGTTGTGTTTTACGTCACCGCGTTCTGACATGATCGTTTTTTTAACTGATGGTGTGTAGGCACATCAGACCATCAGTCTTCGGACCGTTCTCGTCGGATGGACTGATCATGTGTACGCAAGGCCCCTTTTCACACTGGGCGTTTTTTGAGCGTTATTGGAGCGTTATTGGAGCATTATTTGAAAGTTATTTGAGCAAAGCCTCATCTGCAATCCCAATGTGCTGGTAAATCACCGCTAAGACCCTAAAGTTTTAGGGTGTTTTTGCAGTGCCTCAGTGTGAAAGGGTAAAGCATTTTTACAGCGCTCTCAATTCATTTCAATGGAGAGGGGTGTTTTTGGAGCGTTTTTTTCAGCGCCCAAAAGCTGCTCCAAAGATGCTGCTTGCAGGATTTTTCTCAACGCCCCGCCAGTGCAATGCCTTAGTGTGAAAGTGTTAGGCGTTTTTACAGCGCTTTCAATTCATTTCAATGGAGAGGGGCATTTTTGGAGTGTTTTTTTCGTGCCAAAAGCTGCTCCAAAGATGCTGCTTGCAGGACTCAGTGTGAAAGGGTCCATTGAGATGCATGGAGAGCATTTTATGAGCGTTTTAATAGCGCTATTTTTAATGCAAAAATTCTATAAAAATGCTTCAGTGTTAAAGGGGTCTAAATCTGACTTGACGGGTGTTGATACACTGGAGGCCACAATCTCCCTAAGTATTTCCATTCAAAATGGAAATCTTTTATTAGATATTAACTTCTCAAAATGGAAGCATTTAAAGACAAAGCAGTGCAGAGACATTTAAGTTCAGGCAACGGACGGTACTTAGTATAAAGAGTAAGTGCAGGGTTACGCTAAGAGCTATGATAACATGCTTTATGCTAACATAAAATGTGAATTAAAATTCCAGTAATATAAATAATCTAAAATCTTTAGGCTGTCCCATTAGAATATCCAATAAAACATAAAGATAACATATCTAATAAATAGAACATTTGTTAAAATAAACATACTTTACATTTTAAACATTTTGGCAATGAATCCACATTGCTCGACAACATGCCAAGATTTATAGCCAAGAGGTGTAAACATATAGCTGCACATTCATATAAGTATATACTTAAAATAGGACTAATTGAAGGAATATAAAACCCTCAAAAGTTTTTAATGTAACTTATGATGAAGTTTTCTTTTCAGCAATGTCACCCGAGATCACCTAAATACAACTACCTTTTATGTGTTCATTGACTGAGACTGCAGTAACAGCTAATTACCACATGTATTCTTTGGATGTCTGCCCATGCACATGTCTGAATATATCTTATTGGCATGAACATTTCTGTTAGTAGATTTATTCAGTCTATTTTTATGTCAAAATATTTCAAGTCAAACTGATTCATACAAATGAACCAACAATCAAACATTTGCCACAAGTCTGATAATAGTTTTATTTTTTAACTGTAAAAAAATAAATATTAAACAACACGATTTCAAGAAGTCTAAATTACATTTTAGATGGTAAGTCCATCTACCTGATGAAGGGACAAAGTATCAGTGTCCATCAGTGCCACCTCATTAATGCCCATCAGTGAAGGGTAAAAATTACCTGTTTGCAATTATTTATAACAAAACATGAAAAACATTTTATTTTATCAAAAATGTAAAAAAAAATGTTGTTTAACCACTTAAGCCCCGGACCAATATGCATCTAAAGGACCAGGCCCCTTTTTGCGATTCGGCACTGTTTCGCTTTAACTAACAATTGCACGATCGTGCGACGTGGCTCCCAAACAAAATTGACGTCCTTTTTTTTCTACAAATAGAGCTTTCTTTTGGTGGTATTTTATCACCTCTGCGGTTTTTATTTTTTGCACTATAAACAAAAATAACGCGTCAATTTAAAAAACAAATCCAATATTTTTTACTTTTTGCTATAATAAATATTCCTCAAAAATATATATAATTTTTTTTCCCTCAGTTTAGGCCGATATGTATTCTTCTTTTTTTTCCCTTAAACTAAAGCTTTTATTGAAAAAATAAAAATACATACAATCGACTCTCCTGATAAACATTGTGCAAATCAATCAGAGTCTCACAATAAAGACATAAAACGACATCCTCCACTACTGTATGTAATCATTTAAGACTAAGTCATTAGTACCGTGAACAATTGGTCATAGCTGTATAGCACAGAAGCTGCACTGCGACACACAATCTCCCCCTTGATGCAGGTAGGCCGCAGGAGAACCAAGAAGACCCGGGGCCATAATATAACCAATCTTGATCAAGGACAAGTTGTAGATTCCTTGAGCCACCTGTCCCATATCTTGTTGTACTTTGAGGGGCATCCCCTATGGGAGTAAACAATTTTTTTGTAAGGCAATCCAAGGTTGACCTCCGCCATCCACTGAAAAACTCTGCTGGATTGGGCCTCATCCTAACCCTAGCTATAACTTTACGCGCTGCGAAGAGCGTTTCGTGCAAGAACACCTTTGTAAATTTGTTAAGCTCTGCGTCCGGAAAAATGCCCAGGAGACACGGTTTTGGTTGCAGAGTTATAGGAGAGCCCATCGTGTCATGCAGAAATCGTAAATCTGTTCCCAGAATGTCTGGATTTTTGGGCATTGCCACAGTCAATACGTATTCTTCTACATATTTTTGGTAAAAAAAAAAACGCAATAAGCGTTTATTGATTGGTTTGCGCAGAAGTTATAGCGTCTACAAAATAGGGGATAGTTTTATGGCATTTTTATTAATATTTTTTTTTACTAGTTATGGTGGCGATCAGTGATTTTTATCATCACTGCAACATTATGGCGGACACATCGGACACTTTAGATACTATTTTGGGGCCATTGTCATTTTTACAGCGAAACATGCTATAAAAATGCACTGATTACTGTGAAAGTTACACTGGCAGTGAAGGGGTTAACTTGTAGGGGGCACTGAAGGGGTTAAGTGTTTCCTAGGGAGTGATTACTACTGTGTGAGGGTGTGGCTTTGTGTGTGACGTCACTGATCGCCGTGCCCTATGACAGGGAACAGATGATCAGTGGCAGTAACACTAGGAAGAACGGGGAAAGGTTTGTTTACCCATGGCTGGGCTCTTAAAGGCGACATACAGGTAAGTGCTTGTGCCCTTCTGCCGACGTATATCGGCGTGAAGGGGTCCTTAGGCGGTTAAATACCGCCAAAATAAATCTCTATTTGTGAGAAAAAAATATATAAAAATTTTATTTGGGTGCAGATTCGCATGATCGCACAATTGTCATTCAAAGTGTGAACAGCTGAAAGCTGGGAAATGGCCTAGTCAGGAAGTGTCCAGTAAGCAAGTGTTTAATATTACAACCTGAAAAACTGAAATGCAATGTATAATTTGATTCAACACACACATTTGTTAAATGTTGTAGTTAATGATACCTTTGAAAGTCATCTTCAACTTAAGAAATAAAAAATCATAAGATACACATTGCTAACTGAAAATTGCAATCATTTAGAAGTTTCTAGTGCATGCTGGGACAGTTCTGAAGTACCAACATTACACCGGAGGTACAAAGAGTGTGTGGCAATAAGTCGGTTGGTCTGAATCTCATAAATAATGGGATTCTTAGAAAATGGTTAATTCATGCAAAGATGTACTACTGTGAACATTGAAAAGATTACACTGCTGAAACATACATACAATATAATACATGTTCAGCTTTACTGTATGTTGTGTCTATTCAACTACTGTACATGTTGTATTTTGCATGAAATACATAGAATGTTAAAACGTATTTGTAAAATTCTGTTTAAAACTCATTTATTTTCCTTTTCAGTTATGGGAAAATTGTATCAACTAAGGCAATCCTTGACAAAAACACAAATCAATGCAAAGGTATGTAAAATATTTCCTTTGAATATGCTTTCCTCATATATTTTGAAAGAATATCAATCTGTTTTGGATTAAGTTTATGCTGATTATAGAAATGGTAAACAGCACAGCATGTTATATTTGCAGGCTTAGTATAGTACGTGTATTTCTTGGCGCACAACCAATAAAGTTTACATAGAAAACACCATGGTTACAGACAAAGCTGCGATGTTTTGTTGGTACAAGTACTAAACCTTTGTTGTATATAAAACATTTGGATTATGTAACATCATTAATTGTTATTAGCCCAAAATCTATATTATATAATAAAAACTGATTGCAGGAAAGTATCACTCTGTCTTATATATCAGGGCTCAAAATTTCAAGTCCTGAGCTACTAGCCAGGCCTCAAGAGTTAGGCCTCGTACACACGATCGAATTTGTCCGCTGAAAACGGTCCGATGGACCGTTTCAGCAGACATCTCCGATTGTGTGTATGGGCTAGCGGACAGATTTGTCCACCCGACAGATTTCAAAGCATGCTTTGAAATCTATCCGGTGGGAATCTGTCCGCCCGACATGTCTGCTGGTTAGTACACTTACCAGCAGACATGTCGTCCCACTCCGCCGCCGCACCGCCGCCGAATGGATTCGGCGCATGCGTGGAAGTGTTTTACTTCCTGGTGCGGTGACGTGGCGGCGTCAACGTCACCGCCACGTCACCGACACGTCAGCGCGCTCTCTGCTGGCGGGGATTTTGGTTTGCTCGTGTGTACACGCGAGCAAACCAAAATCCCAGCAGACAGATTTGTTCAAATCAGTCGGACGGACAGATTTGAACAAATCTGTCCGCTTGTGTGTATGGGGCCTTACTCACCACCAGTTGCCCCACCTAATTCATACACTGCCCTGCGCTTAATTGCACCTGTAAACACGCCCTCGTAGATTATCTCATGGAATGACAATGTTTTATGCAGAATCAAGTTACAAAATTAAATATTACCAACAACAACTTTAACAAAATGGAACAGGGCACTGGGGGCAGACCAGAAGGACAGGGCACTGGGGGCAGACCAGAGGGACAGGGAACTGGGGGCAGACCAGAGGGACAGGGCACTGGGGGCAGACCAGAGGGACAGGGCACTAAAACTGTGTCTCTTTCCCATTCTCTTGCTGTCTCCTCTTCAATTCCCATCCATCCTCTCTCTCTCTCTCTCTCTCTCTCTCTCTCTCTCTCCCTCTCCCATTCATCTCATCATCAGGAGCCTGTGTGTGCGGCTCCACGCTTGCATGTCCCCACTTTCCCGTTTTATTCAGGCTGGCAGTGAGGAGAGGAGCTGCAGCACAGCGGGAGGGAGTACAATCCAGCGCTGAGATCCACACAACTGCATAGCCATTGACACCATAGCACAGCGCACACTGACACCGCACAGCACACATTGAGACCAGTCTGTTCGCAGTGTTCAGGCTGAACTGTTGGACAATTACATAGAGCACAAGGAGAAGAAAACTGCACAAACTGGAAGGCTGCCACTCTCATGTCAGGGCAACTTTCAGTAAGCGCTGCAACGGAGTGGTAATTTTCGCAATCCTTCACCTCACTCATTACTTTCTGCTCTCCAGCTACATTGGTCGGGGGCCTGGAGGGAGGGGGCAGGCTCAGAGAGGTTGTACTGTTAGGTTAAATGGCTTAATGAGAATTGTAAGGAGAGCACCTGTGTACTGCTCTGCCTATGCACGGCTCAACGGACTACTTTTCCCGAGCATGCACCTTTCCTCTTCGGCTGCCAATCTCATCAGGACTCTTAGGCCTCATACACACGAGCAGACAGATTTGTTCAAATCTGTCTGTCCGACAGATTTGAACAAATCTGTCTGCTGGGATTTTGGTTTGCTCGCGTGTACACACGAGCAAACCAAAATCTCCGCCAGCAGACAGCGCGCTGACGTGTCGGTGACGTGGCGGTGACATTGACGCCGCCACGTCACCGCACCAGATAGTAAAACACTTCCGCGCATGCGTCGAAACCATTCGGCGCGTGTGCGAGAAGACATGTCTGCTGGTTAGCATACTAACCAGCAGACATGTCGGGCGGACGGGTTTCCAGCCGACAGATTTCAAAGCATGCTTTGAAATCTGTCGGGTGGCCAAATCCATCTGTTAGCCCGTACACACGATCGAATCTGTCTGCTGAAACGGTCTAGCAGACCGTTTCCAGCAGACAGATTTGATCGTGTGTACAAGGCCTAAGTGTAGGCACAGATTGGAGGGAGATTGGTCATGCAGCCCTGTCATTACTCGCCCCCAGCTTAAATCCACTCGCCAAATGCTAGTAGGCGAGTGGAAATTTTGAGGGCTGTTATATATACAGTAATGCCGCATACACGCGATCGGTTCATCGGACGAACAGATCGTGTGTGGGCCCCATCGTTTTTTTTATCTATCAGTGAAAAAACTAGGAACTTGTTTTAAAATTATCTGATGGTTAAAAAAACGATAGAAAAAAACGATCGTCTGTGGACAAATCCATTGGTTAAAAATCAATGCATGCTCAGAAACAAGTCGACGCATGCTCGGAAGCATTGAACTTCATTTTTCTCAGCACGTTGTTGTGTTTTACGTCACCTCGTTCTGACACAATCGTTTTTTTAACTGATGGTGTGTATGCAAGACTGATGAAAGTCAGCTTAATCGGATATCTGATGAAAAAATCCATCAGACGGTTTTCATCGGATAAACCAATCGTGTGTACAGGGCATGAGTAATAACAAACCTGGACAGTTGAAACTGGATGAATGAAAAAAAAAATACATAAAGATATGTACATCTCACTATTTCCATCGGTTATGTAATGAAAACTGATTAACTACTTCAGTCCCAGAATAATTTACCCCCTTCCTGTCCAGACCACTTTTTGCGATTCGGCACTGTATCACTTTAACTGACAATTGCACGGTCGTGCGACGCGGTACCCAAACAAAATTAATGTATTTTTTTCCCAAAAATAGAGCTTTCTTTTGGACAGGTGGTCCACTTCCATCCAAATGCCCCATAAAGAACAGTGGGGTTGTTTTTCAGACAGAACTGCCATCTGCCTGCTCAGTTGGGATCAGCGGAGAGATTCCCTGCTGAGTAGGTGGATGCACATTATGGAGTCCTTCCCCTGTGGAAGCTGCCTCAGAGGAAGAGAAGGGCTCATTGCTACATTCTAAGTGCTACATAGTCTCTACAAAGTAATCTTTCAGATTTCTAGAATTGTATTCATATCACCAGTTATTTTTTTCATCTTATCAGGAGCTAATACTGTATGATAGACTATATTGCATGGTCAAGAAAAGACTGCTGCCCACATTGTTAATGTTATAATGTCAAAACTGTCATTCCATTTGTAATTATTTAACTTGTTGCTGTGTTTGTTATAACAATTTCTCATGTTCTCAGATGCAGTCAATGCTGAATAAAGTTGCCTATGACTTTCAATTGTCTAATGAACTGGGTCATGGGATTTCTAAGGTGTAACTAGATATTCTTATCAAGGTCAACACTTGAAGGAGCACTACATTTGGGGGTTCATCTGGGATACTAGCTGTGTCCACCAGAGTAGTCTTCACCCAGTTTCCTCATAAAATGCAAAATGGAGCCCAAAGCCATTATTGAATGGTACCAAAAAATGGGTGTTGATCCTGCTAACTGAACCGCTTTGTTACTGCTGAATTCTAAGTTATCCACTGAACAGATATACTGCAGAGGTGATATTTCATCATACAACAGAAGAAACAGAATAACACTGTACATATCCAGGTGCTAATGCAATGGGTTTATTTAATGATATGATTAGATCTGCTTGATGTGATGGAGCCAGCAAATCAAGATGATATTGTTTGATCACAAATAACCCAAACATAAGCTTCATGTTTACTAGAAGTAACATGGGTTTCAGCAACCTCAATGACTATAGTGCTGTAGTTTTTTACTGCATTGGGAGACTTTGGCCTAGATTCACAAAGCGATTACGCCTGTGTAAATGTTGTTAGACTGGAGTAATTTCGACTTACGGGCGTTTTTACGCTAGTCGAAATCCTCAAACCATGAAAAGACACCTGCGGGCTTCATTTCGACTGTATTACGTGTTAGTACGCCTTCAGATCTACGCTGCCAGAAAATTGCGGCCACTGGGCGGACTTCCTGTTGTTTTTCGCCGTCAGGGTATGCTAATGAGCTTTTGCCTGCAATCCACAAAATTTCGCACTTTCAACGCAATCTCTTACGGCACCTTTAGTCATCTTTTTTTTCCGTTTCACTATACCTGCTTTTTGCTGGTCTAATATTAGACAGCCCATGTTAAGTATGGCCGTCGTTCCCGCGTCGAATTTCAACGTTTTCCGATGTCTTTTATTATTTTTAACGTAAGTCGTCCGGGAATAGGAATGTTCGTAAACGCCGCTACTCAAACAACGAATGACGTCACGACGTGATTTCGCGCAATGCACGGCGGGAAATTCCTGAACAGAGCATGCGCAGTTCGATCGTCGCGGGGACGCGCTTAATTTAAATGCTTCACGCCCCCTAATCACGTATTTCGATTGCGCGGCGGAAAAAAAATACGAAACAATAGCGTACGCGCAAAAAAACTACCTGAATTCGGTGTAGAGTCTGGTGAAATACGGCAGCGTACCGTATTTCGATTACGCAGCGGAATATTACGTCTTTGTGAATCTGCCCCTTTGTGACTAAGTGCAATCAGACCAGCACTGCTTACTCTTAGGCAGGTTACAGAAAAATTCTCTGGGACACAGCTCTTCCCATCAGGGAGTAGGAGCATGAAACCAAGATATAGCTAACCAATTCAGGCACTGGATTAATTTAATGTGAAAAGAACTCGCCGCTCCCAGTGAAACTGATACACCCACTGGAACACACACCTGAGTGCTAGCCTCGGCTCGCCTCTGTGGTATATCGTCAAAATAAGAAACAGCTTCACCTCACGTGGGCAGATTTTTCTTCTTTCCACTTGTAAAAATGTTATATAAAATAACTAATTTACTAACACTTTATATTGACTATAGCAAAGTCATTTATTTTATGACCTTTGCTTTCAGTAGTGCCTTTTGCATTACACGTGCATTCGGATGCATAAAATATGTAGGACAGATTTTTAAGGATAGCTCTGTATATATACAATAATGGCACAGAGGCTTGATCGCCAGCATTTCCTAAGTTACTTTCATATCTTTGGGTGCTGACAGAATGAGTAATCTATGTCTCCCCGAAAGGGAATAAAAGGGAGTTAAAATGCCAAACATATAGGCACATTTCACTGAACTTGAATTACTATCATTTACATCTGTCCCCACTGACTGTTTAATTATGTGCATGCAGGTTTACTTGCAGTTGAATGAATACTTATTGCCATATATATTCCATCCTGATCTTCCATTGTGTATCATAAAGCAAACTGAGCAGCCGGAGGATCATTACATTTGTCAAACAAAATATGCTGCAACTATCATATATTTACCGTTCAATCTCCAGGTCTGGCTCGTTCATCCATGTCGAAGTGCCTCTGTGATCTTTGTTGAATAATGCAGCCCATTTATTTGTAGATGGGTCAGCATTGTATTTGTAGCCTGAAAGCATACATATGAATAGAAGTGATAGAATATGTACTTTAATGAACTAATATAATATCTAGGCATAATTAAATTTTCATTTTTTATGCATATTTATGCATATATTACCACCATACTCTGTAGGGCTTTAGAGGGTGATTGGAACAATGCATTTCTATTCCAGCCCTACTGAAGCTTACTGTATATAGACTATAAATGGTATGGGAAGGATGTCATTATGAATGTTTTGTTGATTTGTAAGGGTGCAATGGTTTTTAATAGCTTCTGATACTTAAAAAGTCATCTTTAAATATTATTAATTATTTTTTTTTTTTTTTTTGCTTTGTTTGTAATTTTATTTAAGAGATGATTGTATTATTTATTTATTTTTAAAATAAATAGGGACAAGTATTCGACACTTACATAGTACTGGATGATAAATGGCTTCATTTATCAACAAAGCCATGTGATTCCCAAGTCAGCATTCACACTGACATAGGGATGATATATATATATATATATATATATATATATATATATATATATTTATGGTCGTGGCCCTCTGACTGAGAGTGATGTGGATCACATAAACACGCGACAAGACTTACAACATAAATAGACCTGAAGTGTGCCTTGGTGGTCTGGTCAGTATGCCAAGAAAAGGGGGCATACCCAAAGTAAGTAATGGGTAGTTAATTGAAGAAGGATATGCTGAGAAGTGCCCTGAAAAAGGGAAGGGCGGGAGGGTCTCGAATGCGATTTAATGCGCAGACTCACGGACATGAGGTGAGCTGGGAAGAGTCGGCCCAGTGACGTGTAGTACTGCACACTGAACCGACAAAGAGCATGTGTGAGTGGGCTGCTTAAATACCCTCCGGGCTCCTCCCATAAACTCAGGCCACCATACTGGCCTTCTTATATATATATATATATATATATTACCAGGTGCCCAGCATGACTCTTTCTGACATAGCTTTGTTCATTACCAAACCTGTCAAGTATACCCAGTCACATGTGTGGGGAACCTTAAATTTGATTGAATATTTGTAAGTGAATCAGCCTCATTTTATCATTATGTCTCTTGTGAATATTAAATGCAAAATGCCCATGCTGCACAAAAATATATACTGTATACTGTGTATATATATATTGTTTCAGTTTGCTACAGTCAGTCCCCTGTCCACCTACAGTCTGCCACAATCTTACTACAGTCACATGCAATCCAACTACAGTCTGAAACCTATCCCACACTAAGTACTGTCAGCTGCCAATATTTCTCTGTATAATCTCCTGCCAGTCAAGCTAAAGCAATCTGCTCAGTACTATTTAGCTGCCAGTTCAGCTGCCTGTACCATTGTCCACACTGTTCCACTTCTAGTGCATGCTCTGCTCTCAGTCTGCTGGCAGTACAAGTCCTGCTACTACCCTGCTTCCCATTCAGTACAGTCTTCTACCAGTGTGTCTTGTTTACAGTGCAGCTTAGCTCCTGATCTACTTGAACCTCTCACTGCTGTATCTTTAGAACTAACTCTATAGATCTATGGGCACCTACCCCTCCCTGTGGCATTGAGTACCTGTGTACCTGTTTGGTGAGCTGGCATAACCCCTTAAATTTCTGTGAGGGGGGAACCAGTGGAACACCAGCTAGCTCTTTGGCTGATTTCCTTGGAGGTACAGTCTATGTGAGCTAAGAATTTTCAGTGAGAGTTTTCCTCAAGGTAAAGGTTTACACCCAAGGATGACGACATCCATGTGTGTCTGACAGCCAGCGAATGTGTTTAGCTGTCTTTAAACATTAGCTTTCCTAAGTAGCCAAAATTGGTACCATTGGCTGTAGAGATCTTCCAGTATATTAAAATGAACCAAGTACCCAGGAATGCCAAAGTAATTCTGTAACCACAAGAATTTTTTTTTTTCAGAAAACCTTCTTCAAATATAGTATAATTTGGTACTCACAAATGCTCTTTAACAACCTGCACATTAAAAAAAATGGATCCTGTTAGAGAGCATGCAACAGTTGTCTCTAGCATGCATTCCTGCTGACCAGTTTCAAGAAAGGATCCCCTTCTTTAGAGCAGTTGCTGGGTGCCATTTTAGGTTCTATAGTAAGTCTGTAAAAAATGCACGAATCACAATTACAAAACAGGCCCTTCTTGATGTTTTCAATAAACCCTGGGATTATAGACAAGAGGGCTACCTCCTGTGTTTTCAACCATGTTCTACCCATGATTGAACAGCTTAGTCGAATTTCCAAAGTGGTGTTATCCTAAGAAAGAACCAAGAAACTTTGGTCCAGGATTGACAAAATAATTTGGTGTAGCATAGATGGACTACAGTATAAATATATTAGTAAGTATTTTGAAATTCCTCTCTCTAAAGAGCAAAGGTTTATCCCAAGCTTCCGATGGAAGAGCATGCCCAGTTCTTGCCCCCAGTCTTGGACAAAGAAGGGATGAGTCGGAAAGGTACTCAATAGGAAATGCCATATAGTTTAAATTAAAAAAGTAAAATGAACACTCTGGGAGAGATTTATTAAAACTGGTGCACTCAGAACCTGGTGTAGCCATGCATTATAACTAATCAGCTCTAGGTGTTATTGTGAAGGCTTAATTGAACAAGCTGCCATGGCATACTGAGGGGAGGTCACAATTTTCCACAAGATTTTTATCCCATTAGGGCCAATAGTCTTTCAGATGGAGGAGGGGTTTGAGGCCTGTCATTGGACAAAGCCGTTGCAGTTCATCCCTGGTGTAAGCTCTGGGAACTTTGGGTTTACCATGATCGGTGTCATGGGGCCCAGGTAGGAGGAGATATTATGTTTTCTAATCACAGCCCCAGGCACAGAGAAGCAGGCAGTTGTTGGGGTGGATCTATGGAAGTGAAAATAATGGTAGCAACAATTTTTCTCTCTCCTATCCAAACTAAATGTATGGATTGATCATGATGTAACCAATCTAGAATTCTACCCAGTATTGCTGTGTTATTATAAAGTTTGAGATGAGGTTAACCTGTGCCTCCATCACGTTTCTGTTTGGCTAGGATATCATAGCATGTGCGAGCTGGAGATCAAGGCCAAAGAAATTTAAGTAACATAGATCATGTGGAGCAGAAAAACGAGCAGGAGACCCAAACTGGTATAGTTTCGAAAATGTAAATAAGCCGAGAGAGGATGCCCATGTTAAAGAGGGATAGCCATCCTAGCCAGTAGTTTTTCAAGGTTGACCATCTCTTGATTCTGTGTTGTGTGGTAGTTGTGAGGTAATTCAACTTGTACAGTTTTTTTTTTTTCAATCAAAAAATTTGTATTGATTTTTCTTAATACAACAACAATTCTAAAACACACAAAACATTTCTCACAAATAGCCCCACCCAAACAGACCCACAAAAAAAAGAACATTTCCATATTTACACTTACCAGGCTACACTTCAATCTTTACTCAAGATCCTTCATCTCATGATTACTCCTTAATTGAGTATATATACTTATCCCCCTCTAATGTCATTATTGGTTTTCCTCAGTATCATTAGTTTACTCAACTGTTTGTTCAAACAGGTTGGAGACTAGCCACCATTGCCAAATTATTTAAAACATTTTATGGCTCCTTCTATGTTTATATGTCAATTCCTTTAGTCTTAGGTCGCGTACACACGATGAGAGATGTCCGCTCAAACATGTCCGACGGACCGTTTGCAGCGGACATGTCTGATCGGATTTTGGTTCGATGGCGTGTACACACCATCGGACGAAAATCCCCTCAATCTGAGGACGCGGTGATGTGGCGGTGATGTTGACGCCGCCACGTCACCACTCCAGGAAGTAAATTACTGCGCAGAGATTTCTGTCCGCTGGTTAGTGTACTAACCAGTGGACATATCCGACGGACATGTCTCCGGCGGACACATTTTTTTGAGATATTTATTATAGCAAAAAGTAAAAAATATAGTTTTTTTTTCAAAATGTACGCACTTTTTTATCTATAGCACAAAAAATAAAAACTGCAGAGGTTATCAAATACCACCAAAAGAAAGCTCTATTTGGATGTAAATTTTGTTTGGGTGCAACATTGCACAACCACGCAATTGTCAGTTAAAGCGACGCATATCACAAAAAGTGCTCTGGTCAGGAAGGGGGTAAATCCTTTTGGGGATGAAGGGGTTAAAGCATATGGCCAAATGCTTTAAGACATCTCAGAAAAGAGATACAGATGCTATATACTGGGTCTCCAAATGGGCTTCTCCACTTAAAGCGGGGTTTCAACCACTAATAGCATTTTTTAAATGTACAGTATGTCCGTTCATCATGCTTTTTTATAATATAAATCCGGTCACTTACTATTTTACAATCGGCCACCGCTCCGCATAGTTATTCAAAAAAGATTGTTTATAAAACTATGTCCACACGGTTGTCATTTTGCTTGTGGGCATTGTGAAGCCCACAAGCACTTATTTCCTGGAAGTCTTGGATGGGAAGTGATAATTGGACAGCGCACTGCATCCTGGGAAATTATGACACACATTTCCCAGGAGCATTAGAGGGAGATGATGTCAGGATCCTAGGTGATTCCAAGGGCATATTTCGTGGGACCGCAAGCAACAGGTATTTCCAGATAAGTAAAACATTTTTTTTTTAGTTTTTTTTTTTTTTTTTTTAGGTCTAATGAGCACAATAATGAAAAAAAAACACTTTGGGATGGAAACTCCACTTAATATTTGGGTTATCAAGGTAGTTCATTATGGCTTTTACTCTATTGATCTCTTTTGGGAATCATAAAAAAAAACAAGAAAAATTGGACCAGTGGGACTTTAAATGGGGCATGGACGGGTTTGTAAAGTTATTGAGGATATCAACAATGAAGAATCTATCACAGTCCCATCAGGGAGATCTCTGTGGTCAAAGGAAATTGCTTGGTGATCAATCCAAAAAAGAAATTGAAGGAGTCAAATGTAAACTTGATAATGTAATTTGTATCATAATATATAATACAGAGATCATGCAATCAAAGGCATAATACATGTAATAACATTGATATAATAAATATTCAAAATCCAGGACATGACCATTAAACGCAATCACCACATATTGACATATAGATACAGTAGACATGATTATACAATAAAATTGGTCGTTGTGAACAAAATGATGAAAAAACACATATTTGGGCAAGCTTGATCTTGGCATCCCTGAGCATGGACTCGACGCACGTTTCTTGGCGTTTAAAGCCAGTCATCAGGAGTGGGGTGCATAGCAATAAGCTAGAGAGAAAGAGGGGGGGAGGGATAAACACACAGGTGAATCAATGCAATCTATATGATTGGATCGTAGTAGCAGCATCAGCAAGTTTGTGTTATATAGTATATTACCTTTAGGTTGGGCCAAAAGTGGAATAGCCCTTGCATTCCAAAATATGGAGGGGGATGGTGGTCCTGGGATAAGATGTCTCCCCCGGAGTTGAAGCAGGGATAGATCCCCCTAAGTCCATGGGCAGACCAATGGGTGCGGAGAGC
Organism: Rana kukunoris; assembly: GCA_029574335.1. NCBI lineage: Eukaryota > Metazoa > Chordata > Amphibia > Anura > Ranidae > Rana > Rana kukunoris. The sequence goes on from CM056053.1 coordinate 125,117,666, forward strand.
CAAGGACAAAGAGACGTGGGACATCAGTCAGATGAAGCAAAAGCAGCCACAACACAATGCCAAAGGGTGAGGTGGGCGCACAAGGGGCACACATATGAGTACTGGTAAAGGAAAAAAAAAGTGAATGAATGAGGTTGTCAATCACTATGGGGTCATGGGGTATGGATCCTATATAGGAAAAATCAATTACCAGTTAGTGTGAATCCATGCAGCCTCTCATCAGATGGAGGAGATGTGTGAAGTGAGATTGCCAGAGCCATCTGACCTAAATACCCACCTCCTGGGGGCGTGTCCCCACTAACGTCATGCATCATCGCATTGGGCCAGTCAGCCATGCGGGATGGAAAAGCCAAGCAGCAATCAACTGCGTCCTAGGACGCCATACATGCAGCATGCTGGCATGACGCCGATGCGCCCAAAGTCCGCCCCTCCCCACCCAAAAAATAAATAAATAAATAAAAACAAAATAAAATTGAGGGATGAGCAGGGGAGGAGAAACTGGGAGCATCGCAACCCCGGGATCAGAGACAGCCAGGACAAAAAAAGGCCCTAAAGTTCACATGGGTTGGGCAAATCTAAAGCATGAATGAAAAGGCAAACAACAAAGGGAGGTGATTGCAGCTGATAGTAATCAAGAGAAGGGGAAATAGTTAAAGCAATGTTCACCTGCTGCTAAGTGGAAATAGGAATATAGGGAAAATTTACTTGTATAAGGGGTATAGGACAATGGGAAAGGATGCCAGAAATATGTAATCTTAGGGATCATTTGGCTAGAATGATCAATCATGTAAATAAATTGGGTCCAGACAGATCACTAATGAGGGAACAGGTGTCTTCCACCCTGGTAAACATTTGTAAAAGGAAGAAAGTGATCTGTTTGGAAACCGAACCCATCTAGACCGTGCCCCCATCCCTGTATTAATAGAAAACAAGAAAAATTGGACCAGTGGGACTTTAAATGGGGCATGGACGGGTTTGTAAAGTTATTGAGGATATCAACAATGAAGAATCTATCACAGTCCCATCAGGGAGATCTCTGTGGTCAAAGGAAATTGCTTGGTGATCAATCCAAAAAAGAAATTGAAGGAGTCAAATGTAAACTTGATAATGTAATTTGTATCAATATATAAATACAGAGATCATGCAATCAAAGGCATAATACATGTAATAACATTGATATAATAAATATTCAAAATCCAGGACATGACCATTAAACGCAATCACCACATATTGACATATAGATACAGTAGACATGATTATACAATAAAATTGGTCGTTGTGAACAAAATGATGAAAAAACACATATTTGGGCAAGCTTGATCTTGGCATCCCTGAGCATGGACTCGACGCACGTTTCTTGCGTTTAAAGCCAGTCATCAGGAGTGGGGTGCATAGCAATAAGCTAGAGAGAAAGGGGGGGGAGGGATAAACACACAGGTGAATCAATGCAATCTATATGATTGGATCGTAGTAGCAGCATCAGCAAGTTTGTGTTATATAGTATATTACCTTTAGGTTGGGCCAAAAGTGGAATAGCCCTTGCATTCCAAAATATGGAGGGGGATGGTGGTCCTGGGATAAGATGTCTCCCCCGGAGTTGAAGCAGGGATAGATCCCCCTAAGTCCATGGGCAGACCAATGGGTGCGGAGAGCCAAGGACAAAGAGACGTGGGACATCAGTCAGATGAAGCAAAAGCAGCCACAACACAATGCCAAAGGGTGAGGTGGGCGCACAAGGGGCACACATATGAGTACTGGTAAAGGAAAAAAAAAAGTGAATGAATAAGGTTGTCAATCACTATGGGGTCATGGGGTATGGATCCTATATAGGAAAAATCAATTACCAGTTAGTGTGAATCCATGCAGCCTCTCATCAGATGGAGGAGATGTGTGAAGTGAGATTGCCAGAGCCATCTGACCTAAATACCCACCTCCTGGGGGCGTGTCCCCACTAACGTCATGCATCATCGCATTGGGCCAGTCAGCCATGCGGGATGGAAAAGCCAAGCAGCAATCAACTGCGTCCTAGGACGCCATACATGCAGCATGCTGGGGCATGGGATGGGGGCACGGTCTAGATGGGTTCGGTTTCCAAACAGATCACTTTCTTCCTTTTACAAATGTTTACCAGGGTGGAAGACACCTGTTCCCTCATTAGTGATCTGTCTGGACCCAATTTATTTACATGATTGATCATTCTAGCAAATGATCCCTAAGATTACATATTTCTGCATCCTTCATCCCCCCCACCCTTGCTAACCCCGCTATACAAGTAAAATTTTCCCTATATTCCTATTTCCACTTAGCAGCAGATAGGTGAACATTGCTTTAATATTTCCCCTTCTCTTGATTACTATCAGCACAATCACCTCCCTTTGTTGTTTGCCTTTTCATTCATGCTTTAGATTTGCCCAACCCATGTGAACTTTAGGGCCTTTTTTTGTCCTGGCTGTCTCTGATCCCGGGGTTGCGATGCTCCCAGTTTCTCCTCCCCTGCTCATCCCTCAATTTTATTTTGTTTTTATTTATTTATTTATTTTTTGGATGGGGAGGGGCGGACTTTGGGCGCATCGGCGTCATGCCAGCATGCTGCATGTATGGCGTCCTAGGACGCAGTTGATTGCTGCTTGGCTTTTCCATCCCGCATGGCTGACTGGCCCAATGCGATGATGCATGACGTTAGTGGGGACACGCCCCCAGGAGGTGGGTATTTAGGTCAGATGGCTCTGGCAATCTCACTTCACACATCTCCTCCATCTGATGAGAGGCTGCATGGATTCACACTAACTGGTAATTGATTTTTCCTATATAGGATCCATACCCCATGACCCCATAGTGATTGACAACCTTATTCATTCACTTTTTTTTTTCCTTTACCAGTACTCATATGTGTGCCCCTTGTGCGCCCACCTCACCCTTTGGCATTGTGTTGTGGCTGCTTTTGCTTCATCTGACTGATGTCCCACGTCTCTTTGTCCTTGGCTCTCTGCACCCATTGGTCTGCCCATGGACTTAGGGGGATCTATCCCTGCTTCAACTCCGGGGGAGACATCTTATCCCAGGACCACCATCCCCCTCCATATTTTGGAATGCAAGGGCTATTCCACTTTTGGCCCAACCTAAAGGTAATATACTATATAACACAAACTTGCTGATGCTGCTACTACGATCCAATCATATAGATTGCATTGATTCACCTGTGTGTTTATCCCTCCCCCCCTCTTTCTCTCTAGCTTATTGCTATGCACCCCACTCCTGATGACTGGCTTTAAACGCCAAGAAACGTGCGTCGAGTCCATGCTCAGGGATGCCAAGATCAAGCTTGCCCAAATATGTGTTTTTTCATCATTTTGTTCACAACGACCAATTTTATTGTATAATCATGTCTACTGTATCTATATGTCAATATGTGGTGATTGCGTTTAATGGTCATGTCCTGGATTTTGAATATTTATTATATCAATGTTATTACATGTATTATGCCTTTGATTGCATGATCTCTGTATTATATATTATGATACAAATTACATTATCAAGTTTACATTTGACTCCTTCAATTTCTTTTTTGGATTGATCACCAAGCAATTTCCTTTGACCACAGAGATCTCCCTGATGGGACTGTGATAGATTCTTCATTGTTGATATCCTCAATAACTTTACAAACCCGTCCATGCCCCATTTAAAGTCCCACTGGTCCAATTTTTCTTGTTTTCTATTAATACAGGGATGGGGGCACGGTCTAGATGGGTTCGGTTTCCAAACAGATCACTTTCACTCTTTTGGGAATCATGTTTGCTCTAGGATTTCAGTATAATGAAAGGTTGACTACTGAGGATTAACTGTATACATGGAAACTGACATTTGTGGCCCCAGCATATAAAGGTTGTGCAATTTTCTATTATTTATTATTGGTCCTCCTGAGTTTCTAGGTGTTCTCAGATCACTTGAAATAACCACTTGACATTGCAATTCAAGCATTACTCTTTTTTGTGTCTAACTTGACAAACTAGTTATCCAGAACATTTGAAATTGCTCAACTAGAAAGTGTACATCTAAACAGAGTGCCTTTTGTCCCGTTATGACTATTGCTGTGAAGAACACTTAAACAAGGAAGAGACAAACATATTTCATTGTCACTCTGTTCAGCTCACTTGCTGAGGTGGCTCCTTAAATGACAAAGGTACAGCACTTTCGCCTTGGGCCTTAAATATTGATTTCAAATTACTCTCACATCTTTCATGTTAGAGTATTGGCTAAATCATTGCAAAATAATCTCTTTTACTTGAATTCCCTTGCAGACAATGTTCACTGAAGTATGATTTGGGAAGGAAAACAAATCCCACCGAGTTATATAGTCTGTGTATACGTATGTGTGGGAATATTACTCATCCATTTCATGTTAATAAAAGTGCAGTTTGAATGGGATTTTCAAATCATAGCTGCAGAGCCTTCGCTTCACAGCATAGTTTATAGAAGAAATAAAGTGCACAAGCCCTGGAGCCTAAATGAAAACAGATATTTAGATTCTGTTTTTTGTCTTTTAGCTGTCACACTCTGCCTCTGTATTACTAGATGTAACCAGAATAAAGTGTAAAGATGCATTGCATATGACGAGTAAGCTTTGCAGTCAATTACTAGCAAATGACTATATAGCCACGGGCACATGCTATAATTTCACTGCTAATGACAACCTTGTCAAAAATTCATAATAGTACATGTATTTTGGAAGCCGTCTTAAACTCGACAGCTCTGATTATGATGATATTTTTTTAAATTTCCACAAAATCTATCATTTACATTTTTTTTTTCACTTGACCATTGTAGAGCTAATTCCCATACAGCACATACAGTGGGTAAAATAAGTATTTAACGCGTCACCATTTTTCAAGGTAATAATATTTATAACGATGCTTTTGACATGAAAATTTCACCACATGTCAGTAACAACCCATGCAATCCATACATACAAAGACAACAAAATGAGTAATAAAATGGAATGACATAGAAAAAAAGTATTGAACACATGCAGAAAGGGAGGTGCAAAAGGGCATGAAAAAGCCGAGACCAGCTGAAATCTATTATTTATTAGAAAGCAATCCTGCCCCTTGTCAGTGCAAATTAATATCAGCTGGTTCTGTCTCAACTGATGGCCTATAAAAAAAAGTGTCTCAATACCATGGTGTCACACAAGAAACATCTCATGATGGGTAAAAGCAAAGAGCTCTCTCAAGACCTTTGCAACCTTATTTTTGCAAAACATACTGATTGGTTACAGAAGGATTTCTAAACTTCTGAATGTCCCAGTGAGCACAGTTTATTGCCATAACCCGGAAGTGGATAGAACATAATTTCACCATAATCTGTCTACAACCAGGTGCTCCTCGCAAGATTTCTGACAGAGGAGTTAAAATAATTATCAGAACAGTTGTCCAAGAGCCAAGGACCACTTGTGAAGAGCTTCAGAAAGACCTGGAATCAGCAGGTACAATTTTTTTAAATAAAACAATAAGTATTGCACTCAACCTCCAAGTCTGTTGTTGAAAAAAAAAGCATGTTAAAGCTTGTGTAAAGTTTGCTGCACAACATTTAGACATGCCTATGAAATACTGGGAGAATATAGTCTGGTTAGATGAGGCCAAAATTGAACTCTTTGGATGCCATAATACACACCATGTTTGGAGGTCAAATGGCACTCCACATAACCCCAAAAACACCCTACCAACAGTGAAGTCTGAAGGTGGGAACATAATGGTGTGGGGCTGTTTTTCATCATACGGTACTGGCAAACTTCATGTCATTGAGGTAAGGATGAATAGAAAAATTTACCAAGACCTTCTTGATAAAAATCTGCTGCCATCTACCAAGATGATAAAGATGAAACAAGGGTGGACATTGCAGCAAGACAATGATCCCAAATACAAAGCCATGGATACTCTCAATTGGTTTCAAAGAAAGAAAATAAAGCTGCTAGAATGCCCCAGCCAATCACCTGAAAATTTAAGGAAAGAACTTAAGATCAGAGTTCATAGAATAGGACCTGGAGGCCTTTTAGGCCACGTACACACGATCAGACTGGTCCGATGAAACTGGCCGACGGACCGTTTTCATCGGACCTGGCTGAAGTGGTCTGATGGTCTGATGTGTGTACACACCATCAGACCAAAAATCCGATCAGACCAGAACGCGGTGATGTAGAACACACCGACATGCTGAAAAAAGGAAGTTCAATGCTTCCAAGCATGCGTCGACTTGATTCTGAGAATGCGCAGGTTTTTGGTCCGATGCTTTGGCGTACTAACCATCGAATCTCTCTGACGGACAGGTGTCCGTCAGACAGATTTTAAAGCAAGTGTTAAAACTTTGGTCCGACGGACAATGGTCCGATAGGCCGTACACACCATCGAATTGGTCCGATGAAACTGGTCTCCAGACCAGTTTCATCGGACCGGTCTGATTGTGTGTACGCAACCTAACATTTGAAGACTGTGTGGAAGATAGGGCCAAAACCACAACTGAGCAACACACACGACTACTTTCTCTATACAGGAGGCGTCTTGAAGCTGTCAGTACCAACAAAGGATTTTCTACAAAGTATTAAATAGATTTCAGTTAATGTGTTCATTACTTTTTCCCTGTGTCATTCCATTTTATTACACAAAACGTTGTCTCTTAACTTATTTGTTTTGGTTTCTTTGTATGTATGGATTGCATGGGTTGTTACTGACATGTGGTGACAATTTCATGTCACTAGCACCTTTAGAAATATATTTACCTAGAAAAATGGTGATGTTTTCAAAACTTGTTTTACCAGCTGTATATCATGTGTGCATTGTAAGAGGGAGCTTGTGTAAGGTTAATGAATTTACAATCATACCTTCACTAACCTGGTTCTTTGTTTTACTTTTTCATATATAATATAATGCCTGATGCAGTTATGTGTAACTAGATACCATACATCAAATGCAATTAATATCACTAGAATGCCTCAATCCTAATGGAAATGGGGGTATTTCTGGCCCAAACTGTAGTTCAAATGATGCCAGAAACCTTAGTCTGTGATATTGATATTGGTGTTGGCCAGGGAAAGGCACAAGTCAGGTAAATAGGATGATGATATCCAGTGATAGAGATGAAACAGTCCACAAGAGAGGTGCCTTCTAAGTATGAGCTGTATAGACTTTATAGTACAAAAATTAAACACTCACATTGAGGTTACAGGGAATCAAAATGGGGAAAATGTCCTGAAGCAGTGTGTCTCCTGACTCGCTGGTCCATCAAGCTGTGTCACTCATGAGCCCTTTGGGAGCCATCAACCTGCTCTATGTGCTTTGTGTGTGGTGGTAAAGCAGAGAGGAGGGCTTTCTACTTCCAGTGACATCACACGCCGCTGCTGTCCACGTGCGCCTCAGCCCTCCTCTCTGTTTTACCACATTTCCCTGATATCCTGTAACCTCAATGTGAGTGTTTTACATTTTTGTACTATATAGTTCACACTTAGAAGGCGCCTCTCTGTTTATAGGTGCTGGTAATGTTGAATACTGGCTCGTCAAACACATTGAGGACTAGAACAAAATGGCATTTACCTGCACACTGTCTCTATATATAGTGAAATTATCTTGGTATAAAAATTACTTTAGCTTGGTCTTCTACCCATGGGAAATCCCCCTTAAACATGTTTTGATCAGTAGGGCTTAATCGTAGAGGCGCTATGATTAAGCTCCTACTTGGCGAAACATGTAACAGGGTTTCTCCCATGGGTAGGAGACCAAGTTGAAACCAATTTTTACTATTATTTTTACTATTATTATTATTATTGAAGCGGAAGTAAACTCTCCCACTCTGATGCTTCTTTTCATTTAGTCCATTATATTAAGTAATTATCAATCTATAGCCACTGTAATCCAGCCCAAATTGCATATTACTTAATGTTTAAAGAAACTTTAAAAAACTTGTTTTCAGGGGTAAGGCAGTGCCATCTTAAGTATTGTTTTCTGAGTTCACATAGAGTGTATTTCCGCCCATACATTGAGCACTTCTTGTACTGTTAACCAAGCCTCCTTCTCAATCCAACATTTCTATGGCAACCCCGTTTCCCTGCTCATAGGCACTTGTTTAATTTCATAGTATGTACTGATTATTGGCATCACTCTATCAGGATCTTTAATTAAGATTTATGGAAAAAGTACCATATTTGCTGGTGTATAAGGCGACTGGGCGTATAAGACGACCCCCTAATTTGACAGATTTTACAGATTTTTTGCTGTACTCACCGTATAAGACGACCCCCCTTCCGAGGCTTCCGACGCTTCATATTTCTTCCTTCTGGAGCCATATTCTACCTTCTTGCTGGAGCCAATCATGGCGAGCGATGTATTCTATTAATGAATACAAAGCCTGCTTGGATTGACAGAGGCTGTAACATCATCAGCCCATGCCTCTCTCTATCTAAGCCAATCCGAGCAGGCTAATGTGTGTAGCTTACTCGGATTGGCAGAGGTTGTTACTCCAATCCGAGCAGGCTCTGTATTCATTTGAATAAATCGCTCACCGTGATTGGCTAAGCGGTATATACTGTATGTAGCCAAAGCTACATACAGTATTACCGCACATCCAACCGGCATCTGAGCAGCTGACCCGGCGTATAAGACGACCCCTGCTTTTTGGACAGTTTTTTTAAAAAAAATTACGTTTTTGTAAAAGGTAGTCTTATACTCCAGCAAATACAGTACTTCTGAACTGGAAAACAGCGTACAATCTATTTGGACAAATATATGCTGCAACACATACATGGATTTTAAATCAGGATTGACATACACTTTAATACCTTACCATTGCTTCCCCTTTCACCATATGATTTTACAACAATCTTTTAATTAGTTAAATTATTTTATTTTCTTGCACAAATCACATGTTTAATTTCTTCAAAGCTGCTGTTTTATAGAAACAAACTGGTCATGTAGGAAAATAGGATGAAAGTGCAGATAGCAGTGACCACAGGAACATTTTTCCTGAATGAGCAAGGACTGCAGGAAATGACTGTGCTCTCTGCAATCCTATTTCCTGTACAAAAGATAGTTTTAGCTTGATATGGAACCACTCCAAATAAAAGAGAAAAGTATAATATGTTACACAATAGCTGATCATTGACATAAAAAATAGACAGTGCCCAGATTATTTAGTTAAAGTGTTATACTAAACAATCAATCTGTAAGAGAAAACTTTTATTTTTATTATATTATCATTTTACAGATACTCATAAGTTTTTTTTTATCTACAAAGCATAGGATCATAGCTTAGACCAGATATGATCATCCGTTAAAGCAGGCAGAGTATATAGGAAATTTAGTATTTTGGAGTATTTTCATGAAATGTTCAGTATAGCCAGTGAACCAAAGCAAAAAAGCATTTTAAGATTATTTATTAGTGAAGTGCCTTGAGCTTAGCAGGTGCTGCAGTGATTTTCCTCAACATTGGTTATTATTCTCTATAGACAGAACTGGCAATCTGGCATTTCTGGCATTTGCCTGAGTGACTGGTCTGTCAAGAAGTGTTTGTGCCTTGGGGTTGAAAGTTATGCTGAAATAGCTTTAAGGGCAAAATGAAGCTTTATTTTTTTTTTATTATTGTCCCTGAACAACTATGTAAAGGATGTGTTGGACTGCAGGAGATCACTGCACTCGGTGTTGAGCAGAAACCTGGATCTCCAGAATAAATAATACACTCTGGCCTAGATTCACAAAGCGATTACGCCTGTGTAAATGTTGTTAGACTGGAGTAATTTCGACTTACGGGCGTTTTTACGCTAGTCGAAATCCTCAAACCATGAAAAGACACCTGCGGGCTTCATTTCGACTGTATTACGTGTTAGTACGCCTTCAGATCTACGCTGCCAGAAAATTGCGGCCACTGGGCGGACTTCCTGTTGTTTTTCGCCGTCAGGGTATGCTAATGAGCTTTTGCCTGCAATCCACAAAATTTCGCACTTTCAACGCAATCTCTTACGGCACCTTTAGTCATCTTTTTTTTCCGTTTCACTATACCTGCTTTTTGCTGGTCTAATATTAGACAGCCCATGTTAAGTATGGCCGTCGTTCCCGCGTCGAATTTCAACGTTTTCCGATGTCTTTTATTATTTTTAACGTAAGTCGTCCGGGAATAGGAATGTTCGTAAACGCCGCTACTCAAACAACGAATGACGTCACGACGTGATTTCGCGCAATGCACGGCGGGAAATTCCTGAACAGAGCATGCGCAGTTCGATCGTCGCGGGGACGCGCTTAATTTAAATGCTTCACGCCCCCTAATCACGTATTTCGATTGCGCGGCGGAAAAAAAATACGACACAATAGCGTACGCGCAAAAAAACTACCTGAATTCGGTGTAGAGTCTGGTGAAATACGGCAGCGTACCGTATTTCGATTACGCAGCGGAATATTACGTCTTTGTGAATCTGCCCCTCTAACTTTAGTGTGTTATTTTAGCTATTTAGTGTATTATTAATTTTAGGACTTTTAACTAATTTTAACAATTATACTCTGCTTTCTCACAAATGACTCACCGTATGAAGGCACACTGCAATTTTCTGACATGTACTGAACAGCATTTGTTTTTACATTCTTATATTAGAGTAATTTATTAATTAAATGTAAACTCATCTGGGCTGCTCAATCCCTTATCTCTAGCTGAAAAACTGTTCTCTAAAACTTTTCTGTAGTCTGTACACATCCTGCACTTGGGTACCATTATTGGAAAATAAGAGACTCTAACCCTATATAAAAATGTATGAAATTTTGGACTATGATCATAGCCATTAGAAGGTAAAGCACGTAAGGCTGCGTACACACAATCAGACCGGTCCGATGAAACTGGTCTTAAGACCAGTTTCATCGGACCAATTCGATGGTGTGTACGGCCCATCGGACAGTTGTCTGTCGGACCAAAGTTTTAAAACTTGCTTTAAAATCTGTCCGACGGACACCTGTCCGTCAGACCAAAACGATGGTTAGTACACAAAAGCATCGGACCAAAAACCTGCACATGCTCAGAATCAAGTCGACGCATGCTTGGAAGCATTGAACGTTTTTTCAGCACGTCGTTGTGTTTTACGTCACCGCGTTCTGGCCTGATCGGATTTTTGGCTCGATGGTGTGTACGCACATCAGACCATCATACCACTTAAGCGTGGTCCGATGAAAACGGTCCGTCGGACCATTCTCTTTGGACCGGTCTGATCGTGTGTACGTGGCCTCAAAGAGCCATGCAAGCACATTCATACACTGATGATCCAAGGACATTGGCATAATTACAAGACTTTTAAGCGACTACTACATATTACAATCAAGATTATTTATTATAAAGATGAAGAATGTTAATACATTTAGTATTTTATTGTGAAAAACATTGTATTCATCAGATGTTTTTTTTAATTAAATTAGTATTGTTATAGAGATTTGTGTATTAGGGGTTTTTCCCTAATATAAGCAAGTGCAAATGATCCTACTGAAAGATCAGTTTATCTAATGAACTTTACTTTCATCTTCTATTCATCCCTGTTATGATGAATATAAAATGTTTCCTATTATTTTCTCAGGATCTATGGTTGAAGGGGGCAGAGCTATCAATCATCTGCTTATACTCCATTTTTAGATCATGTTCCATTCAAAGATTATGAAATATGGCTTCTATGATTGGAGCAGTTGGAATGGAAGGAGTGATCATACTTGAGCTTTCTTGATGAGAGACTGTGATAGCCCCTCATCTGTATTAACCCCTGTAACACCAGATTATTACGGCAGAGGGGATATGGGTGACAGAATGAAGATTTCTACTAAACAGAGGAATTAGCACAAGGGACACACTCTACTGACTGTAAGGCCGTGTACACATGATAGGTTAAACCGATGAGAATGGTCTGATGGACCGTCAAAACCGATCATGTGTGGGCGCCATTGGTTATTTAACTATTGGTTAAAAAAAGCCAACTTGTTTTAAATTTAAACAAATGGATTCCTAACCGATAGGTCAAAACCGATCGTTAGTAGGCACGACTATCCGTTAAAAATCCACACATGCTCAGAATCAAGTCAACGCATGCTTGGAAGCATTGAACTTCATTTTTTTCTGCACGTCGTTGTGTTTAAATCACCGCGTTCTGACACGATCGGTTATTTAACCGATGGTGTGTAGGCGCGACGAACCATCAGTCAGCTTCATCGGTTAACTGATGACAACGGTCCATCAGACCGTTCTCATCGGATGGACAGATCGTGTGTACGTGGCTTAAGTCATTCCCCCTGTGCTGATTTCTTTTGTTTTTTATTTTGGCTGCACTTAGGCTTTGTCCAAAAACAAATTGATAGAAGGCATAGAGACTTTGCAATACTCTTCTGCCCATTTTTTTCCCATTTTTGCCAACAATGTATTTATTTATTTTTAGATTACATTGGCTGCAGTGCCTGCACTGTGTTATGCACATTATTGGCATATGAAATATTAAGAAGAATTGAGTAGAGTGTCAGGATGCAACTCTATGTTAAATATACATCATTACTTGATACCCACTTGCCAAAGAAAATGCATGCAGGTTTGAGGGAAACAACAGAGAAGATTGCTGCAGTGACCAGGAACCTGCAGGTGTCTTTGTTGGGGATGCAGCCATGGGCGTCCGCTGAAATTTTTTCAGGGGGGGGGGCGCTTCAGAAGCAGTGATACACAGTCGCATTTAACCCTTTCTTTGACCGCTAGCAGGGGGTTAAAAACGTGCCCCCCCCCACGTTAAAATGTAAAAACACCCGACTGTGTCCCCTGCATCTTTTAATATCTCTTTGTCACTACTGTGTACCCCCTCTCTGGACTCCTTTACATTACACAGCACCCTGCACCTCTGGCCCCCTTTACATTACACAGCACCCTGCACCTCTGGCCCCCTTAACATTACACAGCACCCTGCACCTCTGGCCCCCTTTACATTACACAGCACCCTGCACCTCTGGACTCCTTTACATTACACAGCACCCTGCACCTCTGGGCCCCTTTACATTACACAACACCCTGCACCTCTGGACTCCTTTACATTACACAGCACCCTGCACCTCTGGGCCCCTTTACATTACACAGCACCCTGCACCTCTGGCCCCCTTTACATTACACAGCATCCTGCACCTCTGGACTCCTTTACATTACACAGCACCCTGCACCTCTGGACTCCTTTACATTACACAGCACCCTGCACCTATGGACCCCTTTACATTACACAGCACCCTGCACCTCTGGACCCCTTTACATTACACAGCACCCTGCACCTCTGGACCCCTTTACATTACACAGCACCCTGCACCTCTGGACTTCATTTACATTACACAGCACCCTGCACCTCTGGACCCCTTTACATTACACAGCACCCTGCACCTCTGGGCCCCTTTACATTACACAGCACCCTGCACCTCGGAGCCCCTTTACATTACACAGCACCCTGCACCTCTGGGCCCCTTTACATTACACAGCACCCTGCACCTCTGGACCCCTTTACATTACACAGCACCCTGCACCTCTGGACCCCTTTACATTACACAGCACCCTGCACCTCTGGACTCCTTTACATTACACAGCACCCTGCACCTCTGGACCCCTGTACATTACACAGCACCCTGCACCTCTGGGCTCCTTTACATTACACAGCACCCTGCATCTCTGGACCCCTTTACATTACACAGCACCCTGCACCTCTGGGCCCCTTTACATTACACAGCACCCTGCACCTCTGGGCCCCTTTACATTACACAGCACCCTGCACCTCTGGACCCCTTTACATTACACAGCACCCTGCACCTCTGGACCCCTTTACATTACACAGCACCCTGCACCTCTGGACTCCTTTACATTACACAGCACCCTGCACCTCTGGACCCCTTTACATTACACAGCACCCTGCACCTCTGGACCCCTTTACATTACACAGCACCCTGCACCTCTGGGCCCCTTTACATTAAACAGCACCCTGCACCTCTGGGCCCCTTTACATTACACAGCACCCTGCACCTCTGGACCCCTTTACATTACACAGCACCCTGCACCTCTGGACCCCTTTACATTACACAGCACCCTGCACCTCTGGACTCCTTTACATTACACAGCACCCTGCATCTCTGGACCCCTTTACATTACACATGACCCTTCATCTATGGACGCCTTTATATTACACAGCATCCTGAAGCCTTTGGGTTCACACTGGTATACTGGAGTTTGTCGCAGCGTATATGCAGTTTTTCTGCATTTAATCCCTACTTCTATTAGCTTGTGTAATTGTACTGCGTTTTCTGAAAGCACACCAAAGATTCAGTATAGAGAACATTTGGTGCACTTTCAGAAAATGTTGAAAAAAATGTGTAATCTAATAGAAGTCTGTGGGACTTTGGTGAAAATGGAGATAAATGCCGGAAATCTGTGTATACACCGGCACTGCATCAGTGTAAACCCACTTGAGTCCTAGTTCACATATATGCGATTCCTGCATTGCATGTTGCTTGACGGCCGTTCACTCTGCCCTTTGCAAACTGATACGGGTGTCAATGTAAAATTAATGACACCCCCATATCGGTTTGCAGATTGCAGTGAGAACTTTGAAATGGTGCAGGAATTGGATTGCATAGGTGTAAACACCCATCCACTCCAAAAAAAGGGTCCTGCACAGTTATGGTGCAAATTCCATTTCAGCCATACAGTTTTTATGGCTGAATTTGCATCGCACAGACATCCCATGTGATTTGCACAGCAATGCGGTGCAAATCACATGCAATGTCTATGATCACACAAGTGAAAACCCTGGCTAAAGGCATAGCATAGGGTTAATGAAAGACTGCTGGAGGACAAGGCAGGAAGTGAAAGATTTGGGAGAGAGATGGCAGAGTACACAGTGACAATGCTGATAACTAACTTGATGTTCCCAGGATGCTCACACTAGTAGTTTAGTGGGCTCTTTAGCTATCAGCTACTTGTTTACGGGCTGTGCACAGAGCATGGACAACGGCACACAGAAACAGAGAACAGAGGGGAGGGAGGGGGCAGAGCAGATGCAGCCTCTTCCATTTCTGTGGAAGAGGGGTGGTTGTACTGGCTGGGATGTTACAATTTAACAGAGTGAGACACAAAGCATTGTGCATATGGGTCAGTCCACCTGAGCTCTCCCTGCGCTGTCAGGATGTCTCATCTCTGCTGCACTACCAAGCCCGTCCTGCTCTCACTGTTTCAAGTGTCTTCTCCTACGATCCTAGGGGGGGCAAACGACCCCCGTTGCCCTATGGAGCGGACGCCCATGGATGCAGCTGTAAATGCAGAGGTAATTTTGCCATTATGCAAAAGTGTGCATCCTTAGCCCCAGTAGGCCTTTTCTGTTTAAAGTAATACTAAAGGTCTTCATTTTTTTCCTAAAATAAAAAAAAGGTTATTTGTTCCTGTTATGTGTAAGGATATTGAACAGAGCAGCCCCATATATCCTTTTCTGGCATCACTTTCCACTCTTCCTCTCCTGCATGTGCAAGTTATGTGCTATGGAAGCACATGTTTAAGTGCACTCTTAAGCCAGGCCATGTTCATCTATAGACACACCCAGTGCTGCTTGGTTATGCCCCCCACTCCCTTCTCAAAGGATTTCACTGACAGCAGCTGGAGCCAATTGAAAGTGGAACAGCTAGTGGAAGTTTTTTTGTTTCCAGTATATTTTATTAAGGAAATTCAATGCAAGTGTTCAGAGATGGCTGGATATAGAATACCAGAATTTACATGGGCTTAACAGGCTAAAGATATAAATGCATACCATAACCATACCAGTGGTTTATCGTATAATCCAAACATAACTACAAAAAGTTGTAAAGCCATACTATAATGCATTTAGGAAATACAGAAGAGTAGTAAAAGTTGTATGGTGTTAACAGACTTTGTAACTTATAGGCACGAAGGGACCTATTTTTAAGGAAGTCAAATCTGTGTTGGAGTTAACTGTGTTGTGAAATGAACTGGGTTTCTTGAGATAAGAGAGATTAGTTAGGGGAATATCTGCATAGAGGTGAATGAGAATAGTCTATGGAGTGTGACATTTTATAGGGTGGTATTTATATACGTCTGGGGGGTTTCCAAGGTTGGCAGACCTGCTGACAGCCAAGGCTATGGTAAGGAGGGTGGTGAAACAGGGGAAGTGGAAGTTTTTTTTTTACATTAATGCACAGAATGCATGCATTAACCACTTAAATACAGGGAACCCCCCCCCCCTTCCTGCCCAGGATTTTTTTTTAGCTTTCAGCCCTGTCACCCAAAATAATTGTTTATCTTTTCCTTCCCACACATAGAGCTTTATTTTGGTGGTATTTGATCACCTCTGCAGTTTTAAATTGTTGCGCTATAAACAAAAAACACTGACAATAAAAAAATATATGGGCACTGATAGGCAGCACTGGCAGCACTGGTGGGCAGCACTGATGGCACTGATAGGTGGCACTGATAGGCACTGATGGGCACTGATAGGTGGCACTGGATAGGCAGCACTGATGAGGAGCTACTGACAGGCATTAGTGAGTGGCACTGATTGGCACTTTGATGGGGCACTGACAGGTATTACTGATGGGGCACTGATTGGTACTTTTTTGGGCAATGTGGTGGGCACTGATTGGTAATGGAATATATTTATTATAGGGGACTGATTGGCAGCTTATGGACACCTTTTGATGGGGCCTGTTCTGATAATCAATGTGCTGATTTTCAACACAGACCCCCCTCTGACAGGGAGAGCCATCAATCAGCTCTTCCTGTCAGCGTGAACCGAGGAGAGATGTTTAACGGCACTTCCTGATTGGTCACAGCTGATCAGATGGTAAGAAGTCTTTGTCACCTCTGATCGCTGCACTGCGTACCCCTGCAGGCACACACCAGCAGTGTTATCCTGTTCACATCATATGATGTCCAATCAGAATAACTAAGCCACTTTGCTATATGGCAGGCAGCAAGTGGTTAAGTTAAAAAAAAAAGTTTGACGTAGAACTACTTTGAATCTGTTGCTATTTTAAAGGGGTTGTAAAGGTACAATTTTTTTCCTAAATAGCTTCCTTTACTTTAGTGCAGTCCTCCTTCACTTACCTCATCCTTCGATTTTGCTTTTAAATGTCCTTATTTCTTCTGAGAAATCCTCACTTCCTGTTCTTCTGTCTGTAACTCCACATAGTAATGCAAGGTTTTCTCCCTGGTGTGGAGTGTCGCCCCCTCCTTTGGACTACAGGAGAGTCAGGACGCCCACTAACACACAGCTCCTTTCTCTTTTTGCAACGTAGAGAGCATCCTGACTCTCCTGTAGTCCAAGGAAGGGGGCGAGCGTGACACTCCACATCAGGGAGAAAGCCTCGCATTATTGTGTGGAGTTACAGGAAGTGAGGATTTCTCAGAAGAAATAAGGACACATAAAAGCAAAATGGAAGGATGAAGTAAGTGAAGGAGGACTGCACTAAGGTAAAGGATGCTATTTAGGAAAAAAATGTACCTTTACAACCCCTTTAAGGATAATCTAAGCTAAACTGATCAGATTGCTGTCCTATTATGCCACTAGCAAATAAAATAATTGTATCTTGTGAAAATGAAAGACGTACTTCCCTTTCTACTAAAATGTACCTTAGAAAAAAATGCACACATATACCCTGTAGCTTTCTAACTTGCTGTTTTATCTTTCTGAATGTCCTCTTTTTGCTCTATTTTATGTTTATTAAATCTTTTTACCCCTCTTTCTTAGCTTACACAAAATCCAGTAGTAGCTGCATCTGTTAAGTACAGAATTTGACCTAGTTATTTTTTACTAACCACAGCATCATACCGTGTTCAGTAGGTAGCACCTGTCTTTACAGTTGGCTTCTTTTTAATGTTCGTTTTAGTACTTTAAGAGCCACTAGGACAGAAACAAAGGTAAAAGGTATAGCTTAAAGAACTTTGAAAAGGAATAAAAAGTTGTTTTTCTATGAATTTTGACTGAACTTTATATTGACTCCACCAATTCTTAACTAGCAAAACTGAATATTTACTCTTTTAGTCCAGTCTTATATTTCAAGTTACATAGTTTACCATTACAGTGCCTTGAAAAAGTATTCATACCCCTTGACAATTCCCACATTTTGTCATGTTACAACAGAAAACTTAAATTCATTTTTATTGGGATTTTCTATAATAGACCAACACAAAGTGGCACATAATTGGGAAGTGGTAGAAAATGATAAATGGTTTTCAAAATCTTTTTACAAATAAATATCTGAAAAGTGTGGCTTGCATTTGTGTTCAGCCCCCTTTACTCTGTTTACTCTGAAATCTAGTGAAGCCGATTGCCTTCAGAAGTCACCTAATTAGTAAATAGCATCCACCTGTGTGTAATGTAATCTCAGTATAAACACAGCTGTTCTGTGAAGCCCTCAGAGTTTTTTTTTAGAGAACCTTAGTGAACAAACAGCACTATGAAGGACAAAAAACACACAAGACACATCAGGGATAAAATTATGGAGAAGTTTAAAGCAGGGGTTCAGTTATAAAAAGGTATCCCAAGCTTTGGTAATCTCACAGAGCTCTGTTCAATCCATCTTTCGGAAATGGAAAGAGTATGGCACAATTTCAAAGCTACCAAACCATGGCCGTCTAACTTAACTGACATGCAGGGCAAGGAGAGCATTAATCAGAGAAGCAGTCAAGAGGCCCATGGTAACTCTGGAGGAGCTGCATAGTTTCACAGCTCAGGTGGGAGAATACCTCCACAGGACAACTATTAGTCGTGCACTCCACATATCTGGTCTTTATGGAGTGGCAAGAAGAAAGCCATTGTTGAAAGAAAGTCATTAGAAGTGCCATTTGCAGTTTGCGAGAAGTCATGTGAGGGACACAGAAAACATGTAGAAGAAGGTGCTCTGGTTAGATGAGACCAAAATGAAACATTTGGCTGAAAAACAAAATGCTATGTGTGGCGGAAAACTAACTTCACCCTGAACATACCATCCCCACTGTGAAACATAGTGGTGGCAGCATCGTGTTGTGGAATGATTTTCTTCAGCAGCGACAGGAAAACTGGTCAGAGTTGATGGAAAGATGGATGAAGCTAAAATACAGGGCCATCTTATAAGACAACCTGTTAGAGTCTGCAAAAGACTTGAGACAACCTGTTAAGCCGCGTACACACGATCGGTCCATCCGATGAGAATGGTCCGACGGGCCATTTTCATCGGTTCACCGATGAAGCTGACTGATGGACTGATGTGCCTACACACCATCAGTTAAAAAAAACGATTGTATCAGTACGTGGTGACGTTTACGACGTGCTGAAAAAAACTAAGTTCAATGCTTTCAAGCATGCGTCAACTTGATTCTGAGCATGCGCGGCCTTTTAACATGCATACTAATGATCGGTTTTGACCTATCGGTTAGCCGTCTATCGGTTGCATTTTAAAGCAAGCCATCTGTTTTTTGACCGAAGGATAACGATCGGTTTGGACCGATGAAAACGAACCTCAGTCCGTTTTCATCGGTTTAAACCGATCGTGTGTACGAGCCATTAGAGTCTGCAAAAGACTTGAGACTTGTGAAGGTTCATCTTCAAGCTGGACAACAACCCTAAAAATTTAGCCAAAGCTACAATTAAATGGTTTATATCAAAGCATATGTATGTTTTAGAATGGCCCAGTGAATATCCAGACCTAAATCCAAATGATTATCTGTGGCAAGACAAAAAAAATTTCACAGACACTCCCCATCCAATCTGAGCTTGAGCTATTTTGAAAAGAAGT
The DNA here is from genome assembly GCA_029574335.1 of Rana kukunoris. Taxonomy (NCBI): domain Eukaryota; kingdom Metazoa; phylum Chordata; class Amphibia; order Anura; family Ranidae; genus Rana; species Rana kukunoris. Next base: position 125,137,459 of record CM056053.1, read on the forward strand.
ATGGGCAAAAATGTCACTCTCTAGATGTGCAAAGCTGGTTGAGAGATATCCCCAAAAAGAATTGCAGCTGTAATTGCAGCGAAAGGTGGTTCTATATGGTATTGACTCAGGGGGGCTGAATACAAATGCACGCCACACTTTTCAGATATTTATTTGTAAAATATGTTGAAAACCATTTATCATTTTCCTTCCACTTCACAATTATCTGCCACTTTGTATTGGTCTTTCACATAAAATCCCAATTAAACACATTTACGCTTTTGGTTGTAACATGACAAAATGTGGAAAGGGTATGGATACATTTTCAAGGCACTGTATTTTTTTGAAATATCTAAAGCCAGAAATGTTGGTTCTGAGCATTTTGCAACAGTATTACTCGATGGTGAAGTCACAAAATCAACCCTAGCAATTGTAATGCAATGCTCAGTTACTTTATTTAAATGCCTGTTATGTGTTAGGACTGATCATTGCAGCTATCGCTGAAGCTCAATGAGCTTCATAATAAACAATTAAAATTATACGTGGCTGTTCTGATCTATTACAGTTAGTGGTTTCAGGGTTTGTGGTCTGATGCATGTAATTAAAAAGTAAACATTTCCACTGAAACTCTAGCATGGAGAGTTTTTCATGCTTTTTATTTTCCTACTCATTACATAGTTGAATAAATGATGTGTTATGTGTTCAAAACCTGAATATACGTAAATATTTGGCATCATTTTGGAATGAATGCAGATTAATGCAAGTGTCAGGCCTCATACACACGACCGAGGAACTCGTTGGGCGAAACACATAGTTCCTTGTCAGGCCGCATACACACGATCAAATCTATCTGCTGGAAACGGTCGGCCCGACCGTCCCAGCAGACAGATTCGATCGTGTGTACGGGCCAGCCGACAGATTTCAAAGCATGCTTTAAAATCTGTCGGCTGGGAACCTATCCGCCCGACATGTCTGCTGGATATTCATAGCTTTTCTTATTTCTCTCTCAATATCTCATCTTTTAATTTTAAATTATATGTACTTATAAATACAAACAAGAGAGGGCGCCTTCATCTAAATGTTAACCTTGAAAACAAGTGGCATAATAAATAAAGAAAATTATTGCACTCACTGAATGTAAGTAGGTAGTAAGCATGTCATTCAAAAGAACATGGACATGCGGCTGGTGATTGGCAGAGTCGCTCTAGGAAGTGGCTGGATGTCACTCTGTCAGCGGCTGCTGGAAGCTGGAATTTAAACTAGTATAAAGATATGCAGCGCTAGAAATACAAGCATAAACTATAGTGCTGAATAGACATTAGAGTAGTGATCGATTTTATTTATTGTCTGGAATTTAAACTTGTCCGGCTGTGTGACGGTTGCTTCTGGGTCTGCTCCGGGTGCTCAATGCGTATCAGCTAGGCTCGGCTCTCCTCGGGAATAACGTCACTATGTACAAGGGCCGTGATTATGTATTTTAGTGCTCCGCCCCTTTGTAAAACCTTTCCTGTTTAGGGGAGTAGGCACCATCCAACTTCATGACTGTCTGCCTACTCTCTGATAATTTCCTGACTGTTATTTAAGGTTCTCAATAATGCTCTAGTCCTACCTTAATTGAAATTATATTTACTTGCCTGTACAATGTAATTTGTCAAGTTTATATTTTACAGTGCTTTTTTAATATATATATATATATATATATATATATATATATATATATATATATATATATATATATATATATATATATATATATATATAATATACTGTATATAAGCACTGCTCATTTTTCCAGAAGAATTTCAGACAAAAATGGTGGTGATGGTTAGGTTCAGAAGGAGACAAGTGGAGAAAATGTTAGTAGAATGGAAAATATATGTACATACTGTATATATTAAGAAATCAAGACTAGATGGTAGCTCACAATCATAGTCATCCAATTAAATTTAGAAAATGTGATATTAAGTCCTATGTAGATGTACACATGCTGTTTAGGGAAAAGCCACATTTTTAGATGTTCCCTATAACATTCTATTTTTTTCTCTGTGTACAGTTGCAATACACATACTTTATGTAACTATCTAAATTTCTTTGTCTTATTTAATCCCTCAGCTTATAGATCCTAATACTGTAAAGCAGCCCAAAACACGATACTCACTGTACTATGTTTTGAAGTTGGAATGGGGTTTTGATGTTACACTGTGCTTTTTGCCTCCAGATACAATTTGCATATTTTTGGCAGCCTCTGGTCTCACCTGTTCAAAGACAGTGAGTCTAAAAACAAGTGTTTTTTGCAAACTTAAGAAGTACAGCAATTTTTTGAGAAAATTAATGATATCCTCCCATGAACACTGTTCTTAGCTCAGAGTAGTTAGTCACATTCAACTGGACTTGTTCTGTGTAATCTTGAAGATATACATAGCTTATTCAAGCCACTTCTTAACATTGCAGAACAAATCCAGCCAAGCGTGACAAACTACTACTAGCTATAGCATGACCTGAATAAATAAGAATGTTCACAGATTTAATTTTATTTTTATATTACACACAGGACCAGAGACTCTGGGCAAGTTTGAGGGATTTCAGCAGTCCCTTTGCTGTTAGCCGATAGTTCTTTGTTAAGTACTTTGTAGACGGCACTGCTGTAATCTTAGCAGTATCCCAATTCAAATTTAGAGTAGAAGCTGCATTTCCTTTGTATTTCCTTGCCTTGTTGTGAATTGATAGAGAGACAGATACTTTGTGTGGCCTTCTTGGCTTGATGCATCTTTCAGGTTCTTTTAGGACAACCCAGAAAATCAGTTTAATTTCAAGATTCACATAAATATATATTACTGGAAAAGAGAAGACTGTCAATAACCAAACTTTCAAGCACAAGAGTGCAGTGCTATACATTCAAAGAAACCTATACATAAAAGTGAAAAGATACCAAAAAAAGTGACTGGACTCTGAAATTTTCTAAATTATAAAAACATATAATATCGGCTCTTATATATCCAAGCAAAATAGTGACATCATAAACTAAAAGGGAAACAATGTGCACAATAAGGTCCATGCAACAAAACTTGATGGTAAGTTAAAACATCTTGTGCGTACTTTCTTGCCAATACTGGTGCTCCACAACAAATAAACATAGTGCTTCAAGCCACACAGTGTGCAAAAAAGCATACCAGAGGGCCATGATTATATTACACAGGTAGGTCAGAAAAAGACGGATTAAAGCAGCAAACTACTCCGGGAAAAAAGTCCAGCTCAATTTGTCTTGATCTCCAGACCTCCCCAGGATAGATGAAATGCACATTCAGGACAGGCTTTCTTTGATCATCTCAGGCGAGTAACTCATAGTAATAAGTAAGGTTACAAAGCACAAACTATTTAAACTAGCTTTTATTTTACGTATCAGTAAACAACTAAAATATGGCCACATCCAGATGGCCACAGAGCAGTTCTCATGCACAGTGAAGTGTTCACTGGCTCCGCCCCAACATGTTTCATTAGATGTTACGTCATCGGGGGCCTAATAACCAAACTATGTGTGTGTAGAGCAGGACTTCTTTTAATCTCATTTCACTGATTGATCCCTTTTGAACATCATTGTTTTAAAGGTTCACGTACATTGTACATAAAGGACCCTTACTATACAAGCCATTAATTTTGCAAATATGACAGTTTAAAATATGTGAGTTATTTTTAATCATATTCATTATATCCAGATAGAACTGTCCAAAGAGGCATTTATTTATAAATCCAAACAATTCCAAAAGTTTCACACATTTTTCCTTTCAATTGTATATATGTTTATACTTTGTTTGCATATTATTTCCACTTCAATTACCTTGGATATTGAATCACAAGCACAGAAAGCTAAAAAACATTTTTACTCTGGCAGACTTCCAAATGTTGGTCTGATTGAGCAGTTTATCAAAACAGAACCCAGAAAAAATATTCTTTAACACGGACTTCTTGTCTTTACTTATTTCCTCTTGACCTAACCATAACCTTATGTTTGATTTAGTACCAGTTTGTTAATGTTCTTTAATTCATTTAAGTGTTTTTAAAACCACACCCATTAAATAATATCAGAATCACCTTACAGTTTCAAGTATGCATTTTATGACATTAAATATTGAACTTACATTAAAATTTAGCTTACTGTATGACAAATGTATTGCTATGTGATTTTGGAATACCTACTGACCAAACAGCATTAAGGCATATGAATTATATTTTTCTCTGGTAAAATCAGACCTTTAACTATATCTTAGTCATATGGCAACATTAGTTCCTAATCCTGAAGATTAGTAATTTCTTTAGGGTAGAAGTATTTCCATTAATTTCTTTTAACAGCATTTGAGATTACCTAGTGTTCACATTACAGAAGTTGCATGATAAGAATACACAAAAGGATCAGTTGTGTATCTTTAACACCAAGCCACTATTTATTGTCCTGTGACCATAAATTTCAAGTCTCATAGGACTCAACTGAAAATAAATGTCACTTCTATTTGAAAATAAGCATACTTATACTTGTGTGTTAGCTTTCTAAATTGTGCACTATAAGGTTTTTCTCCTTTAATGTGAAGTATGAGATTTCATGCCACTTCTTAAACCCAAAAGAAAAAATGTATTAAATGACCTTTAAATTAGGAGAGTACTAAGGGTTAGTTTCACACAAATGTATAACATTGGCTTCTACAGGAGAATAAGAAGAATAAGAAGAAAAACACAAGCAGTTAATACCATCACTGTTATATCATGGCTAAATTCTTATCATATAATTGGAAAAATAAAACTTGGTCTTCAATCCCCATTTGTCCTTATTCATCGGACAATGATATAGACATACACATACAGACACCTATGATGATTTTCTCATTTTTCTTTTCTCATGATATTTTATTTGCTACAAGTTGCAGTGGAATTTGAACTTTAAATCTGTCTTGTCTGTGTCCTACAGTACTAAGCTGAGAAGCACGGTGCTTATCAGTCTAATGGCTTCCGTAAATGTCATTATTCTCAAAGGAAAAGCATCACCTTTTTGGGTCTTTGATATATCAATAAATAATAAATTTGCTTTCCACAGTAGGATATACTGTGCTCTTAGGATGATTTGTTGTATTCATACCCCAACCTTTCTCGAACGCATTTCTAATCTCATTGTGACTAAAATAAATGTTTACATTTAAGGTGGAACTGGTTATAAATTGACATTTCAGATTTGGAAAATAGATGTTTAGGAGAAATGCTAGTATTAACTGCACCAGGTACTTGGGGGATCGAATGACACTCACTTCCTTAAAAGCCTATAATTGTTTTCACATTTGTTACATCGACAGAAACATTTTGTATGTTTTTGTATAACATACTTTTATGTTTTTATGTTTAGGATTGATTTCAGTGGGCTGCCCTATGCGCAACAAATGCTACAAAATTTGGCGAATTGCGGTTTGTGAGTTTTTACTGCGAGTTTTGCATCATTTGTTACGCATTTTTGCATGTAGCAAAATGCGTGCTTGCTTTCACATTCGGGATGCTGTTAATAAATAATAGCATCATAAACATGTGATGTTTGTAATAGATCACTGTGACCTTTACCCTCTTTCTCCTGATGCATGATGGGAGAGGAGGAGCTGTACCAGGAAGTCACACAGTGTGTGAGGGAAACTGGAAGCAGACACATGAGGCTCAGAAGGGATTACATCTGATAAGGACAGAAGCTGTTTGGATTAAGACTCCTCCATGTAAGAATGCCATAATGTTCTGAGTAATAAACCTTTCTCTGGTTAAGTAGTACATTGGCCTGTGTGTGTAACTTGCTGAGCAGATACTGGCAGCATTGCTAGCAGCACCTGAGAGACACAGAGCGTCCAGGGGACATAACAAAACACAACACCAGTTTTCCAGTCTAGGAAAGCGCAGTTGTGTATGGAGCCTCACTGCAAAACCATCCTAGTGCTAACAATGCACCTTTAAGACCCTCCCACAGTACAATTTGGCCACACCCACCATTTGATGTGGCCACCTGTACTCTTTGCTGTCTTTCTCTTTCTCTCTGTAAACTCTATGCTCTCTCTCTCTCTATCTCTCTCTCTCTCTGTACTCAATGCTGTCTCTCCTTCTCCTCTCTCTCACTCCACAACACCCACCGAGTGTATTAGTACAAACTTGCAGAAATGGCTTATATTGCTTCTTTTACTAATACACCCAGCCACCCAGCTTTTCTGCAAAGAGCTTGGTTCTTTGATTTTTCTCTTTCCTCCTCCCTCCTTTTCCAGTTCAAGCATGCAGCCTTCTCAATGCAAGGAGAAGAAGTGTTGGGGGAGATACATCAGGGCAAGAGGCTTAAATCAGTATCTCCTGTCTGTGTATTTAGGGGTCACAGTGGACACTGACAATATGTTACAATGTGTGACAATAGATGGCATCGGTAGGTGGGTTTAATAACACACTTGTGGGTGGATACTGGAAAGGTGGGTGAGAGGAATCTCTTGATCTACTGGGCAGGTTTTCTTGAGGACACAATGGTGTGATTCAGTGAAGTCAGAGGCTGCAGCACTTCTTCACTATACTAACAGCTCTGCCGTCCTGCAGTTTTCTTGGAATGGATTACAGGAAGACACGGATGAGCTTTCTGTTCAAGAAACTGGTGGCTGATATGAGGTTTGCTCCAGAAGATAGGGAGAGCTTTATCATTACTGCAATAGAGGTACATTATTGCAATACTGTTACACAGAGATGCAGTACTTTAGAAAAAAAGTTGAACTCAGCCTTTAAGACTACAGAATGATTAACATTTGTGGCAAATAGGACAGGGAATGGGTCTGAGTAGTTTATCAAAAGAAAACTTGTGAGGGCTGACACCACTTAGTTCACAAAAATGTTGTTAGTTAACAGCCACAAACATTGCTTAGAAACCAAGTGCATATTTAGCAGATCATTGGGTATTTTCCTATACTTAAAAGGGGATTTAAAGGAATAAAACTATTTTCTATTCGCCAAAACAAAGCCTGCTCTTTATAGAGCTCAGTTGCATCTTTGACAACTTGTCATCCAAATGCTGTATATAAACCTGGACTTTCAGCAGTTAAAACAAGCTCAACTTGGTATCATTTTTTTTACTAGCAACTGACTTTTTGGCAAAAGTATACTGAGTGGCTGTAGAGCCATCCGATCACTTTTATTGCACTGACAAATATGCCACCTGCCATGGTTCCTGGGCTTGCCCATTCCTCTGGGGAGCCCAAGACCATGGTAAAAAGTCTCAGGGTAAAGAGAAGAAGCAGGCTGAGAATCACCATTCCCTGATCTGCTCTGTGATCACTGAACCCGGACGTGCTCAATCCTGATTTCTGGTTTCAGAGCTGTCAAACTCTTGACTGAAAAAGTTAATCAATGACCATTGTGTGCTTGATCAGTTGGAGTGGAGGGTAGGGGAGAAAATAGTTATTTAATATTCCTAACTGAAAATATAAAATATAAATATATGATAAACAAGTGCACAAATATAATGCTACATAAAAATTGTAATGGCCCCCTTTTTATTCTATCAGGTATCTGCTTTATAAAATCCAGTATATACAGTAATTGTTTGGGGTTTTAATACATTTTTGTAGCAAAAATACAGATTTTAACATGTGTGTGAAAAATGAAAACATTGCCCTGGATATAAATTGGTTAATAACTTAAGTTAGCCAATAATGTTTAATGCATATGGCTGGTTTGGCCAACATGCGTCAAATCTCAGTGTTTTCACATGCCTGAAAGGCACAGGTTCAGCATCTATCCCCCCTGTCAGCAGCCTGTCAAAATGTATGACAGGATGAAATATGTGGTGGCTACTATTCTGAATTATGGGAAAATGTCTATGAACTGGTAAAACCCCAAATGCAAGTACGGCTTGGTAAAACACCCATCCACATTCAGCCACCACATATTTCAGCCTGTCATAGATTTTGACTGGCTGCTGGCAGTGGGATTGGACAATTTACTTTTGCTTCCCAGGCACCCAAAAACACAGAGCTTTGACATACATGTCCCAAACCACCCTTTAGTCATATAGCATAAAGGGTATCCCTGAAACTCCAGACTTTTAGCTGATAAATTTGTTAACTTAATGGCCGCCTTCTGTAATTGCTTGTGCATCAGCACTGAACTTATTGAGAGAGAAGGAGAGAGAGATAGCACTAGGAGCCATTCAGGCTCTGATGCATGTTGAAACAAAACATGTTGACAGGAGAAGAAAACAGATAGAACAGAGGGAACATTTCATCAGTAAGTTTCAGGTCCTTCCACTTTGGAGGCTTGTTTGTGACCCAGCTGTTAGGCTGTTGCAGTGAAAGTTGAGCACCCTGGTATAGGCTTTATTGTCTGGTTACTCACTGTTCTGACTCAGAACAAGTATACAGATCAGAATAGTTCACTTTCCCTAGAATGTTTTACCTACTTGCTTAATCCAGGTCAACGCCTCAAAAAATAATGAAGCCAGCAATACAGAAGTCAGGAAATTTTAAAAGGAAGTCCCCAGTGGTAGCCTTAGTATTTCTCTCAGTACTGGTTCCTTTTATGCATTAGGGATTTGCATTATACATGTATAGACCCAGAGATTGGGACTATATTTTGCACTACTATTTTTACCAGTCTCTTAATGCAATAAAGGCTCCATTTATCACCGGCATTTAGTATCACCACATTTCATTGAAATAAGATTGGATGGAGCAGTACAAAAAAATAAGCAACTTGCAGCCATGCACATATGACTGTAATTGATCATATGCTGAGCCCTATGGTTTCCATATGTTATAACACTTAAATCCTAAAAGAGAGTCTTAATTTCCTGTCACCTACTAAATATCTGTTATAAAGTTTTAAAGAAGATACTGCTCAAACGGTGACAGTATTTGGGCAGGTATTGTTGACAGTGACAAATAAATTGCAGCTTGTGTGTGCTTCAATTATCTAGCAACCTTCAAGTTCTGTTTCTAGGTTTCAGTGGAATGGCTGCTATATTATCCACTGATATTACATGTCATCATGAAGGCTGCTTGATTAATTACATGGCTACAATTGCACATTAATTAAGTAGGGGAAAAAGGAGCAAATTTTGATGAATGGGAATATCCGTATGCAACTAAAAAAAAAAAAAAAATTTCCCAAACAAAAAAATGTAATTACAGTGTTTTGACAGCCATTTGGAAACTAAACATTGTATCAACTGTGCACTTGTGATATTATAACAATTAAGAACATTTACCCGCAAGGCTGCAAATGATCCCTGTAGAGCTGTAAACCATCAAAAATTTAAGCTGTGGAGTAACAAATTATTACTGGGCAAACATTGTGGGAAGCCTTCCAGATTTATACATCTTAAGGAGTAACCCTAGGTAACTAGTATAATTCGTTTAGGAATCGATTTAGAGAAAACATTGAAATTATGTTAGGAAATTAAAGTGTCAGGAAAATAAATGTTTGTGTTATTATTCTTAAAAGTAAAGTCCATTTTCTAGGTGCATAATCTTTTCACAAGGCATATTTTTGTTTTTAGCAAATTCCTTGTTGAGCCTGCTGTTTCCATGTATATACTGATTATAAGTGGCTAGGCTATTGCAGCCAAATGCAGTTTGCTGCATTGCCACGTTTGGCTCCCAGGTTTTGCCAGATACCATTTATGAGGCCTAGAGATGGGAAGACCTGGAAAAATTTAAACATTTGGCAAAAAAACATGTTTTGTTTTTTCTGTAAAAATTTGAAAAAAGTGTGGAATATGTTATTTTAAAGTGATACGTAATATATCTATGAAATGGTATTCAAACTACCCTCCCCCCCCCCCAAAAAAAAAAAACACCACCTGCAAGACAAAGGCTTATTGAGCTAGTATGCATAGCATACTAGCTCATTATGTAATACTCACCTCAGATCGAAGCCCCCGCAGCCGTCCTCATACACGGCTCCCGGGGGTTACTTCCGGGTATTGCAGCTCCAGCACTGTGATTGGCATGCATGCGGGAACCACCAGTCATGGCACGATCGCCATTTTTAAGTGTGCCTGCACCGTAGACATTGGCGCCTGTCATTATTGTAAATATCTCCTAAACCATGGAGGTTTAGGAGATATTTCGAGCACCTACAGGTAAGCCTTAATCTAGGCTTACCTGTAGGTAAAAGTGGTTGTACAGGGTGTACAACCACTTTAAGACCTTAATAAAAGATTTTTGCGACTTTATGTAAAGTTCTCTCAACTAAAGACAAGCAACTGAAGAAGAAAAATCACTGCTCCAGGTGGGTCTGCTATGCAATCACAGGCTAGCTTAGGATACCGAGGGTGCTGGCAGTGCACTAGGCAAGCATAGAAAAATGGATGAAAGATGGATAGCCGCACTCCAAAAACCGTTCAGGTTGTCTTTATTGAAAAAACAGCAAATACATCACAGGGTTACAGCAATAGAGACATGGGAACAGCCGACGCATTTCGTACTGGATTAGTGCTTATTCATGGCACCATGAATAAGCACTAATCCAGTGCGAAACGTGTCGGCTGTTCCCATGTCTACATTGCTGTAACCCTGTGATGTATTTGCTGTTTTTTCAATAAAGACAACCTCAATGGTTTTTGGAGTGCGGCTATCCATCTTTCATCCATTTTGAAGACAAGCAACTCCTGAAATACAGTTCAAGTAACACTGTACATCTCAATTCAGTTCTCAAACAGTAGACACTACAGGGGATGGCTCCAGTTTATTTTATTTGTGGGCTCCTTCTTGTAAATTCCACATTTGGGTAATTGTTGGGATACAGTACATGATAGATTTTGTCTTAAGGTTTTAATTGACAGGTACATTAGGATACATTTGTCTGACAAATTAGTTTATCTTTACAACCTTTAAATTATTCTTATTAATGTTACAGCATAATGTTTACGTATGCTAGTTATTTTTATTCTCAGAAAAGAGGGGTGGCTATGGGTACTAAATTTGCACCTAGCATCGCCAACCTCTTTATGGCTGAATGGGAGGATAAGGTCATTTTTAAGGACAAAAGAGCTGAGTTAATACTTCATAAACGTTTTATTGATGATTTATTTTTTATTTGAGCGGGCTCAGCAGACTCCTTACATGACTTTTTAAACACTCTTTTTTTAATTTTTAATTTTTAATTTTTTGGATGTGAACATCTACTGGCAAGGATCAAATTTGGGAACTAAGGTGTTCTTCAAACCTACAGATAGAAACAGCTATTTAGCTACTATCAGCGGTCACCATCCTCTCCGGATTAAAAATTTCCCCAAGGGACAAATAATGAGAGTGAAGAGGAACTGTTCTGAAGAAGTAAACTTCTTGACACAATCTAAAATTCTCACATGAAACAATATTAAGATAGGTTACAAGGGCCACAACATGTCTCTACATTTCAAATTGAAGCACAATCAGGACCCTTCCGGTCTGCAGTTTTGGGGGGTTGAGCACCTAGCACAAAGCTGGATGGGTTCCCATAGAGTCCGAGAGCTATCTGAACGCAAACGCACTGGATCTTTCTAACAGAAGCATTGGCCCCAAAAGGCCTCAATATTAAATTAGGCATCAATTGTTTTATTAGTGACACTTGATTTTAGATGTATTTACATTTTAGATATATTTATTATACACTTATGCCATCCTTTTTTTCCTCCTTCTTTTTTATCCTCATCAAACCCTTCCAATCATCATATCAGGTGATACCTATTTTGCATGGTACAGTAAGATTAATTGATAGTTCCATAGTATGAGTTTATTGATAGATCCAAGTAAACAATATACATATATAGATGGGATCAGCCACTCAGTACTGTATGACATACAGGGGTAGGAGGGCTCAGCCGCCATGATTGAGGATGAATGGTTTAACATTATGATAAACAAACTTGATTTTATAAGTTTCATATGTCATCATTTTGATGCATTAATTTCTGTGGTTGTTATATTTATTGGTATTTGTATTGACATTGCTTAATATAGCGTGTTTTCTAATTATCTATAATTATTTGTAATCCTTTTATGTGTTCAATTATATTTTATGTGTATATTTAACACATAGTTTTATGGATTTTAATGTATTAGTTTATTCATATTTTTAATATCTTTAATGTACTTTTATTATATATGCCCGTGTTTTAAGTGTGAAGTCAGGGATGCTTCTGTTGTCATATCTATGAATGCGCCCGCACTACACTAGCATTGCATTACTAGAGCCGTTCAGCCTGGCAGTAGCTTCAGAGTATTCACTGTGGCTGTGTGGACAGAGACGGCTCCGCTAACTTCTGCCCACAGCCTGGCGAGATCCTCAATGGCGCGAGTGCGCCTGTGCAGGAAAGACGCCAGCGGCGCCGTGAAATAGGTGGGTGTAGTGAATATGCAGGGCTATTTAACTGGCCAGCGATAGGTTGTGTCAGCCAATGACGAAATGCGTCATGGAGTGACCATTATCGTACGACCAGATGCACTGTGAAACTTCCAGATTAGAAACAGGAAAAGCCAGCTAAAGCATCTTTTTCTGTGATGACGATTGGAGACAGGATACAGGCACAGTAACGTTTTTTGTCATGCTTGACATTGTTTACCTTGTGGTACGCATATTTTATAAGCGGACCTGTGGGGTTGAATAAACTTTGCTTAAATGGTATCACACTATATGAGTTTATTTTCCTTATATGCAATCATGATTGGGACCAAAACAATCTAACTGGAGGAAAGTGCAATCCTAGGACAGATGCAGTTGTGTATTCAAGGCTTATTTTATTCTTCGGTTCGGTGAGTGCATTCCCAAAAGGGGAGAACATCCCCCCACATGGTGAAACACCCCCCTTGGTGTTAAGGAGCACTTTTTTAGGAAGACACCAATTAACTACTCTCTGTCCACCTGCACCATTATTGAACTTTATAGTTTTCCAACTTTTGTTTGGAAATAGCGCTGCTGCAGCATTTACTGGACTGTGGGACTTTCATGGGAGTTTTTTTCCTTTATTTACTGCCTTATTTGATGTGTACAATTTTTTAAGCTGCTGCTCTTTGTAGAATATTGCTGTCTGATTTCCTTCTGTCAATCTTCTTTTGCTTACTCCTGTGCACTGAGCAGTGCTTTAATTGAAGGAAGGGCGCCATTAGCACTCCATACAGATAATGTTTACGTATAGTCTGGTAAATATTTTTTTTCTTTTCCTCCTCTCAGTAAATTGCATTTAATGCATGAAGGTAAAAAACCTTCTGTGTGCATCAGCCCAGCCCCCAAATACTTACCTGAGCCCCCTCTCGATCGAGTGAACTCCATGAGAGACTTGGACCTCAGGAGACTCCAAATTGGGTTTCGTCTGCAATGGGATTGGAGCCATGCTGTAAATTTCAGCCAGTGAGTCAATCAGAAAATTGAGGGAACAAAGCTTAGCCGTGGCACTGAATGTGAATGGACATACAGAGGCTTTGCTCTGTATGCTGTGGGGGCATACGGCAGAAGGGAGGGGTCATGGGCACCGGCGTGGGACCAGAGAAGAGGAGTATCTGGACTGTTCTGTGCAAAACTACTTCACATAGAAAGTAAGTATAACATGTTTGTTATTTTAGAAAAAAAAAATGAAACTTTAGTATTACTTTTAAGCTACAACAGAAATTACATTCAAGTAAGAATAATTGAAAGTGTACACAATGAAAATATGCTATACTTCCCTTTAACAACCTGACATAAATCCTGCCTACCTAGTCCCTACAAAATATAGGTTTTATAGGTCTCCCTAGGAGATATTGTTTAAAGAAATGGACCTCGACTTCACACTGATCTAAGAGTCTGTTTAAAACCTGCTATCAAAGATATATAGTGGATGAGTGTAATCAGGGAACTGCTGTGTTAAGTGACAGGGCTCTGATATCTCTGTGTCACTGCGATTAAATATACGATACATCAGAGTTTTCCATTTCCCATTTATAGGAGTTTTCCTTCTGAATCAGAATGAAACAGAAAATAATCAATGAAGATCTCAGAGGAGAAGAGGCAGATTTCATCAGATAAAAATGTGCATACTCTCATCTGTTAAAATGCTTAAGATCTCTTGCTGATGTACCATAATTATGCATATTAACAAACATACTCCAGGGAAATTTAACCCCATATAAAATTAATGTACCATCATCAACTCACCCACTTTACTTTTTTTTTCAGAATACTTGTGAGCAATTTAAAAGCAACCTATTTGTTCCTTGAATTTAATATATGTTTTATTGCTTATGATAGAGGTTGTAATAAGAAAGGTTATTAAGGTACATATTTGTATTTATTGTTATAGTTTGACTCTAATTAGATTCCTGTGTTTTTAATATGAGATGACTGTCTTCATTTATATACATTATTTGTTTATCTGTGTCTGTTTATATGTCCCTTTCTTATGTCTGTGCATGTCTAGTTACCCAACGTAACATGTTATGTAACAGGCTTGACATATAAGCTCCTTTCGATTTGTAAAGCCTCTATATAATACCATCTAAATGTAAGAACATTTGTGTAGTGCATAGGCATACCCAGGGATTTGTATCAATAACGTGATATTTTTTAAACAATCACTTTCTTTTCAATTAGTTTTTATTGGTTCAGAAAGTAGTAGTTACAATATTGCAAAAGTCAACATAAAATTCCACAGTTGGTTATGCAATACCGATAACATAGTAAATGGCAAAAACAGAAGTGGATGCAATCCACATACATACAAAATACAAACTGTTATATGACCTACCAAAAACTCCCAACATACACTTATCAGTAGGAGGGGCTGCACGTCCTACTGCTAAATGTGGACATCACAACCCCAAACTTAGCAAGAAAAAAAAATGTTGGGAGACAGCATGTACAGTATGTTACAAGATTCAAAATACATGCCACTTCAACAGACAGCCATTAATTTCAATAAAAGCATATTTAATATTAGAGATTCCTCTAAACCGATACCAAATTGCGCTTCTCGAATATTATCAGATATTGAACCAAAACGCAAATAAAGGGTACAGGAGCAATTACCTAAGGAAGGGGGGAATCCATTAAAGCAAAGAAAAGGAGAATGTGGTAAAGGAAGAGTAATAAAGGAAGAAAAAGAAGACTAAAAGAAGGAAGAAGAGAGAAGACCTGAGTTATATAGCTATATCAAAATCGGTTGAGAAGCCTATCAACTGCTCAGTTATATATCCAGAAAAAGGGAATCAATATACAGTTTACAAGAGCAGGCCAATGACCTAATCTTGATACCTAGATGTCCAAGGATTCCATTGAGTGTAAAATTGTGCAACTGAGTTAGATTGATTTGCGAAGTATTTCTCGTAAGAGTTAAACAATCACTTTCAATCTTGTTTTGTTTTTCAAAAAATTGCAAGTCATTCGATTATCGCTGGTGAATTAACTATTATTCAATGAACTATCTCTTCTGCCTTTTTGTCATTTAAAATGATTGGATCAAACAGTTGGCCAGCATAAACAGTATATTTATATCTTGTTAAGTAGCTAATACATTATATACCGTATTTATCGGGGTATTGCGCGCACCCGCGTATAGCTCGCACCCCCAACCTAGAAGGGAGAATCCTGAAAAAATAAGAAAATACTTACAGTTTAGATGCCCCATGTCGGTGTCTTGCCCGGGTGTCCATCGGCGGCCTTGTCCGGTCCGGCATCCGTCTGCAGCATCGGTGGTGTCCTCTCCGCTTCTCCCGCGCTGTCTCCGAGTTGGATCCCCGCTTCCAGCGCTTAGTTTGAATGCCGCCGCCGACATATACCGAGCGCAGTACACTCGGGCACGCTCGACCACGCTCGGCTTCTCACGCATAAAGGCTAGGAGTGTGACCGCGAGTGAAGCTGAGCCTGGCCGAATGTACCCGAGTGTACTGCGCGTTGGCGTTCAAACTAAGTGCGGGAAGCGGGTATCGGCGTATTGGCTGCACCATCTACTAGCTTTCATGCTTTATGCAATTAGGGGCACCTTTATCAATCAGACAATGTGACTGTCACCAAAACTTTACTGGTGGAAAGTCAATCGTTGTCATTTAAAGCATATGCAACTGGGCGATTCATCTGCAGTGAAAGTTTACTGTATAAATATGCCCTTTTAGAGTGGTGTGGGAAATTTAAAATGTAAGTACATTCAGTCAAGGTGCACTTACCTAACCTTGCCTGGCACCACCATCTTAATTACCAATCACTCCTCCTTCCATCCAGTTGCTTAAGTAAGTATTTAGGCAGCTGCATCCCATTATTTTTACGCTTGCATCCTTACTACTTGCCAAGCTTTAGCAATGAACCCTAATAGAAATCTATTAGGCCTGCTGAGACTGGAGGTACTTGCATGAAAATGGCCCCATAGAATTCTAAATGGGCTAATTGCGCAGGTGTGGAAAGAGGTGAGAACGATTTTGACCACAAGATGTAAACAATATAACAGGCTTTACATATTACCAGGGAACACGACAGGGCTTTCAACTCTTCCCAACTTCATTTATATTGGCACTGGAGCAATTAGCAATTGTCATAAGAGTGTTTCAAAAATGAAGGGTATGCAAATAGATTCACTCAAAGAGAAGTTGTCCCTCTATGGAGATGACACATGTCACACTTACAAGATGCTTGTCCTTTGTTGCAGGCCTCACTCTGAATTAAAAATACATGTGGACACCAAGCTGGCATCCATATTAGCTGGAATAAATCCCTGCTGCTTCCTTGGACTCAGAAACAAGGGTGCCAGTGCCCAGTGCTCTTTGCAATTGGTAGAGCAGCTCAAATACTCAGAGATTCAAGCTAGTGGTGAGATATACAGTTATATTGGTCTTACTAGTTTGCTGTGCCTCCATCAGCTTAATGCCTAGTGTGCAGCTAGGTGTTCCTACAAATATTTATATTAATAGGGTGTTTTTCTAATTTCTTTCATTTTAGCTGGAGCTCCCCCTAGGTTGGTGCTCTGCAGTTTGTATATCCAGATTTATAAGGACAAATTGGCCACCCTAGATGTTTAGATCTACTATTGGGCCCCCATCTTGACCACTGCAGCTTTGTCCATCCCTGAGAAAACTCACTATTGTGCTTGGAGTCTAGTCAGAGGTTCCTGTGCATACACACAGCTGACTAGACCAGTAAACACTACTATAATGGTTTAGACACATGTCAGGCACAGGTTTATTAAACCACACCATCAGTCCCATTTTAAGCCACTATGGGATTCCAAATCTCCCCACTGCTCGCCATACATGGCATAAAAACTCTACACCAGTTAATGCCATGGAGGGCACTGCTGACATTCCTTGAACTCAACAGCACATTCCTATTTCCATAGAAAAAATCCATCTGGTTGCACACCAATACGTAAATAGCTCAAACTGTTTGCAAAGTATTTTGAATGTATCACCCCCCCCCCCCCCTCCTCAGAATTGTGACCTTTTCAACTGCTTACATTTATAAAACTGTGGAATCACCCCCATGTTAATTTATTAACGTGCCTAGCAACATTAGTCCCATATTTTTTTTTCAATATTGTACAAATGGCCATTGAGGGGATCTCTCAGCCTTTGGGCTGTTCTACTGACATACTGAACAAGAAAAAGTAAATCACATTCTCAGTATTGCAATTAAGGAAATTTAATATTAAATTCCCTGTTAATCACTTTAGTTCTAAAGTGTTACTAAAACCACAACAGTAAAATCAGTCTGTATATGCAGTATAGCATGCTTGTTATACTCACTGTGGAACTTGAGGGGTTGATCCTCTGCATTGTGTAAAAATGCTATTTTATCCTGTACGCACAGATCCTTCCCTCCTGCATTGTCTATCTAGGGAAG
Source organism: Rana kukunoris (assembly GCA_029574335.1). Lineage (NCBI taxonomy): Eukaryota > Metazoa > Chordata > Amphibia > Anura > Ranidae > Rana > Rana kukunoris. Next base: position 125,155,264 of record CM056053.1, read on the forward strand.
GCCAGCTAACACAGGCAGGGTAGCCAACCTGCACATGCTCAGTTGTGTATTTCATGCTGGAAAGAATTTACTTGCTCTCAGAGCTAGCCCGGGGCGTGTATACAGGCTGTAGTAAAAAAAATCGCCTCCTACCTGAACTCTCAGCACTGAAGAAACTGTGCAGTTTATCATGTAACCGTGGTATATAGATCATCCAAAAAGGCATATAGTGACAGTATTTTAATGTAAAAAGAAGATTTATAAGCTGTGGGTACTGTGGGGGGGGGGGGGCAGGTGAACAATTTTTTTATTACTGGGTTTCATAACACTTTAAACATATCACCTTTAATGATGTGTGCAAACTGAGGACATTTGTAGACTTCACACTTAAAGTTTCAAAAAACAATCCAGCTATGTTCTATTGTTTGGCCTGTTAGAATTGACTGTCACTAGGTGACAGATAATTGCCCAAAGAGTAGGCTCGATGTGATACTGTTCTAAAACCTCTCGACAGTACTTAAGAATATATATAATCTTCAAGAAGTATAGTAATGTAACATTCTATTATCTGTGCAAGTGAAAGGAGTCTGCGCTGTGAAAATAAATTGAGAAAGGGCACAAGGCTATGAAAATGGGTGTGGGAAAGGGGCACGGTAGGTGAAAAAGTGTTAGCTAAATAACAATGATACACCTAGACAGCAATAAACATCTCCAATTGGTAAACTGATGGTAACACATAAACGGCAAAGTATAGTCCAGGAAAGACAAAACTAATTTAGGAAGTCCAGTACTGGAAAATAAAGATACAAATAAAAATAACAGTAAAAATTCCTCAAGGAAGGGAACAGATGAGGAGAGACCCAGCAGCCAATTCTGTGAAAGAAGTCGAGCCGTCACCCAAGAATAACACGCACACCTCAGGTGGTCCCAGCAGCTCACCTCATGGCTACCAGATATAGCCTAGCCAGCTGCTTTCACGTGGAGTCCAAATGAAGGTAGAATGTTCTTAAAGTCCCGGGATCAGGCACCACATACGGGGAGAGGATACACAACAATATATAGTGTGATACTGATATAAAGGGGAGCCAAAAACGCCTGCACTCTATGCACTTACATAAAGTAAAGGTACAAGGGCTTATCTCCACGAGCGGCGAGCTCGTCAGTGTCCTCCTTTTCCTCTCACTGGGGGTCCGCTTGGTCTTAGGCTGATGGTGCTCAGAGGCTCGGTTGATATCACAGAAAACAAAAAAGGTGGTACATCGCGTAATCCAGTAAAAAGGATTTATTTAAAACAACTTAAAAACACTCACATAGACGATAAAGGAACGAATACAGCATCCACCAGTGGCGAACTTCGGTTGTCCAGCGCTCCAATCCCGACGCGTATCATCACACCACGTGACTTCATCGTGACGTGACTTCACCACGTGCTACCTACCCACGTGGTACCTACCGGAGCATGATGGGACTGCGACGTCACAAGACAGGCCTATATAACTCGCTGCGAGCCACGCGCCAGCCATAACAGCGGAAGGAAGCATTGCGTCAACATCTGGAGAAGAGAAGAAGAAGACGTCACAGAAGAGGGGACTCGCCGCCGCAAGTAATTGAGCTAACACACGAAGATAGCGGCGGCGAGTCCTGAAGAAGAAGAAGACCCCCGGCGAGCGGAGAAGACCCCCGGAGAGTGGAGAAGACCCCCGGAGAGCCGGAGAAGACCCTGGAGAGTGGGAGAAGACCCCGGAGAGTGGGAGAAGACCCCCCCGCCGCCGAAGATGTCGAAGGAAGCCCGCCGGGTGGTGGGCGCTTTTATCAAGGCGCCCCCCCCCCCGTCGGCAGAAGAGAACCAGACGGCGGCGAAGAACAGCGGCACCCACCCCCCCACAGAATGTTTCCCATACTCATTCACTTAGGGTGGGGGGCCGGTATCTGGGGGCCCCCTTATTAAAGGGGGCTTCCATATTCCGATAAGCCTCCCGCCCGCATACCCCGACAACCAACGGCCAGGGTTGTCGGGAAGGGGCCCTGTCCTCATCAACATGGGGACAGGGTGCTCTGGGGTGGGGGGCCACAGTGCGCCCCCTGCCCCAGAGCACCTGACCCCCCCATGTTGAGGGCATGCTGCCCGGTACGGCTCAGGCGGGGGGGGGGCGCTCGCTCGCCCCCACTCCCTTCCTGACCGGCCGGCCGGCGTGCTTTGGATACAGGTCTGGTATGGATTGTGGGGGGACCCCCACGCCGTTTTTTCGGCATAGGGGGGGTCTCCTTACAACCCATACCAGACCTAAGGGCCCGTTATGCTCCTGAGGGGGGAACCCATGCTGGATTTTTATTTAAAATCCGGCGGGGACTTCCTTCTCAGGATTCATAACAAACTCCGCCCACGTGTAGAATTGGCGGGAATCTGCGTCGGATACCCGTCGCTTCTATGACGGCTTTGTCTCCATCGCGGCAAGCCAGCTCGGCGCTGGCTCCCGCGATGGGGCTCGCAAGTGCTCAATCTCGCCGAGAAAGGGAGCGAGATTGACACAATATCGCGGTCAACCACTGTACCTTTGATCATCATTTGTTTATCACCATAACATCTTTGATGCCGCGTACACACGATTGGATATTCCGACAACAAAACTGTGGATTTTTTTTCTGGCGGAATGTTGGATTAAACTTGTCTTGCATACACACGGTCACACAAATGTTGTCAGGAATTCCGATCGCCAAGAACGCGGTTACGTACAACACTATGACGAGCCGAGAAAATGAACTTCAATGATTCCAAGAATGCGTTGAATTGATTTTGAGCATGCGTAGGGTTTTTGTGTATTGGAATTTTATACAGACTTTTGAAATTTCCGACAGGAACTTTTGCAGTTGGAAAATCAGAGAACCAGCTCTCAAACATTTGTTGTCGGAAATTCTGACAGCAAACGTCCGATGGAGCATACACAGGGTCAGAATATCCGATCAAAAGCTCACATTGAACATTTGTTGTGAGAAAGTCTGATCATGTGTATGCAGGATAACAGTTTTTGAATACACTATGCATGTTGTTGTACTAGTGGCCTTTACAAAGTCACTGGGGCAAGGATTCAAAATGTACCTATTGTCAATATACAAAGTAGAGTAAAAAAGGCAGGGGTCAAGAGTATCTAATGTACTGTATAATATAGTGTATAGAGTTTAGTACATATTGACAAATATTTAATAGACAACGCAGTGTATGAAGGAAATTGACCAGAAGTATGCAACATACAACCTAGCACATATAGCACAACTTAGCACAACCTAGCACATATAGTGCTAGGGTCAACTATATGTAGCATACATTAAAGCTTACAGCGTTTAATGGCCAGAAGTATGAAAAATACATCACAGTGCAGAGCATGTAGCATTTAGGAGTTTGTAACATACATCACAGCAACCAGGGTTAGCAATCAAGAGTATTTCACATATAGCACAGTGCACAGAATGTAGAAGTCATGAGCATGTAATATACAGCACTCTGGCCAGGAGTGTGTGCAGCACAGCATACAGCAAGCAGTGGTAATAAGAATCAGAAGAGTGTAACACACAGTACCATGCACATTGTGCAGTGGTCATAAAGTGTATTTACCCTTCTATGGGTGATATTTGGAGAACAAAAAAAAAACGGTTCTGATAGTGAGCGGAAAGAAGAATGGTCGCATTGATGTTTAGTTGGAGGAAGAATACCCTGTATATTGGTGTCAGAGTAAAAATGCCCCAACATTGGTGTAAGTAGGATAAATGCTGTGCTTTACATTAGTGTTAGTTGGAGGAAGAGTGACCCTCAGATTGGTGAACTAGTAGGAAAGCATCATAATTGGTGTTAGTTGGTTTGACATAAGAGATAAGAAGAGATACTCTACACCCGGTGCTTCCAGCTTTAACTTTAGCAGGAGACCTATAGAGTGGGAAATACATTCAACACCTAGGGCCAGATTCAGAACGTATTTACGTTGGCGTATCTAAAGACTAGCTAAGAATAGCCGGCGTATCTTTTTTCTGTATTCAGAAAACAAGATACGCCGGAATTCAGCTACGATACGAGCGGTGTAAGTCTGTTACACCGTCGTATATTAGTTGCATATTTATGCTGGCCGCTAAGTGGCGCTTCCGTAGATTTACACGTCGAATATGTAAATTAGGGAGATACGCCGATTCACTAATGTACTTGCGGCCGGGCGTCGTAGTTTACGTCATTTGCGTAAGCGTTAGTCTGGCGTAAAGTTACCCCTGCTATATGAGGCGCAGCCAATGTTAACTATGGACGTCGGGACAGCGTCGAATTGTATGTCGTTTACGTCATTTGAGTAAATCATTCGGGAATGTGGCTGTACGTAAGTTACGTTCACGTCGTTTACATTGACTACTTGTGACTTGATTTCACGCATGCACACTGGGATACGTCCACGGATGGCGCATGCGCCATTCAGAAAATACGTACATTGCATGGTGTCATGATTAATTTACATGAATCACGCCCCCTACATGACTAATTTGAATTTTGTGCCCTTACGCCGGCCACTTTATGCTACGCCGCTGCAAATTACGGAGCAAGTGCTTTCTGAATAAGGCACTTGGCCATAAAACTTGCGGAGGCGTAGCATAAAGAGCATATGCTACGCCGCCGGATAGATACACAATTGTATCTGAATCTGGCCCTGTATCTGAATCTGTATCTTCTAAGATTAGCAATGGCAGGCTCAAATGTTTCTCTTAGTACAAATTAATTTCCTTCCAGCCCAACCCTCACTCTAGTTGAGGCGCTGAGTATCCAGCCTCTACATGGTACTTGTGTATAAGACTGAAAATTCTTGTTAAATGATTCTGTTCAGCCTTGGTTTCTGCAAACTGTAGATAGAGGTAGTGGGACCTATAAAAATACCTTGGCATTCTGTTTGTCTGTTTATACTACAGCCAGCTGTAAAGATTTAGCCAGCAGGGAAGCCAGGAGTAGAAGATAAATGCCAGGTAAACTGTGTATTGGGTTAGCTGAAATACAGATTTTCCATGTTTGATTGTGATGTTTCTTTAAACCTAATTAATGTGCTTTTGTATTAATGATTTTCAACTAATCCATTAGAAATGCAAAAAGTGGTCACTGATTGAGATATTTATTTAATTGTTGCTCTAGTTATGAATATTCAATGGCATAGACTTTGTACAATTACGGCTGGAAAAAAATACAGAATGTTTGCTTTTAAGCACTTTTCTGTTTCCTGGTGCACTCTTTTTAGTTTCATGACCTTTCTGGCTGAGTGCTAGTCAGCTTATTACAAGTGATGGGAAACATTCCTTTGAGATTGGATTACAGTTTTCATCAGCATGAAGCTGTAAGGGGACTAATCAGTTAGACACAGTACTGAAAACAAATATTTTGTACTGATAAATCCCAGAAAATGTAGACTCTGCAGTCACTCAGGTTGATTAAGAAAGACTTCAACAACATTTGACTCTGTAATGATTGATATATGGTGATTTGTTCATGCTCATGTTTTTTTGGAATGCTCAGACTAACTGTGGTCTGTGACGTTAATAATCTTTGGGATGAAAATCCTACTGTTCATATTAAACATACAATACAAAAAAAACAGCAACATATAGAGACACACCAAAAGATGTAGGACTCTATTTTAAACGGAAGACGTAAAAAAATAAAAATAAATGGGGGAACAATAATTCTTGTTAAATATGGTGTTTGTGTTTGTATCCTTGTTAGTGAGATTTCCCTCTGCATCCAGGACAGCCCAAAAAAAGTTAAACACTTTAACGGATGTAGTGTTGGGAACTAGCTGATTGGATATAACATTAATGGGTTGATTACGTAGGGTCCACCTATGTGTATTTTAATCTCAGTATAAATACAGCTTTTCTGTGAAGTCATCAAAGGTTTGTTAGAGAACCTTATGAACAAACAGCATCATGAAGGCCAAGGAACACACCAGACATGTCAGGGATAAAGTTGTGGAGAAGTTTAAAGCAGGGTTACAGTACCTGTCACGAGAATGTGTTTCCAGCACGACAGTATCGCTCTGATTCTCGGCGACAGGGTGCCGACATCTCGCACTCGCTGGAATAGAAAAAGCACATTCCAGTGAGTGCGTCATAGAAGCGTCGGGGATCGGACTTGGATTCCCGCCAATTCTACACGCGGCGTTTGGTATGAATCATGAGGGGGAACTCCACGCCAAAATTTTAAATAAAAATCTGGCATGGGTTCCCCCCCAGGAGGCATACCAGGCCCTTAGGTCTGCTATGGATTATAAGGAGAACCCCTCCTACGCCGAAAAAATGGGGGGCTTATCGGAATCTGTGACGTCATTTTCCCCATCGCGGCAAGCCGGCTGGGGCACGTAGGTGGCCAATCTCGCCAAGAAAGGGAGCGAGATTGACACAATATCGCGGTCACCTACTGTAGGTTTTAAAAAAATATACTGTTCAATCCATCATCCAAAAATGGAAAGAGTATGGCACAACTAAAAACCTTCCTAAAAACCCCACCTAAACTGACAGTCTGGACAAGGAGAGCATTAATCAAAGAAGCAGACAAGAGGTCTATGGTAATTCTGGAGAAGCTTCAGAGATCCACAGCTCAGTTTGGAGAATCTGCCCACAGGACAACTATTAGTTGTGCACTCCACAAATCTGGCCTTTATAAAAGAGTGGCAAGAAAGCCATTGTTGAAAGAAAGCCATAAGAAGTCCTGTTTGGAGTTTGTGAGAAGCCATGTGTGGGACACGGCAATTATGTGGAAGAATGTGCTCTGGTCAGATGAGACCAAAATTAAACCTTTTGTCAGGCAAGCCAGGTTAGAAACTGGTGACTAGATCAGGTACATTAATGATAGCATAATCAAGGTTAGGGTTCAGGACTGAGTCAGTGGTGTATACGCAGGTCAGGAACAGAAGGAGAAGTCAGATGCACTGTCTAGGTGCAGTAGAGGTCAGTAGTGTGTAGTACTGTAGGTCACAAAGGCACACATCTCAGATTCACAGATAATGCTGCAGGTGACTAATTTAAATAGCCCATTTGACTCCAATGTTAGCAACAGGTGCACATGCACATCCTTGTGCACACATGCATGTATGTTCCCCTATGCACAGCCAAGTACAACCATTGATATGAGGCTATGAGCCAGCCTGCACCTTCGCATAGATGCTTGCACAGATGTGCCATTCTGCATACTGACATGACCTTGACAGTAAGTGCTCGGTGATGTCTAAGTGTCTACAGGAAAGTTTGTATTGGTTCTGTTGCGCTCTTATGAAGACAGCTTAAATGCAGTAAAGGATGTGTTTTGTTTTTCCTACCATAGTATTAGGAATATGAATACAGCTAATAGAGAACATTACATAAGGGAAAGTTTAGATACTTGTTGCTTCACCAATTTAACACAACAAGCTTACTTTTCTAGACTTGCTAACTACAATTTATATTTTCTATTGACTAATAATGTGCTGCAATGTGGGTTATTTTTATGTTAGTGTAAACCGTGTTTTTTGTCCTACTTAAAACTGTCTTCTTCGACTGAGACTCGAGGATACCAACACAGCTGCTAACAGTCAATTTTTTCCACATCCATCCCATGCAATCATTATTCATCACCAAAGGGATATCATATATCCCGCTAAAGTAAATTTGACAGTATATACATTGTAATTATTACTTATGCCAGTCAAATAAACGCAATAAGATAAATTATACTATTATTCTATTCATATACTAAAACAGTAGAAAACAATAACATAAGGATAAATAGGATATTTGGAGCCTGTTTGCAGCCTAAGTCTTTGTTTGCATGGTTTGTATACTTTTCTGCTTTAATGTCCTCAATATGACCTGATAAATTATTTCAGTGCTGTATAAACTTCCTGGAAAACTAAAGGAAGTAAGAGGACATAGAACTGTAGATAACATTACACAATTAATGTTCTGTGGTGGTCAAATGCCTACAGTTTATATATTAATTTACAATTGTTGCCATTTTGATAACTGTGTGTCATTAGAAAAAAAAAACTGAACTTGACTTTCAAATCCATGTTGATGAAAATTTAAATTGGACCCAATACAATTCCATAGTAAAAGTCAAGTTTCAATATCATCTTTTAACTATGCCCTTTATTTAAATAAAAGCAAGCTGCCTGCCTTATATACAATTACACACAAATATCTTACAATTTTTTACATCATTTTGGGTTAGCAAAGTTTTTTCCATAAACTAAAAAGAAAAAAATATAAAAATAAAAAAAAATAACAATGCTGTGTGACTAGGGAGCTGTGGTGGCTCAACGTGATTGGCACTGCGCTGACAAGCCATTCACCTCTGCAGCCAAGGGTTCGGATCCCGGTCTCGGCTACATGTGAATTGAGTTTGGTGGTCTCAGCCCGGCTCCCGGTGGGTGTGCTATGCAAGGTACGCCTGTGCTTAGTACGCCCACCCCCCCCCCACAAAAACCACCACACTTGCACGCACACGAAATTGGTTTAAAACACACGCACTTTGGCCATGCGGTCTCCTAAAAGAGAGGCGAAGGACCTACGGGGCTGGCTGGGTGGGCTAGGCCCCCTCACTCCCTCATAGGGGGAGTCCCTCTGCCCCATTGGGGTCCCGTTGGGCCCCAGTTGGGTTCCCAAGAGGAGCAGGTAGGGCGGGGTGAGTGGGAGGCCCCCCTTCACACCCGCCATTGCCACCAGGGGCATGGAGAAGGATGGCGATTGCCTCCGGGGGGAGGGTCTGCCTACTCCCAACTCTTGCAGTCCGGCTCCTCTCTCTCGAGTTCACGCACAAAAATACACTTTAAAAAAAAAAAAACAATGCTGTGTGACTGAATATGGGCATGATGGTGGCTATAAGAAAGTGAACAGGAACAAGTTTTATTGGGATAGAGTTTGCAGGTTGTTGTCACTTACAAAGAACTTTGTAAATTACCAGGAAAGCCTAGGAGACTGATGGAACCATACAAAGATGCAAAATCATTATATAGATTAATACTTTCATTATTGCATTAAAAAGCAAGTAGACATTCATATAAATCCCAATTGCTTTCATAGCAGAAATCCCACTTGTGGAACCTAAAAAATGAAATGCAGGGTAGCCATCCTGGCGGTATGATGTCCGATTTTTGAATCTCAAAGCGGTACATTGTTTTGCATAGAAATTTGGCGTTTTTTATTGTAGGCCTGTAATTCTTAGTAATAACTCACTTAAATTGTCCAAAGAAGAGTCTAGTAGACATCCCGGTATGATAAAGTTTGAAATATGAAATCATAAATTAAAATATAATAAATAACTATAAATAATTATAAAAAATATATAATAATAATAAAATGAATTCCCTCATAAATCACTATCGCTCAATTCTACTTTAGTTCTACAGTTCTAATTTACTATTGCTTTTGATGTAAAGGGACACTTTTTGGTTGCCATGGACAATCTTAAGTTTCCAGGCAGAAAGAACAATATATATAATATAAAGGTGCATGCAGGGCACTGGACAAAGCACTAGGTACAAAAGGGAGGTGAAATGATTTGATACAGTAATGTAATCTGTATGATTACAGTCAGAGCTTTTTTTCTCAGAAAAAAGGTGCAGGAACTCAACCACGACCCCGTTCAGATTTCACAAACAGTAGAAGGGTCTTAAAGGGGCATTAAATACCAGAATTGCACTACATACAGAGTGCAGAGTTCAGGGGGGTTACACACAGAGTGCAGAGCTGGCACTTGTAAACACAGAAACCAGACTTCTGTGTTTACAAGTGATTGTGGTGAGCAGGCACCAAAGGGTCTGAGCCAAAGGTGGTGGAACTGAGTTCCCCCAAGTTCCCCCAGAAAAAAAGCCCTGATTACAGTGTACTGTATGTGTAATGTTTTGTGTACTTTTTTAATTTGCTGCCGGGCTCTGTCCCCATTAGGGATGAGCTCCGCGTTCGATTCGAACGTATGTTCGACTCGAACATTGTCTGTTCGTACGTTCGACAAATTTCGAACAAAACGGGTCATTCGCGCCAAATTCGAGTGACGCGCAACGGCCCAAAATTCACTGCGGCATTGCGCGCTGATGATTGGCCAAACATGCACTATAACCCTGCATGCTTGGCCAATCACAGCGTGCTAAAAAAGGAGAGCCATAATTGCCCAAAGCCAGGGTGGCTTTGGCCAATTATGGCTCAGGGCTTTAGCACACGCCCCACACTATATAAGGCCGCCTGCTGAGCGGCCTTGTGTAGTGTGTTCCAGAGCTGAACAGAGATCAGTCAGAGAGACAGAGAGATTGTCTTTTTATATAGCTAGATAGAGCAGGCAGGCAGGCTAGTCAGTTTAGCTTATTTACAGTATGTAGAGGATATATAAAAATCCCTAGGAGTTGTACATATATTTATACACTGTATAGCTTAGCTAGATCAGTTCTTCCTAATTTACTGGCATGCAGGTGATTGTGCTATTTAAAGAAGTTATCACAGGTATAGACACCCAGCAGGTACAATATTTAAAGGAATTTTTCATTTTTTTTATTTAAGCATCAATAAAATCACTGCTCCTGGAGCAGTGATTTTGCTAATGCTTAAATTAAAAAAAGAAAAATTCCTTTAAATATTGTACCTGCTGGGTGTCTATAGTTTGCCTGTGAAAACATCTTTGAGAACCCGGGTCTTGCCCAAGGTAACATGTATCAATGGAAAAAAAGTTTTAAAAACGGTCGTTTTTTCAGGAGTCCTGCTCCTAAAAAAATGATGTTCTTTAAACTTTTTTCCATTGATACATGTTCCCTGGAGCAAGACCCGGGTTCTCAAAGGTGTTTTATGACAATGACTTGCATATTAGGCTTTAAAATGATCACTTTTGAATTTGAACGTTCGAGTCCCATAGACTGGGGTTCTAAATGTTCGTGCGAACGATCGGTCCGTTCGGCGGTTCTGGTGCGAACCGAACGCGGGGGTGTTCGGCTCATCCCTAGTCCCCATGCATCACAATGCTCAGAGGGAACGGAGCCCGGCACATAGAGTATCAAATGGAGGACACAGCCCGTAGCACAGCGGGGGGACATCACAGGATCCTGGTGACAAGGTAAGTATACTTCACCAGGATTCTGCAATGCAATCCCGAGTGTGATAGATAGATAGATAGATAGATAGATAGATAGATAGATAGATAGATAGATAGATAGATAGATAGATAGATAGATAGATAGATAGATAGATAGATAGATAGATAGATAAGATTTATTGTCATTGTAGAAACAAATTCACAATGAAATTACATGTCTACTCCACACATTATTCATACACAATTATCAACCATGCATTTACCACATAGGATTTATATCTAAAAGTATCCCCATATTATAAAAGTATAACAAGTGTCCTCATATAAAAAAAACTAAACAAGACAATAAAATAAGGCTATGTGACCTCCTTTCATTTAATTTCTGCATTAATAGCCTTAATATCCCTGGGAAAGAAGTTCTTTTTAAATCTTCGTCCTAGTTTTAATCACCCTAAAACGTCTCACAGATGGCAATAATTCAAAGAAATGACAACCAGGATGAGTTTGATCTCTCACTATTTTTCCTGATCTACAAAAGCCAATGAGTCTCATATATTTCATCTAGAGAAACAAGTTCACACCCTAGTTCGTGGCTCAGGGTTACTGCTAAAGACAAAAGTATTGATATTCAGTGTTCAGCCAGTAGACAACCTCTGTCCAAACACTGTACCTGACTGCTATACAGTAGTCCTGGGGCCAGATCAACATATCATTTGGAATTCGCTTGGTGCCTCCAACCTATTTTTAATGAGAGAGAAACAGGGAATAGGTAGGAAGATCAAAAATAAGTGCCCCTAGAACCCATGGGGTACCCGTTTCCCTCCTTCCCTTTTCTTTCTCCCTCTCTTCTTTTTCTTTTTAGATTTTTTTGTTGCACAAATCCTTTCTTTGTTGGGCCTTTATAGGTTCCAAATGAGCAACAGAGGCCTTGGCCATTTATTTATTTCACCCATCCCTAAAAGTTTTTTTTCCCCATGGCCTCTTGGCCAAATCTTTTATTTGGGTTACAAAATCCCTAGGATGCTAGCGGATTGGTAAACATGATATGAACTTGATTGCCCTGAAGTTGTTTCCTTACCATTTTCTGTGAAAATTCTCCTTTAACATTTCAAACGGTTGCTTAGCTCTCATTAATCCTCATACACTTTGCTCTAATCAAGTTTTACTGTGTTATATGATTGTTTATGTCCTAGCCCTAAATTTAGGGAGGATAGTGTGTATTGATACCTTTTATCGCCATTTTGGCAATGTAATGTTTCTACCTTTTCTACTAAGTAAATTTAAGAAAATAAAAAATGTGTGCCCCATCACCCATTTATACCATATGCGTTACGCTGTGTTGGGTAGTTTTGTCTAAGGTAGTCCTAATGTAGGTTGTCCTAATGTATGGACAAGGCAAATTGTGTCTTATGTTTTTAATTTGCTGCAGTGATGTGCACTGGAAAAAATGAAAACACGCACTATTTTTTTTCATTGCACCATGTTGCAATGCACTACACCTGCATTGCAATGCTCTACTGTGAATGAAATGTCACTTTGTGATATTTCAATAAAGTTGTAAAAACAAATTAAACAGTGTAATGCATTGTGATCGTCAAATCTGCACTGTTTACATCCAAGTGGTCTATGGTGTGAATGCGCCCTGTATCAGAATTAAATGTGTGCTTTTGTGGCCAATGTTGATCGCATTTAGTCTATTAGCAATAGGCTTGCCAATTCTGCTTACAGCTTTCTTCTGCATCTGTTAAATTATAGAGGAAAGTTAAAGCAGAGGTTCACCCAAATAACATGTATATAAGATCATATTCTTTAGACTTCCAACATGTACAGTATGTGCTTTTTTTGGGCTCTACATACCTATTATAGCGATTTTCCACTCGGCTTCCGGATACTGACTCCCGCGGGAGTAGGCGTTCCTATGCTGCAGCGCAGTGTCATCTGGGACTTCGCCCATATGATTGACATCCTTGAGAAAAACTTCCCCCCGGCGTATAAGGCCCCCCTATTGCGTATGGCGCTATACGGCACCGACTAAGAGCTGTGTAGAGCTGACTGCGCAGGCGCCATATAGAGCTGACTCGAAGTTTGGCTACCTTCGGAAACTCGTGACGTGCCTACGCAATAGGGGGGCCGTATCAGCCGGGGGAAATTTTTCTCAAGGACATCAATCATATGGGCAAAGTCCAAGATGACACTGCGCCGCAGAATAGGAACGCCTAGTCCCGCGGGAGTGAGTACCCAGAAGCCAGGTGGAAAATAACCATAATAAGGTATGTAGATCCAAAGTGATAAAATAAAGCACATGCTGTACATGTTGGAAGTCTAAAGAATATGATCTTATATACATGTTATTTGGATGAACCTCCGCTTTAACCACTTGATACCCACCTGCCATCAAATTACGGTGGGCGGCATACTCTATTGCCCTGACAGGACGTCATATGACGTCCTGTCATTTAAATCTGCTAGGGGTGCGCGCGCGCACCCGTCGCGTCACTGGGAACACTGTGTGTGTGCCCGGCGGCCGCGATGGAAACCGGGCACACGCGATTGCCGACAATTGAGCTGGGACGTGGAGCTCTGTGTGTTAACACAGAGCTCCACGTCCCTGTCAGGGAGAGAGGAGACCGATCTGTGTCCCTTGTACATAGGGACACAATCGGTCACCTCCCCCAGTCACCCCCCCTCCCCCTACAGTTAGAACACAAACTAGGAAAAACATTTGACACCTTCCCCGCCCCCTGGTGGTTAACCCCTTCCCTGCCAGTTACATTTATACAGTTATAAATGCATTATTATAGCATTGTTCACTGTATAAATGTAAATGGTCCCAAAAATGTGTCAAAAGTGTCCGATGTGTCTGCTATAATGTCCCAGTCATAATTATGTCCCCTATTTTGTAGGCAATATAAATTTTGCGCAAACCAGTCACTATACGGTTAATATGATTTTTTTTTTTTTTACCAAAAATATGTAGAAGAATACGTATCGGCCTAAACTGAGATAAAAAATGTTTTTTTTTTTTTTTAAATGGGATATTTATTATAGCAAAAAGCAAAATATATAGTGTCTTTTTTCAAAATTGTCGCTGTTTTTTTGTTTATAGCGCAAAAAATAAAAACCGCACGGGCGATCAAATACCACCAAAAGAAAGCTCTATTTGTGGGGAAAAAAAGGACGTCAATTTATTTTGTTTGGGAGCCACATCGCACGACCGTGCAATTGTCAGTTAAAGCGACGCAGTGCCAGAAGCTAAAATTTTGTCTGGGCAGGAAGGGGGTGTAGGTACACAGTAGGCAATTGGTTAAAGGCTACTTGAATGTATTACAAGTGTATTTAAGAGACTATTGACATTCTGTAAGAGACTGCCAAAAAATCAGACACAACCAGAAACAATTGTATCCTTCTGCCAGATGTATTACTGTGACCGTGTATAGGCAACGTATGAACAGACTACTGGTGCAAGGACTGGGGACATGATACACTAGGGGCAGACTGGAGCTGCAGAAGCAGTACAGGTTTTGAAAAAAAGGTCAGCCACTGTTTAAAAAAAATGAAATGTTTGTCACTTTTAAAAAAACAGACAGAGGCTTAAAACCCCAAACTAGACAACTTTACACCAGACGGGTGGCAACCCTAGTATAGGTCCACTTTAAAAATAATCTCTTGTTATTTTGTTGTACTGAAACCAAGACAGCACATACACAAAATGTAATTTGTACTCCAAACTGAAACATTTTTGCTTGCAAGGGCAGTCGGAGGGAGAGCTGTTTTTTTCTTCTACTTACAATGCTCCTTGTTGAAGTCAGGCAGATTGCTAAGGACCTGGATGACCAGCTTAGGCACATGTCCCACATGATGTTACATGTTCATGAAAGTTGGACTGACATCAAGAAATAAATCTGATTTCTAAAACCGTCCAAAAAAACATTTGTGTGTGCAGAAATAAAGGGTACAGAACATGCTGGGAAATCAGTTGTAGAATATGCGTAGGTGGTTAATGTGGTCAAAATAGTTCTTATTTCACTTTGAGAAAGGAGGCCCAGTGAGAATGAATGTAAAACACTATGTATGAATGTGAGCATGGCAGATGTAAAGCTTTTTCCCTTTCAACAGAAGAATACAAACAGAGAAATGTTCAGCTCTAAGGCACATAATTACAGAGTATAAGACATAAAGCTAATTCTTAGTTTTGCTCATATTTTAATTAAATTAGGTCGTACAAATACAATATTTATTTTAGCTGGAGCTTCCTCATTGACTCTTGGCAGAAAGGAAAGAAAAATATTCTTCACATGTGATTCGAATTTTGTCTCATTTAAGAACTGCATTACAATTTTTTTTTTTTAAGAATCAAAGTATAACTGAGTAATCACAGGATTTATTTACAGCGTTGACTTCCACATCTTTCTGGCATTTCTACGATGTTGTGTCATTGATAGTTTTCTGGGATTATTTAAAATAGGTCTAAAGGCAAAACATTTTTTTTTTTTCATTTTGGATAGAGAAAGAGAAGGTAATAACCCTTGTCAGTTTTTTTTGCCATCTGTGTCCCGTTGGAGATTTATTTTACTTCCTGGCCCACAGCCAAAACAGGATGTGAGAATAGATCCCTCCAAAGTAAGGCAACCCCTGGTAAAAATTGGACAATTTCCCCTATATTCCTCTTTTGGTGACAGCTCAAAATTTGGGTGATAACAGTAAACAGGAAAAACATAGAAAATACTGATGGGTGCTCTTATCCCTCTCCACTCAGTTTTGATTCTAGCTATATCTTAAGTTATGTGTGGCATATAACCACCTCTATATAAGTGAGTGAACAAAGTAATAAAGTTACTCATATGCATTGTACATAACCATATACAAAAAGAACAGCATTGACTGGAGAGCAGTGTTCTGTAACTTGGTATGTAGTATTGTGTATCTGGCACAGATGCAAAGTTGTGGATAATGTTACCAGAGCAATCCATAGTTTTGTAATCCTAGTACAGTTATCAACTTGTGGGCAGAGCCCAGTTAGGGACAGGGAGGAGTGCTCACTCATGCTCCTAGAGGCTGCCAGAGGCATGTTCCAAAGCATAGTCATGGTGTTAAGGTGGCACTCTCTGTATTTTTTATGTTATGGTGGTTAGATGTTGTTAAAGGAAGTAAATACAGGGAATAACCTTGATTTTCTGTCAAAGAAGTATTTTTCTTAAAGCAGCAAGAATACACACAGCTAAGCTGCTTTTAAACTTTCTTTCAATTCATGAAACTATGTTTTTTTTTTTTTTCACAATCAAGTTTTTATTCAGAAGTTCAAACAAAACATACATAGGACATATCTGTAGCAAAACAGGTACAAAACCGATGTAAGTACAGGAACAGCATATGTCATTTTCCAATAGGGATCGATAGTTATTTGAGTGGTATGTTTCAATAGTAGAATGCAAAGTATAGTTATACAATTGGAATTTGAAAGTATGGAAGGATAATGGGGGGGGGGTAAGGGAACAAAGGGTTAGGGAGGTGGGGGTGAGAAATAAAAATGGAATAGAGAAAGGGTGGGGGGGACGTGGTCCGTGTCTGAAAAGGACAAAGCATACTTTATTTCACACATTTCATATTAACATGGAAAGGGAGATACAGCAGAAACTTTGTGGTCACAGCAGTTGATGTCTAATAAACCATAGTCATTCATAGTATAGGTTCAGTGATATAGTGTTTGGAATTCGTTAGAGTAGGTAAAAAGAAGCCACGGTTGCCATAAAACATAAACATTGGGTGTTTGTTTCACATTTCATTGCCAGGATTTCTTCCATTTTGAAGATAAAAGCGACCCTGTCTAACCAGTCCCTGACTTGGGGTGTATGTGTCGATTTCCAGTAAAGGGGGATAAGGGTCTTGGCAGCGTTTAACAAGTGTCTGGTGAGGGTCTTCTTGTACTTGCTTATTGATAAATGATTGATGTGGATCAGGCAAGCTGCCGCATCAAGCGATATTGTTGTTTCTGTGATATGTTTGATCCACTTAATGACCCTTCTCCAGAATTCAGCTATAGGAGGGCATTCCCACCAGATGTGTAGGAATGAACCTACCCCGGTTTCACAACGCCAGCAGGTGTCTGAGGCTCCTCTGAACCATTGTTTGTTTTTCTGTGGGGTGATATACCACTGGGTGAGTATCTTGTATGATACCTCTTGGTGTCTAGTGCTGAGGGAGCATTTATGCGCCATGATACAGGCTTTCTCCCATTGTGCATCGTCTATCTGGATATTCAGGTCCCTTTCCCACCTTATTTTATGTTTAATGTTGTCTGTTTCTGGGGCCTGTAACAGCCATGAGTAAGCCAAAGAGGTGGTATGTGGGACTTGAGATCTCTCAAGACAATTTTTTTCAATCGGCGTTATTGGGCCGAGATAAGCAGAAGTCTCTCAATTGGAGGTAGAACCAAAACCCAGGGAACTCATCCCCAAACTCAGTTCACAGAGCCTCATATGTTTTAACTCTGGTACCAGATAGGCAGTTGGTGACCAGGAGGTTGGGGATCTTCTTACCCTGTAGGCCTGGGGGAAAATCGGGGTTGTCAAAAATTGGTGTGAGAGGTCCGGGGATCGTCGCTAATTTATGTTTAACCGCAACCTTATGCCAGACTGTAAGTGTGGTCATGATCAAAGGGTGTCTAATCAATTTGGTTATTTTTGAGGATGTAGACCATGGGAGATATACAATGTGTTGGGGGACTGATTGTTGCTCTAGGTTGACCCAATCGTTATCCTTACTGTGGCAGTGCCAGTCTATTATTCTGGAGATGTGGGCCGCTTGATAATATTTCCTGTAATCAGGTAAACCTATTCCGCCCTTCTTTTTGGGGAGTGTAAGGAGTTTGAAGTTAATTCTCGGGTTTTTACCTGCCCATAGGAAGCATCTCTGTATGTGAAGCAATGACGTAAAGAACGAATCCTGAATACGGATAGGGAGGGCGTTGAAAATATACAAAAGTCACGGCAGAACCGTCATCTTCAGGATCGCAGCCCTGCCGAACCACGAGAACAATTTGGGTGTCCATTTGTGGAGGTCATTGGAGATTGTCCTCAGTAAAGGAGTGTAGTTCACGTGGAAGAGTTTGTCCAGGTGATTGGTCAGGTGGATACCTAAGTACTTAAGTGAGGAAGGGACCCATTTGAATGAATGGTTGGACTTCAGGAGATCAAGTTGGTCAGGAGTTAGTGTTAGATTTAGGGCTTCCGATTTCGACCTATTGATTTTAAAGTTTGAAATATATCCGAAAGTTTCGAATATTTTTTGCATGTTGGGGATGGAGAAAAAGGGTTCAGTGAGGAAGAACAGCAGGTCGTCCGCGTAAGCGGCTACTTTATATTCCTTACGGCCCACCCGGAAACCGTGGACCTCATTGGACCTATTGATAGTTCTGATTAATGGTTCTAGGGAGAGAATGAAAAGTATTGGGGAGAGGGGGCAGCCCTGACGTGTCCCATTTTGTATTGTGATAGGATCTGATAGTATATTGTTCACTTTGATTTTGGCTTGTGGGTGTTGGTACAGGGCCGATATCCAGGACATCATGCCCTCCCCCAGCCCAATATGTGAGCAGGTGGAGAACATGTATTCCCAGGAGATCCTATCGAATGCTTTTTCGGCATCGGTAGAAAGTAGCATTCCGCTAAGCTTAGAGTCTTGGGTAAAATGGATCAGGTCAAGTGCTTTCGTGATGTTGTCACGTGCTTCCCTACCAGGCATAAAGCCTACTTGTTCAGGGCCAATAATTTTGGAGAGGAGGGGTTTTAATCTGTTAGCTAGGATTTTGGCTAGAAGTTTCAGATCCACATTTAATAGCGAAATGGGTCTAAAATTGGCACAATCAGTAAGGTCTTTATCAGGTTTGGGTACTACTGCTATATGGGCCATAAGGAAGGAGCTAGAGTTGTGTTTGTTTTTTGCTAAGTAATTAAAGGAGGACAGGAGCGGTTTACAGAGGATGTTGGCGTAGGATTTATAGTATTGGGATGTAAAGCCATCCGGACCTGGGCTCTTTCCTGCTTTCAGGTCTTTTATGGCCGTCTGCAATTCTAATACATTTATGGGTTCATCTAGTTGAGATGTATCTTCACTACTGAGGGAGGGGAGTTCACAATCTTCGAGGAAGCTTCTTATTATGTCTCTTTTCGAGCTCGTAACATGTTGGGGTCTGTGTTGGTCAGGTAGATTATAGAGTTTGTCATAAAACTTGGAAAAAAGCTCGGCTATTATACCTGAGTCATGTCGCAGTACTCCTTCTCTGTCTTTGATGGCGTGAACGTGGTGGGCTGTTTGAGCATCTTTGAGGGCCCTAGCGAGTAATTTTCTGCTTTTATCTCCTTGCTCATAGAAGATATTTTTCTTGAAGAAGAGGGATTTTTTAGTTTTCATGTCTAATACTTGTTTGAGGGATGATCTACATTTTACTAAGTCCTCTTCTACTTTAATCGACAGGGACTGTTTGTGTAGAGTTTCTAAGCTGGCTATCTGACGTGATAAATTTGCAATTTCCTTTTCCCTGTCCCTTTTTCTCCTGGAGCCCCATTTCATCAACACTCCTCTGACCACACTCTTGTGAGCCTCCCAGTTATTAAGGGGGTTTGTGTCAACATCAAGATTATTTTCAAAGTACGTTGTGATCGTCTGATGAATGTCATCTTTGATCACCTGGTCAGTGAGTAGCGATGCATTAAGCCTCAAGTTGAAAGTGGTCCGTTTGGGCGGATCGAACTGTAAGGAGAGGGCAGTAGGGGCATGATCTGAAAGGGCGATGATGCCTATGTCAGCTCTTAGAATACAGCCTAGGTCTCTCTGGGTGATGAAGAGCAGGTCAATACGGGAATACCTTTTGTGTGGGGGAGAAAAGAAGGTGAAGTCTCTCTCCGAGGGGTGTGTTGCCCTCCATGAGTCCACCAATGTCAGGGATTGAAGCATGATTTTGACCCGTTTCAGTATTTTGTAGGAGATGTGTGTGGATCCATTTGAGGTATCTCTCAGGGGGGAGAGGGGGATGTTAAAGTCCCCCCCCAGTATTATGCAGCTGTCCGCAAACCACTTTAATTATTCTACAATTTTGCGGCAGAAAGTGATGTGACTTGTGTTTGGGAAATAGACATTGGCCAGTGTGATTGGGGAACCCTCCCATGTGCCTTTCAGAAAGATATAGCGGCCATCTGGGTCCGAGAGCTTGTGTTGGAGTGCAAAGGGTGAGTCCTTGTTAAGCAGGATGGAGGTACCCTTGGTCTTGGCCAGGGGGTTGGTGGCATGATGGGCTGTGTTAAAGACGTTATCTGTGATCTTGGGTATGTTCTGTCCCTTAAAATGTGTTTCCTGCAAAAAAACTATAGAGGGGCGGGCTTTCTTGAGTTCTTTTAGGAGTTTTGTCCTTTTTTCAGGGATGTTTAGACCGTTGACGTTGTGCGATATGATCGTGGGTGATTTTCCCAGGAATGCGTATGCCATGTCTGAGGAGGTATTCGGTTAGGTGAGACTAAGGTGTGGGGGCGGGGGCCGTGTAGGCAACGTGTAAGGGATAATAAAAAAAAAAAAAAGGGGGCGAGGGTTCGGGGGTAGGTTAAGAAAGTGGGGGGAAGGTGAGTTCAACTTTAAAACCCACCCAAAGGGTGGAGAGTTAGTAAGATTCTTATTTTCTAAGAACCAAGGACTAGTATGTACTCTTGGGGGTAAATGGGAGACGCGGGTGCGTGCCGCGACGGGTTGGGAACCGTTACCCACGTGTCAGGGGTGAGTCACGTCTGCGATATTCGAAAATAAATCACAAACTGGAGAATCACCGTAGGGAGATGCAGGCCGTGGGACCCTAGAGGTTATGCATGAGAAGAGATCAGGATGGTCTGAGGCCTAAATACGGGAAGTGATACACATAGGAGAAATTCACTTAAGGAGCATAAAGAGAGAACAAGAAGGAAAGAAAGAGAAAGAAAAAGATAAAAGATCGATGACCAAATTCCTCCCCCCTTCCTCCTCCTTCCCCTTGGAGGATCAGGAGCAGATTAGGAAAGGGAGGGAGATGGCGTTTTTAAGTATGAATGTCCCAGCCGGAAGAGTGGAGCCTATGTGTAGTGACTTATACATTGAACCAGCATAGTATTTTTATAATAAGGTCCCAGATCCTTCGTGAATCTTATCTACCTTATGCTAGGTTTGCCTAAGTTGTGTAAAGCAGTTATAAACCAACTAAGTCTGGGAGACCCAGGTCAAGTGGCAGTAGATCTGTAAGACAACTCTATTTGGAAAAAAAGAAATAAAATTCACAGGTATACAACATTGTATATTATCCGGTTCGGGGACCAACAGTGTACAGTGGGCCAGCTATATGTGCCAGCCTAGTACTCACGGTTAACCTGGGTAAAAACGCAAAACAAAACTGAATGTGATGGCGAGTGAGAGTTGGTCTGAGTTCGTCATGCAAGCGGCCGGTGTGTCTCTCTGTATGCTTGTGGACACCGTCTCAGTCAGGTAGATGTCCCTGGAGAAGGATAAGGAACTAAAAACACTCAATACAGTTAATGACATGAACCTGAAGGAGGAGAGAATCACGTTCGGCATGCTAATTGCAAGTACATCGTGTCATTGGGAACTAGTGGGCCAGATCCATTTACACGTAGTCATTCAACTTGTAGGGGAAGAAAATGTAATAGCAAGGGCAGTATAATTAGATCCAGTCTGAGGCGCCATCTAGTGGTTATGGGAGGGAGACCAACCACTCAGCATCTGGGTATGGGGAAAACATGTCATAGGAGGTAAATGGCAAAAGGTAAAACGGATAAAAAAGAAAAAACACACGAAACACAAAAAAAAGAAAAAAAAAAAGGAAGGAAAAGGGGGAAAGTTCACTTCTCCCTTTCCCCTTGTCCTCCAGCCAAAACTGTTCAACTGGAAACATGAGAACACAGGTGTCGTGGAGCAATTAGAAACTGGGCTGCAGTGCGTTCCGGATAGCAATACTTACAGGCTGAAGATAAACACAGCAAAAGCCAGGGAGGGACATTATGGAGTGTTACAGGCGTTGAGATCCTCTCACTCTGGGGCTTTTTGAGCTCTTTGAGGGTGCTGGTGAACCGTTGTAGCACCTGTTGGAGTTGTCACGTTGGTTCTTCTGCTGAAAGGGGGAGACCTGTGGCGATGGACCCGGTGGGTGTTGGGGGTGATTGATGAGGGGAGGCAGGCGGAACTCCTCGTACCACTCCGGCAGGTCCACAGTCGCTATCTGTAGGGCCTGGCAGAAAGACAGAAGATCCTCCGGCATCCGAAGCAAATGCTGTTTGCCCATAAAGGATGCCTGCAGTGCGAAAGGAAATTTCCACCTGTAAGTTATCCCCTTTTCTCTCAGGACAGCCAGGAGAGGTTTTAAGGCTCTCCTGTTTTTCAGGGTGATCGGGGATAGGTCTTGGTATAGCTGGATCTGGGCGCCATCATGTTGAATCTGGTCTGTATTCCTTGCTTTCTGTAATATGTCCTCCTTTAGGGCAAAGTTGGGCAGGCAACAGATGATGTCCCTGGGAGGGTTACCGTCCGGAGCCCTGAGTCTAAGCGCCCTGTGTGCACGGTCAAACTCGATAGGGGATTGTTCTGGTCTATCTAGCAGGCCATTAAAGATGGCGGTCAGCGTCGGTCTCACCTGCTCAGGGGTCGCTGATTCTGGGACCCCCCTTACCCTAATGTTATGTCTACGGCCCCTGTTATCGAGGTCTTCTATTTGTCTGTTCACCTCGATCAGGTGTTGGGAGTGTTGAGCAGAAATGTCGTCCAGCCGAAGCAGGGCCCTGTCCCTTCTCTTCCCTGCGCGTTCGGTCACAGCCATCTGCTCTGAGAGCCTCAGTAACTCTTAATGTCCGCCGCTATATCCGTCATAGCTGCGTAGGTGAGGGGCCTGTCGATGGAACCCGCATCTTTGAAGGATCCCTCGGAAGCTGGGAGGGATATCTCGTCCTCATCTATGTCTTCCTCCTCGTGTAGCTTGTGTGGCGGCGCCATCTTGGAGGCCTTGCCGCCGCCGCTGTACCTGAATTTGCTGAGGTTTGTAGGGGTCAGCTTTCGTTTGGGGGTGCCCAGAGAGCGTAGGGAGCGGCTATGAGATCCTCTCCTGAGCTGGGAGGACATAATCATCCGTAAAACGGCAGGTTTCAGCTCTCAGGTCCCACAGGTAGCCGGAGCTCCTACACACCGCTGCCATCCGCACCACGCGTCAAGCCACGCCCGAAACTATGTTTTATCTGTCTTCATTCCTAGGCTGTTACAATACTTTAGGCCGAGCCATTCTGTTGGTTACATGCTGGTTAGGTCTCAGCAACTTTGTCCTCCACTGTAACTGTGTTCAGCCTAGTGTTTCTGCACTAAATGTTTGACGTTTAATTTTTTTTATTGATTGTAAACTGTATGTGTAGCCCAAACCTGTTATTATCTTTTTTTGGATAGTTTATGGAAAAAAGATTAAACACTAATTTTATTTTGAATGGCACCCCCACTCATGTAAAATCGCAGTGTGGGTGTAGGAACCAAAGGGTAAACGCTTGGTCAAAATTACCTTGTGATTTCCCTGCAGGCTGTGTTTTGAAAAAGGTTCATGCACCTTTTTCTGTGGGAAATGCATGCATTGCAGCCCATTGAAATGCGCAAACATGGCCGGCAGAAACTCACATAGGGTCATGGTTTGATGTAGGAACACATTTAAGGTGTTAGCAGCAGCTTAGTTAATTCACGTTTGAGGTTAGTAGTTTTAAAGCTACGTGACAGCGGATCAAACAACACCTATGGAGGAGACGGCTGACTCAGAAGTGCAGCTTTTAATAAAGCCGTGGCACGAGGGATGCAGAACTTGACAAGCCAGCCCCCCTCCCCCTACATGTTAGAAAGCACTTAGCAGTATTTGACAAGGTACCGCATGAACTTTGTCTCATAGGGGACAGAACTGCAACAACAATTACAGTAAAAAAAACTAGAACATCTGTCTCCTTTTTGTTGTGCAGATTTGTCCTCACTTCCTGTCTGGTATGTGAAGCGCTCCCTCTTTTCCCCAAAAATGTAATGTAAATACAAAATAAATAAAATAAAATAGTGACCCCTAGTACGAGTATTGCATATGACACCAACAATATATTAAATATGTCACAATGAAAGTGATATGTGCAACCAGTGATCTCTAGTGGGTACAGAAATTATAACACATATACCAACCAACATTAATATATACAACTAGTTACCTCTAGTGGTTACAAAAATTATACTATATATATTATCATTTTTGTAACCTATACACAGAAGAGGGTTGCCCTGGGACTTGAAATGAGGTGGTCACAGTTAGCCACTGAGTGACAAGAGTAGTAGCAGTATAAATATTTATTAAAAATATAGATGTACATACATGAATATTGTAACATAATAGCTCAGCCAATTGATCGGCACATCTATTGTTCTTTATGTGCTGATCCATTGGCTGAGCTATTATGTTACAATATTCATGTTTGTACAGTTATGTTTTTAATAAATATTTATACTTCCACTACTCTTGTTACTCAGTGGCTAACTGTGACCACCTCATTTAAAGTCCCAGGGTGACCCTCTTTTGTGTATATGTATATAGGGATGGAGGTGTATCACTGGTGACTGCAGACCTTAGATATTCTCGTTAAATTGTTGTAACCTTCTCCCATTCACAGCTAAAAAAAACTATTCACAGCTAAAACAAAGTTATAAATGCCAGGGCTATATTTAATGTTGATTGGACCCTGGGCAAACATTTACTTGGGGGGGGGGGGGCATGCAATTTTGCTCTCCACCTGCTCTGAGACATACAATAAATATCAGCTAGACTTAAAATCTGTTTACTGTATCAGATCAGGCAGTGATTGCTATTGGTTGCCAGAGGTTACAGCATAACATTACCACTTACTGACTGGTTGCTAAAGGTTACTACACACATTACGACCATAGGCGTGCACACAAGGTGTGCCAGGTGTGCCCAGGCACACCCTA
The DNA here is from genome assembly GCA_029574335.1 of Rana kukunoris. Taxonomy (NCBI): domain Eukaryota; kingdom Metazoa; phylum Chordata; class Amphibia; order Anura; family Ranidae; genus Rana; species Rana kukunoris. Next base: position 125,180,321 of record CM056053.1, read on the forward strand.
ATGACTCTATGCAGCACAGATTCCCCCTACTGCCCTGCGCTGCCAGCTTCCCTCCTCTCCTATCGGCTGTTGGTACTGGAATGTTTTAGGAGTGGGGAAAGGGCCAGTAAATATGTTATTTACCGACCCCCTTCCCTTTCTGAATGAACATCGTGAGTGATCGGTAGTGTGTGTTTGGGCTTTGTGGTGCACACCCTAATGCAAAAGCCTGCGCACACCTATGATTAGGACTCACTGATTAGTTGATAGAGGTTACAGCACATGATTTCTTCTTGTTGATTGGTTGCTAGAGATTACTGTACAGTAATACTGCTCACTGATTGGTTGCTAGAGGTTACAGCACATCATTTCTTCACTGCAGACAGGCATTATATACATATGAATGCCACCTTCATTTACATATGAATGCTGACGGCCTCAACTATTTACAAATGAATCCGTTCTGATTTACATATGAATTATGTTGTTATTTACATATGAATAACGGTTATTTACATGTAAAAACAGGGTCGGCAGGTGAGTCATATGCACACAATAATAGGGCAGAGATGGGTAGCATTAGTAGCAGCACTTCACACTGAGATATCAGGACACAGCATAGGACTAAAACTTCAAGGGACAAGGGAACTTAAATTGGGATAGTTGACAAGTATGAGGCAGCTTCTTTGGGCCCCACAACAATAACAGGGCCCAGGGCAGCTTCCCCTTTTGCCCTGCCCTAAAGATAAATGCACTTTAACTCTTGAGAATGCCATTCTCTTTATGACCCTAGTCTTTAATCTTAGTCTATATGAAAATAAACTGTGGTTATATTTACTGTATCTACATTTAAATGATACTCTTTATTGAGGGAGCCTATAAATTTAGGGTATAAAAGTATAGTCTATTTCTGTTTTAGATACTGCAGCTAACAATATACATTTCATCAAATAAATAACTATAAAATAATTGGCAGGATTGGTAAAATAAATATAGGTAGTAATAAAGTTGTCCACTTTTTGGAATGATTGTATAGTTTTTGCTGAATTTTCAAACAGCTTCTTAAGTGTTTTCTCCAAAGACATTCTTATTGGTATTGATTCATTCACTGGTGTATTGATCCATTTACAGAGCAATATCAGCTTCTATATGTGAATGATAAAAGTTGTCTCAACCTGAACTCCCAGAGGCTTACAGAAACAACACCAGCTGCTCTGTGGTTTACATGGTATTAGATGATGTATGCTACTGTGTCCACTTTGCTTAATTTGGTGTGTACTGCTTTGTAGTGTTTGCCTTTGTCCTTGCCTACATCACTTCATATGTGTGCTTTTTCTTGCAGTCATTGGACTCCAGTGAGGGTACAGTATGCATCCTCAGCTGCTGCTTAAAAAAAAAAAAAGAATTGGAATTGTTGATGTTTAAAATTGATAAATGGTATCAGAAGAATTTGCTTCCATGCTTCCATGCAATTAATTACACAGCAGGAGGCCAACAATTTCACAGAGACACACAGAAATGTGCTGTCAAAAATTACTAGTGCAATTCAAGCCTTAGGGTTTATCCAAAATGACAAATAAAAAACTGGCATCACTCCTAAATCTGAATGCCAATCTGGTGATGGATCAAGTTGAAGATAGTAAGGAACACTGATTTAGTTATAAAAGAATGAAATCTCACAAAAAAAACTGTTGCAAGTATAACTCAGTGGTCACAGTGAATGACCTACAGATGGAATAATAGATGACCCATGACCCAGTCCTTGTAGTTTCTAGATAGATCGATCGTAAGATTGGCTTTTGTTCTGGGGTGTTGTGTACATTAATAACAACTTGTGAGTTAGAGGGGGGAGTAAAAAAGCAGTATACACCAAATACACCATGTCTCAAAATTCAGGATGAACACTGCTCCCCTTCAGAAAATGCTTTGTGTGCGTACAAACTATGCTGGCCTTCAGAGAAGCTTAGGGGGTTCCTGTGTTCCAACTTTTTTCTCAGCTAGTGGCTTGCCATCTTTCTCCAAGTAAATTGTACTTCCTAAAGAAATAGGTCCTTCTTTACTTTAATAGGAATTTAATTTTCAAAGCAAACTGACCTATCCATCCATATCTAAGTGCTTTACTTGTTGAGAAATCATGTTACAAAACACCCCCTAGCATTTTTAGCTGCAGCCATCTTCAGTAAGGGCAAGTGAGTCATGTAGCAACTTCCTGTAACCCAACTCACTTCTTCCCCTCCTTCAGGGGTGTTGTTCTCATAAGAAGAAGCAGAGCAGAGACTCTTTGGCAGCAACATGCCATTTACAAGCCTCCTTACATGGTAAGCCTGTAATTGCTTTTACTGCTTGGATTCGTATGTTTAGAAGGTAAATACGAAGGGCTACACTGCCGGATTTCCATACCGGCAATGGTGGCAGATCACCTGACAGCTGGACTCCGGGAAAGGTAAGTGTCCATTTGTTAATCACTTAAGGACCGCCGCACGCAGATTTATGTTAACAGAATGGCATGGCACGGACAGGCAAATGGGCATACAGGTAAATCCCCTTTTAATCCCCTTTTGCAAGCTCTTTGACCATGCCCACAGGACCTGTGGACTCGATGTCCACCGGTGTCCCACGATTGTGTCGCAGAGCTGAAGAACGGGCAGATGTCAGTGTAAACACAACATCTCCCTGTTCTTCCTAGTTACATGTCACTGATCGAGTGCTCCCTCTCATCGGGAGCAGCAAACAGTGATGTATCACTTGTAGCCATGCCCCCTAACAGTTAGAATCACTCCCTAGGACAGACGTAACCCTTTCAGCGCCCCCTACAGGTTAACCCCTTCACTACCAGTGTCATGTTTACGGTAATTAGTGCATTTTTATAGCACTGATCGCTGTAAAAATGACAATGGTCACAAAATGGTGTCAAAAGTGTCTGATGTGTCCGCCATAATGTCGCAGTCATGATAAAAATCGCTGATCGCCACCATTACTAGTAAAAACAAATTATTAATAAAAATGCTATAAAACTATCCCCTATTTTGTAGATACTATAACTTTTCAATAAATACTAATTGCGATGTATTTAACAAAAATATGTAAAAGAATATGTATCGGCCTAAACTGAGGAAAAAAATTAGTTTTTTTATATATTTTTTGGGGGTATTTATTATAGCAAAAAGTAAAAAAAATATTGTTTTTTTTTTCAAAACTGTTGCTCTATTTTTGTTTATAGTGCAAAAAAGTGGCCTGGTCTTTGGCCAGTCAAATGTCCAGGGCTTAAGTGGTTAAAAGCCAGCAGCTTCAGTATGTGTAGCTGCTGGCTTTTAATGTTTTATTTTTTTAAACTCTTCTGCCACTCACACTACAGAAAGGACACAACAAAGGGTTCCTCCAAGGCAACCAGTGTTCTGGCTGTTTAAATGAAGCAATATATATATATATATATATATATATATATATATATATATATATATATACTGTATATATATATATATATATATATATATATATATATATATATATATATATATATAGTTGTGCTCATAAGTTTACAGGCAAAATTGATGATTTCTTGGTAGTTTTTCAGAGAATATGAATGATAACACAAAAAAAATCTTTCACTCATGGTTAGTGTTTGGCTGAAGCCATTTATTATCAATCAACTGTGTTTACGCTTTTTAAATCATAACAACAGAAACTACCCAAATTACCCTGGTCAAAAATGTACATACCCTGGTGATTTTGGCCCAATTACATGCACATAAGTTGAAGTAAAGTGGTTTTAATGGCTATTAAAGGTAACCATCCTCACATGTGATCTGTTTGCTTGTTATTAGTGTGTGTGTGTGTGTGTGTGTATGTGTGTGTGTATGTGTGTGTGTATAAAAGGTCAATGAGTTTCTGGATGCCTGACAGACCCCTGCATCTTTCATCCAGTGCTGCACTGATGTTTCTGGATTCTGAGTCATGGGGAAAGCAAAAGAATTGTCAAAGTATCTGCAGGAAAAAGACAGTTGAACTGTATAAAACAGGAAAGGGATATAAAAATATATCCAAGGAATTGAGAATGCCAATCAGCAGTGTTCAAACTCCAATCAAGAAGTGAAAAATTAGGGGCTCTGTTAAAACCAAACTATCAGGTAGACCAAATAAAATTTCAGCCACAACTGCCAGGAAAATTCTTCGGGATGCAAATAAAAACCCACAAATAACACAAACAGCCACACCACATGAAACATGTATAACACAGGATTACAGCGCTCAGGGTGTTCATTGTAAATAATCAGCATAAAAAGTAATAAGAGCTAGGGTGTAGCAGCAGCAACAGATGGAGCTAAAAATCCATAAAGATAAGTTCAAAAAGTCCGGGCCATTTAGAGTATTATCTTCAGGAGGGTGTAATCGGGTAACCAGGGCAGCTTCTCCAAAAGTGAAGTCAACTCGAGCATATAAAAAGAAAACAGGAAAAGCACCTCTAAGTTATCTGATTTTAATTATAATACAGATGCAAATATCCAACACTTACATTTGAGGTGACAAGAGTTAAGTCTGAAATGCTGGTAGTCAGATGGAACCAGAAGTGGCGTGCGCCTGCAGTATGTGAGCGGTCTCTGCTCAGGAGCCGAGGGGCGCGGAGTACACCAAGTCAATCAATGGGTCGACTTGGGGACAATCAGCCACCCCATAGATAAATTGAATCTCAGCTTGTCCCTGATAAACTGACTGAGATTCTAACCATTGATGGCCAGCTTAAGCTCTGTGTAGGCTCCAAGCTGCTTCCTCTCTGGTGGCTAAATGCAATGGCAGAGAAGGGAAATAAAGTGAGCTTCTGCTGCTGCAGAGGTAAATTTAAGTTCAACTGCTGTTTGCTCTGCATGGACAATGCACAGGTTCAATTTAAATTGTACAAATATGCTCAAACTCATGCTGCCAGTATTTACTGTATACTTAAATAAAAAGTATTTGTCAGGAAACGCTGTACCGTCTATGAAATATCAGCAGCGCAAAACAGCTGCAGTCAACCCATATTTGGGCATCAGCATGAGCATTAACTGTTATGTTAGACTAAATTTGTTGAAGTAAAAGTATAGAATAAGCTACTGTATACTACATAAAAGCTCCCTTAAGCTGTTTGTATATTATGCCAGAATTTGGCAGCAATATAATGGTAAATCAAATTTAGTTAGAGGTTTAACATTTTTGGAAATTCTTTAGAGCCCTTTGACATCTTTCTATTCTTGCACATTAGCAAAAGTCCCCCCACAAACCATTGTTTTGTGTGTATACCTGTATTTTCTCATTAAAGACAATTAAATGCGGGTCCTTTAAAATTTGACACACCTAACAATGCATGTCAACACAACATGTGTTAATGCATGCCTTCTAGTCCAAAACAAGGATTTAATAGCAAGCATTTCCTAAACTTCACGTTATGCTACTTTATGGTACATGCTGGTAGAATGTGCTCTTTGTGCAACAAGCTGAATAATGAATAATAGACTTTATTGATCATTAACTGACATTGCAGGTAACTTGTCAGCAATGATCAATTACTACTTGAGCAATGCACTAAATACACCTTTGAGTGCTGCAGGATCTAGCAGCATAAGCAAAATGGGCTAATAGTCTTCTTTTTCTAAGAAATGCTAATCCTTAAATAAGCTTCTGTTCTACTAAGGATATTGATGAACTGTAAAAAAAATGACAACATTTTCACTAAGATAACTATCAAAGTCTAGCTTGTCAAGCTATAAGTATTGCTGTGCTGTTTATATAGCAATATTCTGTGGGTCAATATGACAAAAAACACAATGTTAAATAATACCTTTTATTAGCTATCTAAGTAGATTATACGTTGTGATTGCAAGCTTTAAAGATTGTCAATGTCCCTACCATGGGCATTGCTAAATTCATAAACTGAATTTTATATAATTTATAAACACTTGGGCAATGAAAATAACCTTGCTACTTTAACATTGTTGTGTGAAATGCATTTCTGCAGAGATACCTATTAGCTTCAACAAAAAGACAAGTACCAGCATCTTTTGAAATTGAAAGTGTCTTTTGCTAGAGGTCAACATGGCAAGTTGTAGCTTTAATGGTAAAGTTTAATATTAGTTATAAAGAGCTGATCAACAACATAATGTTTTACATGTTTCTACTTTTGTGCTTATTGCTGGGGATTATTAGGGATGGGCCAAACACCCTCCGGTTCGGTTCACACCAGAACCCCTCGAACAGGCAAAAAGTTTGAGTGAGCATGCAAACGCTATTAAAGTCTATGGGACACGAGCATGAAAAAAAAGTGATTGCCATAAAAAGTGTATGGGGACCAGGGTACTGCCCTAGGGGACATATATCAATGCAAAAAAAGTTTTTAAAAATATTTTTTTTTTCTGGAGCAGTGATCTTAATGATGCTTAAAGTGAAACAATAACAATTAAATATTACTTTAAATATCATGTCTGGGGGGTCCCCTTAGTCTGCCTTTAAAGTAGCACATTTGTGCAATGTATAGAACATGCCGCAGCAATAATGACATTTATAAAGGAAAACATTTCATCTAAATTTGCTCACTGCTGTAATGTATTGCCGACTCCTGGGAATATAAATAAAAAAAAAAAAAACTGCGTAGGGCCGTCCCCCCAGTCCATACAAGGCCCTGTGTGTCTGGTATGGGTTTTAAGGGGAACTCCACACCAAAATGTAAAAAAAAAATTAGCGTGGAGTCCGCCCCAAAATTTATACCAGAACCTTATCTGAGCAGGCAGCCTACCCTCAACATGGGGGGTGGGTGCTTTGGGGCGGGGGGGCTCTGTGTCCCCAACCCAAAGCACCTTGTTTCTATGTTAATGGGGACAAGGGTCTCTTACTAACAACCCTGGCCAGTGGTTTTCAGGGTCTGCAGGTGGGGGCTTAGCAAGGGGGCCCCCAGATCCCGACACCCTGTGTAAATTGGTATCAGGTACATTGTACCCCGCCCATTCACCAAAATAGTGTCAAAAAGTAAAATCCACAAGAGACCATTTTTGTTTTTGAAGATAGATGTACATTGCAGGACACTTTATTTTCTTTGTTAATAAAGGAATTGTCAAAAACTGTCTATTGTGTTTTTTTGCAAGTTTTTGGTGAATAGGTAGGAGTTCGGTGAACCTGATACACATTCACATAGGGGGTCCTAGATTCTGATAAGCCCCCACCCAAAGACCCTGACAATCATATACTCTTAACTGTATAATATATTCTACACTGACTAGACAATATTGATTCACTATATACAGCTGTCGTTTAAGCAGCATCCTTATATAGTGTGGGGGGTGGTCTTGGCCCCTGGGCCATGATTGGCCAACTTGCCTTTGGCCAATCGTGGCTTTCACAGCAATGTGAAACATAAGGCAGAGGCAGTGTCAGGATATAGGCCAAGGTCAGTTAACAGATGGGCAGCATGGAGAAAAATCAAAAGAAGAGAGAAGAGTCCAAAGCACAGGCCAAAGTCACAAGAGTTAGACAATAATCCAGAAACAGGTCAAAGGTAAGCCCGACCATCAATGGGAAAGAAGAAGTAGCAGGTCCATAGGTAAATCAGGAACAAAAGCTAAAGATCACTCAACAATATGTCCCACTGCAGGTTAAATTTGGTGCCAATACCAATGCCCAGCATACACTTGCATCAATGCTCACAATGTTTGTAGTGCATGCTAGTACTGCCTTTCTGCACATAAATATGCACAAGTGTCTGCACTGGTCTTCTTGTGCGGGAACACGGTGCCCCTTGTGAGTATGGATGAGCCGAACACCCCTCCCCCTATTCGGTTCGCAACAGAACCTTTGAACGGTCCGAACGTTTACTCGAACATTTAGAACCCCATTGACGTCTATGAGACTCGAACGTTCGAATTCAAAAGTGCTCATTTTAAAGCCTAATATGCAAGTTATTGTCTTAAAACCTCCCATGTGCCCCAGAGAACATGTATCAATGGAAAAAAGTTTTAAAAACTGACGTTTTTTCAGGACTCCTGAAAAAAAGCGACCGTTTTTAAAACTTTTTTTCCATTGATACATGTTCCCTCGGGCAAGACCCGGGTTCTCAAAGACATTTTCACAGGCATACTATAAACACCCAGCAGGTACAATAATTTTTTTTCCTGAGGAGCAGTGATTTTGCTTAATGCTTAAATAAAAAAAAATGAAAAATTATTTTAAATATTGTACCTGCTGGATGTATATAGTATGCCTGTGAAAACGGCTTAAAATAGCACAATCACCTGCCTGCCAGTAAATTAGGAAGAAGTGATCCAGCTAAACTATACAGTGTATAAATATATGCACAATACCTGGGATGTATATATGCATATATCCTCTACACACTGTAACATTAATTGACTAGCCTGCCTGCCTGCTCTATCTACCTGCAAAAAATGACACTCTCTCTGTCTCTCTCTGTTCTCTCTAACCACCGCTGCAACACACTACATAAGGCCAACCTGCAGACGGCCTTTTACAGTGTGGGGCGTGTACTAAACCCCCTGAGCCATAATTGGCCAAAGCCACCCTGGCTTTGGCCAATTACGCCTCTCTGTACTGACGGCGCTGTGACTGGCCAAGCATGCGGGTCATAAGCCAATCATAAGCCATCAATGCCGTAGTGAATTATGGGCCGTGGCGCGTCACTCGAATTTGGCGAATGACCCGTTTTGTTCGTATTTCGACGAACGATCGAACATACGATGTTCGAATCAAACTCATACGAAGCTCATCCCTACTTGTGAGCAAGACAGGAGTGTTTTTTTGAGTGGAGACATGTTATATGCAGTCATTTTGCTGACAATCAATAAATGCACCAAGATGAGCGAAGTTCAGAGTTCACATTTGACATTTTTTAAAACCCTCTCCCTTCTACTTTAGAAGAAGAGGTGAGATTGCAATTTTTTCACAGAACTTCCCCTGCCTGCAAGAAGCATGCAGATAGGAAAGCTTAGTTGTCACTGGTATTGTTATTATTTCAGCAGCAACTACATACAGATCAAAAGAGGCAAGTAAGAGCCTTTGGAGATATGCTGCTTTTGATCTGTTTGGGATCAGGAGGATTAACAGTTTACACTACAGGTGGCCATATTAAACTTGAAAGTCACAAATGCTCATTATTACACAAGGAGATTGTTCTACCTTTTTTAAATTTAGCTCCCTGCAAGTGGGCATAATATGTTACATTTCTATTTAAAAGAGAAAGTACTACTCGTGTTATATTATCATTGTTTGGTGAGAACTGCAGTGGATCTTGGTACTCTGAAGGCTGACTTAGTGAGGAGTACATAATTACACTCACATCGTTCTCTGGATATCTGGTTATCTTTGCCTATGCTAAGCTCTGTCTGCTAAAAACATCTGCTCAAGATACAGAGCTCAGTGTTATGTGTTACCTGTAACTCACACAGAAATCTTAGCTAGTAGACAACAATGAAGTTAGGGAAGAAGACATACACAGTTATAGCTAAAGTGGTAGGTTTGGAATATTAAAATACACTGAAAGCTCACATCACCCATTCTAAGTCAATCCTACTGTATAATCTTTGTCCCCCTATCATCCCAATTATTTCCCATGAAAGGATTTACTTCTATAAATGATTACAGCGAGATGCTGGACCAGTTAGCCAGAAGGCGCCTAAATAACAAAACTTTAAAAGCTCTGCATTAAAAAACAAAACATATTTACTATTATTTTTGTTTAATTATTTTCATAATTTCTTTTTGTCTCCCATGCTGAGCCCTTAACCACTTCAGCCCCGGAGGATTTGGCTGCCAAATGACCGGGCCACTTTTTGCGAATCGGCACTGAATCGCTTTAACTGACAAGTGCGCGGTCGTGCAATGTGGCTCCCAAACAAAATTTACGTACTTTTTTTCCCACAAATAGAGCTTTCTTTTGGTGGGATTTGATCACCTCTGCAGTGTTTATTTTCTGCGCTATTAGTTTAGGCAGATACATATTTTTGGTAAAAAAAATCGCAATAAGCGTTTATTGATTGGTTTGCGCAAAAGTTATAGGGGCAGATTCACAGAGAAATGGATTATCGTAGCGTATCAGAAATACACTACGCCGCCGTTTTTTACCTTGCTCTACGTGGAATTCAGGTAGATTTTCTACGGTAAACGACGGCGGCGTAGTGTATTTCTCCCGTCGCAATCCATCTGCGCGAGTAGGGGGCGTGAAACATTTAAATTAGGCGCGTTCCCGCGGCGATCGATCTGCGCATGCTCCGTTCGCAAATTTCCCGCCGTGCATTGCGCGAAATCACGTCGTGACGTCATTCGTTGTTTATGTAGCGTACTTTACAGGCGATCCACGTCCCGACGAGTTACATAAACAAAATAAAATTTTAAATAAATTCGAAGCGGGAACGACGGCCATACTTAACATGGGCTACGTAAAGTTAGAGCAGCAAAAAGCTGCTCTAACATTACGTATAAAAAAATAGACGAAAACGATTGCGACGCCCGCTCGTATGTTCGTGAATCCCCGTAAAAACACATTTGCATATCCCGACGCACCAAAACGACGCGAACTCCTCCCAGCGGCCGCAAATAGATGGCAGCGTAGATCCGAAGGCTTGCGAAGACGTAAGCCTCTCGGATCGAAGCCCGAAGCCGGCGTATCATGGTTTGAGGATTCAAACTAGTGATACGCCGCGCGAAATTTGAAATTACTCCTGTCTAACCCCAGTTAGACAGGCGTAAATTGTTTTGTGAATCTGCCCCATAGTGTCTACAAAATAGTGTATAGTTTTATTGCATTCTTATTAATACATTTGTTTTACTAGTAATGGCGGCGATCAGCATTTTTTATTGTGACTGCGACATTATGGTAGACACATCAGACACTTTTGATGCTATTTTGGGACCATTGTCATTTATACAGCGATCAGTGCTATAAAAATGCACTGATTACTGTGTAAATGACACTGGCAGGGAAGGGGTTAACCACTCGAGGGCGAGGAAGGGGTTTACGTGTGTCCTAGGGAGTGAATCTAACTGTGTGGGGGCTGGGCTACATGTGTCATGAAACTGATCACTGCTCCCGATGACAGGGAGCAGAAGATTAGTGTCCTGTCACAAGGTAGAACAGGGAGATGCCTTGTTTACACAGGCATCCCCCATTCTGTCGCACCGTGACAAGATCACGGGACACCTGGGGACATCGAGGAGCACTACTCACGCCTGCACAGCGCGAAATTTAAAGCAACGTATATATATGTTGCTTTTCGCAGCCGTGGCATTCTGCCAACGTAAAAGTGTGTAAGCCAGTTAGCAAACGGTTAAAGTCTGGTTATTTAGGCAGGTTCTTGCTAATGTGGCTTCTAGACAAAATTTATTTATTTCTATAAATAAATAATTGTTGATGATAGATGTGTTCTGGTCATATGCTGTATACTTAATACAGGATGAAGGCTGCATTCACACTTGATTTTAGTGCCTTTGGTTGTTTTTCAGTTTTTTTATTTTTTTTTATTTTGTGGACATGTTAAGCCCAATCCGTACAAACGATTGGACCTTTGTCCAAACAAAATCGCATCGGAATTCCGACAGAGTAAAAGTGAACATGTTCTCTATCTAAACTCCGATGGAATTCATTGGAATTTCCGACAGAATTACTCTGATGGGGCATACACACGATCGGAATCTCTGAAATTCCGATTGTGTGTACGGGGCTTTAGGCTTGATTATCATTTTTTTTTCATTTTTTAGCCACTAGGTAAGTCACTAGGCAAGGAACTGCACAAAAAATGCATTTTATGTGTGTTTGTCATCAGGCGCTTCTATTGAAGTCTCTTATGGCCAAAACATGAAACTCTGAAACTCATGTACTTTAAAAAAAAATCAGCTTCAAGTTTAAAAGTGATAATATGCTCAGGTATGAACAGGCACCAATGAATATAATGGAAATCCTAGTGTTGAGCATTGAAGCGCTTCTGGGGAAACATCAAATCATGCTTCAAATTGCTTAGATGTGAACTGGGGCCAAAAGCAATCAAATTTACCAGGACATGACAATTCTATACTTTTTTACAAATGTTATGGAAATATTTTGTTAACTGCACTGGTGAATTCTGTCCTGTCAGGAAGAAGCTAATATGAAACATGATGCCATATAACTTTACTAAGCTTACACTATAAAAATTACATATTAGCTGAGTGTTTTGAATAATAATAAAATCTTTCAATACTGATGTTTTCTAAAGTCTTTCTATTTCTTGCTGTTTTCACTTTTCTATACTTTATACATTTTTAATGGCCCTCTGAAAAAAACAAATACGTATTTTTGTTGAAAGTAGCTAATAACATAGTCTATGTATTTGTATGTCACTCTGGTAAAGGGTGTTCGATTAACTGATGTTATTACATTAGATTAGTGTTTAAAATGTAGGAAGTCTGAATTTGATTCTTTTTTATTTTTAACGAAAAGTCTTTATTGGGTGAACAATAGGGCATAATACATTGTGAATAATACATCATGTAGGCAATGAGAAAAGCAAATAATTTTGACAAGTATGTTATCCATCAATACAGTCGTTACATACAGTATCTTTGGCAATTGAGTACAAATAGCAAAACTGTCACCGTTTTTTTTTTTTAAAATAATTCGAAGAACAAATATATGTTTTGATCGTATAATCTTATAGATAGAGGGGAGGAGGGGAGGGGAAGGATAGGAAAGAAATTCATATATGTAGGAAATGTTATACTGAGGTCTAGAGATAAGGGGCCAGATTCTCGTACAGACGCGTATCTTTGTGCGGGCGCAGCGTATCTCATTTACACTACTCCGCCGTAACTTTGAGAGGCAGGTGACGTATTCTAAAAGGAGTTGCGCCCAAAGTTACGGCGGCGTAGCGTAAATGGGCCGGCGTGACCACGCCTAATTCAAAATAGGCAGGTAGGGGGCGTGATCCATGTAAATGAATCGTGACCCCACGTAATTGACGCTCTTTCCGAACGGCGTGGATGTATCCCAGTGCGCATGCTCAAAATTACGCCGCAAATACTCATTGGTTTCAACGTGAATGTAACTTACGCAAAGCCCTATTCGCAAACGTTTTACGCAAACGACGTAAACGACGGAAAATTTGACGCTGTCCCGATGTCCATACTTAACATTACGTACACCTCATATAGCAGGGGTAACTTTACGCCGGACTTACGCTTATCCAAAAAATGTAAAAAAATGCGACTGGGCGCAAGTAGGTTCGTGAATCGGCGTATCTAGCTCATTTGCATATTCCACACGTAAATCGACGGAAGCGCCACCTAGTGGCCAGCGTAAATTTGCAACTAAGATACAATGGCGTAAGAGATCTAAGCAAAATTCCGGCGTACCTTGCTTTCTGAATACAGAAAATAGATACGCCGGCGCATCCTAGAAATTACACGGCGTATCTCGAGATGCGCCAACGTAACTTCTTTGAGAATCGGGCCCAACGTATTTTCCTGTATGAATACCAATTTTATGTGGTAACCAACTGATAGTTTCGAGATACCTTAAATGATGTCCAGTTGAACCAAATCACTGAAAAAAATAGTAATTCTCTCTTGGGAGATGCTGATGAGTTCCTCAACTCTTTCTATGTTGTTAATTCTCCTAAACCTTGATTCTTTATCACTTCGTGATGTTTCTCACCAGCTCATTGGGAAGAGGCTTCCTTTGCTCTAGGATATATAAATATAGGCTAAGTGGAATAATGATGTTTTGGAATTTTATCAAGGAAGAAAGCAATTTATGAATGAAGGTCAACAGACATAAACAGCCTAATATGTGTTTAGTGGTGTGTGTGTGTGTGCTTTAGGTTGAAGCAGAGGTGAACATATAGGGAGGTAGTGATGAATGATTAAATACAAAAATTAATTATTTACAAGTTTACTTCATATTAGCATTGCCCCTAGAATTACAAGAACTGAATTTTGAATTTTGATCAATATTTTGTGTAGACATATTGAAGCTTTTCAAATAAGTACATTTATTATTATTCAACCTAAAACTATTTTATAATAAAATATAAAAACATATCAAATAGAAATGTTTTTGTTTGCTGAACACATGAGATAGTATGGAAACCTGGAATGTCAATAAGCAACAAAGAACTGAAGCAATATTCACAATCACAACTTTCAAATACCAGCAGCAAGCATGTACCACTTTTTCCAAAGCATAATTTACTTCTGGTTTGTATTTAACTTTATTGGAGCTGTATCAGAAACACTTGATGAGCATATTGATTGATTGATTGGTTGATTGATTGAATAATATGGATTAATACACTTTACACTGACTTAAAGGGGTTGTAAAGGTACAATTGTTTTGCTAAATAGCTTCCTTTACCTTAGTGCAGTCCTCCTTCACTTACCTCATCCTTCGATTTTGCTTTTAAATATCCGTATTTCTTCTGAGAAATGCTCACTTCCTGTTCTTCTGTTTTTAACTACACACAGTAATGCAAGGCTTTCTCCCTGGTGTGGAGTGTCGTGCTCGCCCCCTCCTTTGGACTACAGGAGAGTCAGGATGCTCTCTACGTTGCAGATAGAGAAAGGAGCTTGTGTTAGTGGGCATCCTGACTCTCCTGTAGTTCAAGGGAGGGGGCGAGCATGACACTCCACACCAGGGAGAAAGCCTTGCATTACTGTTTGTAGTTACAGACAGAAAAACAGGATTTGAGGATTTCTCAGAAGAAATAAGGACATTTAAAAGCAAAATGGAAGGATGAGGTAAGTGAAGGAGGACAGCACTAAGGTAAAGGAAGCTATTTAGGAAAAAGAAATGTACCTTTACAACCTCTTTAATGACTGGGCTTCAATAAATTCAGGCTGCATAACTAAAACTTCTGGCAGGATGTCTTCCTTTCAAAATTTCCAGGCATTATAGTGTGAACCACAATAGGATAAATAGGCATATTTAGAGGCACCACCCAATAAGCTTTTAGAAAGCCCTAAATAAATAAATTGTGGCTGTTAATACATATGTATACCCCTAAATGTTCATAAGAAATAATGTTGACCTACCAGTGGTCAGCTTCAGATGTATACTTCAGTGAACTTTTTATGTTATGGGGTCTACAGTGGGCATAGACCCTATCACTCAAAGGATATTTAATTGACAGTTACAAAAAAAAGGCACAAACACATTCTAGATATGTTGACAGCTTCCTTAAAGGAGATGTTGTGATTGACTAGCAGAAAAGTACTTGTCATGAAGGTCAGACAAGACTACCATGCAAAAACATCAAGCTTCACAGTAGAAACTATATAGAGCAATAATCTTGAATGCAGAATTAAGTTCCTCTCAATAGTAAAGAGCTGGAATTTGTCACACAAGGGATGGGGTACAAAGGTTCCTATGGTGTATTTATCACGGCTCATGACTCTGGGGGACTCAGTTCACACAATTAGTGATCAGAGGATCTATCGTCTATTTTCAAGCATTGCAGCACCTCTTATTTTATTTCTAAGTAAAAACTCCAAGCATGGGAAGCACTGCTTCCTTAAAGGAGAAGTTACTAAAAAATAAACCTACATACTCACCTCTATGCTGCAGCATTACTGTGATGCTGCAGGAGTCCCACTGTGGTTCTAAGTCCAAGAACTGAGTGATCACATGACCACTGATCACTCAGTTCTCAACTGCCAGTCACCGCTCTGTACTCTGCCCCTCCAGCACTCACTAGAAAGCTGGGCTGGAGAGGAGGCGGGCACAGTGGTTTTAGCTCTCAGTCACTCACTGAGAGCTGTGGCCAGCTGTCATTCAGACACCTGAGTGGATTCCAAGAAAATGGTATCCTTTCAGAGCCTGGAGCAGTTCTGTAACATAAGCAGACAGGGGACTTTAGCCAGCTGTTGGTTGATTCTCACAGGAGAGCACAAGTAAGTGTACTTCTGTGACCTAGAAGAGAAGCATGGCCACACCTCTCTTTTATGCTGTCACAACAGTCTTTCACATGTACTCACACTGCTAAGCTTCTTCCCATGCACCTGCTAGGAGTGCATACCCTTTCCATTGCATTTATACCACTTTGAGTAGAACCACAGACCAAAGATTATAATGATAAAATTATAAATAATAGTATACCATTATATAAATGACCCTGATAAAGAGCTTTTAAATGTTTAAAGTGTAAATATTACTGCAATGAATTAATCATAAGTGAATTTCCCCCCTCCCCATGCGAGCTACAGTATATCCCCTTGTAGCTATCTTAGATAAACAAGAAAGCCATTTTAAAAGCCATGGCCCAAGCCAGCCCATCAGTGCCCTAACTCCTATTAGCCAGCAGGGCTGCTTCATTCTGCATATGTTTCCTTTTCTTCCATAGTCCTAATAAAAAAAAACTCCCATAGTCCTAATAAAAAAAAATCTGTCCACCTGCTCCTGCAGGCATAGGCCACAATCCCAGGGTTGGCTCTCATGTTGATCTAATTTAAGTACAAAGGTGTAAAGTTAATATAGGATCAGCTAGATTGACATACTTTAAATTATAATTACTGTTTAAACATTTTGTTTAAATTATTTTACTTTTGGGGAAAATTATCTTCTAAATGTAGGCAAGGGAAGTGATTTACCCCCAGAGCTTAGTGAATCAGGTGTAGCTCTGCTGACTTACATCATTCAATTTTGGGCAAGCAGTCTGGGTATTCTTTGCAAAGTGAAACTTCACCACATTTACTAAGATCCAAGGCAAATCCCCTTGAAAATGCAATATCACATACAATGTAAATAGACTATTTGCTTTTACAAATGGCAAATTGGCTGCTCACATTGGAAGTGATTTTTTCCTTATCTTAGTGAATGTGGTGAAAATTTATTTTGCTTAAAATACCTAATCGAGGGCAAGGAAAACAAATATTTGAAATAATTGAAAGTCTATTTGCTATTGGTAAATCAACCCCTATGTTTCTTATAAGAAAATTCAATCTATTTTAAGGCCACACTAGTACTGCAACCTTGGCACTTTTTTTAAGCTGCATGCACAAAAAAAAACTGTTTCAAACTTTTTTATTCTAATATTCTTGTAAGTAGCAGAGCTTCAGTAGGCAGGTGTATAATCCTGAGTTCTCCTGAGAAAACTTACCAGAAAGAATCCCATTCCCTCTTAGCAGAAAATGAGAATATATTGACCCCTCATGGTTCCGAGATTTGAAAACGGAGAAATCTCAAGCAGCTGCACTACTGGTAGCACTACAAATACTTGTTATAATAAAGTTATCTTTCACTTGGTTATAATAGCATGACAGCAATATATTTTCTCTTACAGTATCGTTAAAGTGTAAGCTATGACACAAAATAGGGAGTTTTTTTTCTATATAGTTTGATTATTCAGTCCCCCACTGAATTTGACATATCTGAGCCAAATACAGATTATTCCATGCTGCACATAGCTATATACAGTATATTGTTTTTACATTTTCTACATATGCTATAAATTACTGAGATAATCAATAGCAGCATAGCTTCTTAATTTACTGAAATTTCTCAAAGGAGTGTTGTGTGCACATGGCATTGAGCAGACTTTGGTGTTATGCCTGGCAGTTATAAAAAGAACATATTAGTAATGCTTTGCCTAGGCTAAATACATTGCTCAGCTCCAGAAAATGCCTCCTCGGATGCCAATGGACAGCTGCCAGTTAAAGTTGGCAATCAATAGTTGATAAATGCAAAAGGAAGTCCTAATTTCAACTTATTTGGTAATTATTTGCACCACTGGTCATTTTAATTAGGCCAATTAACCTGATATTATATATTAGTTAGAACATTTCTATTGTGAAATGCTGCCCAATCACCAAAAAAAAAAAAAAAGAAACAACAAGATCTAAACATTGCTAACAAAAATGTGTTTATCATTGTTTTTGTTTGCAGTGATGTTATAATGTGCATTATTATTTTTTGCCTGCACAAACCAATTGTTTCTAATTTACCTTGCCATAATGATCACTTGTTTTTGAAGAACATCAAAGCCTCTTGTAAATCAGAAAATTAGATATGAAAGTGCTCAGAACAAAACAAAGAAAGTAGAACATGTAAATAAAATCCCTGTTATTAGCCCATTTTCTGTATTTCACAAAATATTGAATGCAATGGAAAACTAATAAAAACATGCACAACTTTGTATATTTTAAGTGTACCTGTTTGTGAGGCCCTGTACACACGATCAGTCTAAACTGATGAAAACGGACTGAAGTTCAGTTTCATCGGTTTACAGACTGATGGTCTGATGGTCTGATGTGCGTTCACACCATCAGTTCAAATACCGATTGTGTCAGAACGAGGTGACGTAAATCACAACGACGTGCAGAAAAAAAATGAAGTTTAATGCTTCCAAGCATGCGTCGACTTGATTCTGAGCATGCGCGGGTTTTGAACCGATGCTTTTGCGAACTAACCATCGTTTTTGACCGATCGGCAGGCATCCATCGGTCTGATTTTAAAGCAAGTTCTACATTTTTGGACTCAAGGACAACAGACTGATGGGGCGTACACACGGTCGGTTTGGACCGATGAAACTGAACTTCAGTCCGTTTTCATTGGTTTGGACTGATCGTGTGTACGCGGCCTGATAGGCAGCTGCAATAAGTACTACACAGGGGTCGATTTACTAAAATGGAGGAGTACAAATACGCTTCTAACATCAGCTTGTTTAATTAAGCTTTTTTAAAAAAAAAAAAAAATGAAAGCTGATTGGTTTCTTTGCAGTGCTGCACTAGATTTTTCATTCTCCAGTTTTAGTAAATCAACCTCATGGCCTCAAAAGTACTTAGCAGATTGATCTAATAAAGGTTTCCAGGCTACTATGTCTCTCCATACTGTGTAGCCTATATGCTAACTAAAGAAATTCCATCATTTCAATTCAAGGATCACTTCCCCCAAAACCTATATTTCAGTTGCGTTGACACCACTTACCACCCTTCTAAGTAATCAGAGAGCAAAATATCTGTCCTTTATTGCTTGGTCCAGCTATGTGATGCTGCCATTTTGGAGTTTTACTTTCCCTGCTGTTTTTTTTTTTTTTTTTTCACTTCAATTTTTTTTCAAATGTTATCAGATTACAAAGATGAAATAGCATTGTGAATGGCAGTCGAGGGTCATAAGAACATGTGACTCTATCTCATAGATAACATTTATGAATGTATAACAGCTGTGTAAAGATGCATCAAGTACTAGGTATCATTAGAATAAGGGTGGAGGAAAGGGAGGGTAAAGGGAAATAACCAGGGTGTTAGCAGAATAGCAAGGCAGTTGCAGGCAGTAGCAGAAGAGAAAGAAGTGCAGTAAATACACTTTCATGGTGTAACAGGTTTACATCAGGTAGTCTGAGTTAATACTCTTAGGGGATGGTAGTATTTGCAAGGTAAGTGGGGGCCCAGAGTTCCTGTAGTTTAGGTATTGTAAGATGTGCTTTTGCATACATAAGTTCCGTCTGGAAGTGTTCATTTAGTGTGGCGTGCAGTTATTGACTTGAGGAAAGTGTGCTGCTTTTCCAGTTGCGTGGAATCAAAAGTACTGCTGCAATGAATATGTGTGTAAGAATAGATCGATAAGGAGGTGGCCACGACTCAAGGTCATGTCCTAATAAGGCTTGTTGGGGGGTAAGCTTTGTATAGATTCCTGTGATTTTGCCAATAAGGGATTTCACTTTGTTCCAGAAAGGGGCAAGAAGTGGGCCACCAAATGTGTATGGTTGATCGTAGGTCTCTGTATTCTTTCCAGCAAGCGGTTTCATGTGAGGGGGAGATGTGGACACATTTTTCTGTTGTTTGGTACCAGTGGTGTGGGAGTTTCTGAGCAGTTTCCCAGTGAGTGAGGCATCTAGAAGACTTAAGTGGGGTTTTCGCAGCATAGTGCCAGGTTGTAACATCTGTTCTGAAGTTTAGGGTTTGTTGAGGGTCTGGTATGAATATTAAGGGGAACCCCAAACCAAAATAAAAAAAATGTGTGTGGGTCCCCCCAAATTCCATACCAGACCCTTCAGGTCTGGTATGAATATTAAGGGAGACCCTGCACTAGTTTTTTTTTTTAAACGGCATGGGGTCCCCCACAAAATCCATAACAGACCCTTCCTTCAGGGATTTTAAGGGGAAGTCCCTTATCCAAGCAGGCAACCTGGCAGGCTGCAGGAAAAGAGGGGGGATGAGAGAGCATCTCCCCCGCATTCCAGCAATGTAATCCATTCTCGATACGGAGGATATGGAGAAAAAAAACACAGACTCGATCCATGACGCTTTTCCACCATGACAGCTCCTATATAGCTGAGGGCGGGGCCACCTGTCAAGTGCCCGGATGACCCCGCACCCTCTGACGCAACAGGGAAAGCCAGGGTTACCCAGTCACATGTACGGGTGACCCTGCCTCCTCTGACGCAGGGCATGTGGCCTGGTACGGTTCAGGAGGGGGAGCTCTCTTGTCCTCTTGTTTTCCTGCGGACTGCCAGGTTGCATGCTCAGATAAGTGTCTGGTATGGATTTTTGGGGGGAACCCCATGCCATTTTTTTATTTATAATCGCTTGCCCAACTGCCTCTGCCTCTTCAGGCCATGAATAAGCACTGATCCAGTGCAAAATGCATTGGCTGTTCCCCTGTTTTTGTTGCTGTGACCCTGTGATGTATCTGCTGTTCGTTTGATAAAAGACAACCTGTACGTTTTTTTTGGAGTGCGGCCATCCATCCTTCATTCATCTTTCATGCTTGCCTAGTGCGCCGCCAGCACCCTTGGTATCCTGAATCAGCGTGTGACCATATAGCAGACCCACCTGGAGCGGTGACTCTCTTTCTTCTACAGCTCCTATATGGCTGAGGGCAGGGCCACCTGTCAAGTGCCCGGATGAATCTGCACCCTCTGACGCAACAGGGAATTGCCGGGGTTACTCAGTCACATGTACGGGTGACCCCGCCCCCTCTGACGCAGGGCATGTGGCCTGGTATGGTTCAGGAGGGGGAGCTCTCTTGTCCTCTTGTTTTCCTGTGGACTGCCAGGTTGCATGCTCAGATAAGTGTCTGGTATGGATTTTTAGGGGGAACCCCACGCCATTTTTTTATTTATAATCGCTTGCCCAACTGCCTCTGCCTCTTCAGGTGTTGCCTTTCTGGGCTTCTGACGGAGGGAAGCTAAGGATTTTTTTATTACCTGGGCATGTCCAGGAACCCAAAGCATTGTGGGAAATGAAGTTGAAGAGGGCTGCATCTGTATTTGAGCATAGTGAGTAAATAGATACTTCCTATGTATGGTAAACTATTGCCATCTGTTAAAAAAAAAATTATGTATTGAGGCCTATAATACACCTCCCAGTGCCTAACAAACAACACTTGCAAACCACTGAATATACCAAAAATAATAAACAGTTAGAGATGATAAAGACTGGATTAATTGGCTGGAAACCCCAGTCAACAACCAGAAAGAAGCAGCTATTTAAAACAAAAGTAAATATAAAAAAATGGTAAATAAACTATATATTAACATTAAAATGTCACAACAGTTAAAACCATAAACAGCGCTAATGGTGATAGTCCAGTGCAGATCCCAAAAAGAGATATCACCTCTACACTTAAGTGCAGTAACAATGATAGAGTGTATCAATGGGAGATAAGAAGTCCGTAGATAGCAACATGTGAAAAAGCAGGGCAGCACCCAAAACTTCAATCACCTCGTGGGACTATAGATCCCCCTCTGGGGTACGCACTCACCGGAAAACCAAAAGGTCAGGCAGTGTATGTGTATGAATATCCACAGAATGATAAAAACTCTTCACGTTCGTGTATGTTACATTAAAACGGAATTACGCTATATGCCTCTTTCCTGTGTTTTTTGTATGATCTGGAGACCCGTAGACAGGTGACCTGATCCCTTCTGACGTGAAGAGTTTTTATCATTCTGTGGATATTCATACACTGCCTGACCTTTTGGTTTTCCGGTGAGTGCGTACCCCAGAGGGGGATCTATAGTCCCACGATTGAAGATTTGGGTGGAAGGTGCTTGCTGCCCTGCTTTTTCACATGTTGCTATCTACGGACTTCTTATCTCCCATTGATACACTCTATCATTGTTACTGCACTTAAGTGTAGAGGTGATATCTCTTTTTGGGATCTGCACTGGACTATCACCATTAGCGCTGTTTATGGTTTTAACTGTTGTGACATTTTAATGTTAATATATAGTTTATTTACCATTTTTTTTATATTGCCATCTGTTGCAATAAAATACTGGTTTCACTATTGTTGCATCTCAGTGCTGCATATCTCCCCCAGCCACTTTTCAAACCTCAGCTGCACATCAATGCTCAGGACAGACTTCTTAAAAGTGACAATGGTGGGCATGGCTGCCTGTAGCTTCCACTCATGTGGCTCGATGACAAAGCAGGAACGTAACAGACAGTTGTCAACCTGAAACAGGAAGTGCCTGAACAAAGACATCCATGGCAAGATTAACAGTTTTTATTTTAATAGAAGCTGCAGATTTTACAAAGATTGAAAATAACTTTTGAAATTGCAATGACATGCTAAATCTTATAAGAGATTTTAGTGATTGAATATAAACCTGCTTTAATGGCAATTAGAATGGACTTGAAAAGGCAAACTCCAAAGTGTTAATGAAGCTGTAAAGAAGAGGGCAGATGGGCACTCTTAATTACAACATATTCTCGTTCATGTATTCAAGGATGCAGAACATGTTTTGCACACAGAAAATGCTCAATATTTGTACTGTCACTGCTGACTGCATGCTGTCTCAGCACAGATAGGAATATGTACTGAAAAATATGTCAATTAAGACAAAGTCAAGGCAGTCCCACTGGGCAATTCGCTGCATGGGTATTTATTATTTATCTAGAGAGAAGTGCTTCATCAAATGTAACATAGATGTGAATTCTAGCTAAACAGTCATTTTGTGAGAAAACTCAGCAATGGGCAGAGCCAGTTGGTGTATTTTGAGCTCACTTATCTACAGGGTATCTACAAAGCCCCCCTTTCTTTTGGAGGGATGGTTCCTGTTTTTGATCTATAGACTAGTACAAATAAGTGTACTATATAACACCAAACTTGTAAGCCAGCCTTTAAATAACTGCATTGATTCTTTCCAAATGGTAGAATAAAGAAAAAGTAGTGACGCTCAGATTGGTGTAATTAGGTTTAAGTGGCCTTTTTTTTATATGGTCTGTGGTGTAGTGAATAGTTTGTACTAAAAGGTGTTCCTCTTTTGAAGTTATAGTAGATCATTTTGTATTGAATCTGTTTTTTTTTTTTTGCAGTGTTTTTTTTTTGCAGCAGCAGCAGCAGTGCAGTGCTTAATTGGTAGCAATTAAATTTTCATATTAGGGGCTTAATATGGGACAGAGGGATGCAGTTGCTTCTTGGAGCCCTTGGGCTCCCGGGATGGACCCATGGTTTTTGTTGGGACACTGGTAGTCCCAAACGATGGCACTTATGGCTGCCTTTGGTGCCCTTTGTGTGTTAAGGGGGGTAGGGGGTGGTTTGATGGAGGCCTATGTGCCCCCCTGCCCCAGCTGCAGGCCACGGGCCCACGCACTCCGAATTTCTCTGTGGGCGACCCCCTGCCCCGTTTTCATGGGGACGGGGGACGCCGGGAGATGGCTACCATGCTGTATACATTAACTATACCCCACTGCCTGCATCATGAGACGTTTCCCCTGATTCCTTGCACATGCCCCGGTCCAGAGCGTACCTTGAGCACCATACTTGCACGGAAGGATTTTGTTTTGTCTGTTCAACTTGCTTGGTTGTGATGTTATTGTTCTTTCGACCCTGTGAGGTCGACACTATCTTTTTCTTTTCTTATGCCATTGCTGTTGGACGTGTCTTGTATATGTTATTTTGAAAATTGATAATAAAACTGATTATACAAAAAAATAAAAAATAAAAGTGACCCAAAGGCATTTTACTTTTCCTTTAAAGGCTAATTCTACGTAGTTTAAGACGGTAAAAACAAGGGCACAAAAGAAAATTGTGATATGGATGTTATAACACAGAGGCCCCACTCACTGGGGCCTCTAGCCTAATTCCTCCATCACTAGTTTTGCTATTGTGTACTCATTCAAGCATATTCATTTGACTGTAAACTACTTTGGGGACAGAGACTAATATGAAAAATATGAAAAAATCTGCATACTGTAAATGTTGGAAGTATGCACAATGTAATGTTAGAAAAATGTTTTTAGGGTGAATCTCCGCTTTAATAATTTTAAACACATTTCCAGTAACTACATAACTGGACTACTATTGGCTGTGTCCAGTGTTAGTCCAGGTTTAACTGATGGAAGCCCACCAAGCAAAACTATAGTATGTACCTTTAAATCTTAACACAGTTCCTTCTGTGTGCCCCAAGCCCCTGCAATGCTTGATTAAGCGCCAAGTTTGAGTTCCAGCATGCCCATATCTCACAGTGCAAAGCAGGTGCCTCAGCAGCCATCAGAGTGGCACCTACAATATATTCTAGATAGACTTTTGTAAATCTTGGCAAAACATTTTATCAGTTTAGTTTAATTTGATAAAATTAAGCAGATAATTAAACTAAAGTCGCTAAATGATTTTACAATGAGACACTTTAAAATACAATATTAACCACTTACCTACTGTGCACCTACACCCCCTTCCTGCCCAGACAAAATATAAGCTTCCCGCACTGTGTCGCTTTAACTGACAATTGCGCGGTCGTGCGACGTGGCTCCCAAACAAAATTGGCGTCCTTTTTTTCCCACAAATAGAGCTTTCTTTTGGTGGTATTTGATCACCTCTGCGGTTTTTATTTTTTGCGCTATAAACAAAAATAGAGCGTCAATTTTTAAAAAAATGCTATATTTTTTCCTTTTTGCTATAATAAATAACCCCAAAAAATATATAAAAAAAATATTTTTTCCCTCAGTTTAGGCCGATACGTATTCTTCTACATATTTTTGGTAAAAAAAAAATGCAATAAGCGTTTATCGGTTGGTTTGCGCAAAATTTATAGTGTTTACAAAATAGGGGATAGTTTATGGCATTTTTTTTTTTTTTTTTACTATTAATGGCGGCGATCTGCGATTTTTTTATTGGGACTGCGACGTTATGGCGGACATTTCGGACACTTTTCTGACATTTTTGGGACCATTTACATTTATACAGTGAAAAATGCTATAAATATGCATTGATTACTGTATAAATGTGACTGGCAGTGAAGGGGTTAACCACTAGGGGGCGGGGAAGGGGTTAAATGTGTGTCCTATGAGTGTTCTAACTGTAGGGGGAGGGGGGGGTGACTGGGGGAGGTGACCGATTGTGTCCCTATGTACAAGGAACACAATCTTTTACCTCTCTCCCTGACAGGGACGTGCAGCTCTGTGTTTACATACAGAGCTGCACGTCCCAGCTCACTTACAGAGCAATCGCGTGTGCCCGGCGGCGATCGTTGCCGCCGGGCACTCGCACGGGATCCCCGCGGAGCGGCGGGTGCGCGCGCGCGCCGCCGGCGACGCGCGCGCGCGCCCGCCCGCGGCTTTAAAGGGACATCACGTCATATGACGTGATGTCAGAACAATGGAGTCGTCTGCCCGCCGTCAATTGACGGCGGGCAGATGACAAGTGGTTAAACAATAGTGAATTAATGTAATGAAATATAATAAATGTAATAAACAAAGCTGAATATGTTCATAAGAAACTTAAACATTCTATATAGAGAATGATGAAAGATAGTGAGAAATTTCTCAGGGTAGCAGCCAGGACTATATATTACATTCATGGATTTAATTTCAGGATATTGGGAGATATCCAAGCACCACTGGAAAGCAGTCAGTGTTGTTAAAAGTAAAAGAGGGTGAGAAGCTAGATGTTGAACTTTGGTAAAATATATAACAGTTTTTTTTTCTAAGTACTGAGAGGCCCTTAAAGGTAACCTGTCATGAGAGAACCTAGAAGGAGGAGGTAATGGGAAAGCTGTAAAGGGAAAGCTCCCCAAAGGGCCACAGACTGCAACACATGAACTGGCAGGCTTTCTAATGATTCTCTACTCTAGAAGTTATGGCTATATATACACTGTAAACCTAAATCCAGACCACCAGATGAATACAAAGATACAATGTTTTACCTATCAAATAATGTGTATGTCTGAGGTTTACACAGCACAGAGAGAAGGCAGACACTATAGAAACCAATCTGTTTCCAGGTTTTATTATCAAAGCTTAATTGAACAAGCTGAAATTACAATTTGATTGGCTGCCATGCAAAGCTGCCATGCAAAGCTGGCAGCGTACAATTTTAGTAAATTTTCCCCAATATACAGTTAAAGAATAGTGTTTTCTCCCACCACTTCAGCCTGCTGACTAAGTAGTTAAACTAGTCATTTGGATTTCTTAGCTGATGATTTGTTTTGTATTTGTATTGTCTTCATAATCGTATGCTCATTCATTTTTTTTTAATAAATGCACATTTTTGCATATTTACACATTATTCGAGTCCACGGGACGTGCGGTCAGAGTCACGGAGCTCACGGCGGGCTCGCATTCACAATGCCGCTTCTTAAAGGGGACATGTATATACGTCCTTTTGCCTGCCTGTGCCATTCTGCTAACGTATATCTGCGTGCAGCAGTCGGCATGTGGTTAATTCATTTTAAAAAATATATATATATTTTTTTATTTATTTTATTTTTTACATTTTCTAACTTCACTGATGGAGGCTTTGGTGAAATAACAGGGGTCTAAACAAACTTCTGATGTCTCACTTTTGAAACAGAGAAATTAACTGAGGACATAGATTCCCCAGTCCCTTTTCTCTGCAGCCTCAGCTGCACTGGACAGTAAATGAATGGGAGGTGCTCTGTGCTAAGCGGCTTCATGTCCATTCTCAAACGGAAGCATAGTAAACATAGTTTCAGTTATGAATAGACACAGGAGCAATCAGTACTGATCTCTGTCCTGAAATGATCCCTGTGTATCTGCAGTTGTGCTGATCCAAATCTATATGCTGTAATCTAGCTGAGAGTTTTTATTTATTATTGAAAAAATATTTTGTATAGAATGCAATTCTTATGGTGTAAAGAACTGTATTTGTAGCTGCAAAACATCTGTTTTTAAATCTTCATCTTTATTTTTGGACACACCAGATGTGTTTCAAGAGTTGAAAGAATATGTTTAAATGCAATGTTTTCATTTTGAGAATGTGCTCCAGCTAAAGTGTTTAGTAATGTGGTTCTCAGATTGAACAGAAAGAAAAATTGGCTGTGCAGTGACCAAAAATCCTTTATAGACAAAGAAAAGATGTAGAAATGTATTCTAATAACTAATCACCCAGTCTCATGCTCTAAAATGTGAAGTTTTGACTATGAGAGTAATTTTCTTATACTGAACACGACAGCTTTTTATTTTCGCAGTACTGTGAATAAAGCACAACTCATGGTAATAGTATAATATAAATTTAAGCTGTTTCTCTAGGTCAAATTTTGGTAAACCAGACTTTTGATAAAAGATTCAATTTCTAATGGTTTCTGTTGTCTTTTGCAGTGGATGGGATGTCTGTATTTTATATCCCAGGCTTTCACACCTGCAATGTTAACTCCAAGGCCGCGTACACACAATCAAATCTATCTGCTGAAAACGGTCTGACAGACCGTCTCAGCAGACAGATTCGCTCGTGTGTACGGGCGGACAGACAGATTTAGCCAGCCGACAGATTTTAAAGCATGCTTTAAAATCTGTCTGCTGGGAATCCGTCTGTCTGACATGTCTGCTGGTTAGTACGCTAACCAGCAGACATATCTGCTCGCACATGCGTCGAATGGATTTGACGCATGCGCGGAAGTGTTTTACTTCCTGGTGCGGTGCGCTGTCTGCCGGTGGGGATTTTGGTTTGATCGTGTGTACAGCAATCAAACCAAAACAGCCCAGCAGACAAATCTGTTCAAATCGCTCTGTCAGACCGATTTGAACAGATGTATTTGGTCGTGTGTACGCGGCCCAAGAGGTTCCCATTCTTTATTTTGGATTGTACACTGTTTATATTTTGTATTAGTTTTATTTATTTATTTAGTTTTTTATTATTATTATTATTATTATTATTTTTATTTCTATAGCACTTTCTCTCTGGAGATCCAAATTGCTTTATCTGCTGTTAGAGCAGATGGTGAGACAGCCATCTTGGGAGCACTCAATAGAATGTCATACTAGAGCCAATATTTTACACAGGAACCAATTAACCTACCAGCATATCTTTGAAGTGTGGGAAAAAACAACTTATTTTGTTTAATAGGAGAAGTGCGACTCCAAGTGGTTGATGCAAATCCAGAAACTATGGCATGGAGACCCCCCCTAGAATCCAAAAGTCTAGGATCAAAGAGGAAAAACCTGTTTCAAGTTTTTATTGTTGTCCATGTAACTGCTAGGGAGTTTTAGGACTTCTTGTCCATATGGCCATTGTCAAGAGCACAGAAAGTAATGGAAAATCTGGAGCTGCCACTAGAACAAAAGTGAGGCTAATGCAGCATACACAAGATCGGTCAATCTGATGAGAACAGTCTGATGGACCGTTTTCATCAGACCAAACCAATCGTGTGTGGGCCCCATCAGTTATTTATCCATCAGTTAAAAAATGTGAAACTTGTTTTAAAATGAACCGATGGATACCTAACCGAAAAAAAACGATTGTAGGCACGTCCATCAGTTAAAAATCCATGCATGTTCAGAATCAAGTTGACGCATGCTTAGAAGCATTGAACACACGTCGTTGTGTTTTATGTCACCGCATTCTGACACGATCGTTTTTTTTTACCGATGGTGTGTAGGCATGACTGACCATCAGTCAGCTTCATCGGTTAACTGATGGAAAAATCCATCAGACCGTTCTCATCAAATTGACCGATCGTGTGTACAGGGCATACATCTTTCAATAGAGAAAAATGTTTAAGCGACAACTGTTCATAATGGGAGAAGCACTCACTTCGGTTAAATTATCTCTTATTGCATTTCCAGAACAGGAAGAAAGCAAAAAAAAATAAAAATCAATGAGACCCCAACAGTAATAAGCAAACTGAAAGAAGTTTTAAAGTGGTTGTAAAGGTAGAAGTTTTGTATCTTCTACATGCAGCTCTCCCTGCAGCCCCCCCCCCCCCCCCCAAATACATACCTGAGCTTGATCCAGAGATATGCATGGGAGCTAATGCTCTCTTACCTCTCGCCTCTCGCTTCTCATTGACTCAGATACAGCACTGGGAACCATTGGTTGTTGTCTATCAGAGCCAGTGATGAGGGAGTGGGTGGAGGGGGCCAATCCCTGCTTTGTGTATCCTATAGACATGCAGAGTAGGGTTCAGAATCAAGCACACACAGGTTCCCCAATAGCAAGATTGCTGTGTGGGCATCCGTGGGGTGGAGGAGCCAGTAAAGCCAGCAGCAGTCCTAAGAAAAGGAGGATCTGGGATGCAGGCAAGTATAACCTGTTTGTTATTTTAAAGAAATAATAAAGCCTTTAGTATAATTTTACTCATTACACTCTAATAAACACTTCTAAAACATATTGCATATACTGTACATACAATTAAAGAATAGTGTACTTGCAGATTAATTTTATGTTGTAAGACTAAATGCTTTGTGTTTTATTTGTAGGGTATGGATTTGTAGATTTTGACAGCCCTGCTGCAGCACAAAAAGCAGTAGCATCACTGAAAGCCACAGGTGTACAAGCGCAGATGGCAAAGGTAAGGAGTATTTATTGACTATAACAATGAGGAAAAACAACCCGCTATTGTTTACTATGGCATAAAATGTGCATTATTGCTGTAATATCTTTACTGGTTGTAGTGGCTAACATTTTTTTAGCTACCTACAATAATAGAATGCTAAGCGGTTTTCCCAAATATATCTGGATGTTGCTTTTAATTTTCCTTTTGGATGTTTTGTTGGATGTAGCTTATTGCTTTTCAGTATAATTGCAGTTTGCGCATTACCATTATTTATGATAGTGCTTAGCCACACAACTATGTTTTCTTGTGTTTATTGTGCATTGCTTTGTGTGACTGTCTTAAGGTTTTAATGCGTGGTGTTTTATTTACTTTGTAAATAACAGTTTTAAGAGCTATAATGTGAAACTCCACTAATTACTTTATGTTTGTATTTCGCTTTGTATTTTAAAAGACATAAAACTGCATGTCAGACAAAAACAGCTCCATCACCCCTGCATCAGATACTAAAGGGAGGCACTGCACCCTTGACAGTCAGTAGACTTTCTAACTGCACTTCAAATAATAGCAGAACAAATGTATTCATAAAGAAGGGGAAAAAATCTATACACAGAATGTTTTTAAATACATGCCACCTCCATTCAACACATGCTGGGAAATATATACAAAACTGCAAGAAATAAAATGTAATATTGTAAAGGTTTATTTGCCAGATGAAATAATTGACTTTTAGCATTTACATGTTTTTGCCCTGTACCACTACAACTGGCAAAATTGTTCCATTTAGACCTACTGTGTTTCCCCGAATATAAGACCGGGTCTTATATACATTTTGGCCACACAAAAGACCCTAGGGCTTATTTTTGGGGGATATCTTATTAATATCAGTATCTTGACATAATTTTAATCTCCAAAAAAACATCTTTGTTAAAGTACTTTTAAGATTACGTAGTCCGTTTTCTGTGAGATTTGTGCTGGTGTAGGGTGCAGTGTGTCTGCCTCTGTGGCTGTTTTATGAGAAGTACCTTTTACAGCAGCCCTCGCGATCATGTAACCTGCCTCAGCTCTTTTCTGCTCCAAGATTCCAGCTGACATCAGCCCGCTCCGAGCACTGCAGAGGGAGGGGCTACAGACGTCAGCCAGGAGGAAAGGAAAAAGACTTCCAGCTGTGGATGGGATATTTTGCATGATCATTGCGGGGGGGGGGGGGGCGACACACTGTGGAAGTGTACCAGTGTGGAAGTTTTATAAAGTGGATATTTTTTTAACATTAACTTTACTAGGGCTTATTTTTGGGATAGGGCTTATATTTCAGCTCTCCCCAATTAATCTCACTAGGTCTTATTTTCAGGGTAGGGCTTATTTTCGGGGAAACACAGTAATATGTTGATAATTGTATTTGAAAATGGAAAATTCAGTTTTTTAAGGACCTTAGAACATTGTACAACTTGGGAGATGTGAAAATGTGAATCAGGTGTCATATCCTTTTTGAGACTAAATGGTTATAGAAGCGCTTTCTGTGTAAAGCCAGCTTATGTACCTGTTCTCTAAAAACATCTTTGTTGGATTGAGCAGCATTTGTTTATCTGGAACTACAGCCAAAACATTTTTATTTTTTATTTTTAACTGAGATTGTTTTAGATTTTATTGCTGTGTATATCCTCCCGTTGGCATTATCCCTTTAATATTCTTTGTACTCTAGAGCTGAAAGTATGCATCTCCGCAGGTTTTATTGTACTTTCTCTTGCAGATTCTATAAATGGGTCACAGGAGCAGTAAGTAAGAGGATATACCCCCAATGGAAACACATACTGCAATTAGAATTTGACAAAGATTCTAGCCCTTCCCAGCTCTAATAATATTTGGCTGGAGTTTTATACCTACAGCTATCTTTAGAGCAGTCATGCCAGACAGACAAGTGTAAAGAGTAGGGTAAGAGTTATGCTGGATACGCAATAATCGCAAGGTTGCAGTAGTGCCTGCTTTGAATAGACATGGATGCTTGGGTGAAATGAACATGTATAACTGTTCTATTGTCCATGATTAGCAATAGCTGCATTGTAATGTTGTAGTAAGTATCTCAATGTGCCAGGACAATGTCTTTTTTAATTAAACACGTTGGGTGAAGCGGTGTGCTGACATCATCATCTCTCTCATGTCCAGATGGACAGGTTTGTTTGGTTGTGTGACGGCCAACACACCAAACTTGTAAGTGTTTTATTTCTATTATAAAATAAACCCACCAATGATTTTATGCTATGTGGAGCAGTTGGTCTCTTTTTGGTGCCCAATCCCTATCCAACTCATTGAGTGACATCAGAAGTGTGGAGGACCCTGAGATGTGGAAAAGGCCCTCGGCTGGGTTTTAAGCCACAGGCGCACCTCCTCCTGAAATAAGGGGTCTACAGGCGCTTGTAAGCAGTTTCTACAGCTGGTGATGGATTCACTTGTGTTTTTTTGGTGATATATGATGGACACTGCCATTGAGGAAATTTGATCTATTATCACATTGCTTGCGGACATATTTGCACAGATGAATATAATCCATATGGATTCCCCTATGGACTTCACATTTAATGTCTAGCGCGATTCTTATTTATTTTCTATTTTTGTATTTTCTATCTCAATAATAGCCTAAAAATAACCACAAATAAATTATTCATAGAATAGTATTTTCTAAGGTGTGTATATAAACTGGGTTGAAAGTTTGCAACCAATAGCTGAATGTTTCCTTGATGTGTCGGGTACCTATCAGGCTAATGCATTTCTTCATAACATAAACAACTCAGTTGAATGGAAGAAAGTTACAATCAGAGCTTAGTGTGTTTTTTTAATATTAAAGCTGAACTCCAGTCTTACCTTTGAGCAGTTTTACAGGCTCCTTTCCTGTACTGTAAATGCTGCAGAAAGTGAGATGGAGCACCTTTTATTTCCTGTCTGGCATCATCCAGCCTTTCCCTTCTCAGCACGATCCACTGCTTTCATTCACTGGATTTTAATTATTTCAATCAAAGAGGCTTAGCCTTAATGATAAGCTAATGGTTTGGTTCAAACCTTACTTTGGACTGAACTTTGGTTGTTGAAAAAATGCTCAAACATTTTCACATTCTGTCCCCTGTTTGGCTGGAACAGAGTATCATATGTAGAAGTGGTATTACTACTGAGTCTATATATGGAAGTTTCTCAATAGCACACTGCTTACTTACATGCCAGAAATCCCAAGTCATGTAAGCAAAGGGATATGAATGGCAATGCCATCACTACACAAATATTGTCACTGACAACCATTGACAAAAAGGAAGCTGTCATATATAGCAATGGTGGAAATAAATAGTAATTGTAGAAATACTGTTACAATTGTATATATGATGTACACCTCCCATCAAACCAGCAAAATGTCTGACATTTGAAAGAATGGCAAAACATCCAAATGGACTGAATCTTCAGGTCATCCTAAATGAATGAGAGAGAGAGATAGAGAGATAGAGAGAGAGAGAGAGAGAGAGAGAGAGAGAGAGAGAGAGAGAGAGAGAGAGAGAGAGAGAGAGAGAGATGAATCAAAGTAAAAATAAAAATATAAGCATAAGATTAAACTTCAGCTTTAAGCAATTATTAAACATGTATGACTAAGTGCAAAAGCAATCATATTGTCTCTGTAGCATTAAATTATATTCCTAACATGTTATTAAACTGATCAGTTATGATGCTATCACACATGGCAATTTTATGGCAATTCCAACCACTTTCGTCCAGCTTTCATTCACCAAAATAGCCTAATGCACACGACCGTTTTTCGGGTTGTAAAAAAAAGTTTTAAATGGTCTAGAAAAAAAAAAAAAAATTCATCCCGATCGTTGAAACGGTCTTGCCTACACACAATCGTGAAAGAAAATACTCTACCAAAGTGCAGTGACATACAACACGTACGACGGCACTATAAAGGGGAAGTTCCATTCGGATGGCGCCACCCTTGAGGCTGCTTTTTCTGATTTTGTGTTAGTAAAAGACGATTTGCGCTTTTCAGTCTGTTACAGCGTGATGAATGTGCTTACTCCATAACGAACACTAGTTTTACCAGAACAAGCACTCCCGTCTCATAACTTGCTTCTAAGCATGCACGTTTTTTTTCAAGTCGTTAAAGCCCACATATGACCATTTTTTACGACGTTAAAAACGACAACGTTAAAAACGACAACGTTAAAAACGACGTGAAAATATAAGTATGTTCGTCATTGTTAATGGACATTTTTTACATTGTGAAAAATGCTCTGGAGCCCACACACGATTGTTTTTAATGACATTACAGGTCATGTACGCACCATTACAGGTCATTACAGCCGACCACTAACAGCTTATATTAAAACTGTAAAATAAATCAAACTGTTAGTGGAAGTGTGCCCTGATGTATAACCAGCTTTATGGTAGAATATGCTATCAGGTAATATTTATTCTTTACGGGAATAATGTGTAAATTATTTAAAACTACCAAACCATATGTACAAACTGTACCTTTGTTTCATTATTTATTACATTAAAGGTAATAAGAATGAGGTGTTATAATTTATCATTTAACTGTACAACAAATAACTATCTATTTCAAAGAACTAGGCCAAAACAAATGGGAATACATGTTATAACATGCCATGTAATCAAACACAGAAATCAGATTCACAAATGGAGAAAAAAAATATTGTTTCTATATAAATCAAATATATTCATCACCTGCCTTCACACTCCATAGATTCTGTAAATATTTAATTATATAATGATTAAATATTAAGCAAACCTTTTGGTGGCTAAAGCAAGAACAATGTCAGTGTCTTTTTTTTTTTTTAAATGCCATGGCAACACTGTACAGTCACAACAGGAAAGTGACCATATATAGACCTCTATATAGAGTCTACTAAATTCTTGATATTGTCAAAGCTAACAAGCAAGTTGTTGTCATAAAGGGGCCTAGGGAGATGGGCACTACCGTAGTGGACACTTAAGCCAACCATAGAAGGTTCAAATCTTGGCCAGTTCAGCTTGGGTACAAGAAGCCTGCTGGATTTTACATACGATTATTGTTAGTGATTGTTATGACTGTTGTGTTTGTTGGATTCAGTGGGCTGGTTCTTGGAAGGTGTTATCCAAAACTGATAGGTGGATGTGCATTGTTTGCATTTACACCTGTCAGCCTATCCTACCTAGTCTTGTAGGAAACCTATAGTGAAACCAATGCAATGCAATGCACTCTGGCCTAAATAGTTGATGTGAATGTAGCCAAAAGGTTTACATCTACTTTGACAGACTTGTCAGTGCCTACAAGCCTTGCACTAGTGTCTCCTTATGCAGCTTGTCAGCTGCACTCTATGGCCCAGATTCACAGAGCGATTACGCCTGTCTAACTGGTGTTAGACAGGAGTAATTTCAAATTTTGCGCGCCGTATCACTAGTTTGAATCCTCAAACCATGATACGGCGGCTTCGGGCTTCGATCCGAGAGGCTTACGTCTTCGTAAGCCTTCGGATCTACGCTGCGATATTTTTGCGGCCGCTGGGAGGAGTCCGCGTCGTTTTCAGCGTCGGGATATGCAAATGACTTTTTACAGCGATCCACGAAGATACGAGTGGTCTTCGCAATCGCTTACGTCATTTTTTGGCTACGTACTGTTAGACCAGCTATTTGCTGGTCTAACGGTGCGTAGCCCATGTTAAGTATGGCCGTCGTTCCCGCGTCAAATTCAAATTTTTTTTTTTTACGTAACTCGTTCGGGAATAGAAATGTCAGTAAACGACGCTAATCAAACAACGAATGACGTAACGACGTGATTTCGCGCAATGCACGGCGGGAAATTTCTGAACGGAGCATGCGCAGTTCGATCGCCGCGGGAACGCGCCTATTTTAAATGCTTCACGCCCCCTACTCGCGTAGATGGCTTGCGCCGGGAGAAATACACTACGCCGCCGTAGTTTACTGGACAAAATCTACCGGGATTCCACGTAGAGCCAGGTGAAATACGGCGGCGTAGAGTATTTCTGATACTCTACACAAATCTAATTGTATGTGAATCTGGGACTATAAGTTTTCCCTATTATAGATAAAGACCATATAGCTGCTGTGGCCTCTCTATTTTATAATGAGGGAACTGGCTTATACAAAAGCCTCCTTATTAGTCTTTCTAAGCTAGCTGGCCTAAGTTCGAAGTCCAGGCAGTACATTATGGAAACAGTGGGCCAGATTCAGGAAAGAGATAAGACGGCTTATCTCCAGATAAGCCGTCTTATTTCTGCTTCTGAGCCCTCCTATCTATGCGCCTGATTTATAGAATCAGTTACGTATAGATTTCCATAAGATCCAACTGGCATAAGTCTCTTATGCCGTTGAATCTTATTTTCATATTTTAGGCTGGACGCTAGGTGGCGTTCCCGTCTAAAATATGCAAATGAGCCTATACGCCGATTCCCGAACGTACACCTGGCCGGCGCTATTTTTTTAAGTCGTTTGCGTTAGCGTAGTACCGTCGTAATGTTATCCCTGCTATATGAGGTGCACCCAATGTTAAGTATGGACGGCGTGCCAGCGTTTTTTTTCACGTCGGTCACGTAAAACATTTGCGAATAGGGCTTTGCGTAAGTGCCGTTCACGTCGTTTACACGTCGTATTGACGTCGAGATTTGGAGCATGCGCACTGGGATCAATTCACGGCTTGCGCATGCACAGTTCCTTTGGCGCGGGGACGCGCTTCATTTAAATAATACACGCCCCCTATCCACCAAATTTGAATTCGGCTGTGTCTTTTACGCTACGCCGCCTCAACTTTACAGGCAAGTGCTTTGAGAATAAAGCACTTGCCTGAAAAAGTTGCGGCGGCGTAGTGTAAATACCAGACATTAGGCACGCCTAAAGATTCTACCTGAATCTAGCCCAAAGAGTTCAGTCTGACACATTACCACATTAAAGAGGTTCTAAAGGCTCTATTTTTTTCCTTTAAAATAGCAAACATGTTATACTTACCTGCTCTGTGGTTTTGCACAAAGCCACCCCAATCTGCCTGTTTTTGGGTTCCCACCGGTGCTTCTGACTCCTCCTGCTTGCTCTCCTCTTGTAAGAATAAGGAGGGGGAGGTAGGCCTGCATGCAGAAGGCTTTTTACTTTCATGCATGAAGGTGAAAAACCTTCTACCCTTAGAACCACTGGAATTTACATGTTTAACCCACTGTATCTGCTGTGAACCCATGGTAGTGGCAACCCCAAACCTCATCCCTAACTGAAATCTCTAAAGGTGGAATCTAAAAGTGTGGCTGACCATCATAAATCAGGTTATCAAAGGTGGGAATAATGAAAACGCACCAACCCCTTGAACTGAAACCACCCTCATACATACATAGATGTGCTGGTCAGAATCCGGTGCCCTGATGAGCTAGATGTTCACAGCGTGAAGCAATGTAAAACAATGTGAAACAATATAAAAATTATAAAAACATTATGATAAAACATGAAACAAAATGACAGATGAAGATTATGTAAGATAGATGCTATGAGTAGCCCAGAGTGCTATGCAACACACTACTAAACTAACTCTGTAAGTGCTGCTTAATTCCAGCATGGGTGTGTGTGTGGCTGTAATAGCCAAAAAGTGGGGAGGTGGAGACAAGCACAACAATTATAGTGTAGCATGTAAAGTGTAATTTTAATAGAACATGCAAAAAAAGTACTCACAAAGATAAAATAAAGCTTAGCATGACAGTCAGGTGGCCTCTGGGACAACCAAGATGCCAGGATGCCTTGCATTGGCCACAGGCAAGGAAGCGGGGATGGAATGGAAGCACGAAACCGCTGTCACTGGAGAGCCAAAGCCATGGACACATGATATGAAGCCACCTTGTGTAGTAAGAAAAATGCTGATGCTGGAACAGGAATGTGTTTCAAAGAAGCCTTGCTTCTTCTTCATCCTGTTTAAAAATGGGCTACCCACCAGCAATTACATGATCAGGAAGAGGCAGATCCCAGGGTGCTTACGCTCCCTTGCCTGTGGCCAAGGCAAGGCATCCTGGTTGCGTGTCTATCTCTGTCCCAGAGGCCATCTGACTGTCATGATGAGCTCTATTTTAACTTTGTGAGTGCTTTTTTACATTTTCTATTAGAATTACACTTTAAATGCTAAACTATGGTGGTTGTGATTCTCTCCCCCTCCCAACTTTTTGTCTTCTACACAAAACAGGTTATGTTTTCCCCTTGTCATAGGTGTATATAACCATATCAACTACCTGTACATTTATATATAAATACTAAATACATATATACATAACCATCCTTGCTTAGGTTACTATACAATATAGCAGATAATGAAATGTATTCGCTACAGCAGGACTAAAATGCATGTATGAATAGACAATTGGCCAGATTCTCATAAGAGATACGATGGTGTATCTCAAGATACACCGTCGTATCTCTGTTTTTGGCCCCGGGTATCTATGCGTATGATTCCTAGATTAATTTATGCATAGATACGGCGTAGATCCGACAGGTGTAATACACTTACACCGTCGCATCTTAGATGTAATTCTACGCTGGCTGCTAGGTGGCGTTTACGTTGATTTCTCATTTGACTATGCAAATGAGCCTAATACGCCGATTCCCGAACGTTTTTGCGCCGCCTCGTCGTCGTTTACATAGTTTCCGTAAGCGTAAGGTTACCCCTGCTATATGAGGGGTAACCTTACGTCAGTCCGCCGTATGCCATGTTAGGTATGGCGTTGGGACAGCGTCGTCTTTTTCCGTCGTTTACGTCGTTTTACTAAGTCGTTCGCGAATAGGGCTTTACGTCAATGACGCTCACGTCGGCTTCATTGACGTTTTCCGTCGTGAGCTGGAGCATGCGCACTGGGCTATTTTTATGGCCGGCGCATGCGCAGTTCGTTTGGCGCGGGGGTGCGCTTAATTTAAATACAAGCCGCCCCCTTCGATTTACGCGGGGATACGCCAGGCCATTTACACTACGCCGCCGCAAGTTATGGAGCAAGTGCTTTGAGAATACGGCACTTGCTCTAGTAAGTTGCGGTGGCGTAGTGTAAATGGCTTACGCTACTCTACGCCGGAATCTACGTGAATCTCTGGCCCAATGTGTTTTTTATATTCACTGTATTATCATAAAAAGTGTTTGGAGACCTGGGTCCTCCCATAGGGAACATGCATCAATGCAAAAAAAAGTTTTAAAATATGAAGTTTTTTCGAGAGCAGTGCTTTTAATAATACTTATAGTGAAACAATAAAATTTCGTACCTGGGGGGTGTCTATAGTATGTCTGTAGTGCCACATTTTTCCTGTGTTTAGATCAAACGCTGCAACAAAATTACACTGCTAAAGGAAAAAAAAGTAATTTAAAACTACTCACGGCCATAATGAATTGCCGGGTCCCGCAATACAGATAAAAGTCATGTCAAAGTCACCCCAAACCCAATTTTTTTTAAAAATTGCATGGGGTCCCCCCAAATTCCATACCAGGCCCTAAAAAACATTTTTTTTAAATTGCATGGGGTCTCCCCAAATTCCATACGAAAACCTTCAGGTCTCGTATGGAACCCTGCACCATTTTAAAAAAAAATGGCATAGGGTTCCCCCCCTCAAAATCCATACCTGACCCTTCATGTCAAAATAAAAAAAATGGCATGGGGTTCCCCCCAGAAATCCATACCAGACCCTTATCCGAGCATACAACCTGGCAGGCTGCAGGAAAAGAGGGGGATGTGAGAGCACCCCCCTCTTGAACTGTACCAGGCCACATGCCCTCAACATGGGGAGGATGTTTTGGGGTCCAAAAAAAACATATACCCATGTTGATGGGGACAAGAACCTCATCCCCACAACCCTTGCCCAGTGGTTGTGGGGGTCTGTGGGTGGGGGGCTTATTGGAATCTGGAAGCCCCCTTTAACAAGGGGAACCCCAGATCCTGCCCCCCTATGTGAATTGGTAACAGGGTACATTGTACCCCTAACATTTCACAAAATAAGTTTTAGCTTGGGACAAGTCCTTTATTAAAAAAAACAAAACATTTCCAGTGATGTAATCTATTCTCGACCTGAGGATACAGAAAATAAACAACGCTACAGATGCCTCCATTAGAGGTTGCGGTCAAATGATACTACATCCGCCGTGACAGCTCTTAAATAGCTGAGGGACGTACGCCCTTATGACACCATGGAGGTTTCCTGCGGTTTCCACACGGGTGACCCCACCCCCTCTGACGCCACAGGAAACTGCAGGACTTAATAAAGGACTTGTCCCAAGCTGTGTCTTGTGTTTTTTGATTTTTTTTACACTTTTTTGTGAAATGGTAGGGGTACAATGTTCCCCGTTACCAATTCACATAGGGGTGGGATCTGGGGTTCCCCTATGTAAATGGGGGCTTACAGATTCAGATAAGCCCCCTGCCCGCAGACCCCCACAACCACCGGGCAAGACCTGAACGACAATTTTTTTTTTTTGGTTTGGGGTTCCCCTTAATATTAATGCCAGGCCCAAAGGGCCTGGTAATGGACTGGGGGAAACACATGGCATTTTTTTCAATGACTTTTTTTCTGTATTGCGGGACCCGCAAGCAGTTTTAAATTACTTTTTTCCTTTAGAAATGTCATTTTGCTGCAGGGACTGGGACGAAACGTGGGAAAAATGCGCCTTTTTACAGGCATACTATAAACATCCCCAGGAATTAAATTTAAAGGAATACTTCACTTTTATTGTTTCACTTTAAGCATTGTTAAAATCACTGCTCCCGAAAAAACTTTTTAACTTTTTTTGCATTGATACATGTCCCCTGGGGCAGAACCCAGGTCCCCACACACTTTTTATGATAATACAGTGCATATAAGCCTTTAAAATAGCACTTTTAATTTCTCCCATAGACTTTTAACCACTTCATTACCGAGCCTGTTTTTCAGATTCGGTGCTTACGAGACTAAAACAGTTTTTTTTGCTAGAAAATTATTTAAAACCCCCAAACATTATATATATTTTTTTTTCTAACACCCTAGAGAATAAAATGGCGGTCATTGCAATACTTTTTCTCACACCGTATTTGCGCAGCGGTCTTACAAGCGCACTTTTTTTGGAAAAAATTCACTTTCTTGAATTAAAAAATAAGACAACAATAAATTTGGCCCAATTTTTTTATATATTGTGAAAGATGATGTTACGCCGAGTAAAATGATACCCAACATGTCACGCATAAAAAT
Source organism: Rana kukunoris (assembly GCA_029574335.1). NCBI lineage: Eukaryota > Metazoa > Chordata > Amphibia > Anura > Ranidae > Rana > Rana kukunoris. Next base: position 125,221,192 of record CM056053.1, read on the forward strand.
TGCGCCCGCTCGTGGCATGGCGTCAAACTTTTACCCTTAAAAATCTCGATAGGCGACGTTTAAAAAATTCTACAGGTTGCATTTTTTGAGATACAGAGGAGGTCTAGGGCTAGAATTATTGCTCTCGCTCTAACGATCGCGGCGATACCTCACTTGTGTGGTTTGAACACCGTTTTCATATGCGGGCGCTACTCGCGTATGCGTTTGCTTCTGCGCGCGAGCTCGTCGGGACGGGGCACTTTAAAAAAAATTTTTTTTGGTTTTCGTTTTTATTTTTATTTATTTTATAATTTTTAACACTGAAAAAAAAAAAAAAAAAAAAATTATCACTTTTATTCCTATTACAAGGAATGTAAACATCCCTTGTAATAGAAAAAAGCATGACAGGTCCTCTTATATATGAGATCTGGGGTCAAAAAGACCTCAGATCTCATATTCAGGCTTAAATGCAAAAAAGAAAAAAAAAAAAAAAAAAAAAAAAAAAGGCAAAATGTAAACAAATTAAATGTCTCTTTAAGAGGCTGGGCGGAAATGACGTTTTGACGTCACTTCCGCCCAGCAGAGAGAGGGGGACGGCTGAGGGACATTTTTTCCCTCAGTCACATCCCCGGACAGGCAACGAGCGGACCCGATCGCCTCCGCCGCTACCGACGGCTACGGTAAGCGGCGGAGAGCGCGGGAGAGCGGCGGGAGGGGGGGGGCACCCTCTCCCGCCGCCGGTAACGGCGATCTCGCGGCGAATCCGCCGCGATGACCGCCGTTATCGTTAACAGGACCGCCCCACGAAGAGATGGATATCTCGGTTGTGGCAGCAGCTGCTGCCGTTACCGAGATATCCATCTTCAAAAACGTGACGTCTTTGGACGTGGGGCCGGTCACAAGTGGTTAAAGGGTGTTCCGCAGCTTTCAAATTTACCGCAAATTGTTCCTATTCGGCGAACAGGCGAACACCCGCCTACTTACTGAATACATCAAATTTTGTGAGATTACTTTAGACTGGCTTTGATAAGTGGATTTCATTTGGTTTCCAGGTTCTGCCCAGCTGTGCTATAATCTGATTTATTCAATTGGGTGTCTGCCCTGTCTCTTTTTTGGTCTAAATACATTTATTTAGTAATATTTAAAAAATGTACTTTGTCAATTATTCAGGCAAGAGAATTAGTGATAATGACAGATTTTTGGGGGAAATGTCCTAATTACATGTGTCACTTCTTTTTTTTTTAAAAAAACAATGCATATGCAAAGATATAATAACAAGTTTAAGGGAATATACATCAAAGAGTGAATACATACAAAGATTAAAGTTTTGATGATGTGAATGATGTAAATCTCTCTCAGATGTTGTGAAACAAGTGCAACTGTTATAAACAGTGATACTGTATATTCTTTGATACAATAAATTGAGGGCAGAATAACATGTTTAATGTGAGGTGGATTTAAGGTAGTTTGTTTAATTTCTTTTGATTTTATTCAGTGTTTTTATTTTTATTTTTTATTTTTTTGTCCTTTTTGTGTGTGTTTAATTACATGTGTACTACTGTTTTGTGTTCTAAACTTTACTTTTTTTACCATCTATTGTTTCTGACTTTGTAAAAGAATCATAATAAGGCCATAGAGGGTCCATGTTTTGACACAAGAACAGCTCTGGGGTATTTTAAACTAGTTTGTGTAACCTTTACAGTAATTTAAAACCCAATAAATTCCTAAAAATAACAACGAATTATATATTTTTATTATAATTTTTGCCCATTGAGAGATATGTACTTTGTCGTTCTTTAAATTTTCAATGGAATTTAAACTCTGTAAATCAATAGCAAATAGTAAATACATAACATTCTGTTTATTTTAAAAGCCATATTCCTATGTTTCTGTCTGCTGTATATTATTTTGATCTGCTTGCTAGACTCTGAAAGCACAAGGCTGATGAGAAATTAGCTACCCAGTGAGGCACTTCAGTATGTGCAGATGGTGTTTACTAGAATGTTACTGGCACAAGCCAACATGTTGACACTCTTTGTGAGTTGATGTTTGCTTGCAATGATTATTAGCTAAATGTACATCGGATCAAGTTTTTGCATTAATATTTTATCTGCATGATCAACAAATGCTCTAAGGTGCCCTTATATGTCATTCTAGAATTCTGCTAATAATCTGCCCATGTATGACTTGGAAGATGTGGTTGTTTGAGGGCTGCACTGGTAAATGCACGTGGCTTTCAAGAAATAAATAATGAGAGGTAGAAGTGTCTATTTTTTGCTAACAAAATATTATTTTCTGCATAGCCTTGATATAACCATAAACTGAGTTCATGGGAGTATCTTTATATTAATGTTTGCAATAAAACCCCAGTACACAGGACATCCTCATAACTAAGAGAGAAATGCAGCCTATAGGAGAAACAAAATGTGAGTTCACTCAAGAGTTGAAGACCCTATAAAAATGTTTAGCAATCACCCAATTTATTTATTAAACCTGCACTAGCACATTTGACCACATCATAAAAAATATATCTGCTGTTACAGAAAACAGATACCTGCTCTGCTTGCCACAGTCTTCTGTAGCCTTAGCAATATTAAATAGACCTCCCGCAGGGAATATTGAGCCATTTCTGGAGAATCTGCAGGGCCTCTGGAGAGGAGTCATTATTCTCTCAGGAGAAATTCTGGTGCACATGTGGAAAAAAGGATAGGAAGTAAAAAAATAACATGGCTTTGAACCTAAGATAGTAATGCATCTTTAGTCTGTAACAGGTACAGTACAGAAAAGAATCGGAAGTAGAGGGGCGCTAATGACACAAAATCAATGCAAATTATGTGTATATATATACATTAAAATGTGCAATCTCTTAGAAAAACATATATTATTAGTGAAAAGTCCATACAGTGAAACCAAAAATTATTATTAAATAATGAATTGAGTCCAAATAGTGCTAAAAAATATAAGCACCCAATAGTGATTCTCGGTTCAAACAAAGACGTAAATATTGCAGTTCTGGAACCTCCACCATATGTTTGCACCCGGTGAGATCAATAGAAATGGCTCCTTACCAATATTAGTAGACTCTTTTAATTAAAAAAGAAGTCATAAATCGCTTGTGTCAATGGGATGACTCAGAGTGATCCAGATAGGCACGTTCAGATGATCCAGCATTCATAAAAATAGGAACAGAAGAGCAATCATAGTGAAGTACTGTTTATTAAAACAAAATTAAAAAGTAACATGCCAAATGGCTGCTTACTCAGGTTGTGCCCTGATCCCGGCACTGAGGCTTTATGGCGTTATTCGATATCCAATCGAACTCAGATATGGTACGATAATCCGTCGCGCTGGTCGTCTCACTGGCCGGCGTACGTTCCACCGTCGAAGTAACGTGGATTCGGAGATGGATCGAAAATCCGTCGCACTGCTAGTTTCGATAGCCGGCGTGCGTTCCACCGTCGAAAACCAACGGACCCGGAAATCGGAAGTGGTAGGGAAAAAAGCGTGACTGGTTAGCGCCTCGACGTACGTTTCGTGGATTACGTCATCAGGAAGCGTAACCAGTCACGCTATAGAGTTGTATTTAACCCAATGGCCTATTAAGATTGATAGGGGAACTAGCCAATCGAATTTGAAGCCTCGGTCCCGCTATCACACACCATACAATTGTATATATCAACAACACCTGCAAGATGCTGCGTGGCAAATCAATTGACAATAATGTTATATACATCCAGTGTACTATATACATGCACCATTCTACATCAATGGTATGTAAAAATACGTGTTACAATGCCAATGTGTTACAATGCCAATATAAATGGCGGTAAGTTAAAATGAATTGATATTACTTTCCAACATAATGTAATTGGAATTACACTTCACATTGAAATTACAATAAAACTAAAAACATATAAAATAACAAATTAAAGTACCCTTGTGAGAAACCAACATTGATATTGACTACCTCAAAGTATGTTATATGCTGCTGCTGTTCTTACAATACCCATTACTACCAATCAGGTGTACTAGCTGTACTAATGGTTGGTAATTAGTACAGTATGTTGGAAAACTTTGATAACAAAATTATACATATTCTATTTCAAAAAATTCCAAAAAATTGGTCCCTTTTATTTGTTGCTCAGAAAGCAATTAAGGTCTAGTTCTACATTCATGCCTTGGGGTTGCATGGCACGTAGGCGATGTATCCATAAAGTCTCGTTTTGGGATACCGCCTTGGTGAGATCTGAACCTCGCCAATGACTAGTTACTCTATCTATCCCATAGAATGTCATTTGTCGAGGGTCTTTGTTATGACAAAGATCAAAATGTTTTGAGACACTGTGGTTGGGATACCCATTTATAATATTTGCCACATGCTCATTGATACGCACTTTGAGTTCTCTAGTGGTGCGCCCTACATACTGTAAGTGACAAGGGCACTCGATGACATATGTCACAAACCTAGAATGACAGGTGATAAGTGGTTTGATTTTAAATTCTTGCTGTGTGACATTAGATTTAAACTGGAGTTTTTTCTTGCCCTGTCTCTTTGATGTTTTCCAAGATCTACACCTAGTGCAATAATAGAAGCCCGGAGTATCCAGGAAAGTAAGAGGTTTTTCTGGGGGGTCTGGTACGTTACGTGCTACCATATTTCTCAACCCAGGGGCTTTTGTGTAAATAAATTTTGGTTTGGCTGGTAGTACTGTAGCCAAATCATTGTCTTTCAATAATATTGGCCAAAATTGTTTAATAACTTTTTCAACACTCTTATATTCTCTATGGAACCCTGTCAAGAATGTTATCTCTCCATGGAAGGGAGCCCTAGTTTTTGGTGCTAGCAAAACTGGCCTTTCCATTGCCATTACTTCTTTTTTCGTAGTCTCAAGATTTTGGGCATTGTACCCCTTTTCTACAAATTTGTCTACCAACATATTTGCTTGTACGTCAAAATCAGTAATCTGGTCACAATTGCGGCGTATGCGCATAAATTGGCTTTTGGGGACACCCCCTAGCCATTTAGGGTGGTGGCAGCTGGAAAGTGCGACATAACCATTCCGGTCTGTCGGTTTGAAGTAGGTTTTAGTACTAATTCGATTACCTCTTTTTGTTAGCGTGAGATCCAGATAATTAATAGTAGACAAGTTGAATTCTGCTGTAAATTTTAACTCATATTGGTTGTTGTTCGTTGCCATTATGAAGTTCTCCAAGGAGGGTAAGTTACCATCCCAAAACAGTATAATATCGTCGATATAGCGTTTATAATACAGGAGAGCTTTGTTTTCTTCTTTATATATCGTTTCCCTTTCCCACCTATTTAGAACCAAATTGGCTACACTCGGCGCGTATCTAGCGCCCATGGCGACTCCTTTTGTTTGATTATAATACTTGTTCTGCGCCCAAAAATAATTATTACCCATGGCCTGTTGCAAGCCCTGTACTATAAACTGAATTTGGATCGTTTGTAGATCAGTACCTGTTTCTAAAGATTCGGTGACTGCTATAATAGCATCTGACTGCTTAATGTTTGTATACAGGGATTCTACATCCACTGTTACTAACCATGTATCCGTGGTTACCCGTATTGTGGCTAGTGCATTTATTAACTGGGTACTATCCTTCAAATACGATTGGCCTTTTTGTACTAGTGGTTGTAAAAATTGATCGAGGTATTCACCCAGTCTGGAATAAAGTGACCCGATCCCACTAACAATGGGTCGGCCTGGGGGGTTGGTATTATTTTTATGTATTTTTGGTGCGATGTACAGTACCGGAGTACGCGGTACCTCAGGCACTAGATATAGTGCTTCTTTTGGGGTAAGAATAGTTTTTGAGACTCCTTCTTCGACCCAGGTTTTTAATTGTACTTTTAGTCTACATACTGGGTCACTTAATAAAGGCGTATAGGTGTTGGTATCATCCAGCAGCCGCTAGACTTCCTTGTAGTAATTTTCTTTAGTAAGTACTACCACGCCCCCCCCTTTGTCTGCAGTGCGCACCACTATGTTTTTATTCTTCTCTAATTTTGTAATACCTTCCCTCAACAGTCTATTGGGTTTGGAATTTTTGGTGTCTAAAGATCTAATTTCTTCCTGCACCATATTCCTAAATACTTGTATATGATGATGTGTGCCCTTTTTGGGATTGAAGGTGGAGTTATTTTTTAAAGTAGTATGTTGATACCCCGTAGTGTCAACCTGAGGGGTATTCAGGGTTTGTTGGGCAAAATGTTTTTTAATATTCAACTTTCTAACGAATTTTTCCACATCGATAAATACCTCAAATTTATCCATGTGCTTATCTGGTGCAAATTTCATACCTTTTGAAAGTACTTCCAATTCCGCATTGGTAAAATCAATTCCCGCTAGGTTGTAAATCCCCTCATTTAATCGTCTCGTGGTCTTTTTCTTTCGGGTTCCCCCTCTCTTACCTCTTTTTCTATGTTTTTTGCAAGCTGGTGAGGGACGGGACTGGCAATTTTGTACGGCTCTTTCCAGCCTCTCCATTCCCCCCCTCCCCGCGGTTGGTTATTTTGGTAATATGAGGCTCGCCCTCTGTGGTTACCTCTATGTTGCCCCCGTGGTGGTCTGGGTATGTACTGGCTGGGACCCTGATTGTAATAATAGTAATTGTCCTCTCCCCCTCTATCATCTAATGGGGCATACCTATTGTATGTGGGTGCACCATATGTAGGGTACGTGTTGTAGGCTTGTGGGTACTGTGGAGTCTGGTTGTTAGGTGGTCGGTTCCTATCTACCAGTGGGTACGGGCCTTTACTTTTATTAGGGCCTTTGGGATGTTTTTTAGGGGTGCTGGTGTTTTTGTTGGATTTATCCATGCCTTGGGTAGTCCCTATACGCACTTCTTTTCCTATCTCCCCAGTTGTTAATTTTGATTGTGTTGGATCTAAATCTGACTGCCATTTGTATACCTTATGTTCATCATAATCTGTGATGTCTCTCTGGTATTTTTTCAATTTCTTTTGTTTGATTTCACCATCATATTTAGACAGATGCATCTGTAAGGTTTGGGATCTATCTAAGAACTCCTGGGAGCCCATATGCGGTCTCATTTGTTCTCTGAGATCCGCTATGTTGGCCTCCAAGAGCTCATTTTTGGACCTACGCCTTCGAATCATTAGTTGTAACAACTTCTGTTCACAAGCGTTAAAAAATTGGAACCATTCATCCGTCTGTGTAAGGTCCTCAATTCCATCACCCGGGTGTACATCCCATCTCAACCTCCGTGGTGTGAGATTTTTTGAGATATACATCTCAAACGATGCAATGTCCCACCACAAACGAATTTGTTTTTCTAGATCAAATTGTAATTTTTTAAAACCTCTATCCAAATCTAAGTTTGGAGTGGGTTGTTGTAGAAAAATTTGTTCTACATTGATCTCACGACCTTGCATAAAATTAAAAACATCCATGTCTGCAATACACCAAACTAAAAATTATTAGCTGAATTATGTGGAAAAAATGTGTATAATTTGCGCCACAGGAAAAACAATATTAGTTCTCCCAACTTCCGATTCTATTTGTATTTTCACACTCTGAAAATTTTTTAGGTGGCAGCTTTTCAAACTGGTATATTTAATTTATTTAGGTTTAATTAGAATTAATTCTACCCTCTTGTTGGGAGAACTAATATTGTTTTTCCTGTGGCGCAAATTATACACATTTTTTCCACAGTACAGAAAAGGGCAAGAAAGAGGGGGCTTTGGAAAGCTTAATAAAACAGACCTAGAAACACCTTATCATTCAATCAGCTTTGGAAACGTCAGTTGTAAAAAATATTTCTCTTAAAGCAGGTATCCTGCAGCTTTTTGCCTAGGGCCACTTTTCTTAGTCATTGCACAGTGTCACAGTGTAAACATTCTTCTTATTCATAGACTCTACCCCTGTAATGACACTATCAATGAAGTCCAATAATCAGATACAGTAGTGGGTGGGGTGGTAATCAAATTCCTAATAGGCTACCAAAAGGCTAGTAGCACAGAATATGCCTAGGTACTGTACATGCAAGGAAGTAAATGTCTGCTTCTAATAGAAATTACATACTAAGGAGACAATTATTACTTTTGCCACAATAGTTTTTTCTACTGAATTCTTGTGAGACAGCCAAGCATTAGATTTTAGGAACATTTTTAAATATGCTTCTTTATGCTCTTAACAAATAAGCAAAACACATCAAGGCTCCTCTGTTAGTGTCTAATTGCCTGTGTTTACTTTTCACACAATAAACTTATGGTTGAACAAGAGAACAATGCAGATCTATTATTGTAGATGTATGTTAGCTATACATGCTGGGACCAGGCAAAGTCTTTGGTTCTCCAGGTATGAAGCGCTGGCTTCCTTGCAGCAGCAAATACCTTGTTGTTTGTTGAGATTTTAAGACATTGTCCTCTTTAAGAATTAAACTACAGCCATGGCCAAAAGTTGTGAGAATGACACAAATATTAATTTTCACAAATTCTGCTGCTTTAGTGTTTTTAGATCTTTTCATCAGATGCTATGATGGTATACTGAAATATAATTACAATCATTTCATAAGTTCCAAAGGTTTTTATTGACAAATACATTAAGTTTATTCAGAGTCAATGAAAAAAGGAGATTTTTGGGACTTTGAATGAGGCAGGGACCTAGTCATGCCTCCATCCCTATTTATATGAGAAAAGGAAGAGGTGTAAAGTGGGACTTTAAATGAGGCACACAGTCAATATGAATTGTTACGGATTGGCATTTTTGTGTCAGATTTAAATAATAAAACTTAGTACTGATTATTATCAAAATATTTAATCTATAGACATACGTAAAAAGCATGAATGACACATATCCATAGGGAAGGATTCCCATTACTATTAGGAATAAATACCAACAAATGTATATATTAATTACACAGGGTACATAATTCTAATGGGAGATAATAAAAAATACATGATCAGTTAAAACATGATAGGTACAGAAACTTGTTACGTTTCATGGAATTGTATACACTCTTCAGGAGAAAACATGTGTACATCTGTAATAAAATATAAAACTCCTTAGATAGTTGTCTTTTGAAAAAAGGGCCAAAAGGCGGGAAAAAACCCCATTGGATATAAAGTACTCACAAAATCACTGTGTATAGAAAGTGCAACACAAATGGCTGGAAACCCACTTAGAAAGGGCACATTATCCTGGAGCTGTGGTTGCGAGAACCACATTCATGGCCCGTGCAAGGTGACATCCAAGGACACAGAATTCCCAGCAGGACAGTTTCCAGGGTGTGACTGTGTACATGTCCTATGGTTGTCTTGACTGCTAAATAATACATAAATATGTGTATTAGCAATTATAGGAAAACCCTGTCGGTTAAGGTACAGAAAAAATAAATGTAACCAGGGTGGAGTAGGTGAATCCCAAACCGGAAGTATTGGGGAGTGGGAAAAAATGACAATAAATGCTAAAAAAAAACACCCATGTAGACTATGTGAATGGGAATCCATTTGTAAACCTATATCAATGTGCAATATGGGGCTGGAATTAGTGAAATGCCTGGTGCTGGAACCTGGGGAATCGTGATGAAGGATAGTGGTCTGTAAATGCCTGCAGAACAGATCTGCCACCCCAGATGAAGCCTATAAATGCCCAGCATTTGCCGCCAATCCCCCTCACACGTTCTATAGATGGAAAACACTCTCGGTGTGGCAACACGTTGAGCGCAGTGAACGTGGCGTCTATGCACAATGCAGAGGCATCCCCCTGCCTCAAAAAGGGAGGGGAGACCCCACGGAGTGCATTGCAGCTCCCAGGAGAGTGTGAGTTAAAGGGTCATAAATCCAGACAATGCGGCACTAACAACACAGCACGTGAAAAGAATGTAAATCTAGATATATTATAGGGAGTGACCATCCTAATAGGTGTCTAATTCCTTTATTATTTCCCATTAGAATTGTGTACCCTGTGTCATTAATATATGAATTGTTTGTATATTTTGGTATTTATTCCTAATATTAATGGGAAGTTAAATATTGTGATAATAATCAGTACTATGGGGGTTATTTTCTAAAGACAAATCCACTTTGCACGACAGGTGCACTTTCAGTGATCTGAGGGGGGATATGCAAGGAAAATAAAAAAAACAGCATTTTAGCTTGCATATGATTAGATGATAAAATCAGAAGCACTTCCCCTTTTTTTTAGATTTCCCCCTCAGATCTACAGCGACTGCACTTCCAAGTGCTTTCAAGTGCACTTGCAGTGCACTTGTAGTGAAAAGTGGATTTGCCTTTTGTAAATAACCCCCAATGTATTATTATTTAAATCTGACACATAAAAATGACAATCAAACTATTCATATTGACTGCGTGCCTCATTTAACCACTTAAGACCCGGACCTTTAGGCAGGTAAAGGACCTGGCCGGTTTTTGCGATTCGGCACTGCATCGCTTTAACTGACAAATGCGACGTGGCTCCCTAACAAAATTGGCGTCCTTTTTTTCCCACAAATAGAGCTTTCTTTTTGATGGTATTTGATCACCTCTGTGGTTCTTATTTTTTGCGCTATAAACAAAAATAGAACGACAGTTTTGAAAAAAATGCAATATTTTTTACTTTTTGCTATGCTAAATATCCCCCAAAAATATATAAAAAAAAGTTTTTTTCCTCAGTTTAGGCCAATACGTATCCTTCTACCTATTTTTGGTAAAAAATCGCAATATGCGTTTATCCATTGGTTTGCGCAAAATTTATAGCGTTTACAAAAAAGGGGATAGTTTTTTTGCATTTTTATGAATTATTATTTCTTTACTACTAATGGCGGTGATCAGCAATTTTTTTGTGACTGCAACATTATGGCGGACACATCGGACAATTTTGACACATTTTTGGGACCATTGTCATTTTTACAGCAAAAAATGTATTAAAAATGCATTGTTTACTGTGAAAATGACAATTGCAGTTTGGGAGTTAACCACTAGGGGGCAATGAAGGGGTTAAGTGTGACCTCATCTGTGTTTATAACTGTAGGGGGCGGGGCTGGACATGTGACGTCATTGATTATGTTTCCCTGTATCAGGGAACACACGATCAATGACAGCGCCACAGTGAAGAATGGGGAAGCTGTGTTTACACACAGTTCTCCCCATTCTTGAGCTCTGGGGACCGATCGTGGGACTCCAGTGGCGATCGGGTCCACTGGTCCCGCGGTCACGGAGCTTCAGACCGCGACCCACGGCTGGGCACTTAAAGAGGACGTATAGGTACGTGCTTGTGCCCAGCCGTGCCATTCTGCCGACGTATATCTGCAGGAGGCGGTCCTTAAGTGGTTAAAGTCCCACTTTGCTCCTCTTCCTTTCCTATGCAGAGTTAATATTTGCAGTGTTGACCCTTTTTTTTCAAGACCTCTGCTATTTGCTCTGGCATGCTGTCAATCAGCTTCTGGTACAAATCCTGTCTGATGGCAGCCCATTCATGCATAATCAATTCTTGGAGTTTGTCAGAATTTGTGTTTTGTTTTTTTTGGTCACACACCTTTTGAGGATTGACCACAAGTTTTCAATGGAATTAAGGTCTGGGGAGTTTTCTAGCCATAAACCCAAAATATAAATGTTTTGTTCCCCAATAGTGTTGCTCACGAATATTCGTATTGCGAATATTCGGCTCGAATATGGCATATTCGAGTATTCGCGATATATTCCGAATTTCGCGGTGAATATTCGCTATTTCGAATATTCGTATTTTTTCAATTTTTTTTTAGAACAGATCACATCCTAGAGATCCCTATCGACGTCTTAAAGCATTGTTGGTATGATTAGAGACCTTGGGCCGAGTAGCTGCAGCGTTCATTTTATATTGCCGAAAAATCGCAATGCGATTATTCGGCAATAGCGATATCGCGCGATTATTTTCGAGAAATTCGCAATATTGCTTTTAGCTAAAATAACACATATATTCGATTTCAGAGTGTTACTGTCGAAATTCCGCAATCAATTTCTCATTCGCATTTTTGCGAAATTACGATAAAATATCAAGAATATTCTGAGCCAATCAGAGTGCTCCATTCCGCATTTCTCGAAATTTCGCATTTATTTTGTATTATAAAATATCACGAATATTCTGAGCCAATCAGAGTGCTCCTTCCGCATTTGCCGAATATTCACAATTATTTGGTATTATAAAATATCACGAATATTCTGAGCCAATCAGAGTGCTCCTTCCGCATTTGCCGAATATTCGCAATTATTTTGTATTGTAATATATCACGAATATTCTGAGCCAATCAGAGTGCTCCTTCCGCATTTGCCGAATATTCGCAATTATTTTGTATTGTAATATATCACGAATATTCTGAGCCAATCAGAGTGCTCCATTCCGCATTTCTCGAAATTTCGCAATTATTTGGTATTATAAAATATCACGAATATTCTGAGCCAATCAGAGTGCTCCATTCCGCATTTCTCGAAATTTCGCAATTATTTGGTATTATAAAATATCACGAATATTCTGAGCCAATCAGAGTGCTCCATTCCGCATTTCTCGAAATTTCGCATTCGCATTCGCGATAGCGAAAATTCGCAATCATTTCATTTCCAAAAAATATCACGAATATTCGTATTTAGCGAATATATCTCGAATATTCGACTATATATTCGAGATATATCGCGAAATCGAATATGGCATATTCTGCTCAACACTATTCCCCAAGCAACTTAATGCCTCGTACACCTGATCAGAATATGCAATGAAAAATGTCAGACAGAATTTTTTCATTGGATATTACGACCACGTGAGTGCCCCATCGGATTTTTTCCTTCAGAAATTCCGACGGATTTTGAAAGAGAACGTTACCTTGTACACACGATCAGAATTTCTGTCAAGATAAACTCTGACTGATTTTTCCATTCCATTCAAGCTGTCTTGCATACACATCAACTTGATTCTGAGCATGTGTTTTTTACTCCTTTGGGGTTCCATACAGACGAACAGAATTTCCGATATAATTTTTTTCTCTCTGAAAAAAAAGAAAACATGTTATCTTTCTAAGTCCGTCGGAATCTCCAAAGGAAAAATTCAGATGGGGCACACACACGGTCGGAATATCCGATGAAAATTTGTAATTTTTTCATTGGAAATTCTGATCGTGTGTACAAGGCACGTGTTCTCTTTTAATCCGATGGATGGAACTCCGATGGAGAAAAAAACACGCATGCTCAGAATCAAGTTGACGCATGCTCGAAAGCATTGAACTTAATTTTTTCTCGGTTTGTCAAAGTGTTGTACGTCACCGCGTTCTTGACGGTCATAATTTGATGTGACAGTGTGTATGCAAGACAGCTTGAATGGAATTCCGTCGGAAAAATCAGTCGGAGTATATCCCGACAGAAATTATGATCGTGTGTACAAGGCATTAGTTATCAGTTTTTCCTTATGGCAATGTGCTCCATAATGCTGGAAAAGACATTGTTCATCACCAAAACTGTTCTTGGATGGTTGGGAGATGTTTGCTCTCGGAGGATGTTTTGTACCATTCTTTATTCATGGCTAGGAATGAGCCGACTCCCTTGGCAGAGATGAAACCCCACACATGAATAGTCTCAGGATGCTTTACTGTTGGTATGACATATGACTAATGGCTCACCTCTTCTTCTCTGGATAAGGTTTTTTTTTTTGGATGCCCCAAACAATCGAAAAGGGTATTTATCAGAGAAAATTACTTTACCACAGTCCTCAGCAGTCTAATCTCTGTACCCTTTGCAGAATACCACTCACCTGCCTGCTGCCATTCCTGAAGAACTCTCCCAGATTGTAGGAGATGGTTATGGGATTTTTTTTATGCAATTCTAATCACGTTTCATAACTTTCTGGAGTATATGAAAATTACCATCATAAAAACTGAGGCAACAGACTTTGTGAAAATTAATATTTGTGTCATTCTCAAGACTTTTGGACATGGCTGTAATTCCTTTAGTAGCATTTACAATATAATACCAATAATGCTGGTATTTCATAAGAAAATCTGTAAGTTTTTTACTTGAACGTTTTGGACATTTTATCAAATCTGGGCATCTAGTTTTCTTTTTTGGTAATGGATCTCAGGCAACAATGTAATCTGCTTGGTTATGGTACCAACTTCTAGTCCAACTTCTAGTCATTACATGCATGCATCCAGGAGTGACATGATCCTTGGTTCATTATTATTAAACTGCTTGTGGCACAGTTGCATCCGCCAGCATTTGAATCCTGTGTAGAGTTAACTGCAGCAGACACAGTAATTGAAAACTGAGTTTGAAATAGTAGGAGACAGCCAGACAGTGCCATAGGTGCATAGCATTATCTGTCACCTCGTGCAACTAAATTACACAATATAGCCTCAATCAATGTAATGTATTGTATTTGTATTGTATTTCATATTTTCTGACAAAAACTGTACTGATTAAACGAAAATACCAGAATGTATGAGAAAAATGTTTGTGTTTGTCCTTTTTTTGGATGACAGCTGTGTACCAATGATCAGGTTATCGTACGATCACTTCAAAAGCGGTATTTTTTGTACAATATTCTGATCATGTGTACGGAGCTTAAACCTATCATTAGTAAAGGGTGTACAGTATAACAACACATTCACAAATATACCTTGTTTACCTGCCAGTGCACACCTTCTATTTGTGAAATCCTTGGGCTGGAAGCTGGATTGCTCTGGAAGCACCCCATTCAGTACTCAAATATCGACTTTTTCTACAAAGAAAGAAAAATGTCTATCATATTAAAAAAAACAAGAACAAAAATAGATTGAAAAACCTTGTAGCCTTACAACCCTAAACCCATTAGTCCATAGGGAGACTAAAATCTTTTTAAAGCATAATCAAATTTTCCCCAGGAAGGAATCAAAATCTTCCTGATTATCAAAGGCAATCAAATACTCTATGAATTAAGGTATGTCTTCTAAATAATAATAGCCAGTTATAATTTTGACATTTAGAAATACTTTCAGCCCCTTTTAACCACTTAAGGACAGAAGGGATTTTACCCCTTAATGACCAGACCATTTTTTTGCGATATGGCACTACGTCCCTTTAACTGACAATTGCACATGCGGCGTTGTAACATGACAACATTGATGTACTTTTTTTTTCACACAAATAGAGCTTTCTTTTGCTGGTATTTGATCACCTCTGTGGTTTTTATTTTTTGCAATATAAACAAAAAAAAAAACGTCAATTTAAAAAAAAAAGACATATTTACAAATTTTACTTTTCGCTATAATAAATATCCCCCCCAAAAATCAGTTTATGCCAATATTTATTCTTCTACATATTTTTATAGAGGATAGATCTTTGGCATTTGTATTATTGTTATTTATATTATTTTAATACTTATACAGGGATCAGTGCTATAAAAATCCACTGATTACTGTGTAAATGTCACTGGCAGGGATGGGGTTAAAACTAGGGGGCGATCAATAGGTTAAATGTGTTCCCTGGGAGCTGTTTCTAACTGTGGGGGGAGTATAGTGACTGGAGGAGGAGAGAGATCGGCGTTCCTAATCACTAGGAATCACTAGGAACAGCACATCTGTCTCTCCTTCCCTGTCTGTTTACATTGACAGATCCCCATTCTGGCTTTCTGTGGAGCGATTGTGGGTGGCCGGCAGACATCGCAGCCGCCGGCCAAGCGCAACGACTTATGTTACATCTCCTATCACTCTTAAACCGGCTGACGTACACTATGGCAATTTGCCCAGGCCAGGAAAGCCAACCTGCCGCAGTATAATAATGGTGGCTGGTCCTTAAAGAGGGGGTTCACCCTAAATATACACTTTTCCAGGTAATCCAGCATACTGGCGTCAGCGCCAGTATGCTGTTTTTTTTTAAATGCCCCACTTACTGTATTATCTTCAATTTTTATTCATCTCCCCAGCGGGGGATGGCGCGTGTATAGCCCGTCACTAGTACCGAAACTACCCGATTTAGGACTCGGGTATTTCCGGCGCAATACGGCGCCTGCGCACAGACCTAGGAGCTGACTGCGCAGGCACCGTATTTCTCCGAGTCCTATTTCGGCTTTTTTCGGAGGGCGTGACGTGCCATAGCCATAGGACTCGGAGAAATACAGAGCCTGCACAGTCAGCTCCTAGGTCTGTGCACAGGCGCCGTATTGCGCCGGAAATACCCTAGTCCTAAATATTTCGGAACCAGTGACAGGCTATACAGGCGCAATCCACCGCGGGCGAGCTAAATCAAAATTTAAGATAATACAGTAAGTGGGGCATTTAAAAAAAAAAAACAGCATACTAGCGCTGACGCCAGTATGCTGGATCACCTGGAAAAGTGTATATTTAGGGTGAACCTCTGCTTTAAGTTTTTTAAAGTAATCAAATGTAAACATGGCTGTTCTAGCACAGAACTGTTCTACAAAATAACATAAAATAAATAAGCATCATTTTTTAAAAACACTATGGGCCAGATTCTTAGCAGAGTTACGTCGGCATATCTCGAGATACACCGCTTAACTTCTAAGAAGCGCCGGCGTATCTATTTTCTGCATTCCGAAAACAAGATAAGCCGGAATTTTGCTTTGATACGAGCGGCGTAAGTCTCTTACGCCATCGTATCTAAGTTGCATATTTACGCTGGCCGCCAGGTGGCGCTTCCGTCGATTAGCCGCATCGAATAAGCAAATGAGCTAGATACGCCGATTCCAGAACGTAATTGAGCGTCTTTTTTACGTCGTTTGCGTAAGCGTAAAGTTACCCCTGCTATATGAGGGGTAACTTTGCGTACACAATGTTAAGTATGGACGTCGATTTTAAAGTCGCTTACGTCGTTTGCGTAAGTTGTTAGCGAATAGGGATTTGCGTAAGTGACGTTCACGTCGAAAGCAGTGACTATTTGCGACGTGATTTTGCGCATGCGCACTGGGATACGTCCACGTGCGGCGCATGCACAGTTAAAAAAAAGCTTACAAAAAAAAAGCGTCAAAACGTGGGGTCACAACCTCTTCCACATTTGAATTACCCGGGCTTACACCGGGCCATTTACGCTACGCCGCCGTAACTTAGGATGCAAGTGCTTTGAGAATATGGCACTTGCGTCCAAAGTTGTGGCGGCGTAGCGTAAATAGGATACGCTACGCCCCACTGGCATTTACGCTAAATTACGAGAATCTGGCCCAAAGGTTTTAAAGCGCAAATAAACTCTGCATAAACAAAACAATTTAAAATGGGAGCTTTATGTCATAAAGTATTAGTATGCACTGCACAATATGGCAGACTTACCTGCCAAGAAATCCCTTCCTGTGGTGTCAGGACTCCCATGTGTCACAGGCACTTCCATTTTCTCCTGGTCTTCCACTGTACTCTTGAACTGGCTGGGACATGATGCCAATTTTTTTTTTGTTCAATTTCAATTTAATAGATGATAAAAGTGTTAGGCCGCGTACACACGATCAGACATGTCCGATGAAACATGTCCGACAGACCGTTTTCATCGGACCAGGCTGAAGTGGTCTGTTGGTCTGATGTGTGTACACACCATCGGACCAAAATCCCCTCAGACCAGAACGCGGTGACGTAGAACACAACGACATGATGAAAAAATGAAGTTCAATGCTTCCAAGCATGCGTCGACTTGATTCTGAGCATGCGTGGGATTTTGGTCCGATGATTTAGTGTACTAACCATCGAACATGTCCGACGGACAGGTTTCCAGCGGACAGGTTTCTAAGCATGTTTTGAAACTTTTTTCCGCTGGAAAAACGGTCCGTACACACGATCGAACATGTCCGCTGAAACTTGTCTGCGGACCAGTTCCAGCGGACATGTTTGATCGTGTGTACGCGGCCTGAAACCTAAGATAAAAAATGCAGTAATTCCAACCAAACACATTTAAAATTCAAATCACACATCTAAAATATAAACTCTGACCACTTGCTATGGGTTACCAGGTTTTAAATGTTGTTCTTTGTCTCAGTGAATAGACCTTATTGTCCAAACGTGCCTAATATTTGTAAAAGAAAGGATATTTGCCCATATAGACCATGTAGAGCCGGGGTGTCAATCTCAATTTCATTGCGGGCCACATCAGCGTTATGATTTCCCTCAAAAGGCCCAGTTCTATCTGTAATATTAGATGTCCAGCGCATCCCCTCTCCTTATATTAGATCTCAAGAGCCACCCCTCCATCAGAAGTTGAGTCCCCCACTCTCCCTTACATCACAGTGTACCCTCCTTTCCTTATGCTGTTGCTGGGAAGAAGATGTATGCATTGATTGAAAGGGTCTGGAGGAGGACCAGAGGAGGGCTGGAGCTCTCCTGCAGCTGCAGGAAAGGTGCGCAGGCCACATAAAAATTGGCCTGGAGAGTCGGATTCGGCCCACTGGCCTTGTGTTTGACAGATGTGAGGTTTACGTCAAAGTGATAACAAGCATTTTTTATCACTACAGGAAAAATTCAATGACCCTCTTAACAGGCATATGCTCATATGTACCGTATAAGACAACCTTTTACACTTAAAAATATGGCTCAAAAAAGGGGGCCGTCTTATACGCCGGATGCAGACTGCGGGCGTCCATTTTTTTAATGCCGCCCCTCCTCCTTGTGGTGTGCCGTGATAGGCGGAACACTCAGTTTCCCAGAAGAGCCTGTGTTTAGTGTTCCGCCTATCACGGACACCGTCTCATCCTTGGCCTCCGGCGAGAGGATGTTCGTGACAGGCAGAACACTGAAGACTGGCTCTTCTGGGAAACTGAGTGTTCCGTCTATAATAGAACACCACGAGGAGGAGGCACGACTTTTAAAAAATGGATGCCCACAGTCTGACTCACTCTGCCAGGCATAATGAAGATCGGCAAATTGAGGTGAGGCAATGGCACAGTGAGGCAATGGCACAGTGAGGTAATGGCACAGTCAGGTAATGGCACGGTGAGGTGAGATAAGGTAATGGCACAGTGAGGTGAGGTGAGGTGAGGCAATGGCACAGTGTGACAATGGCGCAGTGAGGTGAGGCAATGGCACAGTGAGGTGAGGCAATGGCACAGTGAGGTGAAGCAATGGCACAGTGAGGGGGGAAAGGGGTCTTGTTATACGGCGAGTATTTCCCAAAACCAACATTTTAGCTGAAAAATTAGGGGGTCGTCTTATACGCCCAGTCGACTTATACGCCGGCAAATACGGTACCATCACTCAGTTGGGAAAAGATTGTGGTGGTTTTCAGTGACAATATCAAACATTAGGACACCTTACTCTTTGTCTTACTCAGCTTGTAATTCTTTGTGGTCAGCTTCAGTTATATTTCCAAATGAGTGTGCTTCATGCAGGTTATGAATACCTTTTAGCTCGAAAGCTTTACATAAGGAAGCTATTACATAGATATGTGTAAAATTTATTTTCATTTAGAATCCTTTCACATTTTAAATCCATTTTCCTTTAATTTCTAGCATTAATGAGCTTTCAAGGTTAAATATCTTTATCTGCCTCAGGGCACCGTGACTGTTACCGGCGATGGAATAAGATGACAGGTGCTGTCAGGTGTATGATGCATCATATATAGTCTCAGGTATTTCCTTTGAATACTTTACCAGTGGTGAACTTTAGCTTCTGTTAATATGATTGAAACAGAGGGAAATGAATATTGTCAGAGTAATTTAACAAAGGGAACCTGTAAAATTCATTACAGGCTTGCTAGTAAAATCACTTTGGAAAGCACATTTTTCAAACTTCAGCTTTATTCAGTAAACCACACAAGACTGTGACCTTTTAGGAGCCCCAAATTCCTTGGGAGAAAGAATAGCCCTGTAAAAGTAACCATTTTAAATTATAAAGAGCGGAATGATTTCACTGCACAGCGTGACAGATTATATGAGAACTGCAAACAGAAAGTTAAATTGCCAGCTATTTAGTTGAGCTTGATGCATTTTCCCATAATTGTATCCTATTCTGAAGCTCACAAGGACATATTTCTATGGCACTTTTCAATCGATAAATGAATGAGAGCACTAGTTGTAGTTTTGTAATTTGCTTAAATGGTCTGAAGGCGGAAATACCTGAGGATGTTTTTTTTTTACTCATTCAGTCAAATTGCCAAAATCCGCTTCAGTCAATTCTGGGACTCCAGGAATTTATTACTTGTAGCAAGGTGAACCTTGACAAAAATAATAGCAAACACAATCTGCACCACAACCACATGCTGTAGTCTTTCAACATTCCAGGCAACTTCTAATTATTTTAACCTTTACTTAATGTATTTTTACATAAATCTAGCAGAAAAAAAATGTAAATCTGTCTTCAGCTCGGTCTCCCACAATTCCCTATTCACACACTGAATCAGTCAGGTTTCAGTGCATTGTTCTGAAAGTTTATAAGTTCAACACAGCAACCATGCTTAAAAAAGAGGGGACCTCGGGGATGCTCTTTTTTTTTAAAAGCCAATGGCAATGAAGTTGACTCTCATGGTTTTCTATAAGAGATGTTAGAATCTAGCATGTGTTTAACCACTTAAGGACCGCCTACTGCACTTTTACGTTGGCAGAATGGCACGGCTGGGCACATCAACGTATATATACGTTGATTTTAGTACCCAGCCGTGGGTCGCGGGCGCGCGCCCGCGACCCGGTCCGAAGCTCCAGGACCGGGACCGCGGAATTTGCGGACCCGATCGCCACTGGAGTGCGGCGATCCGTCCCTGGAGCGGAAGAACGGGGGGAGCCGTATGTACACACGGCTTTCCCGTGCTTCTCTGTGGCCGTAGCATCGATCGCGTCATCCCTGTAATAGGGGGACGCGATCGATGACATCACACCTACAGCCACACCCCCCTACAGTTGTAAACACACACATTAGGTCACACATCCCCTACAGCGCCACCTGTGGTTAACTCCCAAACTGCAACTGTCATTTCCACAGTAAACAATGCAATTTAAATGCATTTTTTGCTGTGAAAATGACAATTGTCCCAAAAATGTGTCAAAATTGTCCGAAGTGTCCGCCATATTGTCGCAGTCATGAAAAAAATCGCTGATCGTCGCTATTAGTAGTAAAAAAAAAAAAATTAATAAAAATGCAATAAAACTATCCCTTATTTTGTAAACGCTATAGATTTTGCGAAAACCAACCAATAGATAAACGCTTGGATTTTTTTTACCAAAAATACGTAGAAGAATACGTATCGGCCTAAACTGAGGAAAAAAATGTTTTTTTATATATTTTTGGGGATATTTATTATAGCAAAAAGTAAAAAATATTGAATTTTTTTTAAAATTGTCGCTCTATTTTTGTTTATAGCGCAAAAAATAAAAACCGCAGAGGTGATCAAATACCACCAAAAGAAAGCTCTATTTGTGGGGAAAAAAGGACGCCAATTTTGTTTGGGAGCCACGTCGCACGACCGCGCAATTGTCAGTTAAAATGACGCAGTGCCGAATCGCAAAAAGGGGCAAGGTCCTTTACCTGCATTTTGGTCCGGGTCTTAAGTGGTTAAACTAAACCAATAAAAAAAGCATTCAATATTGAGAAATTAGCAATAAAAAATTACAGCAAGTGCAGCTCCAAAAATTAGTGAGTGACTAATACAACTGTGAAATAAAGGTACAAAAGGGCTCAACAAGTGTAAATAATGTCCATATAAACACCAATGAATTATTTATAAAAAAACGCAGAACCAAAAAAACGCAGATCCAAAAAATTCAAATAATTGCAAATGTAGAACTGGTAGCAAGATTGCTCTCAGAAAGTGCAATGTGCATTTTAAGGGTCCTTTCACACCGAGCGAACCGTTTTTTGCTGTTTTTCACTGTGCAGGGACCGCCCTGTCTCTCCTCCGCTTCCCCTATGGGGAATCAGATGAATACGGACCGTGTGTCCTTATTCATCCGATCCGATCCTTCAGACGGAAGAAAAATAGGGTTTTCTTCCGTCTGAAAAACCGGATCTTTGCGGAGGCGGGTCATTATGGACGTTAGCGGATGCTCATAGGGTATCATTACAAGTCCGTAAACAGACTTGTAATAAACGGACGAACGGTCCGCCTGTGTGAAAGGACCCTAAAGTGCTTCACCCGAAGTGACAATCAAAATGCGCACACCAAATTTAAGCGGCCATATTTGACCTTCAGGCATATAAAGATTCTCTCAGGATCCTTCTTGATACAATCTCTCCCAAATAGGATCAATTCCCAATGAATCCAACACAGATGGCTCCTTGGTGAAAAAACTGTGTGTTCCAATCATTAAATTTTTCTTTTGGTGGTATTTGATCACCTCTTTGGTTTAAATTATTTGCGCTATAAACAAAAATAGAGCGACAATTTTGAAAAAAAAAATCAATATTTTTTACTTTTTGCTATAATAAATATCCCCAAATATATATATATATATATATATATATATATATATATATATATATATATATATATATATATATATATAAAACAAAATTTCCTCAGTTTAGGCCGATATTTATTCTTCTATATATTTTTGGTAAGAAAAATCGCAATCAGCGTTTATTGATTGGTTTGTGCAAAAGTTTACAAAATAGGGGATAGTTTTATGGCATTTTTATTAATATTTTTTTTTACTAGTAATGACAGCGATCAGCGATTTTTATTGCGACATTATGGTGGACACATCGGACACTTTTGACACCATTTTGGGACCATTGTAATTTTTACAGCGATCAGTGCGATAAAAACTCACCTCAGTTTATGCCGATATTTATTCTTCTATATATTTTTGGTAAGAAAAATCGCAATAAGCATTTATTGATTGGTTTGCATAAACGTTTACAAAATAGGGGATCGTTTTATGGCATTTTTATTAATATTTTTTTTATTAGTAATGACAGCGATCAGCGATTTTTATTGCAACATTATAGTGGACAGATCGGACACTTTTGACACCATTTTGGGACCATTGTAATTTTTACAGCGATCAGTGCGATAAAAATGCACTGAGTACTGTACAAATGACACTGGCAGTGAATAGGTTAACCTGTAGGGGGCGCTGAAGGGGTTAAGTGTGACCTAGGGAGTGCCTTTAACTGTTAGGGGCGTGGCTTGCCATGACTCATCACTTTTTGCTGTTACCGATGAAAGGGAACAGACGATCAGTGACTAGGAAGAACGGGGAGATGTTGTGTTTACACTGACTTCTCCCCGTTCTTCATATCTGTGACCCGATCGTGGGACACTGGTGGACATCGAGTCCGCGGGTCCCACGGACTCAGTCACTGAGTTTGCGACAGGGTGGTGAGCGCACCGCCAACAACACGGCCGGCAAATTAAAGGGGAGGTATATATATGCCCATTTTCCCCGCCGTACCATTCTGTCGACGTATAAATGCGTGCGTGTTGGGCAAGCGGTTAAGCAGCAACTGGACAATAAACCATTCTCTAAGTCTGCATTAAAACAATTCTGTGCCTTATTTCTAGAGACATAAATACAATTATCAAGTATTTTCCTGGGTTAAGCTAAAATGAATGATAGCCTGTTCCCAAGGTTTAAAATAAAAGGGATTAAGTGTTCTGTTTTCCCTGTGTCTGTTTTATAACCTGCAGATATGTAAGATACTATAGAGATTATGATAGGATTACACCATTATGGCCTGATACAAACCCTTGTGACGGCTTCAGTTTATGCTATGCCATCAGTTATAAAAATAAAAGACCCAGCACATATCCTTGTTTGAAAGTATAAATTGATCCCAAAGAGAGATTGCTATATGAATTATTTTATTCATTTAACTGAGTTTCCTGTATTTGATAATATACACAAAATCCACTGAGGGCTGTGAAAGGCATACTGCTATATATAACGCAAAATGTATATATTTGTTGTTCAGCAGGATAAATAACTCTGTATATAGTAAGCACTTTAAATCAAACTGATGAAGTCTGGGTAGACTGAAACTGTGGCATTCACACTGTCTGTAGGAGTTTAATATGGGATAGTGGAGAGGTTTTTTAAGGTCAGCAAAATGCAAAATCCAAATCACTGCAGATGGCCAAGTTCTGTAAAGTTGTGATTACTTTTGTTTGATGGTCGCAGACACAAAGCGCCTGGTTTACTAATACTGTAAGATTGTTTGCTGGGAAATAGATCTCAAGCAGTAAACCAAGGATGCCTTACCCTAATTTACTTTAAGTAATTTCAGTGCACACACATGTTGTAATGAAATTCACCAGGTCTGAGCATATACAAATTTACTAAAGTAAAGCTCACATGCCTTTGGTTTCAACAGCATACTTTCACTTCAAGACCTAGGTGAGCAGAAATTTTAGAACAAAATATATTTTTTACATTGTCTTCCAGTGTTGATGATGGAATTTTTTCTAAATATGTGAAATTGTTTATCCTTCAGAAATTATAAATATGGTTTAAAAAAGAGATACATATTGGTATTTCAAAAAGAATAATTATTAACCTTTAAAAAGAAAATTGTGTTATGCTATCAAGTGATTGAAAAATTCATAAACAAGACCGGGCCTGATGACATCAGTGCTGTAGCTCCTCCCGAGGCATTTCATTCAAAAAGAATATTATCAAGGGATAAAGATGTACAATTATTATTAACCTGCCATCTTTTGATATCCTTGTTTGGTTGTTAGCAACTACCTTCAGAAGAATGGCATACTAAAAAAAATATGGCAGAGAAAATGATATTATTATTATTATTATTATTATTATTTATTATTATTATTATTATTATTGTACTGCTAGTAAAGCAGTACATGACTTGTATTTACTTTACTTTTCCAAATGTTGTACACAACAAGCAAATCAAACATCAGTAGGAGTATTAAACATTAGTGATGAGCGGATTACGCCATATTCGATTTCGCGATATTGTGCAAATATATAGAAGAATATTCGCGAATATTCGTTAATATCGAATATTCGTGATATTTTATCAAAAAAAAATTGCGAAATTTCGCTAATGCGAAATTTCGCTAGTGCAAATGCGAAATTGATTGCAAAATTCTCGTCAACACGCGAAAACGGAGATCATTTCCTGGATTACTAAACTAATAGGCACTAAACACAAACTTATATGACTAAACTAAAGCTATTTTTTTTTTTTATACACAAAACACAGAAGGGCAGAGAACGTATTTGCGAATATTCGTTAATATCGAATATTCGTGATATTTTATCAAAAAAAAAAAATTTGCGAAATTTCGCTAGTTCGAATGCGAAATTGATTGCGAAATTCTCATCAACACGCGAAAACGGAGATCATTTCCTGGATTACTAAACTAATAGGCACTAAACACTAACTCTACTTACACAAACTTATATGACTAAACTAAAGCTAATTTTTTTTTTTTTATACACAAAACACAGAAGGGCAGAGAACGCATTCGCGAATATTCGTAATACGAATATTCGCATTGCGAATATTCTGCAACATAAAAGGATCGCCTCAGCTACTCGGCCCAGGGTCTCTAATCATACCAGCAATGCTTTTAGACGTCGATGGAGATCACTAGGATGTGATCTGTTTTAAAAATAAATTTGAAAAAATACGAATATTCGCAATAGCGAATATTCACCGCGATATTCGAGTTATTCGCGAATACTCGAATATGCAATATTCGTAACGAATATTCGCAATGCGAATATTCGTGAGCAACACTATTAAACATCAGTTTTACAATACTGTAACCTAATTTCAGTTAAGTTACAGTTTAAACAAAGAAAACATATATTGAACATTAATAGAACAGAATACCATTACTATTTATGATGTTGCACTCTGTTTGAACTTTTATTATATCTGATTAATCATATATATTTGTTAATATAGATTCATCAATAGATATATTTTTTATAAAATTGGAAGTAAAAGTATATATTTTTTGAATTTAATGCACAAAATGTATCTGTTAAAATGTATTTATCTTTCAAAATATATCTACTTTTAATCTTTTTTAACTTGACTTGCATTGACTCCCCTGATGTCAGAATTCACTAATCAGCACTGCAGCCCATTGGCTTTGTGCACTGATCGAGTGGAGATTCCCCATCAAGCAGTTCATGAAAAGTTAATATTTAGAACTGCCATACATTTATTGAATCACGATCCATGTATTGCCAGCTTAACAATACTTTTAGTATAGTTATCTTTAAAAAAAAGTTAAAGTCACCCACCATGTCTTCTCCATTGAAATGACTGGGAAATCTTCCACAAATGTGCAAAGTAAAGCCTCATACACACATTTGGACTTCCATCTGACAAATCCGTGGATTTTTGTCCGAAGGGCGTTGTCTGTGAACTTGGTATGCATACATGTGGCAGAACATTTTCAGCCAACAAACACAAACGCAGTGACATTCTAGACGTACTACGCGTTTTTCAGCTCTTTAGCGCCACCCTTTGGGCAACTTCTGCTAATGTTGTCTTATAGTTAGCATTGCTTCTGAGCATGCATGTTTGTACTTTTAGTCCGACGGATTTGTGTACACATGATCGGATGATCCGACGTAACACATTTGTTGTCGGACAGTTTGAGAGCATGCACAGCCATCAATTGTCTAATGGAGCATACAGACAGTCGGATTATCTGGAAAAAACATGTCCGTCGGAATATCCGATCGTGTATATAGGCCTCAAGACTTGTGTAGTTGTTCCAGCA
This sequence comes from Rana kukunoris, assembly GCA_029574335.1. NCBI lineage: Eukaryota > Metazoa > Chordata > Amphibia > Anura > Ranidae > Rana > Rana kukunoris. The sequence goes on from CM056053.1 coordinate 125,247,782, forward strand.
CAGATCCTAGAGGGCCACACAGCAAAGCTTTCAGAGGAACAAGGTCAGGTGAGTAAAGACTTGTAGCGTAAAGGGGGAGGGTCATATAACATTTAAATAATAACAGCTTGTAAGTCAACCAGACCCACCAAATCAAAGAAGAATTAAGGTAATTTAAAACAATTCTGTTAAAATAAAATAAAAGCTTTCTGCCTTGAAATGTGAATATAATATATTGGTGCAATATGTTTGCCTTTGTTATAACATATGCTTGTTATTATTAAAATCCTTTGAAATGATAAAAAATAGACACATCATATAACTAAACATGTGTTAAGCCAACTGTATTAGTGATGCAATATTGTCTCTTCTATAGTCAACTTATTTTACTTATGTGAGTTTTGGCAGTTGGCAGCTCTAAATATAGCAAAGGATTTATAAAACCTTCTCACTCACGTATCTTCTAAGGTCCTTTTCTTCAAATATTCTACACTACAGGCTCCTGGCTCAAAAAACTCACACACTGTTTAGTTTTATTTCTCTTGCCAGCCCATTTTATAACTAGTAATAACTGGACAGTCATTTACTACAGCTAGTTATTTATAGTCATTTAGTACATAGAAATTATTGTGGACATCAGTAAATACTCCTACAAGTTTATTGTGCCAGTTGAGAGCAACTCTCATACAATTCCAGTGACCACATTATTTATGGGGGATTAGAGCACATGGAGCATCCACTGCATTACTGCAGTTAAGCTTACAGAGGAACTACAGTCTGCTCACATAATTTGTAGGGATGAGCTTCGAGTTCGAGTAGAACTCATGTTCTACTCGAACATTGCCTGTTCTCCGAACAGCGAACTATTTGGGGTGTTCGCGGCAAGTTCGTGTGAACTTTAGAACCCTGTTAAAGTCTATGGGACTCGAACGTTTGAAATCTAAAGTGCTAATTTTAAAGGCTAATATGCCCCAGGGGACATGTGTCAATGTATTTTTGGCAGCAGTGATTTTAATAATTCCTTTAAGTGAAACAATAAAAGTGAGATATTCCTTTAAATTTCGTACCTGGGGGGGGGGGGGGGGGGGTGTATAGTATGCTTGTAAAGTAGCGCTTTTCCCATAGTGTTTCCCATGCTTAGAACTGTCCCTGCACAAAGTGTAATTTCTGAAGGAAAAAAAGTTATTTAAAATCACTCGCGGCTATAATGAATTGTCGGCTCTCGGCAATACAGAGAAAAGTCATTCATAAAAAAAAAATGTGTGGGGGTCTACGGCATTTTTTTTTTAAATTTGGGGTGGAGTTCCCCATAAAATCCATACCAGAACTGAAGGGTCTGGAATGGATATTTGGGGAAAACCCCACATCAATTTGTTTTTATTTGACGCAGGGTTCCCCTTAATATCCATACCAGACCCTAAGGTGAGTGATTTTAAATGACTTTTTTCCTTCAGAAATTACATTTTGTGCAGGGACAGTTCTAAGCACAGGAATCAAGCGTTACTTTGCAGGCATACTACAGACACCCCCTAGGTACGAAATTTAAAGGAATATTTAAATTTTTAAAACTTTTTTTGCATTGATACATGTCCCCTGGTGCAGGACCCAGGTTCCCAAACACTTTTTAGGACAATAACTTGCATATTAGCCTTTAAAATTAGTACTTTAGATTTCAAATGTTCGAGTCCCATAGACTTTAACAGAGTTCTAAAGTTCACACAAACTTTTGGTCTGTTCGCAGGTTCTGGTGCGAACCGAACCCAGGGGTGTTCGGCTCATCCCTAATAATTTGTAATAAAAACATCTTGGCCATTCTGAAGCCACTTTGCATATTTTTTTGATATATACTGTGATCCTGTACTTGCCAAATATGCTGAAAAAAGGTCCCTCCACTGAGTCTGGCTGCATCCATTTTAACTGTGGGCAAGTGAAGTTGTTGCCTGTTCACTTCCTGGATTTAAACAGACACAGAGGCACACCTCTAGCTTTACAGATCTCATTGGCCCTCTTATGACTCACCACCCCCCCCTTCCTGGAAAAGGGTGGGAGAGAGAGCTGTGCATGATGTAATAAGCCTAGGCTTTTTACCAGACAAGAAATAGTAAGTGGGCTGTATAAGGTATTAACTGCCATAAAAAAAAAAAAAAAGAGTTTACTATCCAAAGTTAAAGCAACAAGGGCAGAATATTCAATAGAAGAAAAGTTGAAAAACAGACTGAAGTTCCACTTTAATATTTCAACTTCACACAGAAAAAGATGTATAGGTTTAAATCAAATTTCTTTGCATAATTTCTGTAATTAGAAATGCTTGTAAAAAAATAAAAAAATAAAAAAATTGTGGTTGCACAACTCCAATTTACTTATGTAGCAGCTTTAGAAACTTGTTTTTTTAAATAACATGTAGCAATTAGTATTAAAGTGGCAATGATGTCTGAAATAATTTAGCTTGATTACAGCAAAGAGGATCCTATGGTGACGCTGTAGTCCAGCACTTCTTCCTTCTCTTTTCTGAATATTGGTCTCAGAATGTAAATGGAAGCCTCACTAGCCAATAGTGAACAGGAAACACAGGAACAAGTTAGCCACAGCTCCACCCTAATGGCTGTAGTTACTCTTTCCTTTTATAGGGCGGCATTGTTTTGAAGGATATTAAGATACTAATAAGCACAGTTATATACAAAAATGTAAAAAAAATGTATACTAATAAAGTACAGAGGCCTAAGCAATGAATGCATTAAAATGTGTTAATGAAAAGTGGAAAAATAGAGGCGGATAACCTGGTCACATGACCTTTCTAAGCCTCTCTCTTCTCTAACACAGGCAAGGTGTGGAGTAAACCCCGGGGTGTCCAGTAGAAAGAAAATATTGGTATTTTATATTATAATTTCATTAATAGGCTCCTATGTAAATTAACTGCTTGCCGACCAGCGCACGACCATATATGTCGACAGAATGGCACGGACAGGACGAAGGACGTATATATATATGTCCCCCTTAAGAAGGCGGCCTTGGGGGCGCATGCACGCCCGCCGGGAGCTCCGTGACTTCGGTCTCGATGTCCAAGGGCATACCCGCGATCGAGTCATGGTGAGGAAGAAGGGGGAAATGCTGATGTAAACAAGCATTTCCCCAGTCTTCCTAGTGACAGGACAGTGTACACAGCTTCCTGTAATCGGAAGCTGTGATCACTGTAGTGTCACACACAGCCCATCCCCCCTACAGTTAGAACACATCCATGGGCACACTTAAGCCATTCAGCGCCACCTAGTGGTTAATCCCTTCACTTCCAGTGTCATTTTCACAGTAATCAGTTCCTCTTTTTCATAGCACTGATCGCTGTAAAAATTACAATGGTCCAAAAAGTGTATCAACAGTGTCCGTTGTGTCCGCCATAATGTCGCAGTCACAATTAAAATCGCTAATCGCTGCCATAACTAGTACATTTTTTTTATTAAAAATGCCATAAAACTATCCCCTATTTTGTAGACGCAATAACTTTTGTGCAAACCTATCAATAAAAACTTATAGCGATTTTTTTTTTAACCAAAAATATGTAGAAGAATATGTATCGGCCTAAATGGGGGATATTTATTATAGCACAATGTAAAAAATATAAATAAAAATTTCAAAATTGTCGCTCTATTTTTGTTTATAGCGCATAAAAAAAAAAACACACACCTGGATGCGGAGAAGGCGTTCGATCGAGTTCACTGGGGATATATGCACGCCACCCTTGAAAAGTTTGAAATCCAAGGTCCCATTCTGTCTGCCATCATGGCTTTGTACTCCTCTCCCTCTGCCCAGGTCTACACCTCAGAAATCCTGTCGAAACCCTTTTTAATCTCCAATGGCACTCGCCAAGGATGCCCCCTGTCCCCGCTAATCTTCGACCTTGTCATGGAGCCCTTAGCCGAACACGTTAGATCCCACCACAAGATAGCCGGATTTAAAATCGCCTCATTAGAACATAAAATTAGCCTCTTTGCGGACGATGTGATAATCATGCTGACAGACCCTTCCTCATCCCTGGCCTCGGTGCAGCTATTACTGCAAAGATTTGATGCAGTATCTTACTACAAAGTAAATGAACAGAAATCCTACATTTTAGACTTGGGCTTAGACGCCATAACCAGTAACCTACTTAGAAACATCTTTCCGTACCCATGGGCGGACTCCGGATTAACGTATTTGGGTATTACCCTAACTAAATCCACAAAAAGTCTATCCGAGAAACAACAAAGATTTCCAAACATGAATTTACCTGGACAGGCAGACTTGCGGCTTTCAAAATGATGATATTACCCAAGTTGCTGTACATATTTCGAACCCTTCCTATACCCCTCCCGAACTCTTATCTCAAAGCCTTACAATCTATCTTGAGAAACTACGTTTGGCAGGGTAAACCACCTAGGTGTAGTCAAGCTAAAACTGTCAAACATAAACATGCTGGAGGCATGGGATATGTGGACATAACGGACTACTATAGGGCCACCATCCACTCACAGACCCGGGAGTGGATGGTGACATCCCCAAATCCATTATGGTGTGCTATGGAAGCCGCCATGGTTCCAGGATCCAATCTATCACACTGGTTGTATAGTACAACCACTGGCTCCCCACAACTCGGTCTCTACTCCCCCACCATACGAGCCTCAGTCAAAGTCTGGAAGACACTGCAATCCTCCACATGGAAAACCCTCCCGACCAAACCTATACCCATACCTATAGAGACGCTGACACTCCTCACTCCTGACCTGATCATCCCTACCTGGATCTCTGACACTGTTACCCACATTCACGAGTTACGCCCTCTAATCGCTAGCTCATCGTTCTCTCAAATTAAAAAAACTCATCAAGCACCTGCCTCAGACTATTTTACTTACTTCAGACTTCAACACTGCCTTAGGGCCAACCCCTCGCTAGGCGGCTCTTTGCCAGCAAACATATGGCGATTCTTCTTCACGGATAACTCTTCCGTGAAAGGCATCTCTTTACTATATAATACCCTACAAGAAAATACGTATTTCTATAAATCAAAACCTCTCATTGACTGGGAATCTGACTTAAATACCCAATTCTCAGACCAACAATGGCAAGCAGCGATCAAGTCCATTTACAAGAACACCTCCTGTACCTCCCTATGGGAACTCTCGCAAAAGCTGACGATGAGATGGTACCTGACGCCTTCTAGGATAGCTCGATTCCACCCCCACACCACCGCTAATTGCTGGAGGAATTGCAACTCCACAGGTACTCTCCTGCATATTTTCTGGACATGCCCTCATCTCCAGAATTTATGGGCGGCAGTAGAGACGCTGCTTAAAGAGGTTCTAGGTCTTCCTGTCCCATTGACCCCGCAACTGGCTGTTCTCAATCTGACCATTAACGACATACCACCCCCTCTGCAACTAGTGACCTCACACATACTATTGGCAACTAGGCTCTTGATTGCTAGGCGCTGGAAATCTGTAGATACCCCCTCATTAGCTGAGATAGTGAACTTAGTGCAAACCCACTATTCCTACGAAACCATCCTTGCTCGAGGTAAACACACTTACACCACACTGCTAAACCTTTGGAGCCCCTGGCAACGCTGGTACACCTACAAGTGGAGTCAATGATTCACCCGTTTCTCTCTTTCTTGCTGAATGTACTGCACGTTTCTTCATGCTCTCAGTTTACCATACCCCTAATTTGAAGCTCTTGCATTGCTCTCGTCCTCTCTCCCCCTTGCATATATCCCTCCCTCCCCCTCCCTTCCCCACCCCTCTTGTTATTTACTATCTGTATGTACGAATACATCTTATTGCAACGTTACAGTTTGAACTATATTCTCCTGTATTCGGACTGCGGGTTCTCTTCAATATGCACTTGTCCCTTTTAAGTGCACATGTTTTGTTTAAAGATCCTGTATTGCATGTGGGTTTCCACCCAAAAGTTTGCTTACTATTGTACTTGACATAAGCTCAATAAAAATTATTTAAAAGAAAAAAAACACACAGAGGTGATCAAATACCACCAAAAGAAAGCTCTATTTGTGGGGAAAAAGGGACATCAAATTTGTTTGGGAGCCACGTTGCACGACCGTACAATTGTCAGTTAAAGCGACGCAGTGCCGTATCGCAAAAAGTGGCCCGGTCATTGACTAGCAAAATGGTCCGGGGCTTAAGTGGTTAAAGAGGGTTGAGCAGGAGATGCTTAATCATTATGGAATGCAAGGCTACAGGTTTGCTTTAAATCAGAACTAAACTTTATCATTATTTTTTTTCATGCAGTCCTTGTGAATGCATACAGACCAGCAACATTTTTTTTTGTATTATTCACATTTGAACCAATGAAGGAGGCACATACATCAGAAAAAAAGTGATGTAATATGTAGTCACCTTAAGTGTATCCTTTAACATAATTTAGGGCACTTTTTTCTTTCCTGTGCCCTGACTCTACAAGCATTGAAATTCTTCCCAAAAAGATATCATTCTTTATCTTATCAGCACATGACTTCATCCTTGATTTACAATTTGTGCCTTACAAAAGCTAATTATGACCTCAGAAATATAATTTTAAGTGGTCCTCAGTCTACTGTTATGCTTCATTTCCCAAAACAAATAGCCCTCTATGTCAAGAAGAATAAAACATTTTTATGAATAATACATTGAGATCTGATATGTCTGCCTGAGAAACAATTATAGATTTTACTCTATGAACATGGAGCCAAGGCCAATATCATTCTATTTAGATAATTTAATGATTAAAAGATCAGCTTACAACCATACCTGCAGGACTAGAAGACAACTAAAATTGTCATCCCCGCTCCACCTAAGTTATATTTTTTATGAGCTATCAATGGGTCATTCACAAGGTCAACTTGCAGAGCTTTAAAGGCAAACATCTATGCAACAGTGCGCATAGAAAATTTCCAATAAAATAAATGTATTTATTTGTTTTTGATAGGTGTATTTTTTATCTTTTTAAAGGTTTATCTGACTTACTAGTCTGTAGATTTTTTGGTACTAAAGAAAACACCACTGTAAATAAAAATGAAGGTATCATTTAATGACTCCTGCTGTCATATTTGTAATACACTATATTATCAAAAGCATTGAGATTATTATTATTATACAGGATTTATATAGCGCCAACAGTTTACGCAGCGCTTTACATTAGGGAAGACAGTACATTCACAATACAAATCAATACAGGAGGGATCAGAGGGTACCTGAGATACCTGCCTTTACACGCACAAGAACTTTAATGGCACCCCAGTCGTAGTCCGTAGGGTTCAATATTGAGTTGGCCCACCCTTTGCACCCATGACAGCTTCAACTCTTCTGGGGAGGCTTTCCACAAGGTTTAGGATTGTGTCGATGGGAATATCTGATCAGTCTTACAGAGGAGTATTTGTGGGGTCGGACACTGATGGACACTGATGGACACTGAGGCCTGGCTCACAGTCTCTGCTCTAATTCATCCCAAAGGTGTTCTATTGGGTTAAGGTCAGGACTCTGTGCAGGCAAGTCAAGTTACTCCACCCCAAACTCGCTCATCCATGTCTTTTTGGACTTTGCTTTGTGCACTGGTGCAAATCATTTGGTGGGGATTATGGTGTGGGGTTGTTTTTCAAGTATTGGGCTTGGCCTCTTAGTTCCAGTGAAGGGAACTCTTAAGACATCAACATACCAAGACATTTTAGACATGTTCATGCTCTTTCTGTTCTCCAACTTTGTGGGAACAGCTTGGGGATGGCCCCCCTCCTGTTTCAACATGACTGTGCACATGTGCACAAAGCAAGGTACAGAGATGAGCAAGTTTGGGGTGGAGAAACTTGACAGGCCTGCACAGAGTTCTGACCTCAACCAAATAGAACACCTTTGGCATGCATTAGAGCAGAGACTGTGAGCCATACCTTCTCGTCCAGTGCCTGACCTCACAAATGCATTTCTGGAAGAATTGAAAAAAAAATTCCCATACACACACTCCTACTCCTTGTGGACAGCCTTCCCAGAAGTGTTAAAGCTGGTATAGCTGCAGGGTGGGCCAACTCAATATTGAACCTTATGAACTAAGACTGGGATGCTGAAATAGATGAGATATAGAGCATGCACTGATACAATGTTATAACAATTAGTATAAATTTCTCCATTTAGGGATACAGATGCAGTTGACATCCATAAAATCCCATGCCACACCCCGGTATCGGGAATCTGTATATAAGACATAAGAAATACATTTCATGTGTGTGTAAAGGCAGGCACCCCAATACTTTTGACAATATAGTGAAGGTTAAAAATGAAATTTTCAGCATTGAAGGCATTTAATTAAAATAGTTACTCAAATGTGATGAAAGTCTGTCAATTTGCCTATTCAGCTTTCACGGGATTAATGATGTCACCCCTCTGCATTGCAACAGTGTTAAAGCCTGGCAATGCTACTCCCATAGGAGTAATTCATTTAACTGGTTCTTTCCCAACACAGTGCAGAGCCCCCTATTCACACAGACAACAGTTCATTCACTCTTCATCCACTGCACAGTCTACAGCAGGGGTAGGCCACCTGGGGCCCTCCAGATGATGTGGAACTACATTTCCCAGGAGGCATTGCAAGGCTGGCAGGTACAATTACTCCGAGAGGCATGATGGTTCTGCAACAGCTGGAGGGCCCAAGGTTACATGCCCCTGGTCTAGAGGATGTATTTTTAAAGTTTATTGTTTGAAGAAGTTAAAAAGGAGAGGGGTAAGGGGAATGAAATGCTCTAAAACACTTAAGAACAGGTTGCAGAGGATGCCCTTCTAACAGATAGCACAATTGAGCTCTTACAACTGGGGACAATGAAATAGTCTGCAGCAGGGCTTTTTTTCAGGGGGAACTTGGGGGAACTCAGTTCCACCACCTTTGGCTCAGACCCTTTGGTGCCCGCTCACCACATTCACTTTTAAACATAGAAGTCTGGTTTCTGTGTTTACAAGTGTCATCTCTGCACTCTGTGTGTAACCCCCTGAACCCTGCACTCTGTATGTAATGCAATCCTGGTATTTAATGCACCTTTAACACCCTTCTACTGTTTGTGAAATCTGAACGGGGTCGTGGTTGAGTTCCTGCACCTATTTTCTGAGAAAAAAAGCTCTGGTCTGCAGGGCAGTTAAAGTCTCATAGCCGGGGACCATGAGACAAGCGTCTAAATAGGTAAATCTTCACTGCTGGGGGCCATGAGGTAGGTTTTCAGAACAGTTAATGTTTCTACTCACAAGTCTTAAAGCAGATACCTCCTCAGGCTTGATTTCTTGATAAAGAATATTGGCAGTCAGTCCAGGAATACCTCAAGGGCAAGCAGCCCCCGGACACTCACTGATTCATGCCTCATGGGAAAAGACAGTCGCTCTGGGCTTCAGTCTATTTACCACCCTCCCAGACAACTTCAAGGAATTGGCCAAGGAATAGTAAATATTCACGCTAGTCATTCAAATTTCTGCCCTAGGCTCTGGAAGCTTCTCCCATGGGCAGAGGGACACAAACAAACTACCAGCCTGTGAAACCATGAATGGACAAATGCAAATGATTACTGCTTCTCTGATTACAGAGAAAGTCAAAAGCAAAATTTACCTAGCTTCTTATACTAGGAGGGTACTACATTTGCTTGGACTGAACACTGCATTATTATAGAAACACTTTAAAGTAAACCTGTGTTTTACACATGCAAGAAAAGCAGAAAATTATTTTAGATGCCGTCTCCCACCTTCCTTTAATTTGCCCACCACTCCATTCGGCTATTGGGAGTGAGCAGAGGAAGCATGGGGTTGATTTACTAAAACTGGAGTATGCAAAATCGAGTGCATTTGTGCATGATTGCCAATCAGCTTCCAGTTTTTTTTTTTTTAACTTAATTGAACAAGCAGATCCTAAAATGTTCCTACTGTGAGGCCCCGTACACACAAGCAAATACATCTGATCAAATTGGTCGGACACGCTGACGTCACCGCACCAGGAAGAAAAACACTTCCGCGCATGCGTCGAATCAATTCGACGCATGTGCGAGCAGATATGTCTGCTGGTTAGCGTACTAACCAGCAGACATATCGGTCCGACAGGGTTCCCAGCCGACAGATTTCAAAGCATGCTTTGAAATCTGTCGGCTTCCCAAATCCGTCTGTTTGCCCGTACACACAATCGAATCTGTCTGCTGAAACGGTCTGTCAGACCGTTTCCAGCAGATAGATTTGATCGTGTGTATGCGGCCTTACATTCTGGCCAGTTGAAATCTGTGGTCCTGCTATTTGTATGTTCCATTAAATACAGATGAAAATATGGGGGAACACCCACTACTTGTAGCAGAAAAAGTGACACATGAAATTGATATTCAGGCTGGTTGCAAGACAGTTCCATGAATACATTCAACAATACAAATATATCTTTGGTGTGTAGTTTATTCTATAATGCAGTATAACGTTTATTTAACAACATTTAGCAACATATAAGCGGTAATGTTTATTATGTTTAAAAATATCTCAGTAAAATCATGAATGTCACTTTAAAATGTATACGCCAGTATGTTACAGCTTTATTTTATTCAAATATAGGATATTAGATTAACAAATAATGTAAGTCTTATGTTGCCAGATTTTAGAATGTAAGCGGTAAACATAGTTATGCATCAACAGTTTTTAAATGATCACAGAAATATATACATGGATTGCTGAATGCTAAATTTTTACGAATGAACCTTGGGGAAATGCTACCATTCCTGGAACCTGCTGAACAAGACCATTCTTGCATGAGTATAAGTAGAGCCATGGAGATATATTGAAAATGAGACTAGTAAACTTAATAGGCTGTTATCTGAAAATTCATTTAGTGTTTAATATATATTTTTCTTTGTTTTCCACCCTAATTGCTATACATATACATCAACAAAAAGTCACTTTATTTACAGGCCAACTTTAATATTTTGGCAACAATGAGCTAGACATTCTGGTTTTGGTTTTATTGAATTAATGGTTGAGCTCTACGACTTCTAATGGTTGCTTACTTTTAACTGTATTCCTTTTAATGTGGAACCAGCCATTCCATCCTACAGTCAAAGAAGCTGCCGCCATAGCCACTATTTTATCTGCAGTTGTCAAGGTGCTGTAACATTTGATCAGCTATGACACTAGCCATTTATTGGCCTGACTATTCAGTTGAGAGCTAACATAATAAGTACACTAGTAACTGTAACAGTTGTCATTCAAGGCAAGGAACTGAGGGAGCACAGTGACAACCATCAGATGGCAGGAGATGTCTTCAAGACAAGATCCTGAAGGATGGACACAAATTAGCACCATATGGTTATACAAAGGTATCCCTAAAATAGATCAGAATATGTAGGCAGGGTAAAGAAGCGTGGAAAGAGGCAGGGAGTGTAGCACACCTAATAAATTCAAGTAGGCGGTCCGAAAGGGGCAAAGGAAAGTGGCATTTGGCATGTCTTCTTCAATTTAGACTTGGCCAAGGTTGAGAGATTTCTGGAACTTGCAGAATGTTGGGGTGCTGGAAACAGCAGGGTCAGTACCCTGTATCCCTTATGCTGTATTGAGGGCAATCCTTAAGTGCAATTATCCAGAATAGAAAACCTCAACAGCATGGCACCCCTTGCTGCTGGAGATGAGGGGTGATGCATCTTTTGGCCAGATCGATAGGGGACAAATCACTGAAGATTTGGATTTTTCCACTTAAAATCAAAAGTCGATTTATTTTGAGTGCAGTAGAGCAGAGTCTATTTACTATGATAGTAGTGGAATCGCACAATAATGTCCCTAGGCTGGGCTCCCGCAGGTGGTTTAGGGCCCAAAGATCTGTGTGCTCTATCTATGCACCAGTCTATTTCAGGAATGTGTAGACATAGAGGGCCAGATTCTCAGCGGCGCTACGCCTGCGTAAATGTATATGCGTGGCATAATAGTAAATGTGCGCCTGCGTATCGATGCGCGGTAAACACAGAACCACATACGCGCAAATTTTTTTTCCGTCTGGGCGGCGAAAATGCATTAAGCTAGCGCGGCGTAGGCGCATAGTTACGCATCAAAAATATTCAGTTCCCATTGAATTAGCATGCAAATATGCAAATGAGGGAAATGCGCGTATTCCCGAAACTACGCGCGTCCGGCATTGGCTACTCGTGGTGCGCGTAACTCGAAAGCCTTGAGTAAACATACCCCTCATAAAAGCACGGGTAACTTTGCTCAAGGCCGTGTGCAAGTCAGCTGGAGAGCAACTACAGCAGCACCGTAACGGACGAGCTGAGCAATCACACTTACTGGACAACACATTCGTATGCCAACATGCCAGGGCCAGCCATGGTCTTATCACTACTAAGGTATGCAGAGGAAGAGGAGCATAGAAGGAGGAGTAGGAGGAGGGGGGCACGTGAGAGGATCTACCGAGCGCGCATGAGGCTCTTTGGCATGGGTGATGAGGAGGTGTATCGCATCTTCAGATTCAGCCCTGCTGCCATCCTGGAAATAACCACAGCCCTGCAGGGTGACATCACCAGCCAGACATACCGCTCACATGCACTGCAGCCACTGGTGAAGGTACTGGCAACACTCCATTTCCTGGCCAGTGGTTCATTCCAGCGTACAAGTAGAGTGGTGGCTGGGATGTCACAAACCAGCATAAGCAGATGTCTGTACCAGGTTGTCCCAGCAATCCTCAGACGCATGTCCAACCAGTTCATCAGACCCACCACTGAGCACCTGCGGCAGAAGGGAATGACAGATTTCTACAGAATTGACGGATTCCAACGCACCATCGGGGCCATTGATTGCACACATGTGGCCCTACAGCCCCCCAGTGTCACAGAGCACATATACCGCAATCGGAAGCATTGGCATTCCATCAACGTACAGGTGATAGCCGATGCCAAATACCTCATATGGCACGTCCGTGCCAAAGACCCCGGGTCCAGCCATGACAGCTTCATCTACCGTCAAAGCAACATCCCAGAAGATTTTGAGCAGGACATGTATGGGGACAGCTGGCTGGTTGGTGAGTGACATGGGTGGCAGCCATGACTATCCCCTCCCATGATGCACACATCACAAGGGACACATGCATGACTAACATCCTCCTGTCTTTTCCCTTCCAGGTGACTCTGCATATACACTGGGACCCCATCTCATGACTCCTTTCCGGAACCCCCAAACCAGAGGAGAGAGAAGATACAATGAAGTACACATCAAAACCCGTGCAGTGGTGGAGCGCACATTTGGCCTCCTGAAGTCCCGTTTCCGATGCCTGGATAAGTCTGGGGGGGGCCTATTGTATTCCCCCAACTTTGTGGGTCAGATCATCGGTGCATGTTGCATACTGCACAACTTTGCCATGAGAAAGGGCCTGCAGATTGCCCTATGTGATGACCTGACCCCCCAACCACACAGCCCCCCCCTGCCAGAGGAGACCTCGTCTGCTGATGGAAGAGCAGTCAGGAGGGTCCTCGTGTTACGAATCTTTGACCGTTAAACACACACATTCATCATGGCACACAGATAATGCACGCATGCACACCACTGTGGTCCCTAGATCACACACCCCACATCCACATCACATTGGATTAGCCCAAGTCCAGCATGTAGGACTTGGGAGCAGCAACGCCAGCGTCAAGGCCCCAATGATGTTGCTGTCCATTCATACACCTTTCACACGTCATTCATACAGCCGTGGGGTTAACTTCACCATCACGGCCAAGGGTGACACTGCTTACTGGCAGGAGTGCCACCCCCTCACATTCACACACCATTCACACTGCACCGTGTGCAGTATCAAAAAAACAAAAAAAGCTCTTAACCAGAGCATAATAAACAAAAAACAAAAAAAGCTCTTAACCAGAGCATAATAAACAAAAAACAAAAAAGCTCTTAACCAGAGCATAATAAACAAAAATAGCTCTTAACCAGAGCATAATATTAAACAAAAATAGAATTAATGGGCCTGGCGGGGGCTCCGCCTGGTGCCACGGGTCCTGCCCCTCACTTGCCTGGGGGCAGCCACAGATGGGGGGGGGAGCAGGTTGAGGAGGAGCATCCCCACGTCCCTCCCTGGCTGCCTGCATGCCCTCCAGGGCAACTGCTATGAGGGTCTGCACAGCAGTCTGCTCCTCGACAGCAAGGCGCAGGGCATGAACCTCCCCCACAAGTTCGGAGGTGTTTGCCTGCAGCTCCCCCAGGCTGGTCAACGTTGCTGCGCTGTTGACAGCAAGATCCTGGATGGCATCCGTAATGTGTCCCGAGGATGCCAGGCTGTCGGCCAGGCGCTTTATCTCCTCCACGACCTCGGCCAGGTGCTGATTTTGCTGGTCCTGCTGTCTGACCAGCTGTTCCGGCAGGACCTTGGATACACCCCTGGTCTTGCACGTTGCCTTGCGGGGAGTGGCAGGGGACCTGGCATAAGGGGAGGATGTTGAGGGGCCGGAGATGAGGGGGGGGGAAGAGAGGGACTGGAGAGGTTGGAGGGGGACACTGAGGGGTTCGCTAAAGGTGGAGGGATAGCCTGGGCTGGTCCGGGCAACCCATCATCCTCCTCCACAACAACAATCATGTCCTGGTCTACCACACCCTCCTCAACCACCTCCTCCGTTGAGGTGTGCCCACTTCCCTCCAAGTCCTGTTCCAGGGGGGCAGCCAGAGGGACTGGATCCTGATGGGCCCTGGCATCAACAGATGGCCCCGCTCCCTCCTGCACATCTGTGGATGACACAAAAGATGCCCATGTTGGTGGACCCACACACTTGGCACATGTTCCCTTCCACCCCCATACATGTACACAACAGATAGAATATAAAACACACGTACCTGTCCTCACGGCTGGCTTCTGGGACTCATAGCCCCCAACTCCCTCAACCTGCTCCGTCTGCAGGCAGCGGGCAACCACCTTCTCCTCCTCAGTCAGGCGGACAGGGCAGGGTGGGCCCCCTCCAGTGCCCCTGGCATGCCGGGCTATGGAAGCCAGCTTGCCCTTCACATGACGCCGCAGGTCATTCATTTTCTTCTGAATGTCCTGCGGTGTCCGGACCTCATGAGAGAGGGCATTGACCTGGCAAGCCACTTTCATAAGTATTTGGTCCCTCCGGGACTTGCTGGTCCGGGCACTGTCAGCACCATGGAGCCGCGAGTCGTACTTCTCCATGGCCCTCACGACAATGGCCCTCTCCTCTGGGGAGAAATTCTTCTTCCTACTCTCCTTAACAGCAATTGTCGTCATCTTGTCCAGCACTTTGTCAGTCACTATCCAAAAAATGGGAGACGTTTGCGCTGCACGGGCGCATGTGTGGGCGCATTATATACCCTGCACCGGCGCATCGTAGGGAGGCTTTGCGCATGCGCAGAAGGCATCCACGTCACGGCGCGGGTCATCCACGTCATGGCGCGGGTCATCCACGTCACGGCGCATGCTCCGTTCGTCCCAGCCTGCATTTGCATGGGGTCACGCTTCATTACAATGCAACACGCCCACTTCCCTCCTACTTTGGAGTTGCGCCGGATTACGCCAATGTTTTTACGCGACGCAGGCGCATCTTGGAGCGCATTTACTTAGGGAATACGGTACTTGCCACTCCGTGTTACGTCGGCGTAGTGCATCTGAGATGCGCAACGCCTGCATAATTAGGCACGCATCTACGAGAATCTGGCCCAGAATGTGAAGTTGAATGAATAAATCTGAAGGTGTGTGTTCCCAACAGATTCTGGGACAGCTCTTATATGCAGATTATGGCAAAGTTCTCTGTTTTCTAGGTCTTCCAGTTGGAGTTGAATTTGGGAGGCAGTATGTTAAGTAATAGATTGTCCTCCTCAATAACATTTACATTGAACTAGAAAACCAGATTTGGACTTAAGTGATTTGTACATTTCCCTAACTTGGTTATCCCTCTTAGCTCTTGATCTAGTTTACCTACTTCCATGGATATACTGTAAGTAATGTTCTGCAATAGTACATGCAGTTTTTTCCAGTACTTTAGCTGTTAAGTATAGTGCTATCTTCAATCTGCATGGCCGCTGGCCTTGAGGTGGAGTGGGAGTTAGGGCTTCTACTGGCATATCTTGCCCAAGTGGTTCTGCGAGTAGTAGTGTACAATTAAGTGGTGCCCCTTGCTAGAGTCAAAAGTGGAATCGGAGCAGGAACCCAAGAAAGCTGAGGTGTGAGGGAGCTTCTTTTTACCATGTCATATCAATGATAGCGGCATGAACAGGCATCAAATACATCTTAAATAACCTAAATGCAGAACAATACTAGATAAGGCATTATTATAGGTAGGAGGAAAGAAAAGATCTCTGGTGCCACACATCCACAGAGTCCTATGGTGGTAGTAAGAGAGACAACCTCAGCCTGGGCTCCCGCCAAGCCATGCCCCCAATGTGTTTCGCTTTGCCCCCGGATCTTAGTCATGGAGATCATTATTTTAGGTGTCTGGCTTAGAAGATCAGCTAGCTTTCCTACTGGTTATGGTGTATGGAATACACAAACCGTTTTCAATTTTTCGCAAAGATTTTACATACTCTTTGCTACAGAAGAGTAAAAAAGCAAGTAGACTAATTGTTCACAGAG
Source organism: Rana kukunoris (assembly GCA_029574335.1). Classification (NCBI taxonomy): domain Eukaryota; kingdom Metazoa; phylum Chordata; class Amphibia; order Anura; family Ranidae; genus Rana; species Rana kukunoris. The sequence continues at coordinate 125,264,330 of CM056053.1, forward strand.
GTTTTGGCAGATTTAAAGATAGTAACTTCCACTAAATAATTGTAGATCTTCCAGCTGTACCTTGTGTAAATGTATAGACACCATCCTCGAGATGATACCAGCTTGTCAGAACCCCCTATGAACCAACCTTGTTGTCCACCTTGTTGGATTACAGAGAGTTTAAAAAGAGTGAAGGAACAGGGCACTTAGTATGCTAACCTAAGTAAAAAAAAAAAATGTAAAATGCAGGCCCTAATTGCCACTTTAATCTATTTGTTTCCAGGCTATATGCTATAAGATTCTTAGCATGGCTGTGTATGGGAAAGCAGTACTAACACTACTTTGTCCACATGTAGGTGATACTTGAAAATTTATATATTGCCTTTTTTTTATCACTTTCTCCTCCTCTTGTATGGTTATCGTGGGCCCTCCTAACACTTTTGGCTTGATGTGTATTGTAACTGTGCTGCCCCCCTTTATATTGTTACATGCTATGCAAACTGTTGTCACTATATAAATCCTAACTAATAATAATAACAACACAATCTCAGACTCAATAGGCATGGTTTCTGAGCTATTGCAGTATAGAAGTTTACCCTGCAACTCCAAGATCTTGACATCTTCATAATTATAGCAAAGTGTATAATGCTTTCAAATCCTTTTCTTCCAACATATGTCGTTTTTCATTGCATTACAAGCATTTAAACAATTTTTCCTTGTTGTTGTGGACCTATCAAAACTTGTCTTCAATTGTTAGTCATGTTCAAAATTAATTTTAGATTGCACAAAATGGGACAATCCCATAGACTAAAAGTGTTTATTCAACACATCTTTATATTAAAAAGTATGAGGAAGTCCTTACTGACATCCTTGGAACCAGATGTATGTTGGATAATAAGAACAGGTAGGTAATTTTGATCCTATATATTCCCCCTTTGATTTATATGAAAGGAAAGTGCCAATAATTCGAACAACCTTTGGTACACATTTTGCTGTTTTGAACAATGTGTGTGCATTGGTCTGTACATGGTATAAAGTAATTTGGAGTACTGGGATACAACATATACAACAGTATTTTTTTATTTATTTTTGCCATGAAAAGATTGTAATAGGATAGCAGATTTGTATTATTGTTAGTCATGTTCATGAATGAATGAATGAAAACTTACAGTATATAGCGCAGCACATGCGAAGTAAATCGCCTCTGGGCGCTTGTTGTTCCTGTCTCCTTTGAGATCAAAAGAGATGCGTCTTAATCTTTCTCCTGAAGACTAAATAGTTCTCCTCCAGCCGAATGCTGGCTGGTAAGGCGTTCCATAGTCTGGGACCTTGGACAGCGAATCTCCTGTCTCCTTTGGACTTGAATCTGGCTTTCGGTATCTGAAGCCGATTTTGATTGGTGGATCGTAGAATACGATTGGGATTGTGAACTTTTAATTTTTCGCATAGATAATGGGGAGCATTCCCATGGATACATCTATGCGTTAGACAGAGAGCTTTAAAGGAGATTCTGTCTTTAACTGGTATCCAGTGAAGGGATCTCAGTGAAGGTGAGATTGATTCCCAGGGTTTTTTCCCAGTCACAAGTCTGGCGGCCGTATTTTGAACGACTTGAAGACGAGCGATCTGGTACTTGGGGAGTCCGAGGTAAAGGGCATTTGCATAGTCCAGTCTGGAGTTTACAATCGCTCCCACCATGACCGCTGTGTCTTTCTGGGAATAAAAGGCGTGAGTCTGCGTAGTAGGCGCAGCAGATGGTGAGATCCGCTGACTACTGACCCTATTTGTGCGTTCATTGTCATGTCGGAGTCAAAGATGACCCCAAGACTTTTGACTTTGGCGCTAGGGGTGATGATTTTGCCCAGGATGGGCGGCGGGATCCAGGTTGTTGTCGATAGATTCCTACGCTTGGCGTGAAACAGAAGAAGTTCTGTTTTTGCTCCGTTGAGTTTGAGATAACTCTTTGTCATCCAGTCCTCTATCAAAGAGAGACATGTCTCTAGATTGAGGTGGTGATCCTTTTTATTGCAAATGCGGAAGTACAGTTGCGTGTCGTCTGCGTAAGAGTGATATAGCAGTTTTTGGCTGCTGATGATTTCGAAAAGAGGACGCACATAGATGTTGAATAACATCGGCGACAGGGGAGATCTTTGAGGGACCCCGCACGATAATGTGCGTTGTTCAGAAGTGAAGGGTCCTAGCTTCACTATTTGCGATCGGTTTTCCAAAAAAGAGGAGAACCAGGATAGATCGCTTTCTGCGACTTTAGCTATTTTAGCCAGCCGAGTCAGTAACAGCTTGTGATCTACAGTATCGAAGGCTGCGCTTAGGTCCAGCAGAACCAGAAGAGAAGATTCTCCTTCGTCTGCAGCCTCGAGAACGTCGTCCCATATCTTAAGCAATGCTGTTTCCGTCCCGTGTCTGGGACGGAATCCTGATTGAAATGGGTCGAGTAAGTTGTGAGTATCTAGATGCTGTTGCAGCTGCTGTACCACTGCTTTCTCCATTACCTTGGAGAGAACATTTAGGCCTGTTATGGGACGCCAGTTGAGTGGATCCTTAGGATCCAGGGTGGCTTTCTTCAAGATGGGTTGAATGAAGCCCTCCTTCAACTGGGAGGGCATTATGCCCTCCCTGAAGGATTGGTTGATAAGCTGCGTGACAGGAGGTGCCAAGATGTCGGCGCATTCCTTCAGCAGTTTGGTGGGGATAATATCATTTGGCGCAGTGCTGTTGCGCAGAGTGCCGATGATATTTTTAGTGGTCTGAATGGAGATGGGTTCCAGCGTGAACTCACCTAACTGTGGTGAATTACTGCCGGTGCAGTGTAAATGACTACAGGGGGGGGGGCTGGGAGAGCGATTGTTTTGCTGAATGCTTTGCCGGATAGCACCGATTTTGTTAATGAAGCAATCCGATAACTCATCGCAAAATTCTTGTGAATCCAAGTTGGGGGCTTCAAGACATCCTGGATTCATGGTCTGAGTGACCAGCTTGAAGAGTTCGCGGGGGCGATTTAGGGCACCGTTGATAGCCTCAGAAAAATAATTTTTCTTGGCTTCAAAGATTTGCTTGTAGTATTTTCTAGTTATTACCTTGTAGATCGAGAGGTTCTCATCTGAAGAGTTTCTTTTCCAGGCTGCTTCTGCCCTTCTGCGCTCTTGCTTCAGTAACGCCAGCTGGTTGTTGAACCAGCCGGAGTTATTTTTCCTGATCTGGGTCTTTCGTTTCGGCGCTATCAAGTCAGCTGACTGCAATAGTGCCGTGTTTATGGCCTCCAGTGTTTCTTCCGCTGTTTGGTGCGGCTGAATTGTATTTATTTTTTCCCCTAACGTGGCTTTGAAGAGTTCCGAGTGGAGCTTCTTCTGACATCTGGTCCAGTGTGTTGTCACTGGATTTTATGTTTTTGTTAAGGGGGGGAATTCGGAAATAATGAATTTAATTGCATGGTGATCTGTCCATGGCAATGGTTCATTTTCCAAGATTTTTATTTCCAGATCTTGTCTGAAAATAAGATCGAGCGTATGACCTGAAGCATGTGTGGGCCCACATACTAGTTGCTGAAGCCCTAATCCTTCCAGGTGGTCGATGCAGGCGTCGGCAATGGGGTCTTGCGCGGAGTTGGCCCAGAGGTTGAAGTCCCCGAGCAGCAAAAGGTGTTTGCTGTTCAGGGTATAGGTGGAAACAAAGTCCGTCAAGGATGGGAGCAGCTGCGACTTTGGGCCAGGTGGCCTATAGCAGAGTAGAATCCGGATGGTCTCCTGACCGTTTACTTGCAGTTGAAGAGTAAGGGTTTCCATGAATGGAAGAGGGTTTTGGAGGCTTGGTTTTGTGATCGCAAGACGTGTCTTATGAATCACCGCCAGTCCTCCTCCTCTTTGCCCTATTCTGTTTTCCGTTATAATACGGTAGTTTTCTGGCACCAATTCTCCTAGAATGGTGTTACAGTCGGCTGTGAGCCAGCTCTCTGTAATAAAGAGGCAGTCTAAGTCATGTTGCAATAAGAAATCATGGATTTCTAATCAGTGTTTTACTGCCGATCTAGTGTTAATCAAAGCACATGATATGTGTGGTAACTGCCTGCGATTTTTTGTAGTCGATCGTCGCTCGATCCTCAAAAGTCGCAGATTTCCTAGGGTCTTTTTGGTAGCGGCCGACAGAATTGCGGCAAATCGCTCCAGATCCCAAATGTTCTCCGCCGAGTATTGCCGATTAATCATGGCGGGGGTGGGGGGTGGATTCTCAAGGATAACTGAATCCTCTGATCCTAGCTTGGTCCAGAGGAAGGCAAAAAAACCCTGACCACGCTGCGCCAATATGCTGTGGTAGGGAAAAAAATTCCTTCCTGACCCCTAAAGAGGCGATCGGGTTTAGCCCTGGATCAAGTTTTAAATGAGTTTGAAAGGGGGGAGATAGGGCTGGGTGGAGCAAGCTGGCCACCGACCTGGCAGCAGGATCCAGGCTGGGGGGGTACCAGGCTAAGTAGACCACTGTCTGTGCCGCCTGGGGGGCTGAAAAGGATGATCGGGGGCAAGGGGACTCTGCAGGGGTAGGGGGGGGCTTCCTGGCCCGATTAGGGCAAAAGGTACCGATGGTTGGGGGTGGGGAGCGGCGCGCCGCTAGGCCGCAGATGAAGCCGCGGCCTTTCCTGAATCGCGGCTGCCGCGATCGGAGGCTAGTAGGGTTGGATGCCGAAAAGGACGCCCGAGCGGTGGTAGCGGTGTGGGGATGCTTCTGGGGTAAGGGGGGGGGGTTTCTTGGCCTATAGCAGCGTGTGGGGATCGGCGCGGCGTTAGGCCGCAAGTGAAGCCGCGGTCTTTCCTAGATCGCGGCACCCGCGATTCCCCACAGGCTGGCACGGTTGTCGGGAAAAAGCACCCGTGGGAGCAACCGTGGAGGGGAAGAAGGAGCAGGGGAGAGCCGTGGGGCATGGATGTTTGTGGCGGCTTGTCCTCAAAAGGACGGCCGTCAATGGTCCCAGTAAGGCTCTTACCTGGAGTGAGAAGAATCCAGGGGAGGCCTGGATCAACGAACCGGAGGTACTCAGAGGTACTCAGGGACAGGTAAATTGCAGGTAGTGGCAGCAAAGACAGCAAAGACAGGGAGGTGGAAGCCCTGCTTGCCTGCGAGGCCTGGAGCCGCACAGTGGGAGGACCCTGCCTGGCTGAGCTATCCCTGAGAGAGAGACTCGTTTGAGAGCGTCCTACTCTCCCAACAACTGACACTGATCTGATCTGGACCTGTTCATACCAGTCCTATAATTAGGAATAAATAGTGTGATTTTGGCTAAATTGATTTTGACAATAAAATGATTGGTTTTGCAAAGAATCTCTCCCTCAATACGTTTCTAACGTAAAGTCTGCCTACTAAAAATCTACCGTACTTTCTTTTTCTTGCAATTTTGAGGGACTTTTTATTTTTTAAAAGGGGTTGTATTCAAAGTAGTTGATTTTAGATTATTTTGGGGTTTTCCTTGCATTTTTTTTACTTCTTTGTGTATGTGCTTTTAATTTGGGTATTTATATTTCCTTTGTTTTATATATAAACTGTTTAATTTGTAATTGTTTTACTTTTTTTTTTCTTGTTGTGAAAAAATTTAATGAGTCTGTCAAAGTTGTCACTGAAAGCTCCCAAATTTACTTGAAATTTTTGGGGAAAATAAAACGTAGTTTCGCTTATCCCTAATTTTATATACAGATACACAATTATATTAAAAAATATATGTCAACCTTAAAAAGAAAAACACATAAACAACCATTCAACAACCCCATGTTTATGAGTACAGTTTTCTGTAAAAATACTACTTTTAAATATCACATTGTTTTAGGATATTGAACAACAATATTGTGTAAATATATATTTATTTAAGAAAAAGTAGTTTTTGCATATTTCGACTGTACTGTAGGTGTTACAAGGTTTGATTATTACAGGAAAGAGTTATAAGAATTCATTCTTCTTTTATTATGGTATAAGGCATTTGATGAAAAAAGAATCAAAATCTAATCTGACGTCCCAGCCTTGGTAGTGTAAAGAAATCTAATTATCCTGCTACCTTGAAATAATATGGCACATCTGTCCCCTTCAGTAAGCTAATCACATTGAATGTACATTACTAACCACAATAGAAGATTTCTTCTAAGTGGGCTTTTAGGTAATAGATTGTTGAATAGAATGTTATAAAAGGTAGCAGTCAGATTTATTGTCTTGTCTAAAGCTTTTACTGTTTCCCCACAGCTGTCAATAGAAAGACTTGTATGACATATATAATGAATATATAGTGTATGTGCTCAAGGCTTCCACTTTTGGCAAAACTGTGCACACAGTAATTGTTAGTATTAAAATGGCATGTCAAGATACACAGTTTTTGTTACTTTTTTGATGTTCCTAAACCAATAGCAATAGTGATAGTTCAGCAGAAAAGGTAATTGGATGAATGATCATAAAGTAAGTAACCATAAGCCAAAAAACTCTGCTCTAATAGACACAAAAACCTACCCACATTGTGTGAAAATTACTATTCAGCATTAAATAAAATGTAAACCGAAAACTGCCAACATAAATACCTACATACAGACATAGGCGTGCGCACAGGGTGTGCCAGGTGTGCCCAGGCACAACCTAATCATCCTGTGCAGCACAGATTCCCCCTACTGCCCTCCCCTCCCACTACGCTCCCGTCTTCCCTCCTCTATTCTCTCATCGGCTGTTGCTGCAGAGATGTTTTAGGATGAGTGGGGGAAGGGGCCAGAAAATATGTAATTTACCGGCAACTTCCCTTTCTGAATGAACATGGTGAGTGATCGGTAATGTGTGTTTGAGCTTTTGAGTGCACACCCTAATGTAATAGGCTGTGCACACCTATGCATACAGATATTAATAACGTGCAATTTATTTTTGAAATAAAGTCTCCAAGAAAGTAATTCTTATATTTTAAATAATAAAGTGATAACAATTCCAGACAAATAATTGTAAAAACAAAAGATCCAAATTCACTTGTGCCAGGATGCGAGCAAGCCAATCCAGCTACCACCACCAGAAACACTAGTTTTTATACCACCATTGCACCTTCCTTCCTGCTCCAGACCCTCTCAAATGTCTTTCCCAGGATCTCATGGACAACTTACAGGACCCAGGTGGATGGTTTCCAGGGCACATACATCCAAAACAACAGGTGGTACACAGTGTATGGTCAGGTGCACAGTCTCAGCCTTTCCAGCTAATTTGAAAGTGACTGCAAGGGGGGGGGGGGTGGACCACATCCTGCAGGCAATTACAGGAGGTTAGTGTGTGTGACAGCTTAAAGGACACACAGAGTCCGTGCGGCAGTCAGTCAATCACTCTATGGGGGGGTCACTGATGTAAGGGGCGAGTGTAGACCCTAAGGAAGGACACTGATATGAAGAGCGCCCTTATATCAGTGAACCCCTTTACCTTAGTGGGTTCACTCTGCAGACTTTGGTGTAAAGGGGAACTCTGATGTGAAGCCCCGTACACACGTACGAGAACCTCGACGGGCGGAACACATCGTTCCGCCCGTCGAGGTTCTCGCCCGGCCGTCGAAATCGGCGACCCGCCCGTTGGGAATGGCAACCAGTCATTCATCCCGACGGGCTGTCGAGCAAATAGAGAGCCTGCTCTCTATTCGCTCGACGGGATTCCCGACGGGCGGGGCGAGCCAGGAGCGTACACACGGCCGAGGTTCTCGCTGGAATGCAGCTCCCAGCGAGGTTCTCGCTGGTTTCTAGTGAGAACCTCGGTCGTGTGTACGCCGCCTAAGAGGTTCTTTGGTCACCAGAGCTCCCAGCATTTCCCCATACATCAGTGTCAGCAGAGTTTAACCTTACAGTTATTGAGGTAGGAAGGAACTCTGATGCAAGGATGCTTTGATGACCAGTGAACTTCTTACACCAGAGTTACATAGAAGGTGAGGTTGAAACAAGACACAAGTCCATCAAGTCCAACCTATGTGTGTGATTATATGTTGGTATTACATTGTATATTCCTGTATGTTGCGGTCGTTCAGGTGCTTATCTAATAGTTTTTTGAAACTATCAATGCCCCCCACTGAAACCCTGAAACCACCACCAGTGGAAGGGAATTCCATAGCCTTGCCGCTCTTAGGCCTCGTACACACGAGGGGATATGTCCGCTGAAAACGGACCGATGGACCGTTTCAGCAGACATCTCCGATCGTGTGTATGGGCTAGCGGACAGATTTGTCCACCCGACAGATTTCAAAGCATGCTTTGAAATCTATCCGGTGGGAATCTGTCCGCCCGACATGTCTGCTGGTTAGTACACTTACCAGCAGACATGTCGTCCCGCACCGCCGCCGCGCCGCCGCCGAATGGATTCGGCGCATGCGCGGAAGTGTTTTACTTCCTGGTGCGGTGACGTGGCGGCGTCAACGTCACCGCCGCGTCACCGACACGTCACCGCGCCGTCCGCCGGCGGGGAATTTGATCCGATGGTGTGTACACGCCATCGGATCAAACTCCAGATCGGACATATCCGATGGAAATGGTCCGCGGACCGTTTTCATCGGATATGTCCGATCGTGTGTACGAGGCCTAACAGTAAAGATCCCTCTACTCAGTTTAAGGTTAAACCTCTTTTCTTCTAATTTTAGTGAGTGACCACATGTCTTATTAAACTCCTTTCTGTGAAAAAGTTTTATCCCTATTGTGGGGTCACCAGTATGGTATTTGTAAATTGAAATCATATCCCCTCTCAAGCGTCTATTCTCCAGAGAGAATAAGTTCATTGCTCGCATCCTTTCTTCATAACTAATATCCTCCAGACCCTTTATTAGCTTTGTTGCCCTTCTTTTTACTCGCTCCATTTCCAGTACATCCTTCCTGAGGACTGGTACCCAGAACTGGACAGCATACTCTAGGAGTATCTCAGAGTCTTGGAGAGTGGGAGAATTATCTCTTTATCCCTGGAGTTAATCCCCTTTTTAAGGCATGCCAATATTCTGTTTTCTTTGTTAGCAGCAGCTTGGCATTGCATGCTATTGCTCAGCATATCATCCGCTAGGACCCCTAGATCCTTTTTCATCCTAGATTCCCCTAGAGGTTCACCCCCTAGTGAGTAGATTGCATTCATATTTTTGCCACCCAAATGCATTATTTTACATTTTTCTACATTAAACCTAATTTGCCATGTAGTTGCCCACCCCAATAATTTGTTCAGATCTTCTTGCACGATGTCCATGACCTGCAGAGAAGTTATTGCCCTGCTTAGCTTAGTGTTGTCTGCAAATACAGAGATTGAGCTGTTTACCCCATCCTCCATGTCGTTTATGAACACATTAAACATGATTGGCCCCAGCACAGAACCCTGGGGGACCCCACTTTCCACCCCTGATCATTTCGAGAATTCCCCATGTATCACCACTCTCTGAACTTGTAGCCAGTTTTAAATCCATGTACCCACCCTATGGTCCATAAAAACGGACCTAACTTTGTACAGTAAATGTTTATGGGGAACTGGACCAAATGCTTTTGCAAAGTCCAGATACACCACGTCTACAGGCCTTCCTTTATTTAGATGGCAGCTCACCAAGGCTAATAGAATGATTTCACAAGAACGATTCTTCATGAATCCATGCTGATTACTGCTAATGATACCAGTTTCATTACTAAAATCTTGTATATAGTCCCTTATCATCCCCTCCAGATGTGGCAATGTGAGTGCCTCCTCTCTATAATTTCTCTTCGCCCTACTCTCACAGGCTTGGCTGAGAGCAGTAGGTGCCAGTGTCTCCCATTGCTGTCAGTCAAATTCTGTGCAGAGGAAGGAGTGTGGGGCAGGGCCACACTGTTTATGTCTATGGATGCAGGCAGCAGGGCTCGGGATTGAGCCAGCTTCCTATCGTGGCACCCCATGAAGAGGATGGACTAGGAACACTGGTGGGGGACAAGAGATAAGGAGGTTTGGGGCTGCTCTGTGCAATTCTATATATTGTTTTTAAAAACTGTTTATAATCACTTTAAGTTTTTAAAATAGATGCTACAGAATAAACCTATTGCTAAGACTAATACTTTAAGTGCCTTGCCTGCCCTACATCCAAATCTTGCAAAATTTGGATCGCTTTCGCAATACAAAATAAATAAAAGCAAACCATTCATGCTACCCCTCAATATACCATCTAGGTTACAAATCTTGGCATAAAACTAACTTTACCAGGTCACGACTCATGATATATTTAAAGCTAATTATCATGCCCTACTGGATTTTTTTAAGGAATTATCCCAAACTATAGCCACTGGGGTAGGGAGAATAGCCCTTACTAAAATGTTTATACTGCCCCACATACTTTAGTTGTTTTGGACTATACCAATTCCATTATTATTATGTTACATTAAAAACCTTCAACAAATTGTTGACAAATTTATCTGGTAACACAAAAGAGCTTGGGTTAATAAGCATTCTTTATACACTCCTAAATCTCAGGCGGTTATGGGAGCACCAGATTTGCATGCATATTACAAAGCTTCAATCTTAGACCAAACTTAATGCTGGTGGAATCCTTACACAGACCAGTAATGGATACAAATCAAACAGCAAACCTCTTTTAAAAATCTTCAAGTTCTCATAAAGTTAATAGATATTATCTGGACACTATCAATACCGAACTACCTACGTGGCTATTTATCTTAAAACCTCCAGTCAGACAGTTACCTTATGATTAATAGCTTCATACCTCTGTTGTCCCTATTTATAGCCATGCCAGATTTGGACTTAAAAGCCTTGAACGGAGTGAGAATTCACTTGATTTTGCAGTTATATACATGAGGTGTATTTTGATCTTTTAAAGTTATATCTTCTACTTATACCATAACTAGTAAATACTTATTTAACTGTACACATATATGTGGCATCTCAGTGGGTGGGCTTCTGGAAACAAGTAACAGCCCTGGTATTATCTTTTTTTATAAATATTCTCAGGTAAATTTAGAAAAAAATATGTGCTAGTATTCATTGCTTAGCCGAAGCTCGGTCGTAATAACAGTTTTTTTAAAACCTGCAGTATGTCTACACCTCCTTAATTTTTCTGTGCCCTTGTCCTAGAGAAACCAAACAAGTTTGATATATACTTCACCAATTGTTTATGGTGAGACCTCTATATTGTTAATTCTTTTCTTTCTATTTTTCTTTCAGTAAGTCCCCTGTCCCCATACCCAATCCAGGCCAGGGAGAAGGCCCTTTTCCCTGGCACAATGTGTTTTGCTGGGTTTACCCAAGGCAAGGTACTCACCCCCCATTTTGAGGGCATTTGACCTGGCATGATTCACGAGGTGGGTAACATGTTCAGCCCTTCTACATTTATTGTCATGCCAGGTTGCATGCTTGGATAAGGGCCTGGTGTGGACTTTTGGAAGCCATGTGCTTTTGCTTGGGGTTCCCCCTCATAATCCATACAGACCTTTAGGATCTGGTGTTGAATTTGGGGGTGACCCCACAACTTCTTATAATTTTCTGTGTGGGGTCTCCCTTAAAATTCATACCAGACTTGAAAAACGTTCTATTAATTATGGGGAACTGCATGTTTTTTTAACTACTCTGGGGTGCTTTGTTACATGGCCAGGGATTCCTGGCCTCCAAGCAAAGGGATCTAATGACATAATTATTTAATAATGATGCAGTGTTTGCCCTTTTTTTAGAAACTGCTTTCCTAACAACCATCAACAATGGAAAAATAAATGCCCAAACAAGCAAAATTTGGTTCAAAGATGCATTAGGACCAAACCAGCAATCACATGGTACAGAGGCGTTTCGATCGTCTCAGTGCATAGTGTTGTAGTGTTTGTGAACCAAGCTGTCCAAGCTGTCCATGAGGTAAATACCTAATTCCACATAGTGGAGTGCAGACATTTTAGTATAGGAACAAATATAAAGTACCCCCCGGGACTTTAAGGGTAAACGTATATATAGAAAAAATATTTTAATGAATATAAGAAATTGTTTTATATTATTTGGGTATTAACAAACAGTAGGTGCAAAACAACCCCATAATATTGTACAGTACATCATACACTAAGTGTCATGCTCATCAAGAGCTGAAAAACATTGAAAGAGGGACTTCTCATGTAGCCCAACACGTTTCCGAAATCTTGAGGTGTATCCTTTCTTCAGGGGCATAGCGAAGACAAGACAATCATTTTGAAAGGAGTACTCTGAAAGAAAGAAAAAACACAGTATGAAGTTTAAAGCATGAACATTGTGTCTATACTTGGAAGCACATCAGCCATGAAAACATATACATACCAGTGATGTGTTGTAAAACAATCCTTAATTAAAACGTAATGAGGCCGAAGCATATGGAAAATAAATCTTTTCTATCGGCGAGGACAGCCAGAGGCAAAGCAATTCACCTTTCTGTCCTCCGTATTCTTATGTAAGGTAATCCTGTAACAGCACTCCTACTACACCCCGAATCCTGGACCTCAACACAAACCCCTTTTCTTGTACATCATAGCAGCTAGGAGAACAATAGCTGCTGTCTAGAAACCAAACAATCCTCTGGATAGCTTTCTCTTTCTTCAATACCTAAATACCAGCACACAATTTGAACTGATGTTCGCCATTAACAATGGAAAATGTGCACCCTTCTGGAAGCATTGGCATAGGTGGCTGAACCATTTGGACTGCACAGCAAGTATCTAAAAGTTTTAACCTGGCCCTTTAAGGCACGAAACGGCATACTCTGGGTATTCCTTAGATCCCTTCTTTATCAACAGATTTTGTCTGTTGTATACTAACATGTTGTGTATTGTATCCCCACTCTTGGTTCCCGACATCTGTACTCCTTAACCTCTCATTTGCATATGTTCTATATTGTTGAATTGTTAAAATGTTTTTCTACTGTATAAGCTCTGTAATAACCAATTCTGGCACAGCTGATGCCTTGTTTGTTATTTTTTTCTGCTTACATTAATAATAAAAACTAAAGATTAAAAAAAAAAAAAACACTTTGGAAAAATTTTCAATATTTATGCCATTGTAAAAATAAAAAAAATCTCACTAATGATTCCTCAGCAGGGATCCCAAATGGAGACTTGCTGCTCTTGATTTCTCTCTGTTATTCAAGTCCACATTTGCCATTTATTTGATCAACACAAGTGCAGAGTTTAATTTAAAATACTGGTCTGCATACACATGCCTTGTAAACTCTTTAAAGAGGGGGTTGGCCAGAAAATTAGGATATTGCCAAAATTGAATATCATACATGTGTTTGGAACTGACTATTTTTTTCATGAATATGTCCTTTTGGTAAATGTAGTCACACATCATCAATATAAAGAGCACATGGTTCATTTAACTCATAAAACAGGTTATATGATTGCAGAATTATATGATTTGCAGGATTTTGGATTGTATATTACTGCTCCAATATGGGTCTTACTTTACTGCACAGATTTTGATCTATCTAATCTGTTAGGCAGTGTACATATTGTGTCCACTGTTTAAATTAATATCTGCTGAATGAGCGGTGCTTTTAGAACTTGAGCTCTGTGTCGTGCTCAGTGTCTGGCATTGTGTCTGATTATGCCTGTGGAATTCTAAAGTGACAAGGCGTCTTTGTAAAAGGAGAAAAAAAAAAGAGGGCTTCATTGCAGTAAAAGAATTATCAGCTAAACTTCAGACAAAGTTTCTGGTACAGCAATAAATTACTGATTTCTTTAGACATACTTCTGTAAAATGTTAAAAGTGTTCATATAAATCAGAACTTAACAAATGACAGTGTTTGTCTTATTTAGTCTGCATAAGACTTTTTCATTTGAAAGCCTTGATCCTGAATGCATTTTAAACATAACTACTGTAGATGCTAAGAAATACCCCATGCAAGAAGTCGTGGTTAAAGCCCTTACATTAGAATCTTGAATGGTGGGTTGGGACTAGAGCTGTTGGTGACAGTTGGACCTGAAAGTTGACAGCCGGGCACAGTGTTGTCTGCCGCCTGTCAAAGGGGAGTTGCAGATTAACATTACCCCAGCACAGAGCATTGTGCTGGGAAATATTTATCTACAAATTGCTGGTGAGGAGAGATTAAACTACCTGTAAACACCACTAGAAGGATTGTAAATGTGAATATATTTTATAACCGCACAAGTTGAGAATAAATAACTAGAGTTACGACTTGTTAAGGTCACAGATGGGATTTTTTTTTCACTGAACGTAGTTGTTCAATAGTAATATACACTTAAAAATGCCCTAGGTGTCAAAGTACAGGAGACCTTATACACATGATGTGGAAATGCCCGAAATTCTATAGATACTGGGTTAAGGTATTAGATACTATGGGCCGGATTCAGATACATTTGCGTATCTTTCCGGCGGTGTAGCGTATCTCATTTAGACTACGCCGCCGTAACTTTGAGAGGCAGGTGCCATATTCACAAAGAACTTGCGGCCAAAGTTACGGCGGCGTAGTGTAAATGTGCAGGTGTAAGCCCACGTAATTCAAAGTAGGCTGGTAGTGGGCGTGTTGTACACAAATGAATTGTGACCCCACGTAAATGACGCTCTTTACAAACGGCGCATGCGCCGTCCGTGGACGTATCCCAGTGCGCATGCTCAAAATCACGTCACAAATACTCAATGCTTTCGGCGTGAACGTAACTTACGCACGGCCCTATTCGCGAACGACTTACGCAAACAACGGAAAATTTGACGCTGTCCCGACGTCCATACTTAACATTGCGTACGCCTCATATAGCAGGGGTAACTTTACGCCGGACAAAGCCTTACGCAAACGACGTAAAAAAATGCGCCAGGCGCACGTACGTTTCTGAATCTACGTATCTAGCTCATTACCATATTTGACGCGTAAATCGACAGAAGCGCCACCTAGCGGCCAGCGTAAATATACACCTAAGATCCGACGGCATACTAAGACTTACGTCGATCGGATCAAGCAGGAATTTAGGCGTAAATGCCTTTCTAATTCGGCGTAAGGATGCGCCGGCGCATATTTAAAATTACGGTGGCGTATCTAGATATACGCCACCGTAAAACCTTTCTGAATCTGGCCCTATAAACACAAGCTTTGGGATTGCTCTGGAACCGGAGGCCAGAGTATGCTTATTGGGTAGTATTGGGGAGAGGCATGAGCAAAGGGGCATCACAGTAGCAGGTGCCTGTTCCAGGTTAGAAAATTGATAGCACAAAACTGGCAATCACAGAAAGCGCCTACATCAGCGGAATGGGTCAATGCGATAAACACGACAGTGTGGGAGAAAACAGTAGTTCTAACCAGACGTGGTAATTTTATTACATTTAACATGCTGTGGGAGCCCTGGCTGAGTAGAATGGGGTGTCCACCCTAGAGAGGGGAGAAGAATCTTGACCAGTAGCTAGAGATTAGCCTTGCTAGAGAGAATAAATAGAGAAAGAATGCTGCACTTTATAGATAAAGTGGATACATTCACCCTAAAACAGGAAGGAGAGGGAGAGAGGGGAAAGGGGAAAACCGGAAAGAGGAGAGGAGGAAGGAAAAAAGGGAAAGAAAGGAAGAGAAGAGAAAGAGAGAAGAGGAAAAAGCTTATACTGCAGTAGGGATAGAGTTTGTGTGTGTGGTACAAATATGATGACGGGGGTGAAGGGGGAGGGGGGATATGTGTATAGGGAGCACTTAAAAATTCATACAATGTGTTTTACGTATAAAGATGTATGTATTTTAAACAGATTTTTTGTATTGAAGAAAACAAAGAATATATAAATAAAATAAAAAATATGCTTAAAAGTAAAATACACAAACAATAAAATACATCCCTTTGACTTTCTTGTTTTGAATGTCTGTTGCCCATTTTATTGGCTTATTGAATTTTATTGTGAAGCAAAGCTTTGCATACAGCACATATATAACAACATTTCCAAACAATGACAAACGTTTATTGACCCAATACATACCAGCAATAGTAGCACACACTTTTAAAAATATATGTTACAAATCAAGATTAATGCACATTGGCTGACTAAATGCTTATCAAATCTGAGTGTGGGCCGAGTGTGTCAGCGAGAATATTAAAGAGAACCTCTCATAGCTGTACACAGTGCATTGTTTTTTTGCGTAAAACTATGTAGGTAAACATGTTCATTGACCTGTATCTGAATTAAATAGAAAAATAAAATGTAATCAGCCATGGGCACACTTGTCCTCTAGTATTTGCTGACTGTGGTCTGTAAATCATTTAACAATGCTTCTTATTCCCCTCTTCCTCTTCTTTATACCTTGGCCTGAATACACAAAACAACCTCTAGTTCTTACTGTCATTTTCTAGCTAATATATCACAGCAGTATTCATTCATTCTTTTTTAAGTATATTTTATAAGATCCACACAGATTTTGGCCAAGCCCTCATGGGTGGAACTTATGTGAACAGATTTTGTCTACTACCTCTTTCTCTTTATATCTAGCCAAACTCTCACAATTTCCACATTTGAAAGTGTCTTTTTCTCTGCAGACATCCTCTATTTCCCTTTCTTTAAAATTAATATATTTCAACAAATCTTCTAAAGGGTGCTGCCATTTTGTAGCCAGTTATTTGGCCTGTCTAAAAAGATACTTGTTAATTAATCATCTGTTTGCAAGATGGGCCAGTGCTTCTCTAATAATTTCCAGATATACCTTAGTTGTTAACTAAGCAGATTTTGCTTTCTTTTTTATGTCTCAGGAATTTTTACACAACAAAGCCATCAATTAATATGTTTTCCCTCTCTGAAATACCTTTTCAATAATCACTTTCACAGTCATGTTTTTCTAATCTTTCTTTCAAATGTATTGATTTTTTTTTTCTTACAATCCTCTACACGTATGTCTCATTCCTAAATGTTACCCATATGTGCCCTTGAATTAGATGTGTGAGAAGCTAAAAAAAACAATATTTTTAACTTTTTTCTATAATACAATTTTTTTTTTTAATAAAAAAACAAATCAGGTCAATATCAGGCCAATATATATTATTCTACATATTTTTGGTAAAAAAAAAAAAAGCAATAGGCGTATATTGATTGGTTTGCACAAAAGTTATTGCGTCTACAAAATAGGGGATAGATTTATGGCCTATTTATTTTTATTTTTTTACTAGTAATGGTGGCAAACTGCAATTTTAAGCGGCACTGTGACATTGTGGAGGACAGATCAGACACTTTTGACACTTTTTAGGACCATTGACAGTGCAATAAATAGCCACTGATTACTGTGTAAATGCCACTGTCAGGGAAGGGGTTAACACTAGGGGGGATCAAGGGGGGAAATGTGTTCCCTCAGCATGTTCTAACTGTAAGGGGGATGGGCTACCAGGGACATGACAGAGATCACTGTTCCCGATCACTGGAAACTGTAGATCTTTGACAAGTCCCCTGTCAGAATGGGGAATTGCCTTGTTTACAAAGGCAGTTCCCTGTTCTACCTGTGAAATAGGCGATTGTGGGCCACCGGTGGACAATGAGTACACACAATGGCGCTATCAAGTCTGCTCTGTATAAGGACGGCGGCTAGTGGGCAAGCGGTTGAAAGGAAGCGCCTCAGGACTGGTAAAATATAATTGCTAGACTTTCTGTCTGCTAATACTATTCACTAGTGTTGAGCAGAATATGCCATATTCGATTTTGCGATATATCTCGAATATATAGTCGAATATTCGAGATATATTCGCTAAATACGAATATTCGTGATATTTTTTGGAAATGAAATGATTGCGAATTTTCGCTATTGCGATTTTTCGCTATTGCGAATATTCGAGAAATGCGGAATGGAGCACTCTGATTGGCTCAGAATATTCGTGATATATTACAATACAAAATAATTGCGAATATTCGGCAAATGCGGAAGGAGCACTCTGATTGGCTCAGAATATTTGTGATATATTACAATACAAAATAATTGCGAATATTCGGCAAATGCGGAAGGAGCACACTGATTGGCTCAGAATATTCGTGATATATTACAATACAAAATAATTGCGAATGTTCGGCAAATGCGGAAGGAGCACTCTGATTGGCTCAGAATATTCGTGATATATTACAATACAAAATAATTGCGAATATTCGGCAAATGCGGAAGGAGCACTCTGATTGGCTCAGAATATTCGTGATATATTACAATACAAAATAATTGCGAATATTCGGCAAATGCGGAAGGAGCACTCTGATTGGCTCAGAATATTCTTGATATTTTATCGTAATTTCGCAAAAATGCGAATGAGAAATTTATTGCGGAATTTCGACAGTAACACTCTGAAATCGAATATATGTGTTATTTTAGCTAAAAACAATATTGCGAATTTCTCGAAAATAATCGCGCGATATCGCTATTGCCGAATAATCGCATTGCGATTTTTCGGCAATATAAATTGATCGCTGCAGCTACTCGGCCCAAGGTCTCTAATCATACCAGCAATGCTTTTAGACGTCGATGGGGATCTCTAGGATGTGATCTGTTCTAAAAAAAAAATAAAAAAAATACGAATATTCGAAATAGCGAATATTCACCGCGAAATTCGCAATATATCGCGAATACTCGAATATGCCATATTCGAGCCGAATATTCGCAATACGAATATTCGTGAGCAACACTACTATTCACATGGGTAATTGTTAATTGTTTACTGTCTAAAGCTGGTCATACATTATACAGTTTTTGTGTTCATTTTCCTTTAGCTTTACCTTTAACTATGTAGAGCGAGGGCCTGTCTAATTTCATACAAATTGAAAGTGTTTAAGTTTGACTTCATATTATTTGGTTTTGGTAAATCCAACGAAAAATCGTACAAGAAAATTGTTTAATATATGGCCAGTCTTAAGAAACAAGCGCTGTAAACACTACATATGGCCTTAATGTTTTTTTTTTTTTTTTTTTAATTGCAGATCATCTTGTTTAAGAACAAGAACTAAAAAGTTTCGTCAGCCAATCATAAAACCCTCCAGGGTTAGTCATTTGTATTAATCTGTATATTAAGGGACAGTTTTAACTGCTAAGTGGGAGAGGATTATGCAAGGAATGGCCTAGGAGAGATTTTGCTATCTAAGCTATGACAGAAGGACTAGGGACTCTCAAGGCTTCTGATTATTGTATTATTTAGCATATTCTGTTGGACTTGTCATCTATTGCTGGAAACCAAAAAATGCTACACTCTTGGGAAAAGAACCAAGGTTAACTGGAAAATTCATTTGAATATCCGCTTGAAGGAGAATATGTTTCATGCACATCTGCGCACTCCCATTTCCACAATACTAAAATAATATTATTTATCGGTAATACATATACTCCTCGTTTAATTACTTACCTGTTTAACGACCGCTCAGAAGTTCGACCAGCTCTTTCCACCTGAATAATGCACTTTACATCATTGTATTGTACAGTATAGTATAAACGTTTCATTTGTGTTCTGTACTTATGCAAATTAAAACAACGCTATTGAGCTGGAGTTTTGTGTTTAGACTTTTTTTTCACAATACAGAATAGTACAGTAGCTAAGAATGCTTAAAATTTTGATTAATTGTGGCTCCTCATTTAATGACCAATTCGTTTGATGACCTGGTCGTTGGAACGGAACCTGGTTGTTATGTGAGGAGAGCTTATATAAGTAAAAGTAAGACTTTAAGCGTATATAAAGCCAAAAACAAAAGTGTAATATAGCATCATATTAAGCCTTCATTTTCAGCAAGTTCAAATAATATCAGTTGATCTTGCCAGAAGACCCGTGCCACTGTAACTTCCTGTGAGCTGATCTAGATGAAATAATGTTATCTTATTTGTGTAAATTACTAATCTGATAATACCTCTATGTGATGAAGAGGAACAAAGCCAGACATGTTTAATCTTCAGCCTGTGGGGAAGACTAAATGCAACCACCCAGGAATAGGACTATACAAACCGTGTGCATTTTGGGGAGGTTAAAATTCACTTTAAATATTTTTTATTCAAATATTTAACAGTATAAAATAACTCAATCTGTGTATTATATAGTCTGTAAAGAGGACCTTCCAGCCACCTGCAGAGAAAATAAAATTTAGTAGCTACAAAAACTGTAGCTGCTGACTTTAAAAAAAATAGCCACTCACATGTCCCATGATCCAGCAATGTGCCCACCCCAGTCAATCTCACCCACTGCCTTCGGTCCCCGATGCCTGCATCTTTGCTATGGGCATCCAGCTGTGACAACTTGTGGCTTCACAGTTTGGTGCCCACTGTGCATGCCTGAGTCGCACTGTGATTCGTGATTGGTGGATGCAGTCTTCTGAGACCTGTCAATGTTCCAGAAGACTGCAGGGGGAGGGAGGGAGGAGAACTTCCATTCTTAATCCTGCAGTGCTCAGAATGTCAGAATGGAAGTGGGAAGCAGTTACCCCCCCCCCCCCCGGCTTCTCAAAAGTGCCAATTGTGCAAGAGGGGTGGGGAACGAGTCCTTTTTTTTTTTTTTATTAATTTATTTTTATTGATTTTAACATGTTTGTACAGAGCCCAACAGTCATAAACAGAGTCAGTTTACATGAAAAATACATAGGTACAGGCATACTAGTCCGGGTCCCTGCTCCCATACAGGGTAGTTGACACCTATGGTAAAAGACTCTAGA
Source organism: Rana kukunoris (assembly GCA_029574335.1). Taxonomy (NCBI): domain Eukaryota; kingdom Metazoa; phylum Chordata; class Amphibia; order Anura; family Ranidae; genus Rana; species Rana kukunoris. Next base: position 125,284,895 of record CM056053.1, read on the forward strand.
TCCCTAGACCTAGACCAGATGCTGTTGACTATGTTATGGACTGTGTGTAACCCCCCCACCCCCCTACTCCCCCCACCCTTACCCTTCCCTTGAGAGCATACAATTCGGGTAGGAGATGAAACAGATTGTGCCATCTTGCCGCAGGGTCCCGTTGTTTTGTTTCACCCTCAGAGAGACAAAGAAAGAAAAAAATAAATAAAAACGAGTTAAGATTTGTTGTATGAGGACTCGATAGTTTCCAATTGTTAGCGTCACGGACAGCTAGCTACGGATTACAGCTGCCTGCTGCCATGGCCCCCATATTTTAACAAATTTGCCATAGTTCCCCTGGGTGGTGTAGTACACCTTTTCATTTGAAATTGTTTGTTTCATTGCTGTCAGCCAATTGTCTATAGTCGGGGGGGCCTGTGCTTGCCATTTTTGGGCAATTATCTTACGCGCCTGGAATAGGCATCTCACGATAGCTTCAAGGGTGCCGTGTGGTACCCTAGTCTCGTCCATACAACCCAAGAGGCAGGTCCTAGCTATTGGGTCGAGTGCAGACCCGAATATCCCGTTAATCCGTTCTACAATTCCCTCCCAGAAACTGTAGAGTTTTGGGCACTTCCAAACCATATGGATAAGATCTCCTTTATCGTTACATCTTGGGCATTCATTGTTTTGCCTCCACCCTAGTTTGAACATTTTATGGGGGGTGTGATAAACCCGATGTAGTAGGAATAGGTGAGACAGCCTTTGGGCCGGAGCGATAGACACCCAAGCACCCTGATGAAGAATCCTATCCCACTGCTCTAAGGATATTGTGCCCAAATCACTCTCCCACGCCATTTTGCTCTTCCGCGAACCTTCTTTGCTTAGTGCCCTAGCACCCAGGTTGTTGTACATACCGGATATTAAGCCCTTGGATATAGTTGCCTCGATTACCGTGGTCAAGGCGGGCATTTGTGTCCACGTAACCGTCTGTGAGCCAAATTGCGCCTGTATGGCGTGTCTAACTTGTAAATATTTAAAAAAGGTTTTAATTGAAATTTTAAACTCACTAGCTAGTTCTTGAAAGGACTTCATAATATTGCCCTTGAACAGGTGCTTTAGGCGAAATATGTCTTTACTCACCCAGTCTCTTGATACCTCAATGCCGAGTACCTCTTGTAGATTACTGTTGTTCCAGAGGGGGGAAAATTTTGTTGGCCCATCGTACCCCAGGATTGTTTTTATTGTATGCCATGTTTTAATGGCTAGTTTATTGATCGCATGTTTATGGCAGAAAAAATCTGCTTCTAGGGCTTCGACTAGTGATTTGTGTGGGTTATCTGTTAGCAGGAGTCGATTGTTAACACTACCTCCTTCGGCGGTTCCACATCCCACCAAATGTTGCAGTTGTGCTGCTAAAAAGTATAGCCTTGGGTGTGGAACCGCCATACCCCCCTCTTTTACTGGAAGTTGTAGGGTTTGTAAGCTTATCCTGGGTTGGCCTCCCTTCCATATAAGTTCCCTGAACAGTGAGTCTATTTTTGTAAACCATTTATATCCTATCCATAATGGGGAATTATGTAGCAAATATAATAACTGCGGCTGCCAGATAATTTTTATTAAGTTGCACCGCCCTGCAACAGATAAGGGCAATCTTTTCCAGATATCGCACTTGTTTTTCCACTTCAATAAGAGTGGAGCAAGATTTAAATCGATGTACTGGGTAGGATCCTTAGTGATCCAGATCCCCAAATACTTAATTTTGGTGCTTACTGTTATTTGGGAAAGACCTGGCGACATCAGAAGATCCACCGGGTCCAGCAGCAGCAAAGCTGACTTTGTCCAATTGATAGTAAGGCCTGAAAATTGGCCAAATTCCTCCATCAATTGCATCACTTTATCCAGTGCGTCCCCAGTATCCCCCAGGAAAAACAAGACGTCGTCTGCAAAAAGTGCGATCTTATCTTCTCCATGATGTCTTCTGAACCCTGTTATGTCCGACCTTGCCCTGGCCATGATTGCTAATGGTTCCATTGCAAGGGCGAACAGAAGGGGGGACAGCGGACACCCCTGCCTCGTCCCCCGCTCCAGTCGAAAGGTCTCAGACGTCTCGTTGTTAACTCTAATCTTAGCTCTTGGTTCAGTGTACAACAGTTTGACCCAATTAATATAACAAGGGCCAAAGCCGAAACTATCAAGTACTTTCCAGAGGTATGCCCACTCAAGGCTATCAAAAGCTTTGGCAGCATCGAGTGACAACACTGCCCTGGGTCCTTTACTATCTGTTGGTGTATTTATATTTAAGAAGGTTCGCCTGATATTGATACTCGCTGCTCTCCCTGGTATAAAACCAGACTGGTCTGGATGGATAAGATTAGAAATGAATCTATTTAGGCGAGTTGCAAGAATTTTGGCGAGGATCTTTATATCAGAGGATAGTAAGGAGATTGGGCGGTAAGATGAGGGTTCCAGAGGGTCTTTCCCTTCCTTGAGGATTACAATAATAGTTGCTTCCGACATTGAGGGGGGGAGTGTGTCCCCACTCACCGCCCCCTCAAAAGTCCTCAATAGTTCTGGAAGCAATATCTCCCCAAGCTTCTTTATTTCAATAGGGAGCCCATCTGGACCCGGGGATTTCTGATTGGGCATATCACTTACTGCTTGTTGGATTTCTTTTAGGGTAATTGGTGCGTCTAGCTCTTGTTTATCTCTGTAAGGCAGCGTAGGGACTGCTATTTTCTGAAAGAAAATTTCCATGGCACCACTCGCCGCCCCCCTCCTGGACTTATAGAGTTCTTTATAATATTCGCAAAATGTTTTTAAGATCACATGGCCTTCAGTTGAGATTACGCCCGTCGTTGTTCTTATTGCTGGGACATTTGAGGGGGGAGAATTCGTTCTACTCAGAAGAGCAAGCATACGCCCTACCTTCTCTCCCTCACCAAACTGACTCTGCCTCTGTAGTGTTCTCTTGTTCTCAGCTATTTTTAGGATATGCGTCCTATATTCATCTTGTTTTGCCAGCCATACTGTCCGCATCTCTGGAGTTGGCTCCCCAATAAATCTCAGTTCAGCTTGGACAGTCTCGCTAGACAACCTAGCCTCCTCCACTCTTGATGCCTTTTTTATCCTGGCAACCTGTTGAATAAGTAGGCCCCTCACAAAGGCTTTCAGGGAGTCCCAGACTACCCCCGTCAGCGCCGTCCCTTTGTTAATGAGTATAAACTCAGCTAGTTGCGACAACATGGTTCGAAATTCGCTATTTTAACTTTGATATTCAGTTAATATTGATTATACATGCAACATTTGCAATTTGCCCCAAGGTCACATTCTTAAGTTTTTTGTTTTTTTTTAACAATAATTTTTATTAAGATTTTCACACAGTAAACAATAAGATCAGTGACGTCACTTATAAACCGAGCAGATGTTGTGGTGAAAAGGGAAAAAGAAAATCAGCACGTAAGATACAATAACCTGACAGAAGTTATACTGTATTCAAAACAACAACAAAAAAAAACAGATCGTGTGAAGGTGGAGCCACCCACGAACCCCGACACCCCAAATTTGGGAGCTAACTGTGTCAAGAGTTCATAGGCAACATGGCCAGCCATCATCCTCGAGAATCAGTTAAACAGTGAGAATAATAAAAAAAAAATGATACTACTTCACATTTTAAGTAAAAAAACATTGTTGGCCAAGCAAAATACTCAACAGAGTGTGAAACAGACTAATGGTAAGAAAGTAGTTATTTAAGTATCTTCAGTGAGTCAAAGTGCAATGCTTCTGTAATCGTTGATCCAGGGTGCCCAATTTTTGTAAAAAGAAGGGGTGGTCATTTTGGCTTTGGCAAAAGAGAATTCCATTCAAAAGTGATTATTTAGCAGAATGATCAGATCCAACAGCGTGGGTGATAGTGGCGACTTCCATTTCTTTGCAAGTGCAAGGCGTGCATCTATTGATAGGGCAATAGAGGCAAAGGAATTGTGCGAAACATGTACAGTATATGAGGGAGTAAGTACATTTTTGATTGAGCAATTCTGCCTGCCCAGGAGACAGGAAAATGGCTCAATTCTCTGGACATGCGCAGAAGTCTCTCACGGAGGTTCTCATAATTCACTTTTAATAGTGACTTGCTCGGGAATGTCAGGTGGATTCCTAGGTACGGGAGTGAGGAGCTGGGGGACCAAATAAAGGGCGTCAGTCCCGAAATTTTCCTTTTGATATGCGGGTCAATACCTAGATCTAGCATAACAGATTTACCATAATTAATCTTATAAAGAGAAATCGAGCTAAACTGTTCCAGGATTTGTTGAACAGTTAAAAGGGAAGATTCTGGATTAGTTAGGATAATGATAACATCATCGGCATATAGGCCCAGTTTATGTTCTATTTCTCCAATTTTAATACCTGTCACTGCCGGCGTCGATCTGATGGATTGTGCCAAGGGTTCCATGACTAGGCAAAGATTAAAGGGGAGAGAGGGCAGCCTTGCCTTTTGCCATTTGAAATTATGAAAGGATCCGATTTAATACCAGAGGTCCAAACCCGTGCACTAGGGGAGGAATAAAGGTTCATGATGGCCGTTAGGGAAGGTCCGGCTAAGCCAAATTTGCGGAGCACTGCTTCCATGTATGCCCAGTGGACCCTGTCGAACGCCTTCTCTGCATCCAGTGACAGGAAGAGAGAAGGCGTTCGACCGTGCTCCACCCACTGTATCAAATTAATGAGGCGTCTGGTGCCGTCAGAAGCTTGTCTGCCGGGCACAAATCCCACCTGGTTGGGATGAATTAAGAAGGGGATAATCGGGGAGAGACGCTGTGCTAAGATTTTGGCATATATTTTAGTATCAGTGTTTAAGAGTGAGATTTGGCGATAATTAGCTGGAGAGTCAGGAGCTTTGCCAGGTTTCGGTAAGGTAACTACTAGGGCCTCCAGGGCCTCCTTTGGGATCATACCTGTGGTTACATAATGATTGAAGGCGTTGCAAAGATGGGGGGCGATCAGATCCTGGAATTTCTTATAATATTCGTTAGAGAACCCGTCTGGGCCAGGGTTTTTGTGTAAGGGCAGTTGTCTTATGGCTTTCGTAATTTCGGCGGGGGAGAAGGGGCGATGATAAGACTTCTAGTTGAGTAGAAGAGATAGAGGGTATTTGAATCGATGAGAGAAAAGCTTCAATATCTTCCTGTTTAGGTGGGCCTACTGCTTCTGAGTCTTTGAGGTTATATCATTTGGTATAAAAGGCACTAAATTCATTTGCAATATCTAGTGGGTTAGTTAAACGTTTACCTTGGAAATTTGTAAGAAATTGTATTTTTTTCTGAGCTGCTTGTCTTTTGACCTGTTTGGCCATGAACGCTCCTGGTTTATTCGCCGAGGCATAGACTTGGAGCTTCAAGCGTTTGATATAATAATCAAATTTGTCGTGGAGGTGGTCACTAAGTTGGCCCCTAAGGGCCTTCAAATCCTGGGATAGTTTGGGGGAGGGACACTGTTTGTTAACCCTGTCAAGATCACGAATCTGTTTCAGAAGGGACTCAGTAGTGGCTGAGTGTTTCTTTTTATCTTGGGCTCCCAACTTTATAAACAAACCTCTTAGAGTAGCCTTGTGCGCATGCCAAAGAACAGATTGATCAACACCAGAATGCACGTTCCTCTCAAAATAGCCCTCAATCTCGGACCGAACTACGTCTACGTATATGGGGTTAGTGAGAAGAGAGGTATTTAATCTCCATATAGTATGTTTAGGAGAGTGAGTTTGGGGGAATAATTTAATAGATACTGGTGCATGGTCAGACCATGAAATTGTGCCTATATTGGCTTCCGAAACAGATTGGAGAAGGTACTTGTCAACAAGAAACAGATCGATCCGAGAGTAAGAGCGCTGAGCATGGGAATAAAAGGAGTAGTCTCGCTCCTCACCGTGTAGGCATCTCCAACGATCAAATAAGTCTTCGTTATGTAACAAGGAGGAGAGTGCAGAAGGTCTCCTTTTAATAGGATTGGAAGTGTCAAGGTTTGTGTCGATAATGTCGTTAAAATCCCCACACAGCACCATTGGATCAGACCTGTATGGGGACAGATTGGAGAGCAATTTGGCATAAAAAGATTTTTGTGCTGTATTAGGCGCATACAAATTTACTAATGTGAAGCGACGATTGTCAATTGTCGCAGAGAGAATTAAATATCTACCATCCTGATCTGCTTCACAGTGATGCAACGTGAATGCTACAGAGGAACTGATTGCGATCATGACTCCTCTTTTTTTTTTAGGTGCATTGGCGAAAAAGCAATGTGGATAACGTTTGTGTGAGCATTTAGGGGGATTATGCTGGGAAAGGTGCGTCTCTTGCACGCAAAACACATCAGCTTTTTGTGCCAGGGCCTCCTTCCACAGCATGTTACGTTTAAAGGGGGAATTCAACCCTTTAGCGTTGAGTGAAGAAATCGTAATGGCCATGATAAATTAAATTACCTGCTGAGGAGAACGGAAGGAGCGAAACCACACCGGAGATACCAAACAAAATGGTGTAACACTTTAACTAAAGTTGAGCGTCTGTTCACAGAATAAAGGGTAAACGTGCAGTTAGACACGAGGGAATCAAGTAAAAACCGTTATACCTAAACACAAAATGCAACACAGCATAACAAATACAAAACTAGAAACAATGACAAGTGTGCGCAGCACACAACAACCTGAGGGGGTGGATGTACAGAAGTATATACGCCCACGCTGGTTCCAAGGTATGTTAGAGACCGATGGCAGAATTAGTGAATCTTACTCAGTCTTTATCCGGTGCCATATTACGTGGAGCCGGAGGACGTGATTGGGATCCTGTGCGCCCTGTGGTATCATTTGGGAGAGGAAGAAACCCCCAATTAGTCAGAATTTTATACCCCTCCTTAGGCGTAAGGATGGGTATGGTTTGTTGCTTGTAGGTGACCAGCAATTTGGTGGGGAAGCCCCATTTGTAGACAATTTCGCGATCATGGAGGATGGAAGTAATCGGATTGAACGATTTGCGCATCTCCATAGTTGCTTTTGACAGATCACTGAACAACAAAATATTGGCGTACGGAGCTGGTAGAGGTCTAGTGATCCTAGCAGCTTGGAGAAGTTGATCTTTCACATGAAAATGGTGTATCCGCGCCAGAATATCTCTTGGGATGTCCGGAGGAAGGTGTGCAGGTTTGGGGAGCCTATGAGCCGGATCAATCGTAAAATCTTTGGCGTTTAAGTGAGGGAGCAATGTTGCAAACAATTGTTGTAGGTATTGGGAAATCTCAGTGGGTTTAACCGACTCAGGCACACCTCTAAATTTGACGTTATTACGTCTTAAGCGGTCCTCTAAATCTGCGAGTTTCAATTTAATGTGACGAATTTCAGACGTGTGGTGATCATGCGCGTCTAACAGTTCGTTGTACGCTTTAGCATGGTCATGCAGTGTATCCTCCAATACATCAACCCTTTCTTCCAGGCATTCCACCTTATCATGCATTTGAGACAATGATAACTGCAACTCCCTGTGTAGATCTTTTTGTAGGGTTAACAGCATTGATTTCAACATAACCTCTGAGACTGGAGTATCTGACACAGGGATGGCAGCCAAAGCTGGAGTGTGATCACTATCAGGCACAGCATTAGTAGTGCTGCCCCAGAGATGTTTTTTAGGCAAGGGTTCCTTGATAGGGGAAGGCAGAGGGGAGGACGCCAGTTTCTTACCTCTATCTGCGCCGTGGAGTAAGGGAGGATTGCTGGGTGAAGGCAGCGTGTCCATATCCTCCCTCGGTTCCCCTCCGGAGGGCAAGGCATGCGGACCCGCTGAGGAGTTATGCTGTTTTCTGCCGCTGGAGCAAGGCGGCGGGTCTCCTCTATTGTCGGCGCCATCTTGGCTTGAGTGCATGGCCGCGCTGGCAAAATAGTCAGTTAGGCGGCGGATAGCTGGCGGCTTGTAGCACTTCTGGGTCATGCCCTGGATGGACCTGAGTCTGAACCCTCCTCGGGCGGCCGGATTGCGGATCGGTAAGTCGCTGTATGTAGCTACGGAACCCAGCAGTGGAACGGAGCTAGGGACTCACACTTCCATCAGAGTCCGCAGCAGGCCACGCCCCCCCACATTCTTAAGTTTTATGTTGTAAATTCTCCTTGCTTTGTGACCCCTTGGCTGGGAGTTGTGTCCATTAAGGTCCTTATCTACAGTGCCTGCCGCCGAGAATGTGTTTTTAGCACGACAGCATCGCGCTGATTCTCGGCGACAGGCTGCCGACATCTCGCACTCGCTGGAATAGTAAAAGCACATTCCAGCGAGTGCGTCATAGAAGCGACGGGGATCCGACGCGGATTCCCGCCAATTCTACACGTGGGCGGAGTTTGTTATGAATCCTGAGAAGGAAGTCCCCGCTGGATTTTAAATAAAAATCCGGCATGGGTTCCCCCCTCAGGAGCATAACGGGCCCTTAGGTCTGGTATGGGTTGTAAAAAGACCCCCCCTATGCCGAAAAAACGGCGTGGGGGTCCCCCCACAATCCATACCAGACCCGTATCCAAAGCACGCCGGCCGGTCAGGAAGGGAGTGGGGGTGAGCGAGCGCCCCCCCCCCCTCCTGAGCCATACCGGGCAGCATGCCCTCAACATGGGGGGGTCAGGTGCTCTGGGGCAGGGGGCGCACTGCGGCCCCCCACCCCAGAGCACCCTGTCCCCATGTTGATGAGGACAGGGCCCCTTCCCGACAACCCTGGCCGTTGGTTGTCGGGGTATGCGGGCGGGAGGCTTATCGGAATCTGGAAAGCCCCCTTTAATAAGGGGGCCCCCAGATACCGGCCCCCCACCCTAAGTGAATGAGTATGGGGTACATTGTACCCCTACCCATTCACCTGGAGGCAAAGTGTAAACACAAATAAACCACACAGGGTATTGAAATATTTTATTAGTTGGCCGCCGGGGGGGTGTGTATGATCGCTTTTATAAAAGCGCCCCCCTCCGGCGGGCTTCTGCGGGGGGGTGGGTGCCGCTGTTCTTCTCCGCCGTCTGGTTCTCTTCCGCCGCCGGGGGGGGCGCTTTGATAAAAGCGCCCACCACCCGGTGGGCTTCTTTCGACATCTTCGGCGGGGGGGGGGGGTCTTCTCCCACTCTCCGGGGTCTTCTCCCACTCTCCGGGGTCTTCTCCCGCTCTCCGGGGGTCTTCTCCGGCTCTCCGGGGGTCTTCTCCGCTCTCCAGGGGTCTTCTCCGCTCTCCGGTGTCTTCTTCTTCTTCAGGACTCGCCGCCGCTATCTTCATGTGTTAGCTCAATTACTAGCGGCGGCGAGTCTCCTCTTCTGTGACGTCTTCTTCTCTTCTCCAGATGTTGATGCAACGCTTCCTTCCGCTGTTATGGCGGGCGCGTGGCTCGCAGCGAGTTATATAGGCCTGTCTTGTGACGTCGCAGTCCCATCATGCTCCGGTAGGTACCACGTGCTACCTACCCACGTGGTACCTCCTACCGGAGCATGATGGGACTGCGACGTCACAAGACAGGCCTATATAACTCGCTGCGAGCCGTGCGCCCGCCATAACAGCGGAAGGAAGCATCCCGTCAACATCTGGAGAAGAGAAGAAGAAGAAGACGTCACAGAAGAGGGGAGTCCTGAAGAAGAAGAAGACATTGGAGAGCGGAGAAGACCCCCGGAGAGCGGAGAAGACCCCCGGAGAGCCAGAGAAGACCCCCGGAGAGCGGGAGAAGACCCCGGAGAGTGGGAGAAGACCCCCCGCCGCCGAAGATGTCAAAGGAAGCCCGCCGGGTGGTGGGCGCTTTTATCAAAGCGCCCCCCCGGTGGCGGAAGAGAACCAGACGGCGGCGAAGAACAGCGGCACCCACCCCCCGCAGAAGCCCGCCGGAGGGGGGCGCTTTTATAAAAGCGATCATACACACCCCCCCCCCCGGCGGCCAACTAATAAAATATTTCAATACCCTGTGTGGTTTATTTGTGTTTACACTTTGCCTCCAGGTGAATGGGTAGGGGTACAATGTACCCCATACTCATTCACTTAGGGTGGGGGGCCGGTATCTGGGGGCCCCCTTATTAAAGGGGGCTTCCAGATTCCGATAAGCCTCCCGCCCGCATACCCCGACAACCAACGGCCAGGGTTGTCGGGAAGGGGCCCTGTCCTCATCAACATGGGGACAGGGTGCTCTGGGGTGTGGGGCCGCAGTGCGCCCCCTGCCCCAGAGCACCTGACCCCCCCATGTTGAGGGCATGCTGCCCGGTACGGCTCAGGAGGGGGGGGGGGGCGCTCCCTCGCCCCCACTCCCTTCCTGACCGGCCTGCCGGCGTGCTTTGGATACGGGTCTGGTATGGATTGTGGGGGGACCCCCACGCCGTTTTTCCAGCGTAGGGGGGGTCTCCTTACAACCCATACCAAACCCAAGGGCCCGTTATGCTCCTGAGGGGGGAACCCATGCCGGATTTTTATTTAAAATCCGGCGGGGACTTCCTTCTCAGGATTCATAACAAACTCCGCCCACGTGTAGAATTGGCAGGAATCCGCGTCGGATCCCCGTCGCTTCTATGACGGCTTTGTCTCCATCGCGGCAAGCCAGCTCGGCGCTGGCTCCCGCGATGGGGCTCGCAAGTGCTCAATCTCACCGAGAAAGGGAGCGAGATTGACACAATATCCCAGTCACCTACTGTAACATGTATACAGTACTGTATTTATCGCTCTATCAGTCCCTAAGCAATAGCTTGACAAAAGAGCGTGCATGCCCGTTACAGGCATTGTGCATGCTCAGAAATGCATTGCTCTCCTTGAAAGTGAGGTCATCATGCCAGTGTTGCAGTCAATGGTATGTTGCAGTCCTCTTGGTGATCTTTTCACGGTGATGTTTACCGATGAGCCTGTGTGTTTGGTTTTAATGTGAGTTGCCTAACTTGTGATCTAAAAAAAATGTAGTGAGTCTTAGAGATGTTTTTTTTCCTGTTGCCTGTTAGGCCTTGTACACACGATCAAATCTGTCTGCTGAAAACGGTCTGCTAGACCGTCCCAGCAGACAGATTCGATCGTGTGTACGGCCGAGCCGACGGATTTGCCAACCTGACAGATTTCAAAGCATGCTTTGAAATCTATCGGGTGGGAATCCATCCGCCCGACATGTCTGCTGGTTAGTACACTTACCAGCAGACATGTCGTCCCGCACCGCCGCCGAATGGATTTGGCGCATGCGCGGAAGTGTTTTACTTCCTGGTGCGGTGACGTGGCGGCGTCAACGTCACCGCCACATCACCGACACGTCAGCGCACCGTCTGCTGGCGGGGATTTTGGTTTGCTCGTGTGTACACGCGAGCAAACCAAAATACTATCAGACAGATTTGTTCAAATCGGTCGGTCCGACCGATTTGAACAAATAGATTGCCTCGTGTGTACGAGGCCTTATTGTTTTCTGTATTCCTTTGGTCCCCCCAAAGTCGGAATATTGTTTGCGTTGGCATGTTGATGTGGAGTGTTCTCCAACAGATAGAGCAAGAAGACACACGGATTTATTTACTAAAACTGGAGAGTGCAAAATCTTGTGGAGCTGCGTATGGTAGCCAATTAGCTTCTAACTCTAACCAATTGTTTTCTATGCGGACCCAGATAGCAAAGATAACTTGCCACAAATTTATGGCAGTATTCAATTGTAAGTCTTGTCTACTTGCTGCACATTTTTACTGGCAAGTTGTACACTTGCAGAGCACTTAAATCTCTAGTTCTAGTTAATACTTTTGCAATTTGTAGCAAATTTGTGTAGCAAGTATCAAGCATGAGCAATGTTGCAGTAGTGAGTCTATAGCAAGAGTGACCCCTGTGGTGGGATTACTATTGCACAACATAACTGAAACAGAACTTACAGCAGACTTTCAGAATGTTTGCAAAGAAGGTAGTGTGCAACAAGAGTGACCCCTGTGGTGGGATTACTATTGCACAACATAACTGAAACAGAACTTACAGCAGACTTTCAGAATGTTTGCAAAGAAGGTAGTGTGCAACAACTTGTGAAGCCTGGCAAGTCTAGCAATAGCTTGGCAAGTCATTTTCAAATTTTCAGCTCAATTTCTTGCTATCTGGGTAGCTGTGCCAGATTTTGCACTCTCCAGTTCTAGCAAATCTATAGTATTATAGGTTATGAAAATGTATTTCACCCCAGCCAATCATTATGAAGTTTATTGCCAGGGATGTGGGCTGGTAATAGAGATGGGTCTTTTCTACAGACTTTGCCTTAAGATGATTTGAGTCCAAGGACCTAGACTATAATCCACTGTGAGGAGCCTTTTTGCCTATCTGGCTTATTGTGGGAAGGCCTCATCAGCTTCAGTATCCAGTCAGAGGGAAGGGGAAATGGGACAATGTGTGAAAATTAGGTAAGTGGCTAGAAAAGTGGAGCTCCTTTAGAAAGCTTGCCAAGAGAATTGCTGGTCTCAGCCTAAAGGCACACATTGAAGAATTTCTGGTCCCCTTTGCCTGTGTTATTTTTCGACTTGAGTGGAGAAAATGTTTTTGCTGTTTGGGTATTCTGTAAATCCTATCCCATGGACTTTGAGCCAATAAAACCTTCAAACACAGATTCACAGGAAGGATGTCAGTAATTCAGCTGCTGGTGGGTTGGCGAGTGTTTTGAGGCAGCTGTACGCCAGACCACCAACAGCAAGGCTAGAAAGGCACATTATAGTGAGCTGTCTTCAAGGGGTCATACTTCAGTAGCTTACAGAAGGAGATATAAGACCCCTTTCACAATGAGGAGTTTTTCAGGCGGTACAGCGCTAAAAATAGTGCTTTTATACCGCCTGAAAAACTCCTTCAATGCATCCTCAATGTGCCTGAGGGCTTCCACACTGAGACGATGCGGTGGCGGGAGAGAAAAAAATCTCCTGTCAGCAGCATCTTTGGAGCGGTGAGAGGAGCGGCATGTATACCGCTCCTTCCCATTGAAAAGAATGGGAAACCGCGGCAATACCGCCTGCAATGTGCCTCTATAGAGGCGCATTGCAGGCGGTATTACCCCTTTCACGACCGCTAGCGGGGGTTAATACCACACCGCTAGCGGCCGCAACTCGCGGCAATTCCGGTGGTATAGCGCGGCTATTTTTAGCGGCGCTATACTGCCAGCGTGGCTCCCGCTGCAATGTGAAAGGGGCATAAGAGAAATAGGGTACAGCTAAAGCTATATTATTTCTATAGCAAAATTGCTCAGAAATGCCTATTTATTCAGTTTATGTTCCACTGGCTTTAACTGCACACATAGATACAGCAGGTATATGTTAGACTTCTAAGGTAATGGAATTAATCTTTTATTATCCGCAGCACAGGTGGACCCTTTTCCAAATCCTAAATAATAACAATTAGGAAAATTTCAAGCAGCTCTTGGATAAATGAAATGTAATGATTAGGTAGCATGATAAGCAAATTATTCAAGTGTTATATGCATTGCCATAGCAGCAGTGAGAAATTCCTCTATATCATTTTAATATTGCTTCTTTTATCATGTAGGAATTCATCAAGCATTTTAAGGGGCCTGTAAATTACAGCTATTGGATCTGCCTGGGAGATCAGCAAGATATAATAGCGATTTCATGCAAATGCAGATTTTACCTAATTTGGGCTAATTTAAAATGTTTCTCCTCATTCACGAACCCTCAATTTTATACAATACAGTCCAGTAAATTTTAATTATGATTTGCATGTTTTTAATTTGTATTAGTGCTGTAATGCTGTGATGTTGTAAAAGAAGCTGTGATGATATACGCTTAGATTTTGATTATAATACTTGATTTGTTCCCTACAGTGTATAGAAATGTCCACTGGTTTGTTTGGCAGAGGGAGATTCTTTTGTGTGAATTGTGTTTTCAGAATAAAATTATCCAGTGGACTTCTCTAAGAACATTATATTCAATACTGACATGAGGTCTAAAGAACAGTGCTTATCCACAAAGCTGTTTATTTGAAAACCATGTTACATCATTTGTTGCTGTTGCAATAAACAAATCAACAATATACATTTTATAAAAGTCATATTTCTTTCAAGAAATGTATAGCACAACATCCATTTCCCTTGCTTCTGTTGTAATTCTTTTATCCCTTCCCTAACAATGATATATACTTAATTTCTTAAACTCAGAGACGTCAAACTTACAGCAAATGCTAAAAGAAAGCTTTGAAATGCCACCAATATGTTAACTATATTAACAGACAAAAAAATAGTAACACCTTTGTAGAAGGTTTTATACTTTATTTAGTGCTCCGGTGTTTTAAGTCTGCACGCTTGCTATGAGTTTTGAACAATTGCTGTAGATAGTATTTGCATAAACAGGCCATGTATAGTTAAAGTATGCATACTTTCATTTTCCTTCCAGAAAGTAATGCTCCCTAAAATGTATTGTATCTGCATATTTAGCATATTTGGTTCTTTAAAAGTGTAGGTAAATCTAAATGCTAGAGCTGTGTAAATAGCTTCCCTTTTGCTGTGTATGTAAATTTAGCTGTGCAAGGTTTTTTTTTTTAATATTGGTGTAAACATTTTTCATAAGTACCTGTTAATCCTTTACATGTTCTGTTTTCTCTTTGAGACCTTTTTAAGTAAGGAGACCGCCAGCTCCCAAATCTAAAGGATGGGGTCACCTTGGGGTTTCATATTAATCAATAGCTGCAGCAGCTGCAGAGCACTAATGATGAAAGCTGCTGGGCCTGTATCCCTTTAGAGGTGTTGCTATTAGGAGTATCTCACCAAAAATTTAATTTTTGTTCCAGAGGATGCCTGAAATATGACTTGTATCTTAGGCAGACTTCTGAGAAAAATGTTGAGCCAATCACACAAGCAGGAAATTACATTTCTGGGGAGTGTTCTGTTTACAGAACAACTCCGGGTAGCCATATTGCATTACATTTTCCGAAAACTACATCGGCTGATTGAAAAGGAAAGGTAATTTTTAATAACATTTAATTACTTTATGACTTGTGTGACAATTGCATAAGTTATGTTATTTTTTATTTTTATTGATGTTTTTCCCCAAGAAAGTGGAGTTACCCTTTAATGAAAAATATAGGCTCTATGCAAAACAAAACAGCTGTGTTTATGCTCATGACAGGCTGCATCATATATTTAATTTTACCTATAATTACTCTTAATATGTCATCAATATAATTGCTCACATTTTTAAACCTCTGTCATTAGTAGATTTCTCATCTCCGCTATGGAAAAATGGTCTATGTGAGTAAGTCCTCGTACACCCGATAGGTTAAACAGAGGACAGCGGTCTAATGTACCATTTTCATCGGTCAAAACCGATCGTGTGTGGGACCCATAGGTTATTTAACCATCGGTTAAAAAAAAGCAAACTTAAAAATTCACGCATGCTCAGAATCAAGTCGATGCATGCTTGGAAGCATTGAACTTCATTTTTTTCAGCACGTCGTTGTGTTTTACGTCACCACGTTCTGACACGATCCGTTATTTAACCGATGGTGTGTGGGCGCGACGGACCATCCGTCAGCTTCATTGGTTAACCGATGACAACGGTCCTTCAGACCATTCTCATCGGATGGACTTATCGTGTGTACGAGGCTTAAGGCTTCTGGCTGCAGATTTCCTATTCCAAGGAATCCTCTGTAAAATGTTCTCCTCTTACCCTTCTCTTATATGAGTGTCTCTGACAATGGGGGGTCTGGCAAATGTATCAAATATTAGAATGGTCACAAAAAAAAAAGCAAATCTTTAATAGATGGTAAAACAATCGATCTCTCTTTTGGCCATATTTCTTTAAACAGTTGGAAGTTGATGACATTTATTATAGGTCAGAAATCTTTGCATGCAATGAACCTTTCCATTGTTTTTAAGAGCTTATTACTAAACTTTTGTAAATTAATTGACACTGGGTCAGCCATGGTTTATGTGGAGTCCTATGTAGTATGTGAATATAGATCCACTCTTCAATAAAATAATATTCTTGATCACTCTCCTAGATACCTTTGTTCTAAATTTGGAACTGTTCTATCTCTAATGTAAATTTGTACTAAAAAAAATACAACATTTCTGGCTTTTGATATACTAATGCTAAGTTTAAGTAAAGGGGCAAAAGCATGCAGTATTGAGTTTTGAGCTGCATCACCCTACAGGAAGGAAACATGGATAGGGTTTGATAGGGGGTGAGGAAGCAGGTTTTCAATTTGAAAATTAAAGGGCACAGTAAGCAAGTTGTTTATCTGGTTATGTTTGACATATTTTCCTCAAAATGTGGCACCCTGCTTGATTACACAGACTGCAAAAAGCTAAGACCATTTATGCTTATCACTGATACAACCTTGCAAGTCATGCTCACTTCTTTTGCATTCCTTGCTTCATCCGGTCTGTTTCACCATTCTTAAAGTGGTATTAAACCCATACTATGACACACAAAATCGTTACATGCTTTATTAACAGAGTGTGAACACTCACAACACAACTAAAACATTTGTAAAACATTGAGTAAAATATACCTAGTTTATCCTGCCTTTAGCTGTCCCTCCCATATTCCCTGTGTCCCCCATTGCAGCCTGAGATTGTGTAGACCCGCTGGTGTCATTTACTGAGCATGCTTATATTTAAGTTCCCTTTTAAAGAGAAAGTAAACCCACTGAAGCACATCTTAAAAAAATAACCCTGCAAGAAAAAGGCATAGGGCATACTAGATCTTTATGAATTACTTATCTGAGACCGAAGCCCCTGAAGCGACTCTTTCCTCACCTCCGCTGCCGCCATTGATACCTGTGTTACTTCCGGGTATTGCGGCTCTGGCGCTTTGATTGGCCGGAGCCGCGATGACGTCACTCCTGTGCATGTGCGCGGAAGCCGTCAGTGACGGCACGATCATCCTCACTAAAGGCAAGCTCAGTGTGCCGGCGCCGTTGTCTATGGCTCGCATGCACCATAGACATCGGTGCAGTCTTCTCTGCAAACATCTCCTAAAACGTGTAGGAGATATTTGTAATCTAGGCTTACCTGTAGGTTAAAGTGGTCTGTATGGGTTTACAACCACTTTAAACTCTCCATTTCCTCATTTTTCTAATTTGTGCAGCCCATATGACTTCAAAGTCACACATGTAGGCAAATACACTCCGCTCCCTCCTTCCTTCTGCAATTGCTAAACACTATGGAGGCAGGATATAGTATGCTGATTGATTACATTCACAAAGAGACTCACAAAAATGGTTAGTTTTAATATAAATCAGTGTTAAATATATAAAATGTAATTATTAAAAAAAAAGGGGGGGGCCTTGCATGCAAATGCCATCTGAACAAAATGAAAGCTAGTGTCAATCATCTTTGACTCTGCCTACACCATAGTAATGCACAACAATTAAACATCTGGGCCCAGATTCACAGAGCAATTACGCCTGTCTAACTGGTGTTAGACAGGAGTAATTTCAAATTTCGCGCGCCGTATCACTAGTTTGAATCCTCAAACCATGATACGGCGGCTTCGGGCTTCGATCCGAGAGGCTTACGTCTTTGTAAGCCTTCGGATCTACGCTGCGATATTTTTGCGGCCGCTGGGAGGAGTCCGCGTCGTTTTCATCGTCGGGATATGCAAATGACTTTTTACGGCGATCCACGAAGATACGAGTGGTCTTCGCAATCGCTTACGTCATTTTTTTGCTATGTGCTGTTAGACCAGCTATTTGCTGGTCTAACGGTGCGTAGCCCATGTTAAGTATGGCCGTCGTTCCCGCGTCGAATTTAATTATTTTTTTTTTTTTACGTAACTCGTTCGGGAATAGGAATGTCCGTAAACAACGCTACTCAAACAACGAATGACGTAACGACATGATTTCGCGCAATGCACTGCGGGAAATTTCTGAACGTAGCAGTTCGATCGCCGCGGGAACGCGCCTATTTTAAAAGCTTCACGCCCCCTACTCGCGTAGATGGCTTGCGCCGGGAGAAATACACTACGCCGCCGTAGTTTACTGGACAAAATCTATCGGGATTCCACGTAGAGCCAGGTAAAATACGGCGGCGTAGAGTATTTCTGATACTCTACGCGAATCTAATTGTATGTGAATCTGGGCCCTGGTGTTTAATAAAGATTTGTAGGGTGCTATAAAATTGAATTGCTCTTCTGAAACAGTACCACACAACACCAATTAAGGCTGGCCAGACACAGATTTATGCTGTAGAGAGCATAAAAAACTGACAGCTCTGGTCGGAGACACTATACTAAAGATCTGATGTTAGTAAAATAATCTCTCTTGCTGCTCCCCCCTGCCAGAACAATCCGGTCATCGCTCTCAGCCATTGGCTGAGAACGCTGTTTGGGAGCTGGTTGGCTGCTGGTTTTCCAGCATGCTTGTTCAACAGAAGCTGGCCAAATGGCAGTTTCTATCTGACCCTCTGCCTTACATATGTTGCTATATGATGGCAGTTGAAGAAAAACCCCGTTGACCACAATGACTTCCTTCCTGGGCCCATACTGCTCTGGATGGCTGCGTCTGACATGAGTATGGATCAGGAATAGGAATTAAATTAGAGTGGGTGCAGAGCCTTGTTGGAATTTTTTATGCAAAGACTGTGCAGTGAAGGACAGGGCCATGCAATGAAGATCTACAGACTAAGGGCAAAATATTTAAACTACAATATAGTTTAGAGGGCTTTTTAGGACTTTGTTAAAAAAAGGATAAAAAAAGAGTAAAATGTATTCTGCATCTTTCCCCTTGAAAAAACAACAGGTTCAGGATTTGATTACCTACTTAGAACATTTACATTCAGATTGCAGTCTTAAAAATGTTGACGTCTACTTTTAAAATAGTCTTTGATAGCAGGTTTTCACAAAAATATATTATCTAGAAACCAGAGCAAATTGCTATTCCGCATGAAAAAAAATAACTTTCAAAATACAGATTTTTACCATTAATAGATAGTCGGTCTAGTGTATGTTTTACTTACATTCCTTTCCTGTATCATTTTCTTTTACTGTAATCATCAATGTACAAGTGTAAATGTTCTACAGTGAACCAAGTGAACCACAATATAACCCACAACGTTCCAATATTGCTTAAATTAATGATGCTTTGTTACTAACTCAGCAGTTCTGGAGCCTATCCAGGGACCTTTAGGAGTCTGATGTTGCATGAACTGTCTAGCTCACATATGGTAACCTATTACAATTCCATTCTTACCTTCTACTTAGAAAAGCAAAACTAGAAAAATAAATACATATGTACCTTGTAATACTGCTAACCTGTGTTACAAACGTGTGCATACTTAAAGAAATAATTATTTTCACCATTGTTTACTTTGATCAATAGATTTATTAAATGCACACCTGCTGGTTCTTTCAAGTTGCTAGCAGCAATCTTAACTCACATCATAGCATATTTCTGGCTTCTCTATTTCACTTGTATATAGTTACTGTATAATAATGCTATATTAATACTATTGTATCTTAGCAAAGAGATCAAATATAAAAACTACTGGAAGCATTCATTTTTTTCTAAAGTGTCCCCTTTCAAAATCCCACTCTCTGTTTTTGGGGTCAGTATGGTTTTAAAACAAACATCCAGCCTAATATAACAACAACCAAAAATGATAAGCTCCTTAAAAAAAAAGAATAAAAGTTCATCTTCTTCTGGATTATATCTTTAATTCGGAGCAGTAAATATATTCCACCACAAGATGTACTCAGTCCTCCGGGTTGAATTATTATGATTGCTGTATTTAATCATCTAATTATTAGCACAGGCCTTTATGGGCCTGCTTCCGGCCTGTGACTGCACAAAGGAGATGCAGCACAGTGATGAGGTCATCACTTTGTTACACTCCTCTCTATTTCTTTGCGTGATCCTTGCCAGTTGATGGGTGGATTGGCTCCTTATGTTGCATATTTCTCTTCCACTTAGCTGTGCTGTACAAAGACTTTGAGGCCGCATACACACGAGGAGACATGTCCGATGAAAATTGTCCGTGGACCATTTTCATCGGACATGTCTCCTGGGATAATTTGGTCTGATGTGTGTACACACCATCAGACCAAAATCCCCGCGGACAGAGAACGCGGTGACGTGGCAGTGACGTTGATGCCGCAACGTGCGAAAACAAGGAAGTAAAATGCTTCCACGCATGCGTCGAATCCATTCGACACATGCGGGGGATTTCGGTCCGCTGGTTAGGCATACTAACCAGGGGACATGTCCGACTGACAGGTTTCCAGCGAACAAGTTCCTAAGCATGCTTAGAAACTTTTGTCCGCTGGAAACCTGTCCGCTGGGCCGTACACACGATCGGACATGTCCGCGGAATCTGGTCTGCGGACCAGTTTCAGCGGACATGTTCGATCGTGTGTACGCGGCCTGAAGGCTAACACCAAGTCACTGTCTGTTACTTAGACTGCTTTAAGATGTTGCTTATGAGATGTTGCTGTTTCTGGTTTGGCTATATGAAGATCAATGTATGCCTAAAGTGATTAGCTAGACCTGTGTTTTCTACATCTACAACACAGACTGAGAGTCTCTTAACTTGGATATTAGCCTTTAAAATTAGCACTTTAGATTTCAAATGTTTGAGTCCCATAGACTTCAACAGGGTTCTAAAGTTCACACAAACTTTTATGCCGCGTACACACAATCGGTCCATCCGATGAGAACGGTCTGATGGACCGTTTTCATCGGTTAACCCATGAAGCTGACTGATGGTCCGTCGCGCCTACACACCATCGGTTAAAAAAATGATCATGTCAGAAAAAACACAAAAAATGAAGTTCAATGCTTCCAACCATGCGTCGACTTGATTCTGAGCATGCATGGATTTTTAACCGATGGTCGTGCCTACTAACGATCATTTTTTTCGGTTAGAAATTCATCGGTTAGATTTAAAACAAGTTGGCTTTTTTTAACCGATGGTTAAATAACCGATGGCGCCCACACACGATTGGTTTGGACTGATAAAAACAATCCATCAGACTGTTCTCATCGGTTTAACGGATCGTGTGTACGTGGCATAAGTCTGTTCGGGGGGGTGTTCAGCTCATCTCTACTTTCCATGTAGTTCTGAGCTGAACCATTAATTTTCTCATGCTCATCCTTACCCCATGAGGCGAAATCTTGCATGAAGCTCCAGACCGAGGGCAATCGATAGTTAATTTGTATTTCTTTCATTTGCGAATAATCGCTCCAACAGTTGTCTCCTTCTCACCAAGCTTCTTGCTGCTGGTCTTGTTGTCCATTTCAGCCTTGTGCCGGTCTACAATCTTGTCCCTGATGTCCTTTGTCTTGCCCCAGATGGTGAGGATTTAATAGAAGAAAGAGATTCCGTGGACATGTGTCTTTTATACACAAAAAGAGTTGTTGTTAGGAGCACCTTCTTAAACTGACTGTGTACACCATGAGCACATACTGTAGCCAGTCTGTGGGAGCCAGAATTATTATTGGTTAGCAGGGTATGAAAATATATATATATATATATATATATATATATATATATATATATATATATATATATATATATATATATACTGTAAATACACATGTTTGGTTTTCTTTTGTTTCTATTATCCGTAAGTATGAATAGTTCCTATCAGTAGACAATTTTATTTCACTTCTTCTTGGAGTACAGAGAGGTGAACTTTTTATTTTTAAGTTTTTTTCAGCTTTCAATACTAATTAAAAAGTACAGCTCTTCAGGTCCATAAGCTGCAAGTGATTTCAATAGCTGCTATTATTCACTTTAGGGTTTGAATTAAATGAAATTTTAACTTCCTTACTCACATTATCATAAAACAAATTACTTGATTTTCATCTTATTAAGATTTTAAAATGTTACTTTCTGAATCGGGATTAGAAGTGGCATCCTATTGGTCACAGTTGTGCATGTGTTTTTGGTAGGAAGTACGTAACATATACCTTCACTACAGTGGTCCTGCACTACAGCCTTGCAGATTTGGAGTTTTGGAATGAATTGCAAATTACATATAACCTGAAATGTAAGCTGTACTATGTACTTGTATGAAAAAGTATCCTGTTCTCTTTGCATTGCTTAGTTTGTGTGAAATACCTGGTGTTCCTGCCAGTCACTCTGCTTCTCTATTAAAAATGGACTACACTAAGCATAAGAGCACAGCACGATCAGAGATCTGGCTGTGATGGGAACTCAGCCTGTTCTCGTCCAATGATCAGATGTGTGGTGACATGCCCTCCCATACAGCCATTCACTGGGAAGACCAGTGTGCTGGTGTTTCCCTTCCCTGACCTCCCTACGCCACTTATCCAGCTGAAAACAGAGGGAATGTGATCACTTCTAAAAAAAAAAAAAATGTATTAACCACTTCAATACCCGCCCATTGTCATATGACATCCACAGATGGGATCTCCCATCCTGAGTGGATGTCATATGACATCCTGGGTTTTTCCGGGGGATATCTGAATGATGCCTGCAGCTAGAGGCATCATCCAGATATCCTTTTCTTCAGCCGGCGATCCTGCGCACCATAAGAATGATCATAGCAGCGGTTCTGCTGCTTTATCGTTCTTATAGGCGGTGGGAGGGGACATCCCCCCTCCCGCCGCCATCCGGTGCTTTTACGGGCTCTCCTGTGCCATCGGGGGCCTGGAGAAGGAATCGTCCGGTGCTTGCAGGAAGCATAGAGGTGACTGGTGACCAGATGGTCACCAGTCATCTCTATGACCATCGGAGGACCCGGGCGTGATGTGATGACGTCACTTCCGGGTCCCCGTAAGTAAACAAAGCCGCAATTGCGGCTAGTGAGCAACACATCATGAGATTTTTTTTCACCGATCCCATGCTTCCCAGCCTGGAGGAGAGATGTGGGATCTTATTGACCCCACATCTCTCCATAAAGAGGACCTGTCACACACATTTCCTATTACAAGGGATGTTTACATTCCTTGTAATAGGAATAAAAGTGATTAAAAAAAATAAAATAAAATTAAAACGCCCCTGTCTCCAGTAGCTCGCGCGTAGAAGCGAACTGACGCATGAGTCCCGCCGACATATGTAAACGCCGTTTAAACCACATATGTGAGGTATCGCCACGTGCGTTAGCGTGTCAGCAACAATTCTATCACTTACTTCTCCTCTGTAAATCTAAATTGGTAACCTGTAAAAAAAATCAAAACGTTGCCTATGGAGATTTTTAGGTACCGAAGTTTGGCGCCATTCCATTAGTGTGCGCAATTTTAAAGCATGACATGTTAGGTATCTATTTACTCTGTGTAACATAATCTTACATATTTAAAAAAAAATATTGGGCTAACTTTACTGTTTTGTTATTTTTTTAATTCATGAAACAATTTTTTTGAAAAATTATTGCGCAAATACCGTGCGAGATAAAATGTTGCAACAACCGTTGTTTTATTCCCTGCTAAAAAAAAAACATATATAATGTTTAGGGGTTCTGCGTAATTTTCTAGCAAAAGAATGATGATTTGTACATGTAGGAGAGAAGTGCCAGAATAGGCCCGGTAATGAGGTGTGTATAAAAGCCCGGTATTGAAGTGGTTAATAATATTTTTATATGTATACACAAATGTTTTTGCTTTCATTGCTATTTTACCTCCCTGGCGGTAATCCCAAGTGTTGCTCGGAGTGAATTTTAATTTCCAAAAGCGATAACTTCGAGTCACACTTGGGATTGCATAGCACGATCCAGGCAAAGTTACTTACCTTGTCCCCAGGATCCTCCGATGTCCTCCCGCTGTGTCCTCCGCCCAATGTATTACTATGCCAAGCTCCGTTCCCTGCGGGTGTTGCAACACACAGGGGCGGAGCCAGATGGCAAATTCAAAATAGTAAAACAAATACGTAACACATACAGTACACTGTAATCTTTAAGATTACATTACTGTATGAAATCATTTCACCTCCATTTCATCCCTGGTACTTTGTCCAGTGCCCTGCATGCACTTTTATATTATATATACTGTTCTTTCTGCCTGGAAACTTGAGATTGTCCATGGCAACCAAAAACTTTCCCTTCACGTCAAAAGTGGTTTTAGACCAGCTAGAAAACAGTGATAGTAAATTAGAACACTTGCAGAATTGAGCAATAGTGAATTTTGGGGAAATTTGTCATCAAACACTGAAAGTGATGACAGCGACAATTCTGCAACTGAGCAAATTTCAATGTTTTGGATTTGATTACATTATTGAATACATTTTATTATTATTATATTTGATAATTATTTATAGTTATTTATTATAATTTATGATTTTGTGTTTCAAACGTTATTATACCCGGGATGTCTACTACTCTTTTTTGGACAGATTTAAGTGAGTTATTCCTGAAGATATTACAGGTTACACTATAAAACCGCAAATTTCTATGCAAAACAATGTACCACTTTGACATAATCATACCACCATAGAGGTTAAACTCAATTGGTTGTTTAACAAGATCAGGGTATTTGTATTATTGTAGAGACAGAACACTAAAAATGCTGCCAGGAAAGCGACTTGTGAACCATCAGTTATGGGAAGGCTTAATAGAAGTTTTAATCACATAAAAGTAGCTGCAAACCCAAATTAATTCTCTCTAATTAAACCCTGTGTTTCCCGCACTTATAAAAATAGCAAAACTTACCTCATCCTTCGATTTTGCTTTTAAATGTCCTTATTTCTTCTGAGAAATCCTCACTTACTGTTCTTCTGTCTGTAACTCCATACAGTAATGCAAGGCTTTCTCCCTGGTTTGGAGAAAGCCTCTTAAGGGGGGAGGGGTCGAGCAGGAGAGTCAGAACGCCCACTAACACACAGCTTCTTTCTCTATATGAAAAGTAGAGAGCATCCTGACACTCGTCCCCTCCCCCTTCAAGAGGCTTTCTCCACATCAGGGAGAAAGCCTTGCATTACTGTATGGAGTTACAGACAGAAGAACAGGAAGTGAAGATTTCTCAGAAGAAATAAGTACATTTAAAAGCAAAATCGAAGAATGAGGTAAATGAAGGAGGACTGCACTAGGGTAAAGGAAGCTATTTAGGGAAAAACGTTTTTACCTTTGCAACCCCTTTAAGCTTTTAGTCAACCTGCCTGCCAACGCCATGTCTCCCCCTCTCACTTTCCACCCCCCTTCTTTTCCTTTACTTCCTCTCTAGCTGTAACCCCTTCCTTTACCCCGATATAAAACCCCAACACTGATAGTGTTGCTGTTTTCTAGAAAAGGTGAAAAAGAAATAAGGGTGAGTCCCTTGCCTCTTGACTTCACCACGGAATTTGATGCTTGTGAATGTACACCACTTATGCTATGAGTGCTTGGTCCATTGTCCAAATCTACCATGTAAAATGGAGATATGATGCTTGTATTTACTTTATACACTGTTTCTGGACTTCGTAAATTGTAGAAATGTCCACAACTCTTTTGTACTGTTGGGGCCTCACCTTTTTTTGTTGTTTAATAAAAAAGACTAATAATAATACTGTTAGTGCTCACACTTTGGGTTCTCGCAGTTGGTCATAGTACATTTGAGACATAGTCTTGTACATCTGGATGAGAAAACAATGGGCACCTGTCAGCTTTCTTTTCATTTACCTTCAAGAGCACATATTCTGAATAAGACTGCATCAACGTGGCATTATGCCCCTATCCCATAAATCTATCAGAAAAGACGTTGAATACAGTCTGAAATTGCTTGCAGCTAGTTCACTGAACTTGGGTGCAATGGTTCTGCTCTGTCATATAACAGTTAAATGCACTTTGATGTAAAGGAGAGCCATGTCTTTAACAAAAGACTCCACTGTCAAAATCAGTAGCAGAAAAAGCATTTAAACATCAAGATCAATGATCTGTAAGGTCACCAAGGTCTACAAGGATGAAAAGGAATAGGAAATACAGTAAAAGAACATAATAGCAAGCTTAGATATCAATAAGGCAAAAAAAAAATAAAATACCACAGGAAATGAGAAGCATCTGTTTACTGGAAGAAATGGATGCTGACGAGAGATAAATTCCAATTACTAATGGTTTCCTTTTATTAAACAATCTGACAGTAATATCTTTCTGAATGATACACTGCTTATATTTCCTTCCAGTGTTTAATGAGACTATTAGGAATAGAAATATGAGTAACAGAGCATATGTTTATGTTTGCAGTTAGGGATCTTGTAAGTTACTGCACCTGGCTGTCTACGATGAGGATTGTTAAGCAATATTGGAGAGGGTTTATGTATGGCTGTTGTACTTTATTGCTTCTGAGCAAATGTTATTCTCAATGCCACTGATTTTAAGTAAAATTAGAACCAAGAACTGAGGTAAGCATATTTTTGTTTATCTTGTGAATGCGTAATATTGAACATTTAGGACAATTAGTGCCTTTTAATTAGGAGATAGCTGCCAATTAGGATATGCAATATACAGTAAACTGAGGTAATATTGTTAAAAAATAGTTTTTAAAGGATACCTTTGTTTTAAACTTGTTCTATGATATCAGCCAGCTTCTTTGTACAACTTTTGCTTTTGCTTTGTTGCCATTCTGAACTTAATCCTGCTAGCTATATGTATATAGTGCATGTGAAATATGATTTATAAATAATTTAAAAGCTTTAGTAATACAGGCAGATCAGACTTCAATGCACATAAAGGGCAACCAGAATGAGAAATGGGTTTTGTTCATAATCAGTAGTTTTCCGGCTGGATATGATACCTAGGCTCAGGCCCGGACTGGCCATAGGGCATACTGGGCATATGCCCGGTGGGCCGTGGTGGCCCCCTGTAATGTAGAGGGGGGCTGTAATGTAGGGGGGTCTGTATTGTAGAGGGGGGTCTGTAATGTAGGGGGTTGTGTATTGTAGAGGGGGGCTGTAATGTAGGGGGGTCTGTATTGTAGAGGGGGTCTGTAATGTAGGTGGGTCTGTACTGTAGGGGGGTCTGTACTGTAGGGAGGGGGTCTGTTCTGCAGGATGCTGTGTGGTTTGCAGGGCAATGTGTTTCAGAGGCAGTTGCCTCCTTCCTCAGGTCCCTGATCATCCTGGTCTTTCCCTGTGATACGTGGTGTTGGAGGCGGTTTTAGCCCTGTCCTGGCCAGCTGACCCTTGGAGACAGTGAGTGGCTTGCGTGCAGCCTGTTGGCAGCTGCTTGCAGAGATTGTGTACATAGCCATTGGACAATCCAGCCATCATGGCGCTTGGATAGGTTACTATTTGGGGTTCCCTACTGTAGGATTCTGATGTGTGTGTTCATCATATGTTTGTAAGAGCAATGATTTTATCTACTTCCATTCAATTAAACAAACGTTATTGCACCATGAGCCTATGCGCTCGTTTTTTATCAGTTTATATTTACTAAATTACCGTATTTATCGGCATATAACATGCACTTTTTCCCCCTAAAAGTAGGGGGAAAATCACAGGTGCGTGTTATACGCCGATAGTGTATCTCGGGCTCGGAGGGGAAGGAGGGGGGACAAGCGTACCCTGAGCGCTGCTGGAATTCACAGAGCCGTCATCTCCTGTTTACTCAGCTCTGCATCACGCACATATTCTCGCCTCCGCCACCGTCATTGGACCAGTGTTCTTTCAATCACAGGAGCTGGTCCAATGCCAATAGCGGAGGCGGGACTGTGTATGTGACTGCCAAAGCGACTGAGAGCCGAGTAAACAGGAGATGATGGCTTAGTGATTCCCTCACTGCACAAGAGTTGGTGAGGCTGCAAATGGGCACCAGGCTGCATTTATGAGAGGCAGGCTGCAAATGGGCACATAGGCTGCAGATGGGCCCATAGGCTGAATTTAGACTGCAGATGGGGACATAGGCTGCAGATGGGCACATACTGTAGGCTGCATTTATGCTGCAGATGGGCACATATACTGCATTGAGGCTGCAGATGGGCACATAGGCATCACTGAGGTTGCAGGTGGGCACAGATCAGGCTGCATTGAGGCTTCAGATGGGCACATATCAGGCTGCATTGAGGCTGCATATGGACACAGATCAGGCTGCATTGAGGCTGCAGATGGACACTGACCATTATTTTGCTTCAAAGTGGTTTATTTATTTTTTTAATGTTTTTTTCCTGAAACTTTCCTCTTAAATTAAAGGTGTGTGTAATACGCATGTGTGTGTTATATGCCAATACATATAGTAATTGCTTTTCCATGCTTTGTGTACTGTGGGAGACCAGATATAGTGAATGCTGGCTCTGGGTTTAGTAACACTTTAAAATAACAGTTTATTAATATACAAATGGCAAAAATCCTATTAGATACTATACATATGAGGTTTTTTTATATATAAAACACTAATTTCATCTATTCTAATATACTCTACATTAATGATGACATCACATAAGGTAGTTATTTCATTGTCATATCCTTTCCACCAAATTGCTTTCAAGAATGTTTTCACATAATTCCAGTGAGTAGAAAAAGTGTGTCTTAATGCATTTACTTCATCATTAGTGGATGCTACTGACAAGGTATCTATGAAGTACAGAAACAGGATTAAATCATGTATTAGTTAGTAAACCAGTATGTATATCTACGAGGCGGTGATACCAACCCATGATTTCTTGAGGCTGGAGGTCACAAAAGATGTCTGCTCCAGGAGCTGTGAGAGGGGGAAGGGTTGGCAGAAACCCAACAAACAGAAGCCGCAGAAATGGCACAAGAGATAATATCTTAATAGCCACAGAAACCAGAGATGGACCTATATATAGTATTGGGATCTAAAGGTAAATGTATATGTTTAGACAAAAGTGAATACCAATGAATATCTTCAAAATGTATATCTAAAATGTCTGCCCACACATATGGTCTGTACCTCCAAATCCAAAGGAACTGTGACCCAGTACAGCACCCAATGTGCATCCCAGCCTAAAGGGACCATATACTGATTGTCCCCCACATGAATATGTCATCAATATATCGATCACAACACTTGTGCCCCATCCTTTGCCAATCTATATCTGAGTGGTATGGAAGCACAAAATTGTTTCAAATGAACAATCAAGTCTTATTGTGGCAAGGTACCTCAATTACATTTTCATCCACTGAGATGGGTACATGGAATTCCTGGATGATTTTTTTTTTAAATGTTCAAGCAATAACAACATGTTCAACTTGCAGATTAACTAAGACATGTATTTGCGCACAATACTAAGCTAAGAAGGGTAATAACCTTGCAAGAAGATCTGAACAAATGAATGGGGTGGGAAACTACATGGCAAATGAGGTCTAAAGTAGAAATTTTTTAAATAATGCATTTGGGTGGCAAAAATATGGATCCAATCTATACACTAGGGCAGGGGTGGCAAACACAAGGCCCGCGGGCCGAATCCGGCCCGCCAGGCCTTGTGATGTGGCCCGCGCAGCAGCCCCTGTCAGCAGGGCGGATATCTCTCATCCGATTTTTTTTTATATTGCTGGCATCTACGGCCGGGCAGAGACAATGTCTCTGCCGGACGCCATTTTCTTGAAGATCGCCGCCGTCGCTGCCGCTAGAGGTCCGCGGCCGGGCAGAGACAATGTCTCCGCCGGCCGCCATTTTTTTGAAGTCCACCGTCGCCGCCGCTAGAGGTCCGCGGCCGGGCAGAGACAATGTCTCTGCCGGCCGCCATTTTATTGAAGACCGGAGAGTCTGCTGGTGGGGGAACTCGGATGCTGGGGGACTCCTGATGTAAAGGGGGGACGCGGCTCATGTAAGGGGGGGACTCGGCTCATGAAAGGGGGGGGACTCGGCTCATGTAAGGGGGCACTCGGCTCATGTAAGGCGGGGACTCGGCTCATGTAAGGGGGACTCGGCTCATGTAAGGGGGGGACTCGGCTCATGTAAGGGGGGACTCGGGGGGGACTCGGCTCATGTAAGGGGGGGACTCGGCTCATGTAAGGGGGGGGGACTCGGCTCATGTAAGGGGGGACGCCTGATGTAAAGGGGGGACACCTGATGTAAAGGGGGGACGCCTGATGTAAAGGGGGACTCGGCTGATGTAAAGGGGGGACTCGGCTGATGTAAAGGGGGGACGCCTGATGTAAAGGGGGGACTCGGCTTGTGTGGACGCCTGATGTAAAGGGGGGATGCCTGATGTAAAAGGGGGACTCGGCTGGTGGGGACGCCCGATGTAAAAGGGGGACTCGGCTGGTGGGGACGCCTGATGCAAGGAGAGACTCCGGGCTTCCACTGATTCTGCATTATGGTGAGTTGAATGATTTCATTTTATATTAGAATGTAATATTAGAAATAATGTGCTTCGCACTCCTGAACCCTGCGCTGCGTCCATATGCAGCGCAAGAAAACTTGGAGACTGCTCAGACTGAACACTATGGTGGAGTGCAGATACAACCGGCCCTTTGAGGGCAACCAAACTGCTGATGCGGCCCCCGATGAATTTGAGTTTGCCACCCCTGCACTAGGGGAAGAACCTTTGGGGGAATCTAGGATGGAAAAGGACCCAGGGTCCTTATAGATGATAGGCTAAGCAATGGCATGCAATTGCAAGCTACTGCTAACAAAGCAAAAATAATATTGGCATGCATTAAAAAAACGATTAACTCCAGGGATAAAGCTATAATTCTCCCACTCTACAAGACTCTGATCCAGCTGCACCTGGATTATGCTGTCCAATTCTGGGCACCAGTCCTAAGGAAGGATGTACTGGAAATAGAGCGAGCACAAAGAAGGGCAACAAAGCTAATAAAGGGTCTGGAGGATATTAGTTATGAAGAAAGGTTGCGAGCACTGAACTTATTCTCTCTGGAGAAGAGACGCTTGGGAGGGTATATGATTTCAAATTACAACTACCATAATGGTGACCCCACAAGAGGGATACAACTTTTTATGGAAGGGAGTTTTACAAGACATGTGGCCACTCATTACAATTAGAAGGAAAAAGGTTCAACCTTAAACTACGTAGAGGGTTATTTACTGTAAGAGCAGCAAGCATGTGGAATTCCCTTCCACAGGCAGTGGTCTCAGCGGGGGGCATCAACAGTTTAAAAAAAACTATTAGATAAGCACCTGAAGGACCGCAACATAAAGGGATATACAATTAAATACTGACATATAATCATACACATAGGTTGGATTTGATGGAATATGTAACATGTTAACAGAAATGTTGCTTTTTCAGATGTTTCAAAATCCAAAGGAGAGAATGGAAATCTGTTGAGTGATTTATATTGAAAGTCAACCGCAGGTAATGATATCCTGCACCCGAGCAGCTCACACCTGCTGCCTTTAATTCAATCTAATCCATATAGCCAGTAATTGCAGATTAAACGCAATTACAATGATGTTATTTTTGAACATGAAGAAAGAAATCTGAGAGACAGATTATAAGCAAGGGGCTACAGTAAGACCTGTTAAAAAAATGCCTATACTAAGGAACAAACTCAAGACTTTCTCCTCTTAGGTGGAGGTGGATGTAGAAAGAAAGAGAATACATTGAAATGTATCATTAAATATATAAAACAACATCACAAAATTAGGGCTGCACTCCATAAACACTAGTAGCCTTTAACACAAGACCCTGCAATATCTAAATTTGTTAAACTCACATCAGAATATGTTTCTTTGAAGAGTATTATCTCCTAAGGAGAAGCAAGCCCATAACTATTTCAGAGGGATTTCAATGAATAGAAATATCACCTTAAGGAGATTACCTTAAGGAGATGTCCAAAGTGGTAACTGTCCTTACTTACACTAAGCAAAATTATAAAGACAACACTTTTGTGTTTGCCCCTTTTTATCATGAGCTGAATCTAAAGATCTACGACTTTTTTTATGTACACAAAAGGCCTATTTCTCTCAAATAGTGTTCACAAATCTGTCTAAATCTGTGTTAGTGAGCACTTCTCCTTTGCCTAGATAATCCATCCACCTCACAGGTGTGGCATATCAAGATGCTGATTAGACAGCATAATTATTGCACAGATTTGCACAACAAAAGGCCACTTTAAAATGTGCAGTTTTATCACACAGCACAATGCCACAGATGTCGCAGGTTTTGATTAAATGTGCAATTGGCATTCTGACTGCAGGAATGTCCACCAGATCTGTTGCCCATGAATTTAATGTTCATTTCTCTACCATAAGCTGTCTCCAAAGGCGTTTCAGAAAATTTGGCAGTACATCCAACCGACCTCACAACCGCAGACCACGTGTAACCACACCATCCCAGGACCTCCACGTCCAGCATCTTCACCTCCAAGACTGTCTGAGACCAGCCACCTGGACAGTTGCTGCAACATTTGTTTTTAATAACCAAAGAATTTCTGCACAAATTGTCACAAACCGCCTCAGGGAAGCTCATCTGCATGCTCGTCATCCTCATCAAGGTATCGACCTGACTTCAGTTTGTCGTCGTAACTGACTTAAGTGGGCAAATGCTCATATTCAATGGCATCTGGCACTTTGGAGAAGTGTTCTCTTCATGGATGAATCCCTGTTTTCACTGTGCAGGGCAGATAGAACACATCATGTATAGTGCTGTGTGGGTAAGTGGTTTGCTGATGTCAACATTGTGGTTCAAGTAGCCCATGGTGGCGGTAGGGTTATAGTATGGGCAGGCGATGCTATGGAAAAGGAACACAGGTGCATTTTATTGATGGCATTTTGAATGCACAGAGATACCGTGACGATTGTTGTGCCATTTATCCACAACCATCACCTCATTTTGCAGCATGATAATGCACGGCCCCATGTTGCAAGGATCTGTACACAATTCCTGGAAGCTAAAATCATCCCAGTTCTTGCATGGCCAGCCTACTCACTGGACACGTCACCCATTGAGCATGTTTGAGATGCTCTGGATTGTTGTACATGACAGCGTGTTCCAGATCCTGTCAATATCCAGCAACTTTGCACAGCCATTGAATGGACCAACAGACCACAGGCCACAATCAACAACCTGATCAACTATATGCAAAGAAGATGTGCTGCACTGCGTGATGCTCACTGATTTTCAGACCCCCCGACCCCCCAATAAAGTAAAACTGCACATTTTAGAGTGCCCTTTTATTGTGGCCAGCCTAAGGCACACCTGTGCAATAATCATGCTTTCTAATCAACATCTTGATATGCTAAACCTGTGAGGTGGATGGATTATCTCATAAAAGGAGAAGTGCTCACTAGCACAGATTTAAGCCCCTTTCACACTTGTGCGATTCCAAAGTCGCACGATTTTGCCATGATTTTGACAAAACAGTCATACGACTATGGATCCGACTTTGCCCTGCAACTTGAAGTCTGACTTCAATGATCAGGGATCCGACTTGTATCTCCGAATAATTATGGGAAACTCCA
This sequence comes from Rana kukunoris, assembly GCA_029574335.1. Taxonomy (NCBI): domain Eukaryota; kingdom Metazoa; phylum Chordata; class Amphibia; order Anura; family Ranidae; genus Rana; species Rana kukunoris. The sequence goes on from CM056053.1 coordinate 125,318,088, forward strand.
CGCCATTTTTTTTATTCGGAATGGGTTCCCTCTCCAAGAGCATACTAGGCCTTTCGGTCTGGTATGGTTATTAAGGGGAACACCCTACACTGAAAAAATTACATGGGGGTCCCCCCAAAATCCATACCAGACCCTTAGCCCAGGTAGGTCAGGAATAGGGGAGGGGACGAGCAAGCGCCCCCCCCCCTCCTGAACCATACCAGGCCGCATGCCCTCACAATGGGGGAGTGGGTGCTTTGAGGCAGGGGGGCCCTGCTCCCCCCACCCCAAAGCACCTTGTCACCATGTTAATGAGGACAAGGGCATCTTCCCGGCAACCCTGGTCTGCAGGCGGGGTTTATCGAAATATGGGAGCCCCATTTAATAAGGGCCCCCCCCCAGATCCCGATCCCCCCACCTTATGTGAATAAATATGGAGTACATTGTTCTCCCGCTGTCCAGTGTCTTCTGCTGGGTCTCCTCCGCTTTCTTCTGCTCTTTTGCCCGCTTTTTTGCTAGCCCTTGCCTGGTCTTCTCCATTGTCTTCTTCCCTCTGCTCTTCTTCCGATGTTGACATAATGCTCTCTCCCACTGTAATGCCATGTGCATTGTACTTATATTGGCATAAGGCAGGGCCATCAGGTGATGTGATGTCACCGCCCCATCATGCCCCGGTAACAGTATTGGTAGTTTGACATCTTTTTTCAGCATAAAACAAATTCTCATAATAGCTGAAATTAAACTAAGTATCTGTTCCCTAAATGATCTATATGCAATCTCCCTTCAGGGTCACTTTAAAAAGTGTTACTTTAAATACTGTGTTTTCCAGCTCAAAAACACAGCCCACATAGTTCTGTTTTCGGTATACCATCTTGGATATTCACTTCCCTTAAACCATTTCTTGGCAAATTGTGTTATTTTTATTATTTCTTTTCAGTAAAATAATTAAAGCACTCCATCTGCATAGAACTTTCCCTTAGAGGAAACACTGCTAATTTGAAAAATGTCCTGTTTTTAAGCAAATTAGTTCTGATTTTTTTCTTCTTTGGGTTATCTTGTTAGTCCATCACTTATTCACTGTCTTTCATTTATTATTTTTTTTCTTCTTTCATCCTTCATTACTTATACATGGCTTGTATAGTCTAATTTCTTTCCAATTAACCTTGGGAAATTTGTGTGCATTTCCCTCAGTGGACACTGTTCAATATAAATTGCAATGGAACGACATACAATGTCCCAATTAACGTTAACATATTTCACACAGAAGATTATTATTACAAAATATGCAAGGGATTACATTATATGCTTCTTAATTTTAGCAGTGTGTTTAGTACGGTTTTTAAAAGGTCATATTCCACACATACTATTTAACCAAACTAGTTAGTTTTCATGCTAATTTCGTTTTTTGTTATGCATACACAAATTGCACAGTACACCTACTCACCAAGGTTTATAAATGTGAAACTCTGAAATTTTTATTTTTCCCCTACATTTTCAAAATCACATCTGGATTCAACCATCTTTGAATAACACCATGTCTACTACTATTTGAGAAAAACTATCTTCACACTTGGTTGGTGGATCATGGGCTGCTTTGCCAACTGAACTATAGTTGGTATGTGTACTTGGTATTAAAATGTCTCTCCAGATAGCATAACATTATATCACAAATTATGGTACAACTGGCACCTGTACAAAGATCATCAGAAAGTAATTTCCAGTGTATAAACAGCTAGATCAGGGGTAGGCAACCTTTCAGAGGTTGAATTCTACCTGGACGACATGGAGGAAATCAAAGATCCCAGGGGGGTGGGGTGGTGGTTGTGTGTTGCCATTCCCCTTTTAAAAAATAAATAAAGCCTTCCCCACTGTAGTGTTCTTAGCCCCCATACACATGGTAGTGTCCTCTGCCCCCACTGTAGTCCACTCTGCTCCCCATAGCAGTGTGCCCTGCCATTCCCCCCAGTAGTATCCCCCTGCAAAGCACTGTATATTGTTCTGCATCCCACAACACACACAGTAGTGCCCTCCCCATAGTAGCGTCATCTGTATACCCCTAACAAACAAAGTAGTGCCCTCTGCCCTCCCCATAACAGTGTTCTCTAAATCCCCCCCCCACAGTAGTGCCCCCCCCCCCCTGCATAGCACTGTCCTCTGCACACCCCTCCCACAGTAGTGTTCTCTGTCCCTCTATATCTGTCACCTCTGTGTTCACAATACACAGCCTCTCTCCTACCTTTTAGCTGCTGTACATCAGAGAAAAGTGAGAGGCAGCACAGTACTGGGTAGAGGGTGGGAGTGGGAGCTGTCAGAGTTAACTTTCCATGTTAAAAAGCAGGTGATTGGTTGCTTGGACCACATAGCAACCAATCACCTGCTGGTTAACTTACAAAGTTAACTATAGCAGATGTCATGCTTCTGCCCTTTATCCAGCACTGTTTGTCCTATTACTTCACTATGGGAAGGGCTTGGCACTGCCCCGATCATTATCTACCTATCGGCTTCCTGTGATCATCAGGTAGATCACCATCGACAAGTTTCTGCCCTGAAGCTACATAATAAGTCATATTAAAGCAAATATGGGTAAGGGGCAAAGTTGTGGGAAATATTGTTGTTTCCTTTTATAGCTAATTAGACGCAATAGTTCCTTTGCCTTATTTTATATTTCATTAATCAATTATTTTCATAAAGTATGTGTGGTAGTCTTTTGAATGCTGGAGGATGGAGAAACAAATCAAATATGGCACAGGGAGCAATTAGATTGAAATAAAGGGTGCCCAAAGTGAATGTTAATAAATACCATGAACCTGTATTCACTTTGAATACCCAATCATGTACAGTATGAAGAAAATAAAAAAAATCGGATTTATGCAAACACAATTAGTCTCAGTGTTTTAATAAATCAACCCCAATGAGTGGAGGTATTTTTTTATCCTCTAACCTCTTTTGTGAAATTTCCAGAAAATCTACTGGTCAGAAGAAGTATATAAGTTTACTCTAATGACTGCAATGTATTAGCACTTAATTTACTTTGTGTCGTTTTTTTTTTTTTTAATCCTGTGCATCTGGATCCATGTTTAACAAAACCTGCAGAATGGCAATGTAACATTTTGTTATATGATTCTCTTTTTGTGTAACATCCTTCCTATGCTCTACTGATGGCTTTGGTTCAAAGAGAGAGAAGTGCACATTTTGCAGGCTCTGATTTAGGACAATGAGTATACGGCAGCTATAGAGATTTAGCTATTAGGGCAGCCAGGTAGACATGAGCGTTCCCGTTCGTAACAAATGGATTTTCGTACAAATTTGTTAGTTTTCTTACATTCGTATCAGTTCGAACATCCGAAAAGCTGAAAGAACCAAAATATGAAAATTACGGAATTACGAATAAGCAAAAATACGAGCAAGCGAAAATACGAATGTATGATTGGACAATCGTACTAAAATACGAAACACCAAAAAAGCAAAAGAACGAAAATGACATCTATAACGCACGATTTGCATTCCGTATTTTTAATCCTTTGTCTGTTCGTATTTTGATTCGTATGTTCGTATTTTCATTTGTGTGTTTTGTAAATCTGTTTCTTTGTCTGTTTGTAAATTTGTGTACTTGTATCATTCTTTCGAATGGGCACTGGGCAGTGTAGTTAGTGAGTGATTACTTAACCTCCCTGGCGGTATGATTCTTTCTGATTTTAGGTGCTGAAAGTGGTACAATTATTTGCAAGGAAATTTGGCGTTTTATACTGTAGGCTTGTAATTCTTAGGAATAACTCACTTAAATCTGACAAAATAAGAGTCTAATAGGCATCCCGGGTATGTTTTAAATTTTTTTTTTTATAAATTATAATATAATAAATAATTATAAATAATTATAACAAATAATAATATAATTATAATAAAAATTATTCAATAATGTAATCAACTCAAAATCACTGAAATGTGCTTAGTTGCAGAATTGTCGCTGTCATTATTTTATTTTTTTATGACAAATTTCCCCACAAATCACTATCGCTCAATTCTGCAAGTGATTATAATTTATTATTGCTATTTTTTAGCTGATCTAAAACCATTTTTGACATAAAGGGACACTTTTGGTTGCTATGGACAATCTACATTTTGCAGGCAGAAAGAACAGTTTTTATTATATAAAAGAACATGTAGGGCACAGGGCAGACCACTAGGGACAAGGGGGGGGGGGGTGTATTTTTTACATACAATACTGTAACCTATAAGATTACAGTATACTGTATGTAATGTGTTTGTTTACTTTTTTGAATTTGGCGCTGTTCTCCGCCCCCGTGCATCGTAACGTCGCAGGGAACGGAGATCGACGGCACACAAGGTAAGCCAGCGCACGCTGCATGCTCTGCATAGCTACCCCGAGCGTGACTCGGGGATACCAAGCCTAGCATAAAAAAAACACCCTGAGTCACGCTCGGGAATACCGCTAGGAGGGTTAATATCTTAGCCAATCAGCTTATCTCTTTTGTGCTGAGTCACATTGTACAGTGTAAAGCCTCATACACACGATCGGACTTTAAACAAACTTTTCCGTGGATTTTTGTCTGAAGGGAGTTGGCCGGACTTTTGAAACCAAAAAAGTTTGTCCCATAGAGCGTACACACGGTTGGATTTTTTGGAAAACGCTCATTTTGACATTTGTTGGCAAAAATTCCGACAGTGTGTACGGGGCTTATGAGATAGTCTATCTTAATATGGACTAGCTGCGTGTTGCTATGTATTTACGAAAGTACAAAATAACGAATCCATTAAACGAAAATTATTATCTAACAAAATTACGGATTTCGAATCAACGAAAATAAATTAAACAGAATTACGAATCATTCAGTATAAACGAAAATAAAACTGTTACGAAAATACGAACCGGTCCGAATAGGAAAATGTTGCATCTTACGAAATTACGAATCTTTACGAATCTACGGAACGAGACAAAACGGAACAAAAAAATATGAAAATTTTTGTTGTGCAGATGAAACGGAACAAAAAAATATGAAAATTTTTGTTGTGCACATGTCTACAGCCAGGTGCACAAGACAATTGCCAGGATAGCAATTACTAGTTAAAGGAGTTGTAAAGGAAAAATAGTTTTTGGCTAAAATTAATGGGCCAGATTCAGAAAGAATTAGATTCCCGCAGAGTATCAGAGATACTCTACACCGCCGTACTTTACCTGGCTCTAGGAGGAATTCAGAGAGATTTTGGCCCGTAAGGTACGGCGGCGTAGTGTATTTCTCCCGGCGGAATCAAACTACGCGATTAGGGTGCGTGAGGCATTTAAATTAAGCGCGTCCCCGCGGCGATCGAACTGCGCATGCTCCGTTCAGAAATTTCCCGCCGTGCATTGCGCAAAATCACGTTGTTACGTCATTTTTTTTGGAGTAGCGTCGTTTACGGACATTCCTTTTCCCGGACGACTTACGCAAAAAAAAAAAATTTGAAAGTCGACGCGGGAACGACGGCCATACTTAATATGGGCCGCGTAACGTTAGACCAGCTAATAGCTGGTTTAACTTTACGTAGCGAAAAAATGACGACGCTCGTAACTTCGTGGATTGCCGGAAAAAGCTAATTTGCATACCCCGACGCTGAAAACGACGCAAACTCCACCCAGCGGCCGCAAAAAGATTGCAGCGTAGATCCGAAGGCGTACGAAGACGTAAGCCTGTCAGATCGAAGCCCAACGCCGCCGTATCATGGTTTGAGGATTCAAACTAGTAATACGGCACGCAAAATTTGAAATTACTCCTGTCTAACACCAGTTAGACAGGCTTAATGGCTCTCTGAATCTGGCCCAATGTCTGCAAGGTAGACAGACAGAATAGTGTAATGATTCTGTTAAAAAAAAACTAGTAAATACCTATTAAATTCCTTCATCTATATCACCTCCGGCGTTCTAGTTTCTGTTCTCTCATTCACTTCCTGGTTTGCGGCGCTCGTTCATGTAAAAATTACATTTCCCAGTATGCATTGCGGCACGCCCAGTAATTCACACCTCCTTGAAGTCTCTAACATGTAGAGAGCATCCTGCCGCACAGATGTAGTTCCCAGGAGGGGGCGAGCATGTCACTGACCACCGCAGCAAAGTCTCCCTTCACGGTGGTGAGTAACAAGCAGGAAGTGAACAGAACAGGGAAGAAATAGAGCAACTTCTGAGCAAAAATGAACAATGAGGAAGTGAAAAGAGGAATGTCTGCAGGTAAAGGATGCTTAATATGAAAAAAAAATTCCTTTACAACCCCTTTAAGGTGTGCTCCCGGATCTTGTGTATATAAAACATTTTAATATTTGACCAGAGTATAGCTTTTATTCCTATTATATTCGCTACAAGCTTCCTATAAAAAAATACCTATTTTTGTTCTGCATTCCAGCATGTTCACAGCTTCAGTCACACACTCAAAAAATAAAAGAAAAAACTTAAAAATACTTTTTCTATTCCACATGATACATTTAACTTCTTTTCAGACACTTAGCTCATCATTTGATTCATTGTTCTGCATTTTATAAATGGACTACAAAGAAAATTCCCGCTATTACTGTCTGTGACCGTGCACTGGAGAGAGAGCAAGGTGATATCCTTGGTTTATTACGAAGAGACCATACTTATTTCTCCTGCTCCACAGCCAGAGGGCTATTTTCACACCACTGCATATATTGACAAAAGGGCATAAGAAAAATATGTTCTACTTTTCTTCTGTATTAAATGTGAAATTGGTTTATTGAGGAAAAATGGAATCTCCAGTCTCAGCGGAACTCTCTGTACAGATTATTCCGGCTTTTCTACTGCTCGCAGGGTCTTTCCTGTGTGTATTAAAAACCATATCAATGTTACAACACTAATGGGAAATACTATGGGTGAGTACATGAAATGACATACAGTATATGTAGATATATAAAGAGAAAAAGGGGATGCAATCAGAGCAAAAATATATATGAGGATAAAATAATTTAAAAAACATATGTATATAAGTGAAAAAAAAAACTTAAAGTTTACATCCACCGGAATGCTAGCTGTACACCAAAGGACATTCACAAAATCCGAAAGTATAAAGATATATAAAGAAACAGTGCAGCGCAAACTAATAAACAATAAATGAGTCCAAGAGTATTCTAGTATTTAGCAAACTCCACCAAATATATGTAATAAAGGTATATTCCTAAATAATTGTATGCGTAGGAGAATGAACAAGTAGTTATCAGTAAAGTCCAAACTTCTGGAAATCCGACAGTCCAAGTTATCCACCAAGTGATTAATGAGCACACAACACTCATAAGGTGATCCCTCCACCAGTGTAGATAGGTACTATTACCTCAGCATTAGACCTCTGTTTTACCAGATGGTCAAATGAGCAGTATTATCAGCCAAGACCACCAGAAAGCGGTCCCTGCTGCGGAAGTTGTCATAACGCAACGCGTCCGGGGAACGGAAGCTGGTTTTCATGTCGCTCACTGCCATCCAGAGAGTCCTGCAATGTTCTAATGCCCTGGAACAAGTTGTATGCCCATTTTATTGGACACAATGTGATTAGCCTGTGAGCAGTTTTTTCTATTAAAACGGTTTTATCCCGCGGAAAGCTCTTAGATTGTTGTTCTTTTCCTATTGGTTCCGGTCCATTGAATGACTGATCCTGTGAGGATTTGATACATCTTTCTGCTTCCTCGAATATCTTGGACTCATTTATTGTTTATTGGTTTGCACTGCACTGTTTCTTTATATATTTTTTATATGTAGATATATGTTTTAGATTATAGAATGGTCATTTCTGCTATAAAAGGAACATATAAAAACATATTTGGGACTGCTAAGGTTTAACTTTGCAGGATAACTTTGTTTCACTCATTAGTACATGCTTTGACACTGTTTACTCCGCTCTTCACATTTGTCTGTCACTAAGAGTCAGTTCACACGGGGGCAACATGACTTTTAACATGACTTTGGGAGGCAACTTGGACACGACTTGAGTATGAATCATCAGGCAACTTCAAGTCACCTCCAGGACAGGAGGCTTTCCAGTGACCAATCAAACAACAATCAGCTCTGTTGGAGGGAGGGGGAGGGAGGGGTTTGCCTAAGAAATGTATGTTATCTTCCTGTATTGTTGCTTCAGTTAGGACAATGATCAGACTTCTGAGGCGGCTTCCATTGAAATCTATGGGTACAAGTTGACTAGAAGTCTGATTGAAGTAGTACAGGAACCTTTTTTTGAAGTCGGAGCGACTTCAGTAGTGTGCATTAAGACGGCTACATTCACTTCCATTGATTTTCTCAACCACACGACTTGGGACGACTTGGGGAGACCTCAAGTCAGATCCCAGGTCGCCCCTGTGTGAACCGGCTCTTAGCCCTCATCCTATTTACATTGCTTCTAGCAATCATACACAATGTCACAATCATATGGGAGAGAAGCTGGAGGTTGTAAAAAATATTAACATCTACTGAGTGATTGAGATCAGTTCATTCTGAGTTTATCTCTCTTTGTGTTTGTTTAAACTTTAATCTATATAAAACAGCCAACTACAAACGATTTCCTGTTTCTATTAGGATTTTTAGATGCCTTATTTACTCTGACAAGGGCCAGTATTATCTGAATGTTGCACATATATTAGCACTTGTCAGATAAAATGTAATATTCAGCTTGTCATAATCGTTTCTATTTGTGAATTAGAATTGAAAGGCAAAAATAAATCACCTGTTGATTTATTATAAAGCTACCACTGGCAATACAATTCCTAAAGCCCCATAGACATAGATATCTTTATTAGAAAAGATGGAATGAACCTCTGTGTCTAAACTTCATACCTGTGGACATTGAGGTCCAAGAAAGACAAGAGATCTTCATTTTGAAGACAATTATTTTCTTGAAAGCCCTATCTTGGACTATCTACTTAAAACGGATTTCCCCAATATTTACTTAAAATATGTTATGTTTATGTATAGCATTTTTTTTCCTAAATTTTACATTGTCTTGTCAGTAGAGTTCTTATGTAAATTCAAAGTCTAAAGCCCTGTACACACGATCTGATATCTGATGGAATCAAATCCGATGGATTTTTTCATCGGATATCCGATAAAGCTGACTTTCATTAGTCTTGCCTACACACCATCAGTTAAAAATCCGATCGTGTCAGAACGCGGTGACGTAAAACACTACGACGTGCTGAGAAAAATGAAGTTCAATGCTTCCGAACATGCGTCAACTTGATTCTGAGCATGCATGGATTTTTGACCGATGAATTTCCCCATAGACGTTCGTTTTTTCTATTGTTTTTTTTAACCATAGGAAAAATTTAAAACATGTTCTATTTTTTTTCACCGATTAATAACAAAACGATCGGTTCGTCCGATGAAAACGGTCCATCGGTCTGTTTTCATCAGATAAACCAATCGTGAAAACCAACACAAACATGACTTACCATCACCCTCAGCTACTGGCTTGAGAAACTCACACTCTTGACACTTGTAAACAAATAACAGGCTAATATGCAGTACACTGATGTACTTTTTCTAGCAGTTACAAAGTTATCCAATCCACTCAATTCACTTACAGGGGTGCAGACCCTTACTTACCTTCTAAGAAAACAAAATTATATATATATATATATATAATTAATTATATATATATATATATATATATATATATATATATATATATATATATATATATATATATATATATATATTAGCATTTTACCTGTCTGTGTAAACCACATGAAACACTAATTGAAAGATATGGATATAGAGGCAGTGATGTCTAAATGATAATCCATGATCTGATGAGGTTTATTGCTGGAGTAGCAATAATATTAATGATAATTATATAAGATGGCATATTTCACAACTATTCATAGAGACCATTGAGACATTTTTTTTAGGTTTTCATTGGCTCTTTTTTTAAATCCTTTGACTGTCAATAATTGTGATGTATCAACACTTACAAGTGACCCAGTAACACATTGCAATAATAATAAAAAAATATTGGTTCTTCATTAAAGCATAGACTGTAGCATTTTTTAAGGCTCCAGGCTGTCTTGGCGCTGATGATAACTCAAGTCTATGAAGGTCCAAAAGTGGTTTCATTTATTATTACTGATTTCCCTATATGCACCAGGAGAGCTTTGCTCTGACATTTGAAAAACCTATATTTACACTGTGTTAACGCTTTTAAACGCTATACAGGCACTGACAAACCTTAGCATGGGTTAATGGCTGTAAGTATCAGCCCTAAAAGTAAGAAGCAACGTCAAACCTGGTAAATTACATTGCGAAGGAAGAAAAATCGACACATCAATGACATCACAGTTTGCTCAACTTTATTCCACAAAGCCACAGTGACAAGTCTGCACCTACAAGCCACCCACTATGACATGTTTCACCCATTAGGTTTAACCCTTGATGGCCGAAAAGTCTCAGACTTTATGGAATAAAGTTGAACAAATTGTGGTGTCATTAGTTTTCAGCTGTTTGTTCCTTCACATGGCATTCAGTGTGTAAGCAGCTGTTTTTTGGTATACCAGACTCCTAGGGGACATTAGGTAGTGGAAGCTTGGGAGCAGAGCGTGATCTTGCACATTGTTTTAGGGTACATAGAAAGTTCCTGCTTAGAAATATAAATAAAAATGCTCTTTTGTCTAACCTCCAAGGCATACACTGATTGTGGTGTTATTTCCATAAAAACTAAATCCAAGCACTTCATTTGGATACAGCACACTGCTTTTTAAAGAGGGACTGCAGTTTGCTCACATAATTTGTAATAAAAACATCTTTGCCATGCTAAAGCTTCCCTCCAACCACTTTGAATAAAAACAAATTATATACAGTAAAACCTTGGGTTGCGAGCATAATTTGTTCCAGGAACATGTTTGTAACCCAAAGTTCTTGTATATCAAAGCAAATTTTACCATAAAAAATAATAGAAACTCAGATGATTTATTCCCCAACAATTTATTCATAAGTCCTTCAGTTTATAGTTCATATACAAAAGATTATAGCAAGGTTGTGTAACCATAAAATGTCCATCCACAAATGACAGGCTCCACGAGGGGATTAGAAGCAAAATCCAGCAGGACCTACAGTGTATAAAAGAGGTGACCGGTCCCTTTAAGTGTAGCAGTGTGGTTACAGTTAATGAAGATTCAACATTTAGCAACTCACATGGTTAATAATTGTAAGAGGCACATCTACAGTATGCAGGCTTTAAGGGTAAAGCTGTCCACGGTCCTCTGCACTTCCATCTCTCACCACTGTCAGTCTGCAATTGTGACCCGGAAGACTACCCTGCAGTAGGGCGATTTGAAATCGAGGCTTGAAGCGCTTGTGAAGCACAGCGAGGAAGGGATGACGTTGATGGTGGTGTGGAGGATGGTCTATGTAGACAGCTTTACCCCAGATGCCTGCATACTTAGATGTGTCTGTTTTAATCATCAACCATGTGACTTGCTAAATGTTGTACCTTCATTAAATGTAACCATATTGTAACCATATTGCGCCTCTGTCTTTTATACTTAGTTGTAATATGACGCTACTTGTATCTCAAGACATTGCTTGTATATCAAGTCAAAATGTGTTAAAAAAATGTTGCTTGTCTTGCAAAATACTCTCAAACCAAGGTTTTACTGTACTATGGATTCTGTACATGCAAAAATATCCTGCAGAAATCTCCCTCCACTAAGTCTGGCTGCATCCATTTAAACTGTGGGCAGCTGAAGCTGCTGCTTGTTCACTTCTTGGATTTACACAGACACACAGAGGCACACCTGCAGCTCTGCAGCCCTGCAGCTCTTGTTGTCTCTCCTTTGACTCATCCCCCCTCGCTTTCTGGCAAACTCTCACGAGATACAAAAAAGAGGGGGGTGCAATCAGCGCAGAAATATGAGCAATTAATATAAATAAAGCAAAAATCGCAAAAAAAGTGAAAAAGTGAAAAATGTGTGTGTGAAACAAACAATATATAGGAAGAATAATTATACTAAATTGATGAAATAAAGTCCACAGAAATATGTAAGAGAAATCCAGATAGCCAAATCTTAAAATTCTCCACCACGTGACGATGAGAAGCCAAAAACTTAAAGTGATCCCTCCACCAGTAAGGATGGATAATCTCACCTTCGCATGTAGACCACTATTTTACTAGATGGTCAAATGAGCAGGTATCTCAGCTTAGGAGACCAGGAAGCAGGGTAGCAATTTGGATCCTCAAAGGTCAGCGGTGCATACAGACCCAAACATGAAAAGAGGAATCACAGATCTAAGAGCTAAACTCAAGTTTTTTTTTAAAAGGTATTAAAAGCACAGGCTACTCACATTTTAGCCAGTAAAAAATGTCAGTAAACATACAGGATGTGTATGGACAACGAAATGTTCCAAAAGGACAGCAGCAAGCAACGTGTCTTCAGACTCCTGAACCCCCGTACGCGTTACGTTTTGCAACTTCATCAGCGGGGAATGAGAACGAGAATGAGAGAGAGAGAGCTGTGCATGATGTCATAAGCTTAGGCTTTTTACAAGAAAGAGGAAGAAGGCTGTATAAGGTATTTACTGGCAGAAAAAAATGTTTTACTATGCAAAGTTAAAAACAAAGTTAAAAACAACAAGGGCAGAAGATTTAATAGATGGAAAGAAGAAAAAATTACTGTTTTAAATACAGAACTCACATAGACATATGCACAAAAACGATGAACCTAGTCTTCTGCAGACCTCTTATTTGCCTGTACTGTATGTATACATAATGGAATATTGGGACAGTGCATTTTGTCTCATGTCTCATGGTAAATGAAGCCTTTATACCACTATCTTTCATGCCACATAGTTTACTGAATATAGACTTTGTAAAAATCCTTAGGCTTGATGAGACTCAGTCAGCCCTAAATATATCTTGGCGTTCGGATGGAAATAAGATGAAAACAGGTAAGCACTGCCATGTATTATTGTGCCCACTGGCTAAATGGCTTTTACTATATCTCCTATTTTGTTTTCTTCCTTCAAAATCTTAAGTGGTTGCTTGGGCCACACGTGTTTTCATTAGCTGTATAATATGAAACAGTATTCCGGAGGGTTCAACTTATTCTGTGCCAGGTCACAACTGTGAGAAGAGATGATGACTCTTACAGCCTCGTAAATTATCACTTTGTGCAACTTAGGAGACTTTTCAATGTGTTGCTGTAAGCTGTTCTCATTCCACAGTAGGTTAAATATCCCCTCCTCTTAATGCTGCTTGGTGATAAATGCTCTCATTCCAGAATAGCATTATCTCTAGATGAGCTGAAATAACTAAAATCATGGGACTACTTGAATGTGATCTGAGAAACACTTGGCATAATATTAATGAATAAAAGCCTTTATAAACTCTCTGCTAGTCATGATGTATTTTTAAGGCTGATGGAGTGTATTTGTCACAGTGCTTCAGTGAAAGGTACACCTGACATGTTTATGCTAAAAAGAGAGAAGAAAAACACACACAAATATATACAGTATATTACTATTATCTCTATGAAAGTATCTATTTGAATATTACATGTATAAGGCTCAGTTTACTCAGCTGTAAGAATTGGCGCACAATTCTAATACCATCTACAGTATAAGCTCCCCTTGATGATCAGTCCTAAAGGTCCTAAATGATCAGTGGTCATCAACCCTGTCCTCAGGGCCCACTAATGCCTTGTACACAGCCGGACTTTCCGAGAAAGAAAGTCTGAAGGGCTTTTTTTTTCTCAGAAAGTCCGGCCTTGTGTAGCCTCCATTGGACTTGTTTTGTCGGAAGTCCGACGGACCTTAGATAGAGAACCTGTTCTCTTTCTTTCCGAAAGACTCACCGCTGACTTTTGCACAGTCAAAAGTCCGACCATGTGTAAAAGGTATAACAGGCCAGGTTTTATGTATTACCTTGGGGAGATGCAGACTAGAATACTACTATCTCAGAGCAGCACATTTTATCACCTGTGATGTATTTCAGTTATCTTGTAAACCTGGCCTGTTAGTGGGAGTTAATGACCACTGCTCTGTAGAATGTTTATTAAAGGATAAGTTCACCTTTTAACAACAAATAATAAATGGAAATTTTTTTTGCAGGTGAAAAAAATTTGCATTTATGTTTCTAAAGCATTGCACCTGTGATCAGCAGACCGCTGGTGACATGCAAGTCTCTTGCAGACCTTTCAGCGTACCTGTGTGCCCATACCTCATACGGGCGAGCAATCTGACAGGAAGACTCAGTGAACTGCTACAGTGCTCCACAGGCTTTTGCAAAGGCTGTTGGGACTTGTAGTTTTCCATTCACAGAGGACTGTGAATGAGTGATGAGTGATGCGCCCCCACCACTCGGCCATATTTTTCTAAATTGTGACAACTAACGCGGGGGGGGGAGGGGTCAAAGTTTACCACAAGCTGTCGAGGCAGGAGATTGGGGGGAGTGGGGACCGGTCTGTTCATAACATGCTACAGAAGGTGAACTTATCTTTTAAGCCTCATACTACCCACCACCATGGAAATCTTGTAAAATACTGCACTTCTCTTGGCAACTGAATTAGTTAAAATATATGGTCCCCCAAAATCAGAAGTGATGCAAGACACCATGCAATGATGAACACACATCTCATTTAATGCTCTGTTTTACTAAGTTTAATGTAAGAGGCTTTCCTATGCAACAAAGAGGTACCTGTAAAGCACCTGAAAACCGTCTCCCATTCATACACATTTCCCAGGAGCATTAGAGGGAGATGATGTCAGGATCCTAGGTGATTCCAAAGGCCGATTTCGTGGGACCGCATAGCAACAAGCATTTCCAGATAAGTAAAACAATAATTTTTTTATTTTTTTTATTTTTTAGGTCTAATGAGCACAATAATGAAAAAAAAATTTAGGGATGGAAACTGCACTTTAACCAGGAGGAATGTGATTTTAAGGTAGAGGGATCTTCAGCCACAGAGAGTACTTTTTTAGGGCCAAGGATCCATAAAGAACCGAAGGCCAATTATGCTCATCAGCAGACATGTATAGGTAAAATATTACAGTAACTCTTTAAGACTGATGGCTCCATTATAAAGTGAAATTATTATTTTTTTCACAGACAGCCAATTAGTGTTTTTTTTTTTTTTTAAATGGTTTTTAATCCATTGTCAATAGACACCTCTTTTCATCAGTGAAGCCACATGACTGGTCATTTAAAGCTGTGGGATGAAAATAAATTGCTGTTATTTCCAAGTATTGCCACAGGAGAATTGCAGGAGAATTTTTGTATAGTATCCATATTCTCATTATACTTTGGCTAATGTAATGTCAAAACCCATATTTTGTATTTCAATATTTTTATTAAAAGATCTGGTAACAACAGAAATAACACTGGAACACAGCCAATTCTCAGGTTGTCATCAAATCAAGACACAGATAAATAAGGGATGAACAGTAAGCATAAGTAAAATCCAACATCAGAAAAAAAGGGCATACAACAGGCGAAAAAGGTCTCTGGTTAATATCCAAAGGTTAAATGTACTATCCATCATCATCAAGAAATAAAACAAAAATATGTAGTCCTGAGCAATATTGGGTCAGGGAGTAAACTTTTCTTATTGTTAACCAGGATTTCAGCTATGTAGGATGGAGGGCAGGAACAAAGGCATGGTATGGGGGAACAGATGCAGAGGGAGGAATGGGTGGGAGGAAAATAATGGGTAAGGAGTACATTTATGCTCCTGTTTTCCACAATTAATACCATAAATGTTAGGGTGTAAGCGAATCGCCATAGCCAGGGGTTCAATTGATAATGCAAAAAGTAAAGGGGAGAGTGGGAAGCCCTGTCTTGTGCCACATCTAATAGGGAATTGAGATAATTTGTAACCTCTAATGGAAACCTGGGCTAACGGGGAGCTATACAATGTTTTTAGTAAAGAAAGAAATGTAGGGCCAAAACCCAAGGGGCCAGATTCAGGTACATCTGCGCATTATTGGACTGGCGTAGCGCACCGCCTTTACGTTAGACTGGCGCAATGTAGTGGCGCAATCACCCTATTCTCGTCGCTTTTACGCAGAAATTAGCGCCTGCGCAACGTTATTTCTGAGGCGCAATGTGGAGTAATACAAATTGGGAAGGACGTGGGTGTGTTACATTGAAATGAGCCGTGCCCCAATGCAAATGAAGGGCCGGCCGGCTCGCGCATGCGCGCTTGAAGCAGACCATGTCAGCACCTCTGTGTGCATGCTCACAACTCGGGAACAGCGCAATCAGTGAAATTGGAAGTGGACTAGGGCAACGTTCTGAACTACGCAGACAGCATAAATAGACAGACACAAACGCACTTCCTTTGCAAAAGTACATCCCTTTGTATCCCTCCCTATACAGCAAGGTGCCTTTGTTCTGTTGTTAGTAGCGTTGTGTTTTGTCTTTGTGATATTTGTGGACTGTGTGATCTTGTGTTTGGTAGAAGATATTTGTAAGTGATTTTTGGTGACTGCTTGTGAGAGTTTTTGGTTGTTATTTTTTGGTTTGTTTGTTTTCTTGCTTGATTTTTCCTGTTTGTTTTTGTGACTGATTTTTCCTGTTTGTTTTTGTGACTGATTTTTCCTGCTTCTTTTTCTGACTGATTTTTGCTGACTGCTTGGGAGTGAGTTTTTGTATGACTGAGAGGAAGAGGAAGTTAAATTTTACTTTGGGGGAGAAACTAATTCTTGCCTGGGCCATTTCCGAATATGGGCGTTTCCTCCACGGCCCGGAGAGTGCCAACACCCCCCCGGCCAGGAGGAGAGAGATTTTGGACAGGATTACTGACCAGGTGAATACATCGGGGGGAGAGGAGACCCGAACACGGTTGGGGATTGAAAAAAAAATCAATGACCTCCGGCGTCTGGTCAAAAAGAAGCTGGCCAAAATGCTAGCCCATGCCAGGGGCACAGGAGGGGGCCCACCATGCCCTGTTAGGCTGACAGCAGAGGAGCGTGCGGTGGCCCAGACCTTTCATAGGCAAGAAGTGGAGGGCCTGCCCGGCTATGACTCAAGTCATGAAGGCGTGATGCCAGGTACGTTTTTTTGGCCCTATCAGGTGTGTAGCATGTGTGGGGGAGGGGGTGAAAGGGAATATGTGGCAAGTGTGTGGATCCTCCAACCTGTGAATGTTTTGTGTCATCCACAGATGAGCAGGAGGGTGCTGGGCCATCTGGGCTGACCGCACCATCCCAGCCTGATGAGGACCCCCCGACAAGGCCGGAGTCCTCGGAGGAGGTAGAAGAGGAGGAGGTTGAGGAGGAGGAGGTTGAAGAGGAGGAGGTTGAAGTGGAGGAGGAGGAGTTTGAGGAGGAGGAGGAGTCCATGTCAGGCACTAGATTTTTGTTTTTGGAGGACTCTTCCCCTCTGGCTGGCAGCAGCCTGCCCTCCATAAGTGGTAGCCCCCCCACTCCTCCCCCAACAGGGCTCACCTCCCAAGGGGCTCCCCTTCTCCCCGGCCACAAGTCTCAGCTGGAGGCAGGAAGGCGACCCAGAAGACCAGGGGGCTGGCCGATCTCCTGCCCGCCACTCTGAGAAAGGACCAGTTCCGTCAGACCCGCCATCTGGGAGAGGTCAGCAAGACTTTGGGGCGGATGGAGGAGAGCCTGTCCTCCATAAAGAAGACGCTTGGGGACCTGGACTGCCACTCCCGGGCTCTTACAACCTGCCTAAACCACCTGCAGACTATAACAGCAGGCGTTGGGCAGGATGTGAGGGCCCTCACCCAGGCTATCCAGGCCAATACGGCATCAATTAGTGCTGGGCTAGACAGAATTGCAGTGGCCTTGGAGGGCAGGCCGCCAGGTGGGCAGAGACCAGGGGCTGCTCCTCCTTCCCCGGTTTTCCCCCTCCCCCATGAGTCTCCCCTGAGGAGCCAGGGCCGTGGCCGTGGGCGCCCCAGGCGTGGCTCACGTCAACGGCATTAATTTGTTTTACCCCTTTCTTTGTTGGCCTTTTTTTTAATTATTTTTTGCCTATTTTTTTACATAATTGGAGCCTTGGCATGGCGTTGCTGCTCACAAGTCCTGCATGGTGGACTGGTGCCAATCCAATTTGATGAGGATGTGGTGTGTGTGTGCTAGGGACCACAGTGGTGTGCATGCATGCATTCTCATTGTGCCATGATTAATGTGTGTGTTTAACGTGCAAAGATGCATAATGTGAGCTGGCATGAGATGGGGTTATGAGATGGGGTCCCAGTGCATATGCAGAGTCACCTTGAAGGGAAAAGACAGGAGGATGTTAGTAGTGCATGTGCCCCTTGTGATGTGTGCATCATGGGGGGGGGGCAGTCATGCCTGCCACCCATGTCACTCACCAACCAGCCAGCTGTCCCCATACATGTTCTGTTCGCAATCTGTGGGGATGGGGCTCTGATTGTATATGTAGCTGTCATGGGTGTCATGGGTAGTGTCATGTGTTGGGCTGGTGATGTCCTCCTGCAGGGTTGTGGTTAATTCCATGATGGCATGAGGGGTGAATCTGAAGATGCGAGACACCTCAGAATCACCCATGCCATAGATGTCTAGGCGTGTGTGATATATCCTCTCCCGTGAAGAGTGAAGAGTGAAGATTGAGGGGCTTGTATCAGCAAAGAATATTGTATTAGATTAGATTAAATTGAAAAGTTGATATAAGCCAAAAAAAAAATTAGAAAAAAAATCCTGTGCCCTCCTCAGTGCCCTCCTCAGTGCCCTCCTCAGTGCCCTCCTCCTTCTTTGCTCATCTAAAGTCAGTAGTATAGCTATGAGCATGGATGCCACTGGCATGTTGGCATACAGTTTGTTGGGCAACATGTGTGACTGCTCACTAACATTGTTGCTTTATCTGACATGTAGACGAATTTTGTAATTTTAGACCAGCTTTTATATGGTCTAATTTTAGACAGGACATTTAGCTGTTGCGCACAGCGCATAGCGTGCGCTGCACCAACGTTCTTTTGTGGATCCCCGTAACTCCCTCATTAGCATATTTGAATAGCAAATCAATGGTGTGCCTAGCGCAGTTTTGCGCGGACGGATGCGCCTGTCTAACGAAATTACGCTGGACAAAAAAAAGGAGATTTCTTGCGTATCTCGTTTTGGGGATGCCGTGCATCGAAACGCACAATTAGACTTACGCCGCGCATCTCCTGTTACGCCGGCGTAATCGCTCTCTGAATCTGGCCCAAGGTCTCTAAAGTAACAAATCGGTAATTCCAATTTAAGCTACCAAAAGCCTTATTGAGCTCCAACGAAAGAAGCAAACATTTCCGAGTGAGGGGAGCATCCCAATTGGTACGTACAGCTGAAATAAAAGTTATCACACATAGAAAATGGAAGGCCCAATAGTGCTGCCAACAACAACAAAAAAACAAACAACATACTTACATTTCTAATGACCACCTTATTAATATGTGGGTTAAACTTAAAATGTCTGATGCAAAAAATAATGTGTGGTAACAGAAAAGGTGGGAACTGCTATGTATAAAGCACAGCTACATAAAAAAAATACAAACTATGTGCAGTGGCTAATGTCCTATAACCGAACCATTGAGAAGCCACTACCAAAAGGAGAGATCAACTAGTGACATACAGCAATTTCTCATGATGCACAATAAAACGTTGTAGATTTCTTTGACGGCAAATATGACCATAGAAGGGAGAGCAGAGAGGGAGGACCGCTGGATATGGACTGATTCCAGGATGAAGGACTATGAGAGATGAAGGCCAACTTCAATAGAATATTTTCACCTTCAGTGAATGTAGAGAAGGAGTGGGATTTGCGATTATAGGTGAACTGGAGCCAGAAAGGGTAGTTTCATCAATAGTACATATTTTTTTGTACTTAATTGTGACAGCAAAGGTTTGAACAATGACCCTTTTTGGATAGTGGCCTAGGAGATGTCCGTAAACACTTGAATTTAGTGGCCCTCAATTTCAAGATCCGGGTGTTCTCTAGCATGATGCAAAACTGGCTCTTTTATCCTGAAGAAGGGGGGTTTCACAAACACATCCCTGGAGGGGCCCATCAGGGTTTGGAGGAACCAGGGCCCTATGAATACGATCTATTTCCATATGCATTTCATCTGCAATATCCATTAGGGAATAAGTTATGGGGGTGGCATCTTTTACCGTTTTCGGAAGGCCTCTGATAGGAAAATTATAGCGCCTAGTGAGATTTTCAAGGTTATCAATTTTAGCATGAGCCTCCTCAAGGGGGTCTTGTAGGTCAGTTATCATGGGGCAATTTTGGGATACTCTGTGAACTATGTCATCCACCTTTAATTCAATGCACTCCAGATGATTTCCCAACTCCTGGAAATCTTGCTTTATTTCAGAGGCCGATTTGTCAGTAGCCTTTGCCAACTCCCTCTGTAACAGATCTGCAAAGCAAGCCAGAGGTATTGGGTCCCCTGAGTATCGTGGCTGGACAGATGAGGTAGAATGGGGCTGTCTGGGTCAAGTTCCTGGCTGCTGGGTTGGCTGAGAAGGATGTCTGCCATCTCCCTGCCTAAAGCTGAGGAAATATGTGAGTCCTGGCTCGGGGATAAGGCTGCCGTCTTTGAGGGAGACCTTGCAGGGCTGGATGGTGAGCAGGGGTTGCCAAAAGGCTCATCTGTAGCTGGAGAGGCTGTGGAGGATCCCGTCCTTTGACTCCCAGGTCCAGCAGGTTGCTGATCCTCCCCACGAGTGGATTGGGAGTTTATGCGATGCGGGTGGGGTACAGGGGTGTTGAATCTGGCCGTTATTGCTAGAAGTATGCAGAGTAACTTAGGAGTGCATCTGCCTCGGCCATCCATGTATGAGCTCTCCCAAATGCCATATTTTATAGTATAAACGTGCCAGGTAACAAATTATATGTAATCCAGTCACTTAGGGCCATTACTCCGGTCTATCTCCTGTTAGACCGGAGTAATTTCAAATTACCTGCGTCGTATCATTAGTTTGAATCCTCAAATCATGATATGGCGGCTTTGGGCTTCGATCCGACAGACTTACGTCTTCGTAAGCCGTCGGATCTACGCTGCAATCTTTTCCCGCCCGCTGGGTGGAGTTCACGTCGTTTTCAGCGTCGGGGTATGCAAATTAGCTTTTTCCGGCGATCCACGAAGTTACGATCGTCCGTTGCATTCTCTTACGGCATCTGTAGTCATCTTTTTTGCTGTGTAAAGTTAGGGAAGCAAAAATCTGGTCTATAGTTAGACAGCCCATGTTAAGTATGGCCGTCGTTCCCACGTCAAATTTCAATTTTTTTTTTTTTTTGCGTAAGTCGTCCGGGAATAGGAATGTACGTAAATGACGCTACTCAAAAAAAATCTGATGTAACGACGTTATTTTGCGCAATGCACGGCGAGAAATTTCCGAACGGAGCATGCGCAGTTCGATCGCCGCGGGGACTCGCCTAATTTAAATGCTTCACGCCCCCTAATCGCATATTTCGATTCCGCCGCGAGAAATACACTACGCCGCCGTAACTTAGGGGCTGAAATCTACCAGAATTCCTCTCAGAGCCAGGTAAAATACAGCGGTGTAGTGTATCTCTGATACTCTGCGCCAGGGCAATTGTACCTGAATCTGGCTCTTAAGCTTTAACATGCCAATGTATTTTCAAGAGCTAGTTCAATATTTTTTTAAATCTGCAGATTTTATTCAAAAAATACCTAGTGATCCTAATGTTATTTTTGTTCTAATGTGATCAAATGTTCTTCCTGTTTCCTAATTGTACTCTTGCATTGTGCTCCTGATACTTCCAATGAACACTGCAAGTGGCAATTGAAAAAGCATGGTATACTATTGTTACCATCAGTAGCCAAGTAGGCTGCAGGAGATCAGCAGCATTGAGATGCAACAAAAGATAAAACGAAAGGTGAAAAATGTTGTTAAAAAAACAAAAACAAAACAAAAGGTGAACAATGTTGTTAAAACATAGATGCATATAGCGGGATTCAGAAAAGGTTTTACGTCGGCGTATCTCCAGATACGCCGCCATAATTTCAAATGTGCACCGTCGCATCTTTGCACCGATTCACAAAGCGAGATACGTCCAAAAACATGGCTTCAGCCGTCCGACGTAACTTGCCTACGCCGGTGTATCATGGGCGCATATTTACGCTGGACGCATTCGGCGTTCCCATTATAAATATGCAAATTAGTAAGATACGCTGATTCATGAACTTAGATGCGCCCGATTTGTGTAAGGCTTACGTCTGGCGTAAAGTTACCCCTGCTATAGCAGGCGCAGCTAATGCAAAGTTATGGGCCAGGGAACGACGCCGTCGAGTTTTACGTTGCGTACACCGTTTACACAGTACTATGTGAATAGGGCTGTGAGTAAGTGACGTTCATGTCGTAGGCATTTTGCTGACGTCTCTTAGGGAGTATATGCGACGTGATTCTGAGCATGCGTGCGCATGCCCAATTCGACCGGCCATTCATTAGCATGCGGTCACGCTTATTTTAAATAGATGACGCCCACCTCCTTCCTACTTTGAATTACGGGGGCTTACGCCCGCCAATTTACGCTACGCCGCCGCATCTTACGGAGCAAGTGCTATGTGAATACTGTACAGTACTTGCCTCTCTACGTTGCGGCAACATAGCGTAAAGAAGATAAGCTACGCCCGCACAAAGATACGCCTCTATACGTGAATCCAGGCCATGGTACCTTACCAATATCACTGTCTTTTTAGGGGCTATTTTAAATAAACAAATATTTTATATGTATTGGTTTATTTTTTTATCTACTCATGGGGGGTTATTTACAAAAGGAAAATCCACTTTGCACTACAAGTGCACTGCAAGTGCAGTCGCTGTAGATCAGAGGGGGAAATGCAAGGAAAATAAAATACAGCATTTTAGCTTGCGCATGATTGGATGATAAAATCAGCAGAGCTTCCCCTAATTTCATATCTAAACCTGTGATTTACAGCAACTGCACTTCCAAGTGCACTTGCAGTGCACTTGTAGTCCAAAGTAGATAACCCCTATGGTGTGGTTCCTGAAAAATCCTGCTAGGTTTTCTCATTTAGGTGTTATGTACATATCACTGTTGTCTGAGTATGACATAATATTTTAATAACTACCAGTAATTTATTTGCAATGTCTTTATCCCATACAGTTTTTTAATTGTGTTAATGACATTATAATTTGGGGAAAATTCATGCATTCACCATGCGTATGTTCAATAATAGATGTAAATTAGTGCTCAACATTGTGATATTGCCTTTTAGCCTTACATGTGTTCTGGACACTTGAAATGCAGCTGATTCTGTTTCCTCCATATTCATACTTAGGAGCGAGCAGGATGGAAGCCAATGAGCCATTATTTATTAAAGATGCGGATTATGTTTTCTGTACGTGTACACATACATTTGGAATCATCTATTTTTAGCTTAGAATGTTATTTTTAGAGAGGTTAAACTTGCAACTGCAAAATCTGACTGTTGAAGGAAATTACTGCTTGTTTCTTCATAACTGTGGTCTCAGTTACAGCTTTTACTGATAGAGAACTATTAGGAATAAATATTTTAAGGAACAACATATTTAACACTTTCCCTACCGAGTCATTGAAAAATGACGTCGGCGGGAACCCTCCCTCCCTCAGAGTGGACGTCATATGACGTCCTTGCATTCCCGGGCGGCCGTGATGTTCGCCAGGCACCGCGATTGCGACGGCAGTACAGTACAGAGGAACACACATCGGTCTCCTCCCCTTGTGAGTCCCCCTCCCCCTACAGTTAGAACACACTTTAGGGAACATATTAACCCCTTCCTCGCCCTCTAGTGTTAACCCCTTCCCTGCCAGTCACATTTACACAGTAATCAGTGCAGTTAGCACTAATCGCTGTATGAATGTGAATGGTCCCAAAAATGTGTCAAAAGTGTCCGATATGTCCGCCGCAATGTCAGGATCACATAAACATGCCATAATTCTATTCCCTATTTTGTAGATGCTAGAACTTTTCAAACCGATCAAATATACTTATTGCGATTTTTTTACCAAAAATATGTAGAAGAATACTTATTGGTCTAAACTGAGGAAATTGTTATTTATTTTTTAAAAATTATGATATTTATTAAATCAAAAAGTAAAAGATCAAATAAAAACTGCAGAGGTGATCAAATACCGCCAAAAGAGAGCTCTATTTGTGGGAAAAAAAAGGGCGTCAATTTTGTTTGGGAGGCATGTTGCACGGCCGCGCAATTGTAATTCAATTGTGGATCTGACTACCACTGGGTTTTGCTGCTCTTCACGTTCTTTTCTGGTGTCGGGACATACTGTGGGCCGCACTTGATGTATCCAGTTTTTAGCAGATTAGACCACACAACATTAAAGATGGTTGCAAGGCCCTGATGAAGCACAATTGTGTGAAACTTGTTGGCCATCTGTATCTCGCAATACTCTGTAACTACTGTGGTCTATATCAATATTCATATCTGTTTTTATGTCCATCAAATACATTTTGATACTTTTTCAAACATATGTGTTCAGTGTGTTTACCTTTAAATTGTATTGGCATCTCACATTAAAATCTCTTATAATGGGAAAGATGTGTCTCTCTCATTTTCTTTCTTTTTTTTTCATTGCCAATTGGGATTGTGAGACGCCACCATCTGTTTCTAGAAATAATCTGACCCCTTTCTTTTATGGTATGCACATACTGTATAAAATGCTAACAGTAGTTAGACCAACTGTATACCTTATTTTTGTTTTAGAGATGGTCTTTTCAACTGTTGCTATCTATTTTAAACATTGCTTTATATCAGCATACAGTATCATGTACGCGTGCAAAGTTCCTTTCTCAGCAATCACTATATATTCGTATGCTGGAAATGCAGTTAGCACCTGCATGTTACTGGAAAACAAAATGTCCTTTATGACCTACATTTTCGAGAGAAACTTTGGTGAATTAAGCAAAAATATTTGCCAACACCATTTAAAATGTATTTAACATAGAGATGTTGTAAGTACCAGAATATACTGTACCGTTATATCAGTTTCCTATAATCACATCAGCTCATTTCTGTGGATGCTTTAGTATATCTGCAGTATACTATTTTGGCAAGATGATGGTCAGCTTATTGGGGGCATCTAACAATGTAGCTGCAAACTTGGCTGCTGTGTTCAGTGGTAAGTTTCCTTCTTTCCCATACCTGTATGCCATACCTGTATGCCATCTTCTTTAGCACTTTTTCTGTGCTGTTCAAAAAGTTAAATATCCCTTTTTATTACTATTTAAACTAGGGCGGTGCAAATTAACTATTCATTCATCGATTAATCTTTAACTTTTTTGATCGATCCAATTTTTTTTGATCGATCCAATTTTTTTTGATCGATCAAATTTTTTTTGATCGATCAAATTTTTTTTGATTGATCAAAATTATTTTGATTGGTACTCACCTCTCCGCCGCCTTCCGGACCTTCAGGGAGTTCCGTCGGAGATCCAGTGATGTCACGGACACCGGCAGGGCTTGCCGTGTCCATCTGAAGGGCTCCTTTGCTGTGCCTTCATATCTGCATGCCGGCGGGACCTTACTATCTGACACAGGCAAGGGCTGTTATAAAATTGCACTTACAAATATAGAAGTAAAACGAGCATATAACACAGCGGCACCGCGCTGGTGTCACGGCAATCCCGGTGTACGTCTCCCTTCACCCTACGTGTTACGACTTACGAGTCCTCAACTGGGGACTCGTAAGTCGTAACGCGTAGGGTGAAGGAAGACGTACACCGGGATTGCCGTGACACCAGCACGGTGCCGCTGTGTTATATGCTTGTTTTACTTCTATATTTGTAAGTGCAATTGTTTTCATTAAAACTCCTTTATATCAACGGTAATGCACTATTGGAGGTCCTTTTTCCTGTTTATACCCCACCTTTGAGATCCAGGTCATTCCTATCCATATTGTGGACACCAGGAACATCAGGGAGATAACCAGCAGTGGATCTGCACATTGAGGTCCCTTTTTAGCCATTTAGAGGAACATCAGGGAGATAACCAGCAGTGGATCTGCACATTGAGGTCTCTTTTTAGCTGTTTAGAGGTGAGAGTTCTGGGAGACCAGAATGTGTGTGCGGTGAAGTGCACATCTTTTCACGGAACCAGCGGGTATCCTGGAACCTTCTATAACATCATGGACTCTGTCTGCACTTTTGATTTATATGTCACCTGCATCACTCTGCAAATTAATATCTAACATTTGTTTGTCTTATTCACTTTGCGCAATTACTTTTTCCTTACAGTTGTTTATTTATAGGTGTTGTGTTTGCACTTTTTGTTTTTGCTGCATTGTTTTTTCTGTGTGTTTAGGGCGACCTTGAATTTTAGCGCAGAAGCCCCCTCTTTCATTTATATATCAGCAGTGGTATCGTTGTACACATTTTTATACCAGTATCATACTTAGCTACATGTTTTTATGACTGCTTTTGCTAAAAGTAGTTGGATCTGTATGTGCGTTATAATTAATCGAAATTAGTCGATTAATTGATTAAAAAAAAAAAAACGATTAATCAAACACAAAAATTTGGATCAGTAATAGCCCTAATTTAAACATAAAATGCAGTACACATGCCATGCACATACAGGGTGTGTTGCGGTGTGCTGTTTTGATAAAAAAAAATTGGTCTGTTGGCATGAAATAAATGGGCTGCCTAACCACAATGGCCCAGATTCACAGAGAGTTGGGCGCACATTACGCCGCCGTAGCGCAAACGCTGTACGATACGCCGACGCAGCACAAAAGGCAAGCACTGCATTCAGCAAGCTATAGCTTCCAGCGCTGCGTCGGCGTGGCGTAAGTTTCGAAGGCGCAGGCCGGTGTAGGTGGAAGTGGGAGTGAGCATGCAAATGATGGTCCGAGCATGGTGCAGTGTTTTACGCCCGGCGTATCACGAACTGTGCATGCGCCGTGACGTAGCTGTGACGTGAACGCATGAAACAGCACCCTTATGCGCATGCTCACAACCACGCTGGGACAAATGCCTAAGCTACGCCGGATCACCATGTACGCCGTTAACGTAACGTACGCCCAATACGCCGGCCTGTGTTCTCTGGTGCAAACCTTTGCATGTCTATTTCTGGGTTGCGCCTCATCTATGGGGAATAAATTTACGCCGGACGTAAAACTTACACGCACCTCGCGTAGCAGAACGTACGTTCGTGAATCGCCGTATTTCTCTCATTTGCATATTTGAATGCCTAATCAATAGGAGCAGCAACATGCGTCCAGACGAAAAGTGCGGCCACGCTACGCCGGCGTATGTAAGCTACGTCGGCATAGGCTGGCCAGTTTTTAGGCGTATGTTGGTTTGTGGGTCTGGCGCACAGATACGCCGGCACAAATCTGCACTTACGGGCGCACATTTGCACTTATGTCGGCGTAAGTGCTTTGTGAATCTGGGCCAATGTGTTCTAATGCTCAAGTGGCAAAACCCCATAATGAAATTGAAATGCACAAGTCTGAATCCAGCATTAGGGTTAAGTTATACCTATACTTATTACACATTCAATATGTGTAATAAATAAATCTAATAATTAAATATGTGCTCCAATAATTATTCAACCAATAAAAAAATTCACCTAAGTAAAGAAAGATAAAAAAAAAAAAAAAAAACACAAAAGAAAAACATAAATATAGACATAAACATGAATATTATCTTTTTTATTAGATAGTTTTAAAATCAAAAGGCATTCTCTCCAATTAAGTTATTGCCAAGCTTAATTGCAGAGTAGATGGGCATGAACAGCTCAGTGACCAGCTTATCCCTTCAGTTGTTTTATATTAGCTGCTCTCTGTTACGCTCACATAGAATTCTGTGTGTCTAAGAATAATTTAAAACGATCTACTTGAATATGAATGTAGTATAAATGGCACTTTGTTTTTCCTCAACAAAGAACAGCAGTTTTTGCTGGCTCATAGTGGGCACACACAGAAGAATATATCAAATATTAATGCTTGCTATATAACGGTGGTGCGTTTCTCCCTGAGCATCACTTGCTCTCACAAAACAATGATAAAAAAAGGATTGTTTTTGTAACACTGCGTATGTGAAGTAGCTCATACACTAGATTACACTAATCTCTAGAGAGGCTTTCACAGAACCATATCCTCTTAGACATTTTATATTTTAGATACTTGAATTTTTTGAAACAACAAAACAAGCAACTTGAAAGAAGTATTTCTTTTAAGGGTAAATGCACATGTTTAAGCTAAATCTAATATATGCAGTGACGTTATCTCGTGCAACACCTGGCTCCTTACATTTATTACAATAGCTGTGGGCGAGTTCAGGAGAGTAATAAATATGTATGCTATGTTTATATATAATTGTAATTTATATCCAGAATATGTTAATAACAGCAACAACTAAAATTCTCAAGAACAAAAAACACATTAAAGCATGTTTTTGGCAAAGCATGCAATATGAAGCATGCCATGAAGAGTCAGATCCCCATGTTATCATTCTAAAATGATCTGCAAAAGTTTCATCTATGCCTTCTGACACATTCCTGAATGCTTTTGAAGTTTCCTATGTTCTTTGTCTAGTATTGTCTTGTATGTGACCTGTTAAACCTTGTTTTCAGTTTATATACTTACTTAACATGTGTCAAGTAGAGATGAAGCTTTCTGAACCATCCCCAACACAATACATATAAATGATAGGTGCTTTGTGCACTGGTCCAAATCATTTGCTGGAAGGGAGATTATGGTGTGGGTCTGTTTTTTAGGGTTTGGGCTCGGCCCCTTGGTTCCAACCAAGGGAACTCTTAAAGGGGTTGTAAAGGATTTTTTTCCCCCTAAATAGCTTCCTTTACCTTAGTGCAGTCCTCCTTCACTTACCTGATCCTTCGATTTTGCTTTTAAATGTCCTTATTTCTTCTGAGCAATCCTTACTTCCTGTTCTTCTGTCTGTAACTACACACCGTAATGCAAGACTTTCTTCCTGGTGTCGAGAAAGCCTCTTGAGGGGGGGGGCGACCAGGAGTGTCAGGACACCCACTAACACACAGCTCCTTTCTCCAGATAGAGTCCTGACCCTCCCCCCTCAAGAGGCTTTCTCCACACCAGGGAGAAAGCATTGCATTACTGTGTGGAGTTACAGACAGAAGAACAGGAAGTGAGCATTTCTCAAAAGAAATAAGGACATTTAATAGCAAAATCGAAGGATGAGGTAAGTGAAGGAGGACTGCACTAAGGTAAAGGAAGCTATTTAGAGAAAACATGTTTTTTCCCTTACAACCCCTTTAAGGCATCAGCATACCAAGAGATTTTGGACAATTTAATTCTTCCAACTTTGTGAGAACAGTATGGGAATGGCCCCTTCCTGTTCCAACATGACTGTGCACCAGTGCAAAAAAGAAAAGTCCATAAAGACATGGATGAGCGAGTTTGGGGTGGAGGAACTTGACTGGCCTGCACAGAGTGCTGACTTCAACTCGATAGAACACCTTTGGGATAAATTAGAGCGGAGACTGCGAGCCAGGCCTTTTCGTCCACATCAGGTCCTGACCTTACAAAGGCGCTTCTGGAAGAATAGTCAAACATTCCCATAGACACACTCCTAAACCTTGTGGAGAGCCTTCCCAGAAGAGTTAACAATGTTTTAGCTACAAAGGGTGGGCAAATTCAATATTGAATCCTATGGACTAAGACTGGGATGCCATTAAATATCATGTGCATGTAAAGGTAGCCATCACAAACATTTTCACAATATCGTGTATTTTATTAGTAGTAGGGGTTAATAAAAAAAAAGTCTGAAACTTCATAGGGGGGTCAATAATCTGAAGATTTCAGGAACCCCTATTTAAAACAAAGATAACAATGGAAAACAAAGTTACCTTTATGGTAACTATCTTGACATAGATTGGGGGCTTTGGATTGGAGGTGCACAATGTTGGCCTTTGGATTAGACTATATCCTAACCTTAATCATTTACCTAGCCTTTAAAATAAATACTTAAATGTGTTACCTATTAAAACCTAACCTTAACCCTCAAAACCTAAATCTAACCCCTAATCTTAATTCTAAACAGTAAATTATCTCATTCAAACTACCAGAATTATTTGGCCATATTGTGCTGACACAGATGCCAAAACCAGCTAGTCCCTGTGCCAAAACAAGCACGGCTGGATTCTTGGGGCCATAACTACAGTATCTGATTTCATCTGCCTCCCTCTCTGCCTGTTATATAAACATCCTGTGAGTTGCACCAGGGACATTACACCATTACATGTGTGCCAGCATATTTTTATTTCTGATGAGGGTGGATGTCAAATGACAGACATATGAGAATCATGTGAGTTATACTGACATACTTGATATGTGAGTGCAGAATGGATTTAAAATAGTTTTTAGTGCAGTTGGCTGCATTAGAAAACATAAGATATGGTAAAAAAAATTATTTATATATATATATATATATATATATATATATATATATTACACCAGTATTACAGCAAAGTCTTGGTAAAATGTCTTATAAAATGCGTGTATATAAATGCAATTTCATTGTGCAGGTTTTAGCAATGTTTTTCTTAAGAATTCCAAGCGTAAAGGTGAGTTTGCAAATTCAGAAAATATACAGTATCTCTGCTAATACATTTTGCCTGTCTAAGTCCATTTATATGTTGTTTGATTTGTGATTAAATCACAATTAATTGATGCAGGCTACACCCACAGGGACCTCAAGAAGGAAGAAATCTTAGACTAGTTCATGGCCTCAAAATAAACCTTATGTTTGTATAAATATATGGGGAATTTTATTACACGTGTTGTAAAGTGAATAATATTTACTTTAGAATCTGTAAATGAGATATTACAGCTGTGGAGGGCTGATGCATTTTTCCAAGGGAGCAATGAGTGGCTACATTCAAAGACAACATTTAGGTGCCACTCAGGTAGAGAGGTACAGTCCGACTAGACTGCAGGGATTCCAGAAATACAAAATCAAAGATTACCGATCCAGGTGGTATCACCTATATTCACACCGTCCTTGTGTTAAGGAGATGATGGTAATGGCAAAGGTAATGGCAAAAAGTGAGGACGGCCACACTCCGATATAATGCCTTTATTGACAAAACTTAGTCCATACACCAATCAGAGACACAGGTACAGGTGATAGCTGATGCGTTTTGCACCGTTAATGGCACTTAATCATAGTTCATGATAGCTACGATTAAGCATCATTAACGGTGCGAAACGCGTCAGTAACATCTGTACCTGTGTCTCTGATTGGTGTATGGACTAAGTTTTGTCAATAAAGGCATTAAATCGGAGTGCAACCATCCTCTCTTCACTTTTCACCATTACCTTTGCTGAGACGACACCCTTCATCTCCTTAACACAAGGACGGTGTGAATATAGGTGATACCACCTGGAGCGGTAATTTCTTAGATTTTTTGTTTCTGGACTCACAGAAGTCTAGTTGGACTGAACCTCTCTACCTCAATGGCACCTAAATGTTGTTTTTAAGCATAGGCACTCATTGCTCCCTTGGCAAAATCATCAGCCTTCCATAGCTGTAAGAGCTCATTTACAGATTCTTCATTTTTCACCATAGACTGTTGTGAGTGCACAGCAGTCTAAGGGAGCTCACTCTAGCTCCAAGCTGCAGCAATGTCAAAGGTAAAAGATCCATAAGCCGCACATCACGAAGCAGACCCATGTGCATATTTGTCTTTATGATTAAGCTCCAACGGGTACAGCAAAATGCATTGGGGCATGACCTGGCTGGAGTCCGGGCTAGGGCTGCTGTTCATCTCACTTAACATGCACATGGGTCTGCTTTGTGATGTGTGGCTTAAGGATCTTTGCCTTTGACATGGGTAAATTTTAAAGTATGCAAAAGGAAATTTTCCCGCAAAGTAAAGGGTTCATAATTGTAGGATGTCTGGTTTTTCTCTATCTTCTTTGGTGTCTCCTCCATTCATGCACCATGACTGTGTCCTGAAGTGGTGTAGCGGTTAGGGGAAGAAACCACAGACAAGTTAAAACTATTGCTTTTTTTTCCAAAATGGTCGCTGTTTAAAGCACAAAAAATCAAAACCGCATAGGTGATCAAATACCACCAAAATAAATCTCTATTCGTGGGGAAAAAAGGACATCAAGTTTGTTTGGGAGCCATGTCGCACGACCGCAATTGTCAGTTAAAACAATGCAGTGCCGAATCACAAAAAGTGCTCTGGTCTTTGGGCAGCCAAATGGTCCGAGGCTGAAATGGATATACCGTTATTGCACAAGATTATTTTCAAATGCTTTATATGATTATGCGCACACTTTGATGAGACCTTTATCACATCCATGTAATAAAAATGATATTTTA
Source organism: Rana kukunoris (assembly GCA_029574335.1). Taxonomy (NCBI): domain Eukaryota; kingdom Metazoa; phylum Chordata; class Amphibia; order Anura; family Ranidae; genus Rana; species Rana kukunoris. Next base: position 125,350,362 of record CM056053.1, read on the forward strand.
TTTATATATTTGGGTTTATAGGGTATCACTTATGTTTTTCTGGCAGCACATTTAAAGTTATTAGTTACTATTTTAGCTTTAGTAAATATTTTGCATAGATTGTGCTCCCAGCAAAAGACAAGGATGTCCATTTAATAAACCGTGATAAGCCAAGATCATGATGATCAGTGATTATCTCAGAGCATTGCCGGTTTAATAATCTGAAATAAGGAGCAGAAAGCATGTTCTCTGCTTCCCATCACAGTACATGACCGTTTTGTCACAAACAGGCAGTTTATTAAAGTGAGATCTGAAGATCTCACAGCAGTTCCACTGAAATATCTGCCTTCCAGATTCACCAGCTCAGAGGAGGAGATTCTGGGAGAGAAGCTGGTGCGATTAGGGGAAGAGGGCTTATCTCTTCTTAATATCAGCACCAGTGGGTTAAAAATTATATATATATATATATATATATATATACAGGTGATACTCAAAAATTAGAATACACGCAAAGCAAGATATCCCCAATTTTAGAAAATTAGAATATTCTGAAAAGGCGCAATATTTTAGGCTCAAAGTGTTCCACTCTAATTAGATAATTAATCCATAACACCTGTCTATACAAAGTTATAATACTGATGTACCACAAATCTTATAAACATTAACAGCGCTAAACAAAGTTCATGAAGACCTCAGAACTAAAAAATATGTATTACCATATCCTGCTGTGAAAAAAAAAAACACAATTTCTGTGATGACGTGTGTGCATATGAAAGCACACACGTAAATATCTCTCAAAAAGAAAAAGAAAAGTCTTATGCCGCGTACACACGGTCGTTTTTTGCAATGAAAAAAAAACGACGTTTTTTGTGAAGTAAAAAACGACGTTTTTGAAACGTCACTTTCAAAGACGATGTTGCATACACACCATCGTTTTTTTCACAAATAACGAGGTTACGTTCACCACACTTTTCCATTGAAGCTCGCTTCATAACTAGCTTCTGGGCATGCTCGGATTGAAAAACGTCGTTTTAAACAACGTTTTTGCTACACACGGTGACTTTTTGTGAAACAAAAAAAAACGTTTTGAGAAAAGACGACACAAAAAATTCAAGCATGTTGGAATTTTTTTTTGGTCGTTTTTTTTAAGACAAAAAACGACGTTTTGCCCACACACGATCAATTTAAATGACGTTTTAAAAAACGACGTTTTTTTTCATCGCAAAAAACGACCGTGTGTACGCGGCATTAGGCCGCGTACACACAATCAAATCTGACTGCTGGAAACGGTCTGCCAGATTCGATCGTGTGTACAGGCAACCAGACGGATTTGGCCACCCGACAGATTTGAAAGCATGCTTTCAAATCTGTCGGCTGGGAACCCGTCTGCTCGTCATGTCTGCTGGTTAGTATGCTAACCAGCAGACATATCTGCTCGCACACGCGTCGAATGGTTTCGACGCATGCGCGGAAGTGTTTAACTTCCTGGTGCGGTGAGGTGGTGGCGTCAACGTCACCGACACGTCAGCGCGCTGTCTGCCGGCGGGGATTTTTGTTTGATCGTGTGTACACGATCAAACCAATACATCCCAGCAGACAGATTTGTTCAAATCGGTCTGTCCGACCGATTTAAACAAATCTATTTGCTCGTGTGTACATGGCCTTAAACGTAGTACCTCATATGCTGACGCTAATATGAGGCTAGGTATCAAGAGCAAAGTACTCAAAAAACATATACAACATATAGCATATGTAAAGAAAGCAAGAACAAGTCCATCAGTCAATCCTATAATTGTGAGTCAGAGAGCTCTTGAATATGGAACTTCTATTGATAGACTTGTATAACAATAATGTAAGTGTATTTGACACGACAGGATCCCCCAAAGGGACCTCACTCACCAGATAGAAGAGAAAAATGTGCAATCAAACACTCGCTGTCTCTCAGTTGTGCAGTATGGCTGGAGGACTCCTCAATGGCTCTGCTCATCCCTGGTCACTGTCAGCTGTATTAATCCTCCCATAGGCATGTGGTCATGTAAGAAGAGAGGATACTCCACATAGTGTAAAACTGTCAGGAGGAGGAATCCCCCATCAGACAGCGTAGTAAGAACCGCTCACCGTATGATATGTTACAAGCGCTACTTTTAAATCTTATCTTGTAAGTGTAACTTTGAAGTGTGCCCATGTAAGTAAGAAAAACAGTTTTACACTATGTGGCGTATCCTCTCTTCTTACATGACCACTTGCCTATGGGAGGATTAATACAGCTGACAGTGACCAGGGATGAGCAGAGCCATTGAGGAGTCCTCCAGCCATACTGCACAACTGAGAGACAGCGAGTGTTTGATTGCACATTTTTCTCTTCTATCTGGTGAGTGAGGTCCCTTTGGGGGATCCCGTCGTGTCAAATACACTTACATTATTGTTATACAAGTCTATCAATAGAAGTTCCATATTCAAGAGCTCTCTGACTCACAATTATAGGATTGACTGATGGACTTGGTCTTGCTTTCTTTACATATTCTATATGTTGTATATGTTTTTTGAGTACTTTGCTCTTGATACCTAGCCTCATATTAGCGTCAGCATATGAGGTACTACGTTTAAGACTTTCCTTTTTCTTTTTGAGAGATAGTTACGTGTGTGCTTTCATATGCACACACGTCATCACAGAAATTGTGTTTTTTTTCCACAGCAGGATATGGGTAATACATATTTTTTAGTTCTGAGGTCTTCATGAACTTTGTTTAGCGCTGTTAATGTTTATATAATTTGTGGTACATCAGTATTATAACTTTTTATAGACATATTTTTTACATACATTCTTTATATATAATAGCTGCTTATACTGCCTTCCTCTATACGATATTTATGCAGGCATAATACCGTTTAGTTTTATTTTCCATTTGTGCGCTGGGTTCAGTATTAATAATCTGATCGATTGATTGGACGTTCCAATACTAAGTTTTGGTAATCCATAACACCTACAAAGGGTTCCTGAGCCTTTAAATGGTCTCTCAGTCTGGTTCAGTAGGAATCACAATCATGGGAAAGACTGTTGACCTGACAGTTGTGCAGAAAACCATAATTGACACACTTCATTAGGAGGGAACGCCTCAAAAAGTAATTGCAAAAGAAGTTGGATGTTCCCAAAATGCTGTAGAAAGTTATGTGGAAGGGAAAAGTGTGGAAGAAAAAGGTGCACAAGCAGCAGGGATGACCGCAGCCTGGAGAAGATTGTCCGGAAAAGGCCATTCAAAAGTTTTGGGGACTTTCACAAGGACTGGACTGAGGCTGGATTCAGTGCATCAAGAGCCACCACACACAGATGGATCCTGGAAATAAGCTTCAAATGTCTTATTCTTCTTGTCAAGCCACTCCTGAACAACAAACAACGCCAGAAGCATCTTACCTGGGCTAAAGAAAGATAGACCTGGTCTGTTGCTCAGTGGTCCAAAGTCCTCTTTTTCTGATGAGAGCAGATTTTGCATCTCATTTGGAAACCAAGGAGCCGGAGAATGGAGGAAGAATGGAAAGGCACACACTGCAAGATAAAGTCCAGTGTGAAGTTTCCACAGTCTGTGTTGATTTGGGGAGCCATGTCATCTGCTGGTGTTGGTCCACTGTGCGTCATTAAGTCCAGGGTCACCGCAGCTGCCTTCTGGGAGATTTTTGAGCACTTCATCTTCCTTCCACAGACAAGCTCTATAGGGATGCTGACTTAACTTTCTAGCAGGACTTGGCACCTGCCCACACTACCAAAAGCACCAAAACCTGGTTCAATGACCGTGGGATTACTGTGCTTGATTAGCCAGCAAACTCACCTGACCTAAAGCCCATAGAGAATCTACAGGGCATTGACAAGAGAAAGATGAGAGTCATGAGACCAAACAATGCAGAAAAGCTGAAAGCCGCTATTGAAGCATCCTGGTCTTCCATAACACCTCAGCAGTGCCACAGGCTGATAGCTTCCATGCCATGCCGCATTGAGGCAGTAATTACTGCAAAAGAGGCCCAAACCAAGTACTGAGTACATATACATGCTTATACTTTTCAGAGGTCCGATATTGTTCTATGTACAAGCCTTGTTTTATTGATTGCATGTAATATTCTAATTTTCGGAGATTGTGGATTTGGGGTTTTCATGAGCTGTAAGCCATAATCATCGCAATTATGACAAATCATGGCTTGAACTATCTTTCTTTGGATGTGATGAGTCTATCTCCTATATTAGTTTCACCTTTTAAGTTGCACTAGAGAAATACATGAACTTTTGCACAATATAATTTTTTTCGAGTATAACCTGTATATATATATGTGTGTGTGTATACTGTATATATGCATGTATATCATGTATATATATGCTGTTCCGTGATAGGTGGAACACTCGGTTTACGATCGCCCTGTCATCCTCTCGTCTATCACGAACGAGAGGCCGATCATGATAGACAGAACGCTGAACACAGTGTTTGCTGGGAAATCGAGGTTCCTCCCTGTGTTCAGTGTTCCGCCTATCATGATCGCCCTCTCATTCATGATAGATAATAGGATGAGTGGGCAATCCTGATAGGCGGAACACTGAACACAGTTTTTGCTGGGAAACCGGGTGTTCCGCGTATCACAGAACAGCACAAGAAGGAGCGTGATTTTTTAAAACTGCACAGCCGCCGTCTATATCACAAACTCGGGTACACAGATCGGATTCTGCAATGGGCACAGTGAGGTCAGGCTACAATGGGCACAGTGAGGTCAGGCTGCAATGGGCACAGTGAAGTCAGGCTGCAAACGGGCATTATTGATCCTTATTTCCGCTTACAGTAGCTGCTGCATTCTCACCCTCGGCTTATACTCGAGTCAATACGTTTTCCCAGTTGTTTTGTGGTAAAATTAGGTCCTTGGCTTATGACACAACCCCAGAAAATAGTGCGGCACTGAGACAGGAGGATGTCGGCTTTGCTTTGCAAGCAGCGGGGGATTTTCACCTACCACCAGTGGATGGGACTTCAGTCTCCACTCGTATACCCCAGGAATGGGGGGCAGTTGGTCACAGCTTATACTTGGGTCAGCTTATACTCAAATATATATACGGTATACACACACACATATATACAGTATATATGTATATATACACAAACACATGAATATATATATATATATGTATATATATATATATATATATATATATATATATATATATATATATCTGAAAACATATAATTACATGTTTTTTTAAAACTTTATTTTCACTTTTTGAACTCGGCTGCACCGTAATCTCACAAGATTACAGGAAGCCCACCCACTTTTACACTGATCTCGGCCGCTTTCAGAGAAACCACTTCTCCTCTGTTTTCCCTGTGAGAACTGAAGTTCTCGGTTTAATAAACCGGCTGCAGAGGAGATAATTTTCCTTTGAGAACTGCTGAGAACTGAACTGAGAAAAAACGTCTTAGTTTACTAAACGGACCCCAAATTGTGAATAGTTGATTCTACTACCTAATGTGGGCTGTGGCACCTTTCCCTGTTTCAGAAGCTATACATACTCAATAAAATGGCCCATGATGATAAGGAGAGCAACCCAAGTGTTTTCTAGACCCACCTCAAAATAATAAAGGGCAGCAGACCTTTGTAGCTGTCAGGACAGGCTGCATTTCTTAACTTCAGATTGATCTGCAGAATGGTCTCAGATCTGTTTGTGCTGTCTGGCAAAGGTCCCTCAATTACAGGACTGGCTGAATTAACATATAAATCCTTTGGCAGGTAAACAATTAACTATATGTTTTTCAACTGTGTATTTAGCTCTTTGTCTGGAGCTGAGCAGTTATGATCCCTGACATCTGCTGAAAGGGCATTTAGAAGTCATTAAACTGTTATGAAGTATAATTAGACGTTCTCAGGTCATTTCAGGTAAAGAAAAATAATAGCGGGATGGTTTCCAGAGAACATTAGAAGGTGTATAGAGTACAATTAGTTTGTCCTGGCATTAGCAAGCATGAAAAATAGACAAGAGAAATACAGTGTAGTATTTAATGTGTAAGTGCCAATTTAAAACATGACTTTTGGTGTTTAGAGACACATCGCAGTCATCAAAAGCATGTAAGTTAACATTTGATGGTAAATTTATGCTGATTATATTGTTCATCGAATCCATCCTGCTTCCTGGTCATTGCCGTTTATCCACCCTGCTTTGTGGTCTTCTCCAGAGAGGAACTGAGGAGAAAGAGAATTCAAGATGGTTTATATCTGCCATCTATTAACGTGCATGGTGGATGAGTCCCTTATGTAAAATTTACTGCCCTTCTACTTTAAATATTAAAGTAATTGATTCAAAAAAAGTAAGATCTTCATAGTTTTATGTAGAATAACTGTTAGAAGAGCTGACTGGAAATGTTAGTGATGTGTAAACTAACTGTATGATAAATAAATATATATATATATATATATATATATATATATATATATATATATATATTTATTGAATTTTTTTTTTTTTTTTTTTTTTTACACGTTAGCTGGAAACAAAAAAAAAAAATATATTTTTTATAAGCATTGACTTAAAAAAAAAAGGTTTAAATTACTGAATATGCCTCATAAATCCTTGGTAGATAGTCCATTTACATCCTTGGGGGAACCACCACCCAACAACACTATCTCCACGAACAGGGTATATTTCGACACCTACTAGTACCCTACTGGGCTTGAGACAGAATCTTCTTTGAGAGGATAGGTATTACTGGGCTCATCCTTGCTAATGTAGTCAGAGGGCTCTGTGAGCAGTGGTACTTTTGGGTGGCAGGTCATTTATTTACCCACTGAGTTTTTTGTGCTGGTTCATGTACCCAAAGTGCCCACTCTCCTGGGAGTTGTTATACTGTATCTCACTAAGGCAGGTTTGCCTGACCTAAATCCAATATAACACTTCTGGGACTTTATGTTTCGGTCCATCTGACACCACCAGATTGCACCTCAGTCTGTTCAGGAGCTCAGTGATGCCCTGGTCCAGATCTGGGAGGAAATACCCCAGGACACCATCGGTTGTCTCATTAGGAGCATGAGCCGACATTATCAAGCATGCATTCAATCACATGGGGGCCATACAAACCAGTGGCGGCTGGTAAAAAATTCGGGGGCGCAAACAAACCTCTCCAAGTTCTACCTGCAAACAGAGCCTCCAGCCTGGGCTGTCACTGCTCCCTTTTTTTTTTTTGTCTGTTTGTCATTTGTTGTCGCATGAAAAACACATCAAAAAGTGCATGTTAGCCTTCACCTCGCGGTCATCCCGCTGGGTGCAGGGGCCCGCAGATGTTGTTGATGCTGTCTGCAGGCTGGATGGTGTCCCTGGTTCCAGGAAGAACCACAGATAATCACATGACCGGATATGGCGTCACTGTAGACAGAAAGACAACATAGGCATGATGACCGAGGGATGGACCAGAGTAATCTTACCAAGCAACAGATGAGCTTTTCTTTTAATTACCGTACTTATGTAAGTTTTTTTTAATTCCCTGCATTAAACAGTGCATCTACCTACTACACTCAGGTCGGCACTTCCTGTCTCTCTCTTCTATTGTTTTTACAGAGTTGGCTTTTACAGAGTTGTCTTTTCTCTGACAGCTGCCACCATTAGCTTTATCTTTTGCACTCATGGACCTCCCCTCCCCCTTTCCTCCTATACTATAGGAGTGTTAACTTAGTAATATTTATCTATTTCTGTTAAACTGACCCATGATCATGACAAACTAATCTAAATTAATCTTTTAACACCAATGTTTTGGACCAGCTTAGTGCTGCGGACATCATCAAAGCATTTGATACACTTCCACACAATGAATCTCCTAAAAAAAATTGCACAAGTTGAACTTAATGCTTGGATGGTTCAATGGATAGGCAGGTGGCTAAATTATAGATATCATGGTGTGGTTGTAAATAGGTTTTGTTCGGAACGGAGAACTAGTGGAGTTCCATAAGTTTCTGCTCCATTGAATCTGTTTGTAAGTGATATAACTGAAGCTTTAATGGATAAGGTATGTCTTTCTGCTGATGACAGAAAGGTGTGCAATGTGTGCAACAAGGTTGGTATTAGTAGAGGTGTCTGTAACATGGAACATACAGTATATCGGCAATGCTGGAAGATTGGTTAAAGCAGTGGAATTAGCAGTTCAATGTTTTTTAAAACCGAGCTCTACCCTGAAATTGACTTTAGTTTAATATTTCTAGCGCTCCAAAACAATACCTAATCGGCGATTATTATAAAATATAGTGTTAGAATACCTCTTAACCACACAGGCTTCCGGTCTCCAGGCAGTCGGGTTTTCCTCGGGTTATTTTCCTCTTCCTGTCCCTCGCTGTGTATGCTGGGAGCCTGTCTCAGAGCTCCCTAATTATGATATTTCTCTCTGTGAGCCGAGACATCGCGCGACTTCGTTACGCCGCCTCTGGTCAACATTAACACTGCACATGCGCGAGATTGAGCGGTGGATGCTGGGGCAGCATCTACCGCAAAGAGGAAGTGCCGGCGTGTATGATTAGAACGCCCACAGCTAAGATGGTAGACGGATAGAAAAGCATAATATAACTTTTGTAAAATTTTGAATGTAAAATAATGCATTTCAGGAAAATAATCCCTTGATGTTGTAAAATATCTGGGGTATCAAGTTGGTCAGAAATACAGATTAAAATGTTTTAAGAGTTCTTAGTATAAATGATTGCAAAATGAGAAAACAGAATTCCAGGGTGTATAACTAGAGGGATTACCAGTAGGTGGTATTTCCCCACCTTAGATTGTTAGTTACTGTAAACAGTTCTGGAGACCTCATTTACAAAAAGAAGAACAAAGGGGCAGACTCCAAGGACCACTTGATCTACTGTGTGCCGTCACTCTTAAGGCCCGTACACACGATCGGATTTTACAACAATAATTGTCTGATGGACGTGTTGTGTTGGATAATCCGACCGTGTGTATGCAATTGTTGGCGGAATTAATGATAACAAATGTTGGCTGTTCATGCTCACCAACTGTTTGACAATAAATGTGTTACGTTGGATTATCCAATCGTGTGGACTAAAATCCAAAGTACAAACACGCATGCTCGAAACCAAAGCTAAACATCAGACAACAATAGCAGAAGTTGCCCAAAGGGTGGTGGTAAAGAGCTGAAAAAACACATGGTTTTGGTGAATGTTGGCTGAAAATGTTCTGCCGTCTGTTTGCAGAACAAAAATCCATGGATTTGTTCAATGGAAGTCTGATCATGTGTACAAGGCTTAAGATGTTTGTATGACTATGCCACACACTTAGTCAAGCATTCAGTGAATATGTAGTAATGAAAAGTAAAACATCCTTATAGTTATACCTGTTTCTGGTCTGTGACTTAAAGTGTAAGGCCTCGTACACACGATAGGATAGCCAGAGGACAGCGGTCTGATGGACCGTTTTCATCGGTCAAAACCGATCGTGTGTGGGCCCCATAGGTTATTTAACCTTAGGTTAAAAAAAGACAACTTGCTTTAAAATTATATGTGAAAATGAACTACAGCGCTAATTAAATTAATAATCCCAGGAACACCTAATAAAAAAACAAATAACACAGCTGCTATCCGAGTGATACCAAATCAGAAGAAACAGTGAAAAATTATTCAATATGGAAGCGCTATGTTAACTTATAAGTGTAAAATCGTACAAACAAATCAGAGAGAAACAATCTCCATATACTGTGAGTGAAAATGATACTAAACACACACATGTATTAAGTCCTTAAACAGGTGCACAGTGAAAGGCAAAAAACAAAACGTTCCAACCAGGAAAAATCATACGATGCCTTCCTCCACTATGAATGTAGATCCCAGCACTTCAGCGCTGTAATACGACGGACAGGCACTCATAGACAGATGAATATGAAAGGAAAAAGAAAAACCTCATTGTGCAGACATCAAAAACAGACGGATAAAACGATCTGATACATCAGCAAATGCTCTCACAAATTCCAGCTTTGTGAAAGCATGAAACGCCGCTCAGTGTGCAGTCTCCTCAATTCGATCCAATGGGCTCGGATACGATCGTAGGCTCCTCCCTACGCATTACATCACGGGCACGCGACTTATTCATGGGTTGCTCCCAACCCATGAATAAGTCGCGTGCCAGTGACGTAACGCTTAGGGAGGAGCCTACGATTGTATCCAAGCCCATCGGATCGAATTGAGGAGACTGCACACTGAGCGACGTTTCATGCTTTCAAAAAGCGGGGATTCGTTAGTGCATTTGCTGATGTATCAGATCGTTTTATCCGTCTGTTTTTGATGTCTGCGCAATGAGTTTTTTTTTTCTTTCATATTCATCTGCCTATGAGTGCCTGTCCATCGTATTACAGCGCTGAAGTGCTGGGATCTACATTCATAGTGGAAGAAGGCATCGTATGATTTTTCCTGGTGGGAAAATTTAGTTTTTTGCCTTTCACTGTGCACCTGTTTAAGGACTTATTACATGTGTGTGTTTAGTATAATTTTCACTCACAGTATATGGAGATTGTTTCTCCCTGATTTGTTTGTACGATTTTACACTTATAAGTTAACATAGCGCTTCCATATTGTATATTTTTTTTGCTTTAAAATTAACCTATGAATTCCTAACCGATAGGTCAAAACCGATCATTAGTAGGCACGGCCACCGGTTAAAAATCCACGCATGCTCAGAATCAAGTCGACGCATACTTAGAAGCATTGAACTTCATTTTTTTCAGCACGTCGTTGTGTTTTACGTCACCGCGTTCTGATACGATCGTTTTTTTTTAACTGATGGTGTGTAGACACATCAGACCATCAGTCAGCTTCATCGGTTAACCTATGACAACGGTCCTTCAGACCGTTCTCATTGGGTGGACTGATCGTGTGTACAAGGCTTTAAAGTTTAAACATAAGCACAACAGACAGGCAATTCATATTTTTAGACATGGAAGCAAGCGATGGAAGCCTACAAACTTTTTGTGACAGTTTCCATTTAAGTAGTTAAGTGCTTGGTGAATCATGATAAATCATAGAGTTTCTGTTTTCTGCTATAGCGCAAATATTAGCTAAATTAAAACAAATGTTTGTTTGCACAAGGCTTTTAAAATAAACTTAATAGCAAATATTTGTTTATCGAAAAGTTTATTTTTTTTTTCAAGTGAAGCATTTCAACTTGTGATGGTGCATTTTATTATTATAATTATCTGCCTGCATATAAGCATTTATCATCGGTCTGTGATAAAAATCCTCATTAGGTCACTTGAAGAATTATTTATGCTGTTATTAGCTGTGTGAGCTGTTTCTGCAGCCTAATTCCTCAGAATATTCAGTATCCAAGTGTTAATTTGTTACAAGTGTTAGCAGTGCAGAGTCTGAGCAGAATTGCAATCACAATTACGCTGAGGTACCTAGAAACAATTAGGTGTAGAGGACAGACCTGGGCTTATGAAATGTAACCAATGTATTAGGCTGCGTACACACGAGCAGACAGATTTGTTCAAATCAGTTGGGCCTACCGATTTGAACAAATCTGTCTGCTGGGGACATATTGGTTTGATCGTGTACACACGATCAAACCAAAATCCCCGCCGCCAGACGGCGCGGTGACATGGCGGTGACGTTGACGCCGCCACGTCACCGCACCAGGAAGTAAAACACTTCCGCGCATGCGTCAAAACCATTCGGCGCGTGTGCGAGAAGACATGTCTGCTGGTTAGCGTACTAACCAGCAGACATGTCGGGCGGACAGGTTCCCAGCCGACAGATTTCAAAGCATGCTTTGAAATCTGTCGGGTGGCCAAATCCGTCGGCTCGCCCGTACACACGGTCGAATCTGTCTGCTGGGACGGTCGGGCCGACCGTTTCCAGCAGATAGAATTGATCGCGTGTACACGGCCTTATATATAGGAAGCAAACTGGGTTCTCTCTGGAATCTGATTGTTTTTAAAACTTTGATAAACTAAGTACGTAATAATAAAAGCAGGCAATTTGTATGTCAATTTTTGTTAAAAGTATGTTTAAAGCTGAAATTGGTTCCAAAGCCAGAAGGTCTTTTTTACCATTATGGTAAAAAACCTTCTGTATGTATCTCCCACCCAGCCCCTTCCCCCTTGTACTTACCTGAGTCTGATCTCAGTTCAGCCAGTACTGTGCCCCAGAGCAGCAGCTGTCACTGCACAGAAAGGCAGCAACGGGATCATAGGACACACAGAGAATGGCTCAGGAGCAAGCCTGCACTTATCAGGGGGGAGAAAATCCAGTGGGGGACCCAAAATGAGGAGGAGGATGGGGGCTGCTCTGTGAAAACATATTACACAGAGCAGGTAAGCATACACATATTTGTTATTTTCAGGAATTATAAAAAAAAAAAAGTTTACAATAACTTGAAGTTAATATCAATGATTGTGACTGTACATCCCAGTATATGCAATACGCTCTGTGAATTGAGGAGGGGCAGATAAATGACAGGATCTCCCCTGCTCATTCAATGGATGTTTCTCATTTTGGTTGAAGAATAGTTAGAATTTTGTAGGAGTTTTGTGACTGGCCAAGGGGACAGGGAGGGGACGGCGACCAGTACAAGTCCTTAACAGTCACAACTGCTGGTATTTACCCCTGCAGAACTGAAAATTCACAGCCATGTGGGGTCTCTGGAATCACTGAGAGATGGATTATTATTATAACCAGAAGCCAGCAGAACTTGGTATTCACAACATTAGATTTACATTATGATGTACAGGTGCAGTATGGCCAAAAAAAGTTGTTTTTATCAATAAACATCAGTTTTGCAGAGCAAAGTGACAGTGGGGTTGATTTAGTAAAGGTAAATAGACTGTGCACTTCAAGTGCACCTGCAAGTGCACCAACAATTTAGGGGAATATGCAAGGGAAATAAAAAAACATGAATTTTTGCTTGCACATGATTGGATGATAGAAATCAGCAGAGCTTCCCCTCATTTCAGATCTTCCCCTCAGATCTAAAGCAACTCCACCTACAGTGCACTGCAAGTGAACTTACAAGTGCACTTGCAATGCACTTCTAGTGCACAGTATATTTGCCTTTAATAAATCAACCTCAATGTCTCTGAAAAGGACACCCCCTTACTTTTATATAGTTGCCTTACCTGCACTTCTTAAAAAATACTTAATGCACCAGGCAACACTACTTGTTACCTCTGGGTATGGAACATTGTGTGATCTGTCCCTCTGTGACAATGCCTAGCAGCCACTGTAGCAAGAAAGGGGTAGTGATGTCATTGCTTCCCCACGTCAACATGACTGATCTCAGCACCAGTTACAGAGTAGTAGGAATCTGCAAGTGAGACCAGGTAACATAAGTACATGTGGGTCAAGGCTGCTCTTTCTAGAGACACTGTCACCTTTTCTTTGGATGGTCAACTCATTACCATCAACTTTTATCTATAATCGAGATTGTGATTTCCTCCTTTCGATCCTTGCCATCACCCTTTTTCCAACAAGCACAATCATTTCTCCTCACAGAACAGGAATGTGTGTGTTCTGCCTCTCGTGCCCACGATCGCTCGTGGCTGGCATTCTGCCTCTCGTGCCCACGATCGCTCATGGCTGGCGGTCATCGCAACTGCCAGTCACGAGCATCGGCACCCCTGCTGTGCAGCGGGCGTGCGTAGGCGCCCGCTGTCCCACTTAAAGCCCACTTTTTCCGCAGTATAATGGCGGTGGCTGGTCGGAAAGCGGTTAAATTAGAATCACAAAGTTTTATATTTTATCAAATAGACTTTAAAAGGAAACATAAAACTGGAATCAGAATGGTTATATTGAACATCATAGACCTCAATATTGTACTGTAGACATATAAAAAATGAGTGCGCCCTACCTCCTTATCCTGTATTCATTTTTAAAATGCTAGATCTACTGGAACATACACAGGTCACTAGAGAAGAAAGAATCACTTTTGTAACTACTTATTTCATGCAGTGCTATCAGATAATGGAAATCTTAAAGAGAACTCCCCCTATTCTACATAAGGATAAGTGTCATGGATATGCAATAAAGTCTGTCAGCTTACCTGTCTCCATGTGTTCATTACAGGCCTGACTCTCTTCCTGGCTGTCTGTTATCACCTTCCTCCCTGTATGGCTCCACCCCAGGCCATCACAGGAAGCCTATAGTAACTATTGCACTGCAGGTCTGCGGTGCTCTTCAACCTTGTTGTTAGCTTAAGTTCCTGTCTGCAGTGTGCTATGTTTACCTTCCTGTGTACTGTTTTTGGCTCGTCCCTGACTTCTCCTGTTTGCCTGTGACCCTGACCTTTTGGCTGTCCCTCGGTTACCCTTGTCTGCCTGTTGCCCTGACCCTGGCTTACCCATCATTATCGCTTGTCCTGGTTGCTGCTTTCTCTCTCTCCCTGCAGCGCCTGACCTAGGGGATCCCAGGGGTCGTGACCTGGATCCAGCTGCAGCGAAGACCATCCCCACCACTAGAGGCTCTGGTGAACACAAAGCTGGGTCTTAGACTCCGCGCCCTGGGGAATCTTGGGCTCATGCTTCCTCTCTGATTGCAGCAGTCGGCTATAGGGTTCACTACCCTGTGGTGCATCCCTGACCCCAACGGGGTGCACTTGTCACCTGGCCAAAGGTGACCTGACCATAAGCTTGTATGTGAAATACTAAATGAAGGCTGCTGCTTTTCAAGCCAGAGGGTGCCAATTTTAAGTACTATATTTTCACAAAACAACTACAAATCTAATGAGGAGAGAAGTAAAACATAGCTATCAACTACAGGTTCTTATAGATGATATTATGTTACTTGCAGGTATTGCAGAATACATGAAAAAAAGTTTTAAAGATAATAGGAGAAGGAGAGAAAAAAAATATACAAACTGCAACATGCTATACGTAATATATGTCATCACTTGCAAAGCCTTTTTCCTTCAATACGCTGGCTGTACTATTAGAAAACTTAGCATAAGAATAGGAGAACACTACTGTGGTGGATCTTATCCCAATGGTAATAAATCATCGAATGTATCTAAAGATTTTCAAGAGGTACATTGGGCTAATATGACCTAATTTATGTCTACCGATTTGAAAGGGACATTTCCTGCAGCTAGAGAAAGGGATCTACACTGGAGACTCCTGTAGAAGGAGGTATGTTGAATCTTCAAATAAGTCAAATCTCCCATTAGTCTAAGCTCAGAATTTTCTACCTGTAATGCTTTTTTTCAGTAATATACATTTTTGTTAATATTATTTTGTTATAGGTTTTTGTAAAATGGTGTGCGTTGTGTGTTTTTTTTTAATGCTTATGTTTCTCCAGTCTTTGCTTTCAAAGATTTTTATTAAATTTCTCATAAGTAATAGAACAAAGAGAATAGACCAACGGGAAGAGAACGTCAGTCAGATACAGATTACAAGCAATATCAATCAGTCAAGTATGCCTGCAGGTCCAAAGACCAAAGCCAATAGACAAAAAAAAGGAAGGACTTCAGAGACACACAAACAAAAACTTGGAAAACCTGGAGAAAAACAGAAACAAGAGGCAGGGAGGGACACCCTAGCACCCCTACTGGGTACAAGCTGTACCAGAGCAACCATCCCATGGCCTCCTTTTAAAAAAAAAAAAAAACTCCAAACATAAAAGATATTCCAGCAGAGTATCAATATGAATGATCTGTAAGAAACGAAAGTGAAGGCCGCTTAACCTGGCTTCTGAAATGAACAAAATAAAACTAACAGTTACAGGCCAATAATTATTTATGAACAAGAACTTCCTGTCGTGGAACTGTGTCCACAAAGAAAAATCAAAAACACAAAAAAAGAGGGAAAGGAAAAAGAACACACGGAGAGCAAAGCAAAATGAGAGAGAAAAAGTGAGGTGAGGAGAGAAAGAGAGCCAGACTGCCGGACCATGACTAGTTAAAGCATAGATAACTAGATATAAAGCATATACTTTAAGCTGGTACGCCTGGCTGGAAAGCTATACCCATATATTGGGCCCAAGGTTCCCAAATAGACTCAAATCTATCTAAAGAGTCATTCAAGATGCTAGACAACTTTTCTTGAAACATTATGCAGGAAATTTTGCGTTTGACGGCAAGAAGCGAGACTCTTGGTCGTTTCCAGGCCTTGGCAAGCGTAGATTTGGCTCCTAACAAAAAAGAGTGAATTAAGATTCGTGAGAATTTATGAGATTTGGGAATGTAGGCGTTTAGAAGGGCTACTTCAGGGGATCTTGGGACCTGTAGACCTGTTACTGTATAGATCAAATTAAAACATTTTTTTTCCAAAAGGACCGAATTCTGGGGCATTCCCACCAAATGTGGGCCATAGAACCAACTATTTCACACCCCCTAAAACAAAGTGGATTTGCGGATGGATACATAATTGACAATTTGGCAGGGGTGAGGTACCATCTCGTGAGCACTTTCAGATTTGCTTCTATTAGGGAGACATTTTGTATACCTTTATATGCTCTAGAGACGGCAGAGGACCAAGACTCCAGGTTCCACTGTATTTGAAGGTCAGTTTCCCAGGCTGACATGAAGGTAGCCTTGCAGTCTTGTTGGGCCAAAGAATGATATATAACAGAGATTCCACCACTCTGTTCTTCTGCCCCTCCACACCACAGCTCATAGGCCGTGAAGCCCGGGGGAAGTGGCTTCTCTTTCCAGATTTTGTGAAGAAAATGCTGTATCTGACCATATCTAAAAAATTCTGATGCCGGGAGCTTAAGTTGTCTTTCGCAATGTTTCAAGGACACAGGACCTGAGGCCAAACAGAAGTGTCCAATCCGGTACAACCCCTTGTCCAGCCACCACTTAAAATAATTAATATCTCTACCCGGGATAAAGTCCGAATTGTTGAATATGTGGGCAAGGGGTCTACAATCCGAGGTCAGGGAAGGAATAGATTTTAACCTGTCCCAAAGGGAAAGGGATTGCGATAAAATAGGAGAGAGAATTGGGGGTCGATCTCTAGCTGGGATCCATAATAAAAAAATCTAGAGTATATGACGGGACAGCTTGTCTTTCTATCTGAATCCAATCTGGTTTCTCAAATTTAGAATAGACCGCTGAAAGCGAGAGCCAGGCGTGCAGCTTGGAAATACCAGAGCAGTCTTGGCAAACCCAGTCCCCCGATCTTTTTAGATCTAAAAAGCGTATTACGAGGTAACCTATGTCCTGATTTACCCCAAACAAACTGGACAATTTTCCTCTGTAAAGATTGGAGGTGATCCTTCCTGATATTAATTGGAATTTCCCTAAACAAATACAACAGGCGGGGGAGAAGGGTCATTTTAACAGAATGGATTCTACCTAGCCAGGATAAATCACCTTTTGCCCAATTTTTCAGATCCGACTCGAGTTTCTTTTAAGTGGAGGGGAAGTTTACCGAATACAATTGTTCTATTTTAGAGGGTAGGTTTATCCCTAGGTACTCTAAGTAGGTGTCCTTCCATTTAAAAGTTACCCTTCAAAGCTGTCACTGTATTTGGGAGTAGAGATACATTAAGAGCATGGGATTTTGCATAATTTACCTGGAGGCCAGAAACTTGAGAGACATCTTTAAGGCCGCGTACACACGAGGAGATTTATCTGATGAAAACGGTCCGACAGACCGATTTCATCGGATATGTCTCCTGGAGATTTTTGTCTGATGTGTGTACACACGATCAAACCAAAATCCCCGCGGACGGACAGCGCGGTGACGTGGCGGTGACGTTGATGCCACCACGTCACCGAACCAGGAAGTAAAATACTTCCACGCATGCGTCGAATCCATTCGGCGCATACGGGGGATTTATGCCCGCTGGTTAGGCGTACTAACCAGCGGACATGTCGGACAGACGGGTTTCCAGCAGACAAGTTTTAAAGCATGTTTTAAAACTTTTGTCTGCTGGAAACCTGTCTGCTAGCCCATACACACGATCGAATCTGTCCGCTGGAACTGGTCTGTGGACCACTTTCAGCAGATATGTTTGATCGTGTGTACGCGGCCTGAGTGTTTTACAGAGGATGGGAAGATAAGTAATGGGAGATGTTATAAAAAGCAGCATATCATCTGCAAAAAGGCCGCACTTATGGGTCTGGGATCCACAAGAGACACCAAGAATGTTGGGATTTGAGTGTACGGCAATCGCCAGCGTCTCAATGGCAATGGCAAATACTAAGGGGGAAAGGGGGCAATCCTGTCTAGTCCCACTAGAAATATTGAATGAAGAGGAGTAATGACCTTGGAGGCGAATCATTGCTCTCGGAGTGGAGTAGAGGGAGTGAAGAACACCTAGAAATTTATGGTTAAACCCCCATTGTTCCAAAAGAGAGAATAAGTAGGGCCATTCTATTGAATCGAATGCCTTGTTTAAGTCAAAAGACAAGAGCGTTCCTTTTTGTTTGGGGACTCCGTCCCAATTCGACTGCAAAAGGGAGACAACATCAAAGGCCCTCCTTATTTGATCCGGTCCCTGACATCCCGGGATGAATCCCACCTGATCCTTGTGAATGTATCTACAGATAAAGGATGCTAAGCAGTTGGCTAATATTTTTGTTAGGATCTTCAGATCGTTATTAATAAGGGATATAGGCCTGTAGTTCTCCACCTCCTCTGGGTTCTTATTGGGTTTGGGGATAACTGTAATATAAGTGGTGTTGAGATGAGGATCTAGAGGGGTCCCTTTGGTTTTTGCGTTAAAAAATGTAGCCATATGGGGAGCTAAAATTTCTGAAAAAGCTTTATAATAAGGAGCTGAGAGACCATCCGATCCAGGAGCTGAACCCAACTTTAGGTTCTTAATGACCTCCTTTATCTCCTCAACCAAAAAGTCTGATTCCATAATATCTTTATGATTAGATGCTAGAACTGGAATAGGAAGGTCCTTGAGGACTTCGGAAACCCCCAGGCCTCCATCCTGGTGTGACGAGCTATAGAGTTTGGAGTAGAACCCTTGGAAGGCCTTCAGGATCCTATTGGGATCAGCTGAGAGGGTCTGGCCCTCAACCCTAATTTTAGGAGAAGCATGAGATCGGAATCTTGGGGTTAACTTGGAAGCTAACATGGAACCAATTTTGTCCTTTTGGCAATAGAATTTAACTCCGCTCCAACGGATGTTCTTTTCGGCTTTAGCAGTCAGAGCTAGATTGAGTTCTAATCTAGTGGAATCTATCTGATCTATTAATTCTTTATAAGGAGACTTCTTGTGCTGAGATTTCAGTATAGTAAATTTACCTTCTAGTTTTTGGATATCTAACCGCCTCTCCTTTTTAAGACACGTTGCGATGCTGATTATTTTACCCCTAATTGCTACTTTATGGGCAGCCCACAGGACTTCTGGGGAAACATCCTCAACATTATTAAAAAGGAAATATTCCTTTATGGCATTCTCTATGTCTTTGGAAACAGAGGGGTCACTAAGAAGGGACTCATTGAAACGCCAATGAATTCCTGAAGGCTTGGTGAGGGAGTTATTCAGAGATAGGCAAACAATAGAGTGGTCTGACCAGGTAGTGTCAGCAATGGTAGCTTTGGACACAGAGGAAATAAGGTCTGGGGGAACCAGCATATGGTCAATCCTGGAATAAGATTGGTGGGGGGCGGAATAGTGGGCGTAATCCCGTTTTGTCGGATTCAACTCCCTCCAAATATCAACTAAGCCATGCGCATGAAGGGTGCGGGCTATATTCAAGCTGGCCCTGGTAGGATGAGTCAATTGAAACTTAGGCGGCCTAGATTTATCGAAGCTCTGATCGAAGGCAACACTGGAGTCTCCACCAAAGACTACCATGCCCTCAATCAGAGGGAGCAGTGTCTTAAGAAGAACCTGAAAGAAATTGGCTTGGCCCTTCTTAGGGGCATAATACGAAACAAATGAATATAAGATGCCCTCGATCAAGCCTTTGAACAGAATATACCTGCCCCCGGGGTCCCTATGTGTGGCTGTATGATGGAATCCGCAATTTTTGGAGAAAATAAACGCAACCCCTTTAGTCTTATTTTTGGCATTCGCTGTAAAGAAGGTAGGATAATGAGAGTGGAGGCATTTGGGGCTGTACCGGACCGGAAAGTGAGTCTCCTGGAGCATGACAACATCAAATTTCGAAAAACGATAATGATCAAACGCTATTATCCTCTTTCTGGGGGGGGTTCAACCCATGCGTGTTGTGGGTGGCAATCCTAAGCTCCCTACCTGAACGGTTTGGTTCAGACATTGAAGTAGAGGGGTGGAAGGCTGCTGTAACATACATCACTTACCCGTTGGAGTCTTCTCGCCATAGAGTCTAGAAGCAAAGGCCGGGAGATTGTAGACCAGGATTGGCTTCGTCGGTCAAGGATGGTCCGCAGACTGGCTCGAGAAAAAGAGGACGGTGAGAAAGAGGGAAAAGAAAAAGAAATAAGAAAGAAACAAAACACAGAGGTAAGTACATTCTTCCGAGAAGAACCACGGTTTCTGGTGAGGAGAAGTCCAGCCAGGAACCAAAAAAAGAGAGGCCAGTGACCCCTAAAAGGGGACTGACTACCCATCCCTCAAAAGCGGTAAGTCGCCTGAGTGGGAGGGGTGGAGGTGCATGGGTGTCACCCCAGCCCCATACTCTTAAGCAAAATGAAAAAAAAAAAAATATTGGCTCAGCAGACAGCTTGGGCTCCGGCCTATGCATGCCTGCATCTAGGCCACTGGGAGGAGGAGGACGTTTTTGGGTTGCCGTTATATCGCAGCCACGTACATACGTGGCTGCGATATATCGATGACGTACTGGTCGTTTGGAAGGGCAGTATTGAAGTGCTACATGCATTCATTATTCAGTTAAATTCGAACGATCGGAATATCCGGCTAACCTATACTTTTGACAGGACCCAAATTTCCTTTTTGGACCTTAAGATTGGCCTCAAGGAGGGTAAGATCACGACCTGTACTCACAGGAAGGACACTGCCGCTAACACCTTATTACAGGCAGACAGCCATCACCCACAGTGGCAGAAGAATGGTATCCCCATGGGTGAATTTATAAGGATAAAACGTAACTGTTCTGATCCTCTTACATATCACTCAGAAGCGAAAGATCTGTACGCTAGATTTCGCGAAAGGGGCTATTCCCATACTCAAATTAGAATGGCAAAATGTAAAGTAGCTAAACGGGACAGAAAAAGTTTGCTTACCCCAGCCACACACAATAAAGGGAAGGAAAAGGTAGAGTATGGCCCAGTGCGACTCGTAACCACATTTGGCCCCCAGTGGGATAAGGTGAGGAAAATCTTAGAGAGACACTGGGGCATACTCACTAGTAATAAGAACTTAGCAGACATTGTGGGTGCAGGCCCAAAGATGGTAGCCCGTAGGGCAAAGAATTTGGGGGACATGCTGACACAGTCCGAATATGTTAGACAGACGAATCAGTCATGGCTATCTGACTTTCCTCGAAGCCAGGGCATGTTTTCATGCTCAAAATGTCAGATCTGCCCCTTTATTGACAGAACATGCACCTTTAAAGATGCACTGGGCATTAATGAATATGAGATCAGGGACCTTATCAACTGTTCCTCAGAACGGGTCATTTATATGATCACATGCCCATGTCCTAAGCTGTATATCGGAAAGACCAAAAGACAGCTTAAAGTCAGAATCGGTGAGCATCTTAGAGAGATAAGGAAAGAAAAGGAAAGAGACAAAGAAAAGACACAGGAAAGTCCACTAGCGTTACATTTTGCACAATACCATCAGGGTAAACCTGATGGCATGAAAGTCAAAGGCATCTACAAGCTTAATTTGTCTCATAGAAGAGGAGACTTTGATAGAATACTGCTCCAGAAAGAAAAATGGTGGATTTTCACCCTAAAATCGTTGGTACCCCTGGGTATCAACACAGAACTGAGTATGCAACCCTTTCTGGAGCCGTAGTCCTATAAATCTCCTCTTTACCTTCCTTCTAGACATACACTTATAAAAAGCACTTGTTCTCACCCCTATTTAGGATTTATGTCAGTCTGTCTGTGTATCTGTGTGTTTGGCGTCTAGTGTTTGTAAAAATTATTATTCTTTTTTATCAGAACTATCAGTCAACTCTGCATCTACCTTACTTATATAACCATATATACTATGTATTATATACAATGACTTTTTGTGCGCTTGTGAATTATCTTAATCATTGAGGTTTGGGAGAGAACTGATTCTCCGTTTCACAATGAGGTCTGACAGATAGATGTATCTCTACAGACCAAGGTGGAGACGTATACAGCACCTGCTTGCCAGAAGTTATAAAGGATTAATATTGTATTTCTGGCCTTTCTATAGCTGCGCTTTCTTTTAAGCAAAATAGAGTGTATAAGTGTTAATATGCAATATATCCGTTTAATATGGGGAATACATGTGACGGGGTTTGGAGATGGACATTACATAGGAAACAACATTCAGTCTATCTACAAGGACTCCCATTGTTAATCTTTACCATAACGAGGGACGGCCGTGCGCTGATAGCACATAAAGGAGCGACGCACGTTCCCCCCTCCACGTCCAGACGAAGCTTACGCACTTACGTTGCGAAACGCGTTGACGTAATACGGCATCGGACGCCACGCCACGCCCACAGTCCCCAGCGGGATCGGGATCTAATGGAGGAGACTTACACGCTGGAGAAAAAGGATCTTGTCTAAAGCCGGGACCAGTACCCACTTCCATAAAGGAAAGGGCACCTTATTTGGCATTTGTAAGGCATAAACGTGTTCTATATCGGTACACCCGTCCAGGCTACCCACCGCACATGCTGTCAAACTCTGGCAGACCGGATGATATTTGTTACGGCCAGCAGCATTTTTACCATTTATGAGCTGGGAGACAAACACCGCCGTCTGTCATCAGATCCTCTCCACAAGAGTCCGGTAAGACTGTTCCTCTCGTCTATACTGACAACTGTTAAGACTGCCTACACCCGGACAAATAGGGGACATTTAACAATTATCCAGTCCATCTCCACGACAGTGTCAATCAGGTCACATACTAATGGGATCATCAGTGAACTATGTCAACATCATAGCTAATGAAACCTACACTGAAATCGTAGGGAAAATATCTCAACACGTGTAGTGTCCTCAATAGTGGCTGTAATTCATTTAAAGTTACTCATACTGTGTTCTCAATCAATTGGATGCAGTTATACTTATATCACCATACATGGTATTAAGTTACAACCACATCTTTCTCCTGCAGGGGCACTCCGGCTGGAAATTCCTATACATGATATAAATTTATTTTTATTTATTTTTTGAATATTATTTCAAGCGGTAATCACCGCACGGAATCTCCAGCAGCAGTGACAGAATTGGCGTCCGGATCGCCCGATTTAAATGTTTTTTTATGTTTGTTATATGTTTGTGTCCTATGTGTGTTGCATGGTTGCTTATTGCATGAACTAGGTTCATGTGTGCAGCACCGGCCGGCTGCTGTTAGTAGTTATACTGGTTAACCTATATAATATACATTAAGTATTTAATTAGTGTCTCAATCTCTTATCCTGAAATTTTGTATATTTATACGATCAATAAATTATTTTACCTATATCATTGCCCTTCTCTGCCGTGGTAGCCCTTTGGTTGCCCACTGGGGATACTCTGTCTTAGTTTCCCCATAGTGCAACCCCATTTTTTTCTTTATATACAACCTGTGAAGAAAAACTAATTAAGTTACAGCAAAAAACAGTAATACGGTAGGACTCTGATATGAAGAAGGACAAAGGAGGCCCCAGGCAAAAAAAATAAAGATTTTTACAGGATGTCCATACCATAGATTGGTAATTACTTGTTGGATTTATTTATATCTAAATATTTTCATGGAATTTTTTTGTTATTTTATGATTTTTCTATTGTTTGACATGAATACCCTAGACCACAATAAAATGTGGTTCTATACTAAATGATAACCAGAAATGTTCTCTAAAAATAGATATTCTTTAAAAAATCACATTGAGGTAAACCATTAAAATTAATTATAGGTTTGCCCAAATAGTGTTTGATCACTCCTGAGCAAGGTTAGGTTTGCTTGGAAGACCATCTGTGCCTTTATTAATGTACCAGTGGAAAAATGAGGTGATGATCGGGGCTTAAAACTATTTACCTTTGTGCAAAGAATATGTGGGATTCAGAAAAGAAAAGGATATACTATCTTTTTTTTACAGGTATATCTTCCCTGTAAATGTTTATTATAGTATCAGGGCCATTTTAATACATCATTACATTTTTTTTAATGCAAGCAGTTGTAGCACTGACCCCCAAAGGAGCTGCTGGTTTGATTTGGGCCTGCACTCTAACAATAAACCCCACTAACTTGGCTCCATCCCCTTGGCACAGCTGTGATACAATGCAATACAATGTAAGACAGTACAAAATACCTGTATTGTCACCCCAGGATCCACTGACTGCACCTGGTGGAAGAAAACAGTACGTCACAACAACTGGACACTTAACCAGAGATATATTTTACTGTAGAATATGCAAATAATTGATTACAGTAATTGTGCTGTCATCCCAACATAAGACGACAGCACAATGTATTTCAATATAAATAATTTGAAAAAACAGTATATATATATATATATATGTGTCTATACCTGGGAGCTCCCTCTACTTTATAAGCTATGTGTGAGATCTCACTTAAAGTACTTAGTCCTGGATCTTCTTTTCTTCGCTAGCTAAAGTGGCTCCTTGTGATTTGTAATCCACAGTTTTGGTGAGTTAAATTGAAGTGAAAATGCTCCTGGTGTAGCTGTAACAACTATTTTAACATTGCTTGAGGCATCCAGGTAGATAGGCCTCAAGCCTTCTCAGTGTCAGTTGCTCTGCTCCTTCGTGGAACTATAATTTCCAGTGAGGCCTGTATATGAGTCTAACTGCATGTGAGATTTAACAAACTGTGGGCTGTGACCCGCTAACCCACTGGATAGAGGCTCTGTGTGGTAACTTTTGTCCGGTGACTGCAACTTGCTTCTGGATAGAGGCTCTGTGTGGTAACTTTTGTCCGGTGACTGCAACTTGCTTCTCCGTCAGCTGGGCCAATCTTTCCGTTCAGCTCCACTGGATGGATCCCATCCTCCGATGCTCGGATGAGTGTCTCTGGGTCTCTGCAATCTGGCCACAGTCTCCCCACAGGTCCTCTCAGGCAGGCCACACGATTCCAAAAGACCTAAAATGGCTGCTCTGGCTCCTTTTATCTCCTACCCAGCATGCACTGCTCAAGAAGGTGTTCATGGGTAGGTCACCAAACCTCCTGGGTGAAAAAGGTCAGCCTCCTCCTCCCAAAACAACAGTCACTTCCTGTCCAGTCTTTTGTGCTTCTCCCAGGAAAAACAAAATATCTGCATTACCAGTATTTAGCCACTAGATGGCTCCAAATAGTCAAATATAGCAATGTCCATAGACGTTTTACTAAAGTATGCAAACACACATCAGATATGGGAGAATATCAGCACTACACAGTATAACTACCTGCATTTGTATAGGTATCAGCTTCTTGCAATCCATGTAAAGCAGAGCTCAGACTGGCTGGCTCAATAGAAGCGGCAAAAGGAGCTAATCAGTTTTCTGTAGTGTGCTAAAAAGGGTTTACTGATAGGGATATAGTGACAGAGAGAAGAACACCTCAGTGTGTTGCTTCTCTTTTCACTGTCCAGTCATGGGCTTCTGGAGGAACAAAACCTGTAAGTGTTATTTAACTGCAGTAGAACAGAAAAAAACAGGTCTTTTGCCCTGCCACTTAGGACCTTAGGATTGCGAGGGTAAAACAGCTTATTTTCATGTAGCTTACTGTTCACCTGAATTTTATATGCTATCTTGGAGCTGGTCATTAAGAACTTAAGTTAACACGCTGAAACAAGTGCAAAAAATTTGCAAACATAAATAATTTGTAAGCACTCAGTAGCCTTTGTTGTTTGCATAGGACACTTGTTACGTTAGTTGAATGAAACTAAACGCTGAATGAACTCATGTAGATGGATGCTTAGCGTCCCCAGAAAGCTGTACAGTTTTACTTTTATACAGTAATAGAAAGACTGTGATGCCGCGTACACACGATCACTTTTTGTGATGAAAAAAAAACAACGTTTTATGTGACGAAACAAAACAACGTTTTTCAAACGTAATTTTCCAAAACGACGTTGCATACACACCATCGTTTTTCCAAAATGCTCTAGCAAAGCGTGGTGACGTACACCACGTTCGACGGCACTCTGTTCTATTGAAGCTCCGTCTCATAACTTGCTTCTGAGCATGCGCGGGTTTAAAAACGTTGTTTTCAACGTCGTTTTGCCCACACACGATTAATTTTTTTATGACACAAAAAATGACATTTTGAAAAACGACACAAAAAATTCAAGCATGTTCGAATTTTTTTTTGGTCGTTTTTTTGAAGACATAAAACAACGTTTTGCCACACGCGATCATTTTAAATGACGTTTTTGAAAACGTTTTTTTTTTTTTTTATCACAAAAAGTGATCGTGTGTATGCGGCATCAGGCCGCGTACAGACGAGGAGACATGTTCGCTGAAACATGTCTCCTCGGATATTTGGTCCGGTGGCGTGTACACACCATCGGACCAAAATCCCCTCGGACGGATAACGCTGTGACGTTGACGCCGCCACGTCACCAATTCAGGAAGTAAAATACTTCCATGCATGCGTCGAATCCATTCGACGCATGTGGGAGATTTATGTCCGCTGGTTAGGCGTACTAACCAGCGGACATGTCCGACGGACTGGTTTGCAGCGGACAAATTTCAAAGCATGCTTTGAAATTTGTCCGCTGGAAAAACCTGTCCGCTAGGTCATACACATGATCGGATATGTCCGCTGAAACTGGTCGGCGGACCAGTTTCAGCGGACATGTTCGATCGTGTGTACGCGGTCTAAGTGTTCACCCACTCCCCATAAATCTCGAATCTCCCCACACAGAGCCCAGATGCAATGTCTATCTACTCTCAGGACCTGGCCAGTACTAGCTCTCTTGGCTGAATTCCAGATGAAGCAAATACTCACATTTAATTTTTATTTACCGTATATACTCAAGTATAAGTCAAGTTTTTTAGCAAATTTTTTTGTGATAACATGCCCCCCTCGGCTTATACTCGAGTCACCTTTTTGCACCTTATCTCCCAGTACGGGCCATCCGTAGGTCCCCAAACTTTGCACAAATATAGCCCCACTCTTCCTCTATAAATGTGCAACGTTTGTTGTTCGGGGGATCTACAGCCAGGGAGCACCGATTTTTCAAAGCCGGGCACCCCTTCTATATACTCCCATGTTAAATGTAAGTCTAGTCATGGGCACAGTGAGGCATGGGCACAGTGAGGCATGGGCACAATGAGGCATGCACATGAACACATTGGGGCATGCAGATGGACACCCTAGGCTTATATTCGAGTCCAAAAATTTCCCATTTTTGTGGTAAAATTGGGTGCCTCGGCTTATATTCGGGTTGGCTTATACTCAAATATATATGGTATATATAGTTTTATGTCAAACATCCACTTTAGTTCAGAATAATTAAAAAGGATCTAAAGGATAGTGTTGGCTTGTACTCATTAACGACTTAAGGACCGCCTCCTGCAGATATACATTGGCAGAATGGCACGGCTGGGCACAAGCACGTACCTGTACGTCCTCTATAAGTGCCCAGCTGTGGGTCGCGGGCGCGCGCCCGCGACCCAGTCCGGAAACTCCGTGACCGTGGCCGCGGGACCCGCGGACCCGATCGCCGCTGGAGTCCCGCAATCAGTCCCCGGAGCTGAAGAACGGGGAGAGCTGTGTAAAAAAAACACAGCTTCCTCGTTCTTCACTGTGGCACTATAATTGATCGTGTGTTCCCTGATATAGGGAAACACAATCAATGACTTTGCACGTCCAGCCCCGGCCCCTTACAGTTAGAAACACAGACGAGGTCACACTTAACCACTTCAGCACCCCCTAGTGGTTAACTCCCAAACTGCAATTGTCATTTTCACAGTAAACAGTGCATTTTTAATGGCCCCAAAAATGTGTCAAAATCCGATGTGTCTGCCATAATGTCGCAGTCACGAAAAAAATCAATGATCGCCGCCATTAGTAGTAAAAAAAATAAAATAATAAAAATGCAATAAAACTATCCCCTATTTTTGTAAATGCTATAAACTTTGTGCAAACCAATCCATAAATGCGATTTTTTTTAACAAAAATAGGTAGAAGAATACGTATCGGCCTAAACTGAGGAAAAAAATATATATTTTTGGGGGATATTTATTATAGCAAAAAGTTAAAAAATATTGATTTTTTTTTCAAAATTGTCGCTGTATTATTGTTTACAGCGCAAAAATTAAAAAACGCAGAGGCGATCAAATACCACCAAAAGAAAGCTCTATTTGTGGGAAAAAAAGGACGCCAATTTTGTTTGGAACGACCGCACAATTGTCAGTTAAAGCGACGCAGTGCCGAATCGCAAAAACTGGCCAGGTCCTTTACCTGCCTAAAGGTCCGGGTCTTAAGTGGTTAAGGGAACTTCTAGCAATATTAGGCAGTCAACTCAATAATCCATCAAAAAAATAGAAACTTTGACCATTTTCTTTTAAATTGAATCTTGAAAATGAACACAGATGCATTATATTTCACTTTACTGCACTTCACCTTGTTAAACAGCAAATCAAGCTCTTTGTGCATAGCAGAGAGGCGTACAAATGTACTAATTAACACCTATAAGACCCATCTTTTAAAAGCAACACTAGAAATATTGTCGGAGCTACTTGTTCTTATTTATTATTTATAAACTTTTCACCTATCTGATGTTTACCAACTGTACTATGTTCATGGGAATTCTTTCTTATTTTAACTTCACTACTTGGGCATGCAAAATGAATGCATGCTAAGGTTAAAAGTACTTCTTTAGTAGATCATCCCTATTATGTTTGTCCCATCTAGTTGCACATTTTAAAACATCTGGGGAAAAATAAGTGTTCTAGAATTACAGCAGATATGATTATAAGATTAGTTGAGCATGGGGTATTTCTAAAAATGTTGTTGTGGGGCTTAGAAATATTCAGTTTCACCCCTGGCTAGACTAAGCTTTTTTCTTATGCCAGGGAAAATAAAAGTCAGAAGCAAAAAGTTCAAACAACCATGTGTTCTCTATGTTCCAAAATGTTTAAAAGTGAATAACTTATACAGCCTTAGATGCAAAATCTCTGCATGGGCTCTAGGTTGGGCATCTTAACCGATTTTATATGCCACTATTTCCATATTTACCTTTTTGTTAAAAAAATTCTAATTTTCCTTCTAACTAGTTACTGCTGTTTTCCCTTGTTAAAGGACATTTGGTGAACCTGCATGAGGTATATTCAAAATGCAGATGAGAAATAGAGAAAAAAAGTCAACAAGGTATCAACTGCTGGCACCGAGAGAAATTAAAATGCAAAGCCTCACAGGAAATTTTAAATCTAGACATAAAGACAGAAAAAAGCATACCTCCAGCAGCCAGCACTAATGCCCCTTGAGAGTTTTTTTTTCATATATTGACCTTCAATTTGATTTGTTCCCTCTGTAGCGACTGATGTTATAGGATACTGAGAAAACTTCTCTCCCAGTTTGTTAACTCTATCAGTGTGAGAAATGATGGATGGATAAGACCTCTAGGTTTGCTGTCATCTTTGTCGTATAGAAGGACAACGCTGTATAAATGATGTTCCAAGGACTTCATTTCATATTGAGGGACAGGATGCAGGTTATTGTGATGAAATTGGTATGATTCTGTTAAAGCTAGGATACACAGCTAAAAGCTTGGCTATTTTAAACCTAATAAATTAGGAGAGGGCAGCAGGGAACTTGAAATTCACACTTGGATAA
Organism: Rana kukunoris; assembly: GCA_029574335.1. Lineage (NCBI taxonomy): Eukaryota > Metazoa > Chordata > Amphibia > Anura > Ranidae > Rana > Rana kukunoris. The sequence continues at coordinate 125,380,161 of CM056053.1, forward strand.
CTGCAACTGAGTTCACTCTTCTCATTTGATCATGGTATTAATATTGACTTTTCTGACAGCTTCACTGCTTTCACACAACTTTGCATTTTTTATGAAATAATAAAAAGAGCTTCCTTATGCAAGATAAGCTTTTTAATATCCCATAGTTCAGATGAGCAGGAACTAATATACTGTGCTGCTGAAACCAGAAAGAGAATCTCTAGGTATGAATATTTTTTTCAGAAGAGGGTTTTACAGTTTTTATTTTGTTTTATTCCTAATATATTGGCTTCAAGGTATCCCTGCCATGTTGAATAAATACATAGTTTTTTTGTAAGCTCCCTACTATGCTTTTTAATTGGGTATATTTATTGGCAGACACAATTCTTACTTTTTATTTTTGAAGTTTTACACTATCTTATTTTTCTTACATGAAGAACAGTATGCACATAAGTCATCTTTGTCATATTCAATGGCAAACAAAACAAAATGATTTACTTTCTACATCCTTGGAAAATATTCAGACTTTGGGTTGGCCTATGGAAGTATACATTCTGAACACATTACAAATGAAATTGTGTGACTAGATATATATTGCACCACATCTCAAGTAAACAGAACTCCAAAGACCAATAAGAGACTTTCAAGGTGCTATACACTTTTATGGAAAAGGAAAACAGACAACTCTTTAAAATCAACCCAATTATAGTAGAACACTGTTATTGCACAATAGAGTGCATTTTAATAATGTTGTACAATAAATGGATCGATGTTGAAGAGTTGCCTGTTTTCATTTTGCATAAAAGTGTGTAACACCTTCAACATCCAACATTTTTCTCTTCTTTGGAATTCAGAATATATGTTAAAGATACTTTGTTGGAGTATTTTTTAGCCTATGCCTACATGGCCATGCATTCCAAACATGTATGAACACTGAACATTTTGTACTTCTGTATACTTCTTCTTAATAAAGAAGTGATGCTGTACTGTGGTCAAACTTTCTGGCATCTTTGTAACTTATGAAGCACCTGTTCATGTATGCAGGGAAATTTATCCAACCCTGACTGGAGTAATTGAGATCTAGAATGGTGCTTGCATAGATAAAGTGTTGTAAGACAAGTCATGTTGAAAGAACTTGCACTTTCAAACACATTCTTATACCTCATCTTCCCACCCCTAGTAGGAGGTAGCCATGTACTGAGTGCAGGGTTGTGGGGTGCATCATGTACTGAGTGCAGGGTAGCGGGGTGTGCCATATACAGAGTGCAGGAGTGGTGTGCTATTTACAAAGTGCAGGGTTGTGGGGTGCACTATGTACTACCTGTAGGGTTGAGGGTGCGCTATATACTGCATGCAGGGTTAAGGGGTTAAGGGGTGCACTATTTACTGCGTGCAGGGTTGAGGGTGCACTGTGTACAGAGTGCAAGGTTGAGCAGTGCGCTATGTACGGAGAGGGGGGAAGAGAGGGGGAGAAAGCAGGAGGGAGGGGGAGAGGTGGAGGGAGAGAAGTGGAGAGGGAGAGGAATGGGAAAGAGGGGGGAGAGGGAAGTGAGAGAGACCTCAAGCCCTGTCTTGGGTACCTCCTGTGCTCACATGTCCCAGTTTGCAATTCCTGTCTGTGGGAAGGTGTGTGTGACACAGTACAGTACTTTGCATTCTAGCAGTGGGCCAGACCCATTCTCATAGCTGGTGAGGAAAGAGGGCCATGGAGCTGCTCCATCCAGAGGATCTGTTTGCTGTCAGATGCAGCTGTCCATGGCTGCCTACAACTCCTGTCCATCCATGTTCTCTGGCCCCAGTCAGCCTGTCCATCGGTCCTGGGAGGTCTTTGGAGCTCGTTTCCCTCCAGGGCAATCCGTCCTGGAGGGCGGCCTCACTATTTGTTTCTGGAGCTGGGTGCTGTCCCACTCCCCGCACAAAATATACTGACCATGACCTTTGACCCTTACTTGACCCAAACACTAACCCTGACACTGACCTAGATCAAACATTGGTCTAGCAATTTTTTTCTTATTTTTTTATACACACTGTTATTTACTTACATCCTTCTTCCTACAAGGAAAGAAAGGTACAATGTGTCTCTCTATCTCCATTCAGAGAGAAAGAAAACACAGGGGTGGGCTGCACAGTGACGGAACACTGTAATAGCCAATCAGAGGCTATCACAGCAATCAGGTGACGCAGAACTGGTAGTCCTGGCACCTGATTGTTAGTATTGGACCCAGGGCTCCTGGTGAGAACCCAGTCTCTATGCTAGGAGTGCACCACACAAAGACATATACCCATATATGCAGCCCCACAGATAAAGGCCCACTTCCGTGAGCTATGACTAAGCACTAGCCAATAGTGCAAAACGCGTAAGTGCAGTTATCCCTTAATTTGTTGTGTAGTGTTTCAACTAGGGTTGTCCCGATACCACTTTTTTAAGACCGAGTACAAGTACCGATACTTTTTTTCAAGTACTCGCCAATACCGAATACCGATCCTTTTTTTTAATCTCATGTGACAGCGGTACATGTGTCAGTATGTTTTTTTTTATCTTTAGCACGGGGGTGGACCGTGTCAGTGTGTTTTTTTTTTCTTTCTTTTTTTTTAAGCCCTGTTGTGGGGCTTTGGTGAGATATCAGGGGTCTTAACAGACCTCTGACATCTTACCTTTTAGACAGAGAAAGGGACTAGGGACACATGTTCCCCTGTCCCTTTCTCAGCAGCATCAGCTGCGCTGAAAATGAATGGAGTGAAGACAGCGTCTTCACTTCATTCATAAACTGAAACATTTGTAATCACAGATTACAATGTTTCAGTTATGTGAATGGACAGTCAGTGACTCTGTCCATTCGGAGCAGTAAGGAGCCGAATTTACCGACTCCTACCCTGTTCTCCATCCTGACAATTCCAGGGGGTGGAGGAGGAGCACGGAAGGGGAAAGAAACACGTCGCGGGAATGCACGGATACACGGCGGCATACACGGGATACACGACGGCATACACGGGATACATAACGGCATACACAGGATACACGGTGGGATACACGGCGGCATACACGGGATACACGTCGGCATACGCGGCGCAATACACGGCGGCATACATGGGATACACGGCGGGATGCACGGGATACACGCGCGCATACACAGGATACATGGCTGCATACACGGCATACACGGCGGCTTTCAGCTGCTTTAAAATCAGCGGTGATCGGTGCTTGGAAATTCCCCACGCACTGATCACCGCCGACAGTACAATTATCGGGTGAAGCATCGGGAGGATTTGCCCCAGTACAAGTACTGGGGCAAATGCTTGGTATCGGTCCCGATACCGATACTAGTATTGGTATCGGGACAACCCTAGTTTCAACTATTTTTACAAATAAAGGCAAACGAAAAGTTTTTTTTTTTCTGGAGTGCGGCTTTCCAAATACTCTTCCTATTTTTCCCCACTTCTGTGAGGCCGTATACACTGTATGTGTATTGTTGACAGGAAGGGATTAACAATATGTTGTAAAAACAATTATTTGTGAGCTACTAGATACAGATGACCTAAAATAATCTCCCGTTAAAGATGCTATCTAAAGGCAGAGGTTCCCCCAAAGTACCAAAGCCTGGATACGCTGATATACAAACAGTGACTTCAGAGATTGAAGCTTTGTGTACATTTCACCTTCGACCTTCGCCTTCACCCTATTGACTATTGCCACTGTCCATCATAGTGGTAGACAAAATAAGAGTAGATGAGGTTAATCTTGACTTCTCGACCCAATATCACTATTTTTATGTTAAAATTGCCAGCGTACTGTATACAATATGTAAACTTTTGGCCAGGTATGTTTAATTATCTGCTTGAGATTTAATACTTAAGCAGCTTTAACCACTTGAGTGAAAAAAGGGGGTAATCTTCAGCGCTGGTCAAAGTGAATATGATGAAATAAACTAGTGGGTGTGTATGGGTGAATGCAGCTCAATCTGAAGTGGAAACAACTCACTGTATGATGCGCTCATCATATCCTTTTCATTCAGCTTTAACCACTTGCTTACTGGGCACATATACCCCCCTCCTGCCCAGGTGAAATTTCAGCTTCCGGCACTGCATTGCTTTAACTGACAATTGCGCGGTCGTGCGACGTGGATCCCTAACAAAATTGTCATCCTTTTTTCCCCACAAGTAGAGCTTTCTTTTGGTGGTATTTGATCACTTCTGCGTTTTTTATTTTTTGCGCTATAAACAAAATATTTTTTTACTTGCTGCTATAATAAATAGCCCAATTAAAAAAAAAAAAAAAATCTCAGTCTAGGCGCAAAAGTTATAGCGCCAACAAAATAGGGGACATCATTTTTTTGTTATTATTTTTTTTTTTACTAGTAATGGCGGCGATCTGCGATTTTTTTTATTGGGACTGTGACATTATGGCGGACACATCGGACACTTATGACACATTTTTGGCACCATTCACATTTATACTGTGATCAGTGCTATAAATATGCACTAATTACTGTATAAATGTGACTGGCAGGGAAGGGGTTAACACTAGGGGGTGAGGAAGGGGTTAAATGTGTACCCTGCATAGTATTCTAACTGTAGGTGGAGGGGGGTGACTGGGGGAGGTGATCGATCTGTGTCTCCTCTCTCCCTGACAGTGACAGGATGCTGTCGCTGTGTGAGTGGACAATGAGAGATGATCTCATATGTTTACATTTGAAATCATCTCTCATTGGCCGCACAGATCGCATAGCAAACGGCCACTCTGATTGGCCGTTCGCCGCGATTTGTGATTGGCTGTGTCCAAGGGACATGGCCAGCTTAGAATTTCCCCCGCTGCACGCTCAGGAGCGTGCGCAGGGAACGCCCAAAGGGGCGGACGTCAAAAGACGTCCTGTTGGAATTTCAGGTCCGTGCTGAAATCGTCATTCGGCTATAGCGCGGGCCTTAGGAAGTTAAACTGCATGCAGGTTGACTTTAAACATGAAAACAACTTCTGTTCAAGCTAGTTTGCTCCATTTGATGCATGTGGTGTTAAAAGTCTATCTGTTTTTGTTAGGACTGTGACGAGACCCTTTCTCGCCCAGGTCCTGCTCTCCCGACACTCCTCTGCTTCTATCGGATCAGATTGCAGATCGCAATCCGATTGCGATTTCCGGGTCCCATTCCTGAGCGGCCAGAAATTCCAAATCTTCCTGTAGCCAGTGCTCTTTCAAAAGATTCAGTCTTTGCTCTCTGTGCTCCATTATGTCCTCCAAAGTCGGGGTCCTCGTACACCCTCCAATACAACAATCCCAGGCCATCATAGTCAAAGCCTTCCGTGGGGCTGTCATCTGCTGACCATGGGCACTCTTAAGGCTACATACCACCGGAGGGCTCTGTAGCTTTCGTCCAACCGCATCTCTGCCCAGATCAGCCTGCTTAACTCTGCTGTCCACTCCTGTTTTGGTTGTTCCCCCAATAACAGCATTCTTACTTCATACTGTGACCAGCACCTTATATGGATGGAGGGGAGAGCTTTTCCCTGGTGTCGCTGCTCGCTGGCTAGCGCTTCTTTACAGAGTTCACAGCGGATCGAATCAGACCATCCAAGCAGGACCTCCTCTGATACTGGTCCTTTGTACTGTATCTGCTTCTCTCGCAACCTCCTTCTGAATTCCTCTTCCATGGGTACCGGTATCTGTACCTCTCCTCTTCTTTCATTTGGTGCTGTTTCTTTAGGCGTTGTCACTGATCGCCGTATTTCTGCAATTCTCAGCTCCTGTTGTCGCTCTTGTTCTCGTTCTCTCTGTTGTCGCTCTTGTTCTCGTTCTCTCTGTTGTCGCTCCCGTTCTGTCTCATCCTGCCGCTGGAGGTCTCTAATGGTATTCTGTCTGGTAGTCTCTGATGGGTTAGCACCATATAATGCCAACCGCTGTTGAACTCGCTGCTGGAACAAGTCTTCAACTGACCGGGGTCCTGCATCACTATCCCTCTGATCCATCTCGGCTAGCGCAATGATTAGGGTGGCCTTCTTCTTCCCACCAGTCCCTCCATGGCTCTCAAGCAAGTCTTTTAGCATGGTTCTCCTGCAGGCTGCATAGCTGGTCATTCATGGTGGTGGTTTGGCGTTGTCCCAGTAACTGGAGAGCAAATCCCCCGCTGCCAACCAATGTGACGAGACCCTTTCTTGCCCAGGTCCTGCTCTCCCGACACTCCTCTGCTTCTATCGGATCAGATTGCAGATCGCAACATCTGATGGTCCAGTCATCCAAGATTCCGGGATCCAACCTACAGCTGATGTGCCAATTGGACCCATGAAGAACACACACCAAGCGAGTTGTATGTATGTTCAAACAGAACTCCTTTATTGAAAGTACACAGCACAATTGTATACAGAATTTGGAACATCCCGCCCCCAACAACCGCTTTTCTATTGGTCAATTGTAAAGTACATTTGTGGTTTTCACTCAGGACCTCTTCCATGCAAATGAGGACTTCAAAATGACTCAGCAGAGATTGGTCCCAAAGCTTGATTAGCGGGACTATGTGTATTGAGACAGAAGCCCCCAGGGGGTAATTACTACAATGAAGCAATGAGTCAATTATCTAATCAGGTAGCCTGAAGAGGTGACTAGGCGTCTCGTCTATGACAACGGCTATTCACCTGCAACACAATGGACAATGAAATGTCTTTCACAAGCCATTTAGCATTTCAATAGTCCTCACTAGTCTGAGCTAAGCATTGAAGGGTCATTGTCCTAGTGACCTAGTCAGGACAAATTAAGCCGCTTGTAATATGCCAGTATCTCTTGTAATATGTACTATCCACAATGTCTCATCTTCTGCAATACATGAATTAGGATTTCACGTAGAAACACTTCAGTATTTCACGGTCCATGACAAGGACATTCTGAGAGTCTGATTTGAGAAAACAGAAGATAAAACCCAGTGTTGGATCTTTTATTTTGCATTCCCATAGCAAAACATAACCAAATAAAACAGCCCTGCTGAACATAAGCAGCACTAGTGAACTGAAGAAATATGGGTGTTTGTAATCCCTGTGGCCATTATATACTGCCTGAATGGATGAAAATCACATGTCTCTCCCTGGTGAGACATTTCCTCTAGCTGAACATTACTGATGTGGGAGAAAATAGACAATCATGCTATTCTAGGAAAAATCAAGCAGTGCAAGTGAACTGTTATCACATTCAGAAATGTGAAAGCCCAAATCATTTCTAATGTAGAAGGAAACTGTTCCTCCCACTGTTTCTGCTTTATAGACTGGTGTGGGATTAAACCAGAGTGTCAGAGATCAATGTCATCTATTTCACAGAGCTCTTCAGTGTCAGCATGTGGCTAGTGGTGTTCACAATTATCCAGCTGCTTGTTAAAAGTAAAACATGTCCTTGCCAGATGAAATAATACTAAGGCAAAAAGTCAAGTTTTGAAGAGGTCACAACATTGAAAGCAGCTATTTTTTTTGTTCCCGTTCAGAACAGAGTGGAAAAATAGCATGCATAAAATACAATATGATCTACCTAAATATAGGATAGTGGCAACGTAAGACAACTGACATGTGATGCTTTGAAATACATTGTCAGAGTAAAATAGTGTAATTCCTAATGCACTACTGTCTAGCTCGTCTAGCTCCAATTAGATCAGAGCCATTTGTTAAAATATGATTTTGATATTTTATTACGGAATATTAAAACTAAGAAAATTGTGCACATCTGTTAAAATGTATGAGTAAAAAACACCCCGGCTCTGCAAATATGCCAGTGCTTCACATGTATTATCCTCAGTGGCGGTGGTACTGACCATGTGTGGTGATACTCCCCAATGAGCATGCATGACTATCATGGGTGGAGTGTTCATGAGGACACCAAGGAAGAGAATTACCCTAATTTAGTGCAGCTGTTCCAAGCACTACTGTATTATTAGCAAATGTTGAATCAGACCAGTAGGTTTGTGGTCTTCAGAAAAATTGTGTTAATGACTGCTACACACAGTAATGTTTGTCCCATATAAAACAGCAGCATGCACAGCAAAGTTATGATCGGAAATTGTTGTTTTGAATGCTCCCCAAAACCGCCATTGTGTTTAAGACAAGAATTACAAGAATCCTAGACAAAACAGTAATATATTTGCAATTACCTGTGCTTGCCTTCTGGATTTTGGTTTTACTATGTCCAGTTTGACCCTTTCTTGTACCCAAAGTCCCTCCTTCCTTTAATACTACCTATAATCTACACCTGACTATAGATCCAGTGAAATATATTTAACAATCAAAACATTTCTATTACTTTTTTTAGAACATTTTGGCTTATTTAATAAGTAAGTGCCAAGAAGAAAGTTACGTACCAATAGCAAACAATCAAATTCCATACTATACTTATTCTACAGGCTCAAGGGTATTCTGGTGACACCCTTGAATTACCTTGAAAAAGTGAAAGGAAAATGTAAATAATACACAACTTTGTTCAAAGAAAACAACTCCCTGAAATAAGAAAATTAGTTGGTGATAAACAGAGCAACAATTTAAAGATCAAATGTGAAATCATTAACTTGATATAGTAGTTTTCCTTTTCTAGCTAAGCTTGTACAAAAATCTGAGTTGGGGCCATATACAGCCATATACAGCTGTGCATATACAGCTGTGCAGTAAAGGATTCCTACTTAAACCTTTAGACCTCACCCACACATGGTATTTTAATCTGTGCTCTGTGCAGGATCATGTTTTACTGGCCCAGGGATGCATAGGTGTTGCGTGCATCCCTGCATTGGCAGCCTCATTATTGTTTATTGGGATGCAGCGATTGCATGGACACAGCTGCTGATTCCATTGTGACATCCATGCAGGTGCATGGCCCCATTTGTGCCCAGGGTGCATTGAGGCTTGTGCACCCACACACATGTCACATTGGGAGCAGCAGCTGTGTCCCTGCAGCTACTGTGTCCCAATTGACTTCATAGGGACTAGAAAATGGATGGAACACCTGCGCATCCCCTTGAACAAAGTCTGAATGCAAACACCCTGTGTAAATGAGGCCTTGAAGTAGCAATAATTGTACTGTCTAAGACAGGGCTCAAAATTTCAAGTCCTGAGCTACTAGCCAGGCCTCAAGGGTTACTCGGCACCAGATGCCCCAGCCAGGCTCTCTCACTGCTAGGTGGCAGATTAAAAGCAACGTACCTGTACATTTCTTTGCCTGCCCGTGCCATTCTGCCAATGTAAGTAGTTAACCCAATTTCACAGTTTAGTAGATCAGACCCCATGTGTTCCCTGATGAGCTACACACATGGAACATTCATAAAATGGAACCTCAGAAATTACATATGAAAAATAATAAAATCAGACTTTTGCAAATTCTTTATTTTAGAAAATAATTCAAAAAGTACATAACAATATGTTAAACAACGGTAAACAGTCTTACAGATCTGGAAACAGTTCAAATCATGTTGGATACAAGGATAAGAGACAATAACAAAAGTACCCATGGTAACTATATTGCGTGCGTAGACACCCCAGAATGATAGTGATCATCAAGAATAGTGTCATGTGTGTTAACAATAGGGTGCTCTTTTGAAGATTTGAATCAGAAAAAGATACAACACAAGATTTAGCCACATTAATTTGATGATGTAGGGCTGACTTGCTTTAGGTCTTGGCTGGGATCTTTTAAATGTGAAGAGGGAAAAGGAATGGTTGTCTGGTTTGGTGCAGTCAGTAAATTTCTATGAGATCCATCTTACTTCATTCCAGAAGTGTGTCAGCTTTGGACAAGACCACAATATATGCAGGATATTCCCCAGTTCCCCCTGGCACCTTCAGCAATGCTTGGACACTGAAGGGAAAGGTTTGTGAAGAATTGATGGTGTTTGATACCATCTAGTTAAGATTTTGAAATTTGACTCTTGCAATCTGGTATAGATAGGTGATTTAAATCCACCTAAAAGTGGAAATTCCACTTATGTGATTTCTGCCCCTGTCTGGTGCCATATTTGTCACCTTTCAGGGGGAGCGGATACCTGTTTTTTTTACAGGTACCCTGTCCCCATTTCCGGGAGACCAGGCTTTGGCGAATTATGTCAGCAGCTCGGTCCCCCTCCTCCTCCCTCCCTTTTGGGCCAGTGAAAGATTACAGCACACAATACGCATTTGCAATAAGGACCCGGCCATGAAGCCAAAAGGCTACACTGCCAGGTTCTCTTACCCGCAATGGTGGCGGCAGCACCCGACCAGCCGATGTAAGCACCGGCTGCGGTGCCTACATCACTGGACTCCAGGACAGGTAAGTTCCCTAATGTTAACAGTCAGTCTGTAGTGTAAAGCCATCTGGGCCAGAGTCCTTCCTTTTTTTTATAAGGATATGGCAGCTATAGTTTCCTCTAAGGTGAGTGGCTTTTCCAACTCTTGTTGAAGAGAAAGGTGGAGTTTGGGGAGATAGGAGTAATATAAATAGTCTTCAATTTGGAATTGTGATTAAGATGTAGCCAATGGAGAACGTAAGGTAGAGAGTTTATACAAGAGTGCAAGAAACTTGTCAATTTATTTTCAATCTGTGAGAAAAGGGTTGCATTTTGCCTTCAGGCCAGGTGATATGTAGAATGTACCAAAAAGCGCATTGATCTTGTGCTGGGAGGTGACCACATTTATCTATGTGTTTGCAATAATGTTTGACAGGAAGTCATGGCAGCTTTAACTTTATATTAGTGAAGAGAGGTAACCTGCGTGCAAAAGCATAGTAGTTCTTATGCTGAGATGATATAAAACTACGCTTATAGGTATGTTCTTGTTTACATTTATCGGTGAGTAAAGCCAAAAGTTTAGCTTCTCTTTCATGGTTGATTTGGGTGCCATGTTTAATTAGGATGCCCCTAATTACAGTCGTGTAGGCTTCCTATACCACACTGGGGATGCTGTCAGGGGTGGCATTAGTTTGGAAGTAAAAGTTGATTTCCTTCCTTTCTCTGATTTTCAACTGAAGTATGTTTTATGCCTATCCTATCAGTCGATGCATATAGATCTATGGTTTTTCATCCTTAACTCCCATCAATTTATGGAAAGAAAAATCAAATTCTAGTATTCTGAATTGATGGTCACTGACAACTGAATCTTGATTTATTATTGTGATGGACGTGGAGTCAGACCTTGGCCACCTTCACCAACTTGTTACAAATGGCTGGTGAAATTCACACTGTGCTGTCACTAATATGGAACAATGGCACTCTCAGCCTCACCCTGCACAAAGATTTTCCAGCTTGTGGGACCATAATAAATTGCCAGCCAACTGAGAGCAATTATTGCTGTTTATGGTTAACTGCATGGTTAACTCTTTATTCTTTTTATTGTAAAATATCAAATATTCACAGTATTAGCGATAACAATTATGATTTTAAATAATCATCTGCAATACACTCTGTGACCACAAACAGGCATTTCCAGAGATTTACCATATAGTAGAGCTCTTCAAAGAGATAGGGGGCCAGATTCAGGTACAATTACATCGGCGCAGAGTATCAGAGATACACTACGCCGCCGTATTTTACCTGGCTCTACGACGAATTCAGGTAGATTTTGGCCTGTAAGGTACGGCGGCGTAGTGTATTTCTCGCGGCGGAATCGAAATACGTGATTAGGGGGCGTGAAGCATTTAAATTAGGCGCGTCCCCGCGGCGATCGAACTGCGCATGCTCTGTTCTGAAATTTCCCGCCGTGCATTGCGCGAAATAACGTCGTTACGTCTTTTTTTTTGAGTAGCGTCGTTTACGTACATTCCTATTCCCGGATGACTTACGCAAAAAAAAAAATACATTTTGAAACTCGACGCGGGAACGACGGCCATAACATGGGCCGTCTAACTATAGACCAGCTAATAGCTGGAATAACTTTACGCAGCAAAAAGATGACTACAGATGCCGTAAGAGATTGCGAAGGACGATCGTAACTTTGTGGATCGTCGGAAAAAGCTCATTTGCATACTCCGATGCGTAAAATGACAGGAACCCCACCCAGCGGCCGCAAAATTATTGCAGCGTAAATCCGAAGGCGTACGTACACGTAAGCCTGTTGGATTGAAGCCCGAAGCCGTCGTATCATGGTTTGAGGATTCAAACTAATGATACGACGCGCGTAATTTGAAAGTACTCCGGTCTAACGAGGGATAGACCGGAGTAAGGGCTCTGTGAATCTGGCCCAGGGATTCTTTTAGTTGAGCATTTTTTAAGTTCTTTAGTGCATTAAATTCATATTAACACTTTTCATTATATTATTACATAGAGAAGGTAAAATGGTGCAAACATTTTTTTAATATATATACAAAAATGTCTCTTTGTTCATTTACCTTACCAATGCAAAGTTCTGATGAGTGGCTGATGTGATATTATCCTGTCTATGATCATGTAGTAGCCAGTTCCTAAATACAATTTGATACAGACAGTATCAGATAAGATCTTCATACAGGTTACATTCTGGTAACTTGTATATTATTATCCAGCATGAAATTACAAATATGATAGGTATCGGATGATTATTTCAACTAGGAGAGGTGATGTGTTCAATTTGTCTCTAGTCCCTTCTAATATGGTGTTTGGGCTTAAAATGCTGCTAATTAACTGATACAGGAAAACATGTCCTTGTTCTGGTTGCACTATTATCAGCTGAACTATTTACACAAGTTGATACATCTGATACTACCAATGAAGAGGGATGTCTATTAAGCTCCTAGTTACTCAAGCCTGAAAGCTTGAAAGTTTTATGATAGCCACAAGATATGAATTGTGTTAGATTCTGCTAATCCTATTAAAGTACTGATAAGGGTGTTTGGAATGCAGATACAAATTGTGTTAATTGTACAAGATGCTTTCCTCTAATTAAGTAAAGAGAATCATTGCTGTTATGTGTCTCCTAGTGTTAAAAAAAGTCTTGGCTGACTTGTGAATTCTGCACAGCATGGCTGCCTAAGCCCTCTCGCGCAGCCTTTTGGGGTGTCCAGTCCACATAATTATTACAATTGTCACCTGGTTAATGTACTTTGCACTTTTTTTTAACCTTGTAGAATAAAAATGTTTTATATCAACTTGATTTACTGTTTGTAAGGTATTGCTGTCATATAAGCATTTACGTGTACTTCACTTGCCAATGAAGAATTAGAACACATACTGTATACTTTTCAAATGTTCAGCCCTTTACTATGACATAATTGAAGATGTGGGTTGTGAAAAATAATCCATATGGTGATAGAATGGCTTCATGGCCTGCATAAAAATATATTTGCCTTGATAATTTTAAAAAGCAGTGGAAAAATTGGCTTCATGTCATCCTCCATAGCATCATAAAAAGGTCACTGTGGTTTTTCAAGCTGTAATAAACTATTTTAAATCAAACTGTGGCTTTAACTTAAGGACAGAGGAAAAAAACAGGCTAATCTTTCATTCACATGGTTAATTAACTCCAATTCATTACTCAGTGCTATCTCTACTGTGCTTCGTGGAAAATGAAACTTTAAAGGAATTTATATGCAAGGTGAATTGTCTTTTCAGTTGTTAGACGATGCTATTTAAAGATGTTTTAGCAAAATCTGTAATCTTTAATGATTCTTTACATAATATATTTCACCTTAATATGTCTACAAGGAATGGAATGGACAAACTATAGAAACATAGTAAAAATTATTGTGAAACCATACTATCTAAAATTAACCTGTATAAGAGGATATCCACCTAAAATTATATTTTTTGTTATATATGTTGGATATTAAATTGTGGTGGTTTCTGATAAAACTTTCTTTTCTATATGTCAACACTTTTCATGACTGATACTATTTCATCAGCAAATTCTTGGATATGTCTTTATCATTCCTTCTAATAGTTACGGGTCTGTAGTTTCCAGGTATATACAGTATCTCTGACCTTTTTTAAATTCTGGTCCCATATTAGCTTTTGACAATCAGCTGGTATTATTCCTTAAATATTAGGAATAACGGTCTGACTATAACAAGGCTAAGTTCTTTGAGGACTCTCAGGTGTAAGCCATCTGGCCCTGGTGATCACATTTTGTTTTTTAAAGTCTTCTTGAATACTAGCCTCTTAGCCACAAGCTAAATAACTGAATGCAACTGTGTATAATTCTGAGTCTTCTTCATTTTCAGAAGGTCACAATTATTCCCGTGCATTTGTAATTAGAATTTGATGCATTAAGGTCATAGAAAAGGCCCATCCTATTATGTGTTACAGAAACTAAGAAGCTTACCAGCCAAGGGTGAAGGATGTAAAGTATTTTAAACGAGCATGCTTCAGTACCCTTGATCCATTCACAATATAAGCGGACTTTACCGGTACATGAAATGCAATTTATTACAAATATATTACAAGAATAAAAGTTAATACAAAAAAAAAAGCAAGAAAATTAGAGCTATCATTGATATAACCACATAATGTATATAACATATTAGATTCCTATTACTCCTAAGTCAAAGAGGTTGACGTTTCGCTTTATGCTTCCTCAGGACCTTAATTCCTTGATTGTAAGCATAGGGATTCTGCATAGGAGACAAAGGAGGGAAACATCATGTTTCAGCAACAGATATAAAATTCAGCAAAACATTTAATACTATAGTCCCCATATATAATATGGAGAACAGTGTAATATGAGTGCCACTCACATGTCAGAAAGAGCGCTCATACATGTAACATGCCATGTGCTATCCAAAGGCGTCTAGATCAATGATATCCTCCCAAGATCAATCAATCTAAATGCACCATTCTATGAAACAGACAGAAAGGAAAATCAGCCTCCAAAGAATAAGCATAGTAATAGTAGCTTCAAGTCGACAATAATAAACTACTTACTGGGCAGAAGTATCCCCAGAGTCACTATACCGGGATAAGGGTTAATAACCAGTATGCAGTGTTTATAAATCTGGCTAGTTATCCAACTAAAAGTATAACAAACATAAGATCGGCGGTATATCAGATTCTAACCATAGGGATCACTAAATAAAAAGACAAACAAAATCAAATACCTTGATGGTCTACAGGTAAGAGTAAGTGATGAAGTGGCTTATTAGGACCATAGATCTCTTCCACAAAACAAAGCAGTGAATAGTCTGAGGTGGTTGGAGCGGGGGGAAATCCCCCTACAGGCATGGATCATACAGACGTGTTTATTATGCATAAGAAATAGGCTTTCATTGGTAGATTATGGTGCTGTTGTTAAACGTAGCCCCTTTTGAGTAGTATACATGTCAATATGGTATATGCATCTGGCTACAGGTGTCCTTGTTATGTCTCAGTTGTCTATGTAACATTGCTACCATTGGAGGTCTTGCTTTCCATGGTTTCATTTTCAGCCTTACAAATTATTCAGAAAATATCCCACTCCGGCCCCCCGGGATGTGTGCCTTCACAGCTGATTAAAGTCAGCAATTATTTGGCAGCTTCTATTTAAGGCTGATAGTGTTTGCAGTATTTGTTGTTGTGGCTTGATCTAGGGTGAACACTGCTAGGTAAGTCTAACTGAGTGTACCATGATGGTGATTCTGATTATCCCTGTCAGTGTTATTGATGTGAGCTATGGAACTACAGAATAATTATATTTAATTTTACTTTTTAGACATCTTTGCTGATATTGTCACCAGTAAATGTTGATTATATCTGCACTGTGCAATCGCATGGTAACTGATGTTAATCTTCACACTGGTCTATTGGTAAGTCTGCAATTGAATGTTCATAATTTGAACAGCTATTCTAATTTGCAATCAGTTGATTGGTGATTAATCTTCTGACAATATATAATGACTTTTTATCTCAGACTATTCACTGCTTTGTTTGTGGAAGATATCTATGGTTCTAATAAGCCACTTTATCACGTAGGCCTCGTACACACGATTAAATAAGTCTGTTCAAATCGGTCGGACCGACCGATTTGAACAGATCTGTCTGCTGGGATTTTGGTTTGCTCGCGTGTACACACGAGCAAACCAAAATCCCCGCCAGCAGACAGCGTGTCGGTGACGTGGCGGTGACGTTGACGCTGCCACGTCACCGAACCAGGAAGTAAAACACTTCCGCTCATGCGTCGAAATCATTCGGCGCATGTGCGAGAAGACATGTCTGCTGGTTAGCATACTAACCAGCAGACATGTCGGGCGGACGGGTTCCCAGCCGACAGATTTCAAAGCATGCTTTGAAATCTGTCGGGTGGCCAAATCCGTCTGTTTGCCCGTACACACGATCGAATCTGTCTGCTGAAACGGTCTAGCAGACCGTTTCCAGCAGACAGATTTGATCGTGTGTACGAGGCCGTACTCTTACCTTACCTTAGACCATCAAGGTATTTGATATTGTTTGTCTTTTTATTAAGTCATCCCTATGGTTAGGATTTAGTTGGATAACTAGCCAGATTGATAAACACAACATACTGGTTATTAACCCTTATCCCGCTGTAGTGACTTTGGGGATACTTCTACCCAGTAAGTACCTGTAGTTTTTTATTGTTGACTTTGGAGGCTGATTTTCCTTTCTTTCCCTTTCATAGATTGGGGTATTTAGATTTATTGGCTGATTGATCTTGGGAGGATATCGCTGATCTAGACGCCTTTGGATAGCACGTGGCATGTTACATGTATGAGTGTTCTCCTCGACATGTGAGTGGCACTCATATTACAATGTTCTCCATATTATATATGGGGACTATAATATTAAATGTTTTGCTGCATTTTATATCTGTTGCTGGAACATGATGTTTCCCTCCTTTGTCTCCTATACAGAATCACTCTGCTTACGGTCAAGGAATTAAGGTCCTGAGGAAGCATAAAGCGAAAACGTCGACCTCTTTGACCTATCAGTAATAGGGATCTAATATGTTATATACATTGGCCCGGATTCACAGCCATCTGTGCATCTTTATGCCGCCGTAGCGTATCTTCTTTACGCTACGCCGGTGCAACGTTGAGAGGCAAGCATGAATTTCAAGAAGAAAATGCGCCCAACGTTGCGCCCGCGTAGCGTATATTCGTCGGCGTAAGCCGACGTAAGTCAAATTAGGTGGCAGTGGGCTGGAAGTGGGCGTGATGCATGGTAACGAAGCGTGACCCCATGCAAATGATGGGCTGAGCGTCATCCAAGCACTTAAAATGAATGGTGCATGCGTCGTATCTTGGACGTATCCCTGTGTGCATGCGTACAACTACGTCGAAATAACTGCCTAAGATATGTTGAATCACTGCCTACAACGTGAACGTAACCTATGCCCAGCCCTATTCACGTAGTACTACGTAAACGACGTAAAATACAACAGCTGTTCCCTGGTCCATACCTTTGCATGGGTTGCGCCTCCTATATGTGGAATAACTTTACGCTGGACGTAAGCCTTACGCAAACCGTGTATTTTTGACGTATCTCCCTCATTTGCATATTTGCAATGGGGCATCCAGCGTAACTATGCGCCTAAGATACTCTGGCGTAGGCAAGTTACGTTGGTCGGATGAAGTCAGTTTTTAGGCGTATCTTGGTTCTATGGGTAAGGCGCAGAGATACGATGGCGCATCTTTACACTTACGCGGCGCATCTCGAGATACGTCGGCGTAAGTGCTTTGTGAATCCGGGCCATTATGTGGTTATATCAATGCAATCTCTAATTTTATTGTTTTTATTTTGTATCAACTTTTATTCTTGTAATATATTTGTAATAAATTGTCATAAGATTATGTAGTGTTCCATTTCTGGTACTGGTAAACTTCACTCAAATGGTCCTATACTTTTTAAGCAGTCTATATATGGATGTGGTACCCACTTAGCTATCTTTTTCTTTAAATCCATCCACCATATAACTGATCTTCTAAAGCAACGGCTCTTATCATGGTCATCTACTGGGCTGTTGGTATCAACAAGCAATACGTCATTATAGCAGTACTTTTCTGCTGTAGTGGGAGGCAAAATGATAACAGAACTGCCATAACATAAGTAAACAGTATTGACATAGGCAGTTTAGTCTACAGGGGAGAGGGGTTTCAATATAGATACAAATTGAAAATTTGTTTAGGTATGCCTTAAAATTGCACATGCACATAATGGTTAATATCTCAACATTATTGCCATTATGAAATGTTTTTCTTATCTAGCAAAAGGTGCTTGTCATATTCCCTCTACCTTTCTGACCATAATTGTATGTTTTATAATGTGACACTCAGGGCCGGACTTTCTCTCCCAGCCGCCCCAAGGCCAGGTTCTGCAATGCACCCCCTCCCCGCCAACCGAACCACCCCCCCCCCCAAATTAACGGAGAATGGCAACCGGATGGCAGGGGCGGCACGGTTAGTTCAAATACTATTTTTTTTATCACTTTTTTTATTTTGTAGCTTGTTAATGACTTTTGTATCTTAATAATTTAATTATTATTTCTTATTTATTTATTTTTATATTTTTTTTTTACTTAACTTTATTGCTATCACACAGGAGAAAACAATCCCATGTGTGATAGCAATTGGAGGTGACAGGTTCTCTTTATTGACCCTGTCACCTCCAAAACAGGAGTCCTAGCACTGTGCTAGAACTCCTGTCACAGCTGAGATGGGGAGAGCACAGCTCACTCCTCTCACTGTGTAAATCGGCGGCATGGATAGTCACAGGAGACAAACTCGGTGGCCTGGGGGAGGTTGGAGTCCGAAAACAGAGCCAGTATGTGGCGAGAGGTATGTGGGGGGGGGGGAGGCGGACAGCAGCACACGTTTTACAAGTGATTGCGGCGACATTGCCGCAATCACTTGTTAAAGAGCGAGCCGATTCAAGAAAGCAACTTACCGTCCTTAACTAGCCGTTGCCACCCCTCTGCACCCTGCCACCCGAGGCCCGGCCTTGGTGGCCTTGTGGGAAATCCGGGCCTGGTGACACTGTATGGTCGGTAGTGCAAAACCGGCATATAGAAGAAGTCACCAGTCAACATTTTAATTAGTGTTGGCTATGTAAACCGATGTAGAAGTTGGACATTTTAGCCTAGATTAGCTGATAATTAAGAAAGAACATGTTGAACAAAATGCTGAAAATAAAAAAGAGGTAACTGACGCATTTACTGTTTCTTGTCATTTGTTCTTTTAATGCCATTAAAAGTAATTTCCATTTCATTTTATGGGATGTCTTATGCTGATATTTGAGAATTTGAAAAGTAAGACTGGAGTAGTACTTGTTAAAGGGATAATTATATCAACAAATCAATATCACGAATCACTGTTTATTATTCTTAATATAAAGTAATAATCTAGAAGTTAATTTATAGTTGCGCTTTGCTCTAATCTTCTAAAAGGATAAATACATGCTTGTTAATTATTATCGTCTCATATATAGTTAAAGAATAAAGCCTAATTTTACACACAATCGGAGTTTCCACAGACAAAGCATAGGGCTTTTGTCCGAAGGGCGTCAGGAATTTGTTTTGCATACAAACGGCACACAATTGTCGGCCAACAAACACAAAACTATGTGGTTTCTCAGCTCTTTAGCACCACCTGCTAATGTCGTGTTTGGTGAGCATTGATTTAGAGCATGCGTGTTTGTACTTTGTACATTGTCCGACAGACTTGTGTACACAGGCTCAGAAAATCCGACAACAGACAATTGTCCATGGAAAATTTTAAAGCCTGACATCCAACATTTGTCCGCGGAAAATCCGACAACAATTGTCCGATGGAGCATACAAATGTTCAGATTTTCCACCTGTCATCACACAATTCCCTTCAGAAAATCAGATCGTGTGTATGAGGCTTAAGTATAATTTGCAGGAAAAAGTAATAAATGCACATATTTTTGCAGAAAAAACATATGTATACAGGCGGTCCTCTACTTAGAAACATCTGACTTACAAATGACTCCTACTTACAAATGGAGGGAGACAACAGGAAGTGAGAGGAAATCTACCCCTAGGAAGGGAAATTCTCTCCTGTAAGAGTTAATATGGCAAAAAGGTGTCTCCACTGATGCTTTATTACAATCCTTGTTTCCCTATTACCCCAAAATTTTCAAAATCAAATTGTCATTGAGACGGAAAGTGAAGTGAAATCTTCTGAACAGGGGCACAGACAGCAAAAAAAATCTTACAGCGGTGATAACCCTTCCCTATGCTATCCAAAAAGCTTAAAAATAGATTTTTTTTCTGGACACTTAAAAAATGTACCTGTTCCAACTTACAAACAGATTCAACTTAATAACAAGCCTACAGTCCCTATCTTGTTTGTAACTTGGGGACAACTGTAGGCCTATATATATATATATATATATATATATTTTTTTTTTTTCTATGGGAGCCTGCAAAGCACTGCACCCACAATCGGCGGATTGCGGATGCAAAGTCAGGCTCGGGACACTCCCCCCCCCCCCCCCCCTAGCGTTTTGCCCAAACCTTCATACAGGCTTTTAGTTAGAAAGCCAGAGGAAGAGAGAATGGAATACAGGTGTGCTGATTAGCAGCATGAATTTGAAATCTGAGAACAGCTGCAGTTGAGAGGAACCCACTCCTGCTGTCACGAGGGGGGATCAGGGGTGAGAAGGGTGGTGAAACATATTATATTTTATACCCTAAATACAACTGTAACAGATGTAGTAATGCAGATATAACTTGAAACATGTTCTAAAAGTAAACCTAGCCTTTAATTCCCAGCTGGAATTTAAATAGAAACATTTCTAAATACTCTCTGGATGCATCAAAACAAAAGGATTGCAGTGCATTTTTTTCTTAATTCAGACAGTGGACTGATTGAAAAAAATAAAGGAATAGTTTCCTCTATCCACACAAACTAGGTGGATGGAGTCCACCCCCCCCCCTAACCCCCTGCCAGGGCATTGTATTCCGACAGCAGGACTCTCCACTGATTGGCTGCAGTCAGTGATCAATGAACATTTTCCAGAATTTCTGATCTAATGATTGACTTCTGTTGAACCAGCACAGCCAAGCAATGATAGAAATTTAGCAGGTTCCTGCTGAACTGGCTGCATTTCATTTTAACTATAGCCAGCTTTACAGTTTGTTCCTGCCAGCATGATTTAGAGAAGGACCCTTGCTTTTTCTGTGGAAATAGGGTTCTCTTTGAAGAGGTTCGACAGAGGTGGAGCTATACAATTACCAGGGGCATGAGTTTTGCTCATTGCACAGCTCTAGGTATAACTAAGCAGGGATTATTTTGGACCTCTTCTGAGAGATGACTGCTTCCACACAGAGAGTAGGGATTCTTCTTTACAGCAGGATGGCAGAGGATATACTTTTTCTTAAAGAGGAGTTCCCCCCGTCCCTTTAAAAATTAAAAGTCAGCAGCTACACATACTGTAGCTGCTGACTTAACATTGGGACACTTACCATTCTTGGAGTCCAGCAATGTCGGCACCACAGCCAATGTTTACATCGGCTGGTCGGGTGCTGCCACCGCCATTGCTGGTATGGGAACCCGGCAATGTAGTATTTCGGGTTCATGGCTGGGACCCTACTGCGCATACCCGAAAACAAACTGCACTTTCTCACTGGCCCGGCAGAAGGGGAGGGAGGAGGAGAGGGGGTTGAGATGCTGAGGTACTTTGCCATGGCCCAGTCTTCCAAAAGGTCCACATTCCCTCTTCCCGAAAGGTGCCAAATGTGGCACCAGAGGGGGGGGGGGGAGAAAAATTTGTGGAAGTTACACTTTTAGGTGGAACTCTGCTTTAAGGATGTGGTTGCTATCTGAAGAGAATTAATTGTACATTACAAACCTTTTGCTTTGACGCACTTGAAGTAATTTAACTAAGAGTTGGGATGAAATGTATTGTCCTTGAAATTGTAAATGCAGCACTGTACCTCTGATAGTGGGTACTTTTAGCACTCAACAGCCTGCAGTATGCCACTGACATTACTCTTCATCATATCTCAGCTTACATACAGAGATGTGCAAAAGTGATAGTTTCATGGGATGAAGGGTATAAACACATTCCTTGCACAAAATAAGAAGTCACTAAGTATAAAAGGGGAACAGTGACATGGCTTATTGTGTAAGTTTTAAAATTGGGTCATCCTAGGGCTTGATACCAGTTGTTAGGCCTGGTAATGGACTAAATGTCCCTTCTGTTCAGTATATAAGTAAGTGAATTTATCAACTAACACACCGTGGTTTTCTTTGAATGACTTGCTGTTAAGCCTTTTAAATAACACCCAGCCACAAACATTGATATAAATAATCACTTGCTGTCCTAGAATACCATTAATCTAATGTCTAGCAAAATGAATTTGACATACTTTTTAAACTTGAAAATATTTCTTCTAGTGTGAAACCGTTTTGAGTATTAAAGGTAAGATTGATTGAAGAGATCACAGCCCCATTAACAACGCTCAATTAGTTACTGAATGGTAAGGTGACAAATGCACTGACTGTAATAACCCAATGTCCTCATGAGATATCTCACAGTAACTGCCACAGATATTTGGAAGTATCCTAGAGGGTGTTTTAAAGACAGGTGATTTCAAAGATCTTCACTTTTTACACATTTGCAAAAACATATACACGCAGCATAGTGATGCTTCTTTCATGAAAAATAAAACCATACATGTCAGCAGAGTCAGATTTCAGTATTATATTTTTCTAGTCCATGGCTTTTACAGCACATTTTTTAATAACTTTATATGCAAAGATGTGCCCAGTTCAATACACAACACTAAATCAAAAGGCAATCACAATTGAGGATCGTTAGAGCAATTGTAGAGCATAAAGTTAGATATGACACAATAAGCAGGTGCAATAATACAGTATCACCAATCAATATTCTAATAATACTTCTTGAACACAAAAATGTCAGATAACATTTGAAATTTAACCCAGGAAATATGCTGTAAGCGAGAATAGAAATATACAAATGATCTTGATGGGGAGGATTGGAGTAGAAAAACAACCTATTTTATTTTAATGAATGTCTGTTCCTCTCCTCTCTAGAATAGCAAAGAAAAAGAAAAGGAGCCCTCCTTTGCTAGAAAATTAATTCCAGAGTGGTGAATGCCCAAGTAGTGTTAACTAAAATTATTAGGAAATAATGCTTGTACTAGAGGGGGTGGATGGAAGGTAGAGGGGATATGAAGGCAATAGGAAGGAGAAGATAAAAGATAAAGTGAGAAAAAGATTAAGGGGAAGGAGGATAAAGCCGAGTACACATGATCGGTTTGTCTGATGAAAATGGTCCGATGGACCATTTTAATCAGGCGAACCGATCATGTGTGGGACCCATCAGTTTGTTATCCATGGTTAGAAAACCGATAGAAAAAACTCATCGTCTGTGGGCACGTCCATCGGCTTAAAAATCCACGCATGCTCAGAATCAAGTCGACGCATGCTTGGCAGCATTAAACTTCATTTTTCTCAGCACGTTGTTGTGTTTTACGTCACCGCGTTCTGACACAATTGTTTTTTTAACTGATAGTGTGTAGGTACGACTGATGAAAGTCAGCTTCATCGGATATCTGATGTACACACGATCAAACCAAAATCCCCACCGCCAGACCGATTTGAACAAATCTGTCTGCTGGGGACATATTGGTTTGATCGTGTACACACGATCAAACCAAAATCCCCGCCGACAGACGGCGCGGTGACGTGGCGGTGACGTTGACGCCGCCACGTCACCGCACCGGGAAGTAAAACACTTGCGCGCATGCGTCGAAACCATTTGGCGCGTGTGCGAGAAGACATGTCTGCTGGTTAGCATACTAACCAGCAGACATGTCGGGCGGACGGGTTCCCAGCCGACAGATTTCAAAGCATGCTTTGAAATCTGTCGGGTGGCCAAATCCGTCGGCTCGCCCGTACACACGGTCGAATCTGTCTGCTGGAACGGTCGGGCCGACCGTTTCCAGCAGATAGATTTGATCGTGTGTACGCGGCCTGAGAGTATAAGTAATGAAAACAAGAAATAAATGGATATAAGTGAATGAGAAAACAGCATAATATTTCTACAAAGTTGATCTTCCCCATACTATGAAGAGCATACAGGACTACTCTCGGTGGCAATGTATGTATACAGTTTGTATAATCAAATGTCAATCACAAAAACAGCTTTCTATAGTAAAGCCAGGGTGACCAGATGGTTCTGTGTTGGGCAAAAGTATCTAAGGATGTGGCCCTTACCTCTTCTACTCGATATAAAATCCACTTGCTGTCACCACTTAGAGTCTACAGATATCGTTTTTCTTGAACTGTGTCTCCTGCAGAAAGACAGTATGAGCTTTAGGTTTTTTTAAGCGGGAAAAGGCAGTGGTCCTTTCCTTTTTTCTGATATTAAATCCCTTAGTATTGATAGAAATGTATTTTTTTGTTTTTATTACTTATACTCTTAGGGTGCACGTTCCCCCCTTCGCTCTCTCTCCCTCCCTTCCCTAGTTACTCCCCCCTTTTCTTTCTTCCCTCTTCTCACCTCTAACTTTCTTCATTATACTAAACTCTTAAGCCCTGTACACACGATCGGTTCATCCGATGAAAACAGACTGATGGATTTTTTATCATGCTGTATCTGATTAGTAGGAAGGATGTAATGAAAGCGACTATAATTAAAGGATGTGGAAAAGGATGGCATAAGCCCATTGCAGGAAGGAAAGTGATGGCAAAGACAGTTATTAACCACTGGACACTTTAAACCCCTTTCTGCCTAGGCTCAGGCCTTTGGCACATTTATCACCTCTCAAGCCACCATCTGGATGCCCCCTTCCAGGAATTGACTGGGACATGATAAATATTCATCTCATAATCTAAATCTCCATGCCCTATGCTCTGGAAACTTCTTTCAGTTTTTGAGTGAGTCCCCAAGTTTACCACATTTTCCTTTAGCTTTGTGGAAAAACAATTTACCCAAAGTAATAACCACAGGCTTTAATTGGTTCTGTTGCAGAGAGAGCAACATTTGCATATAGGCCAGCAACTAAAGCACAGCCACAGCTCAGAAGAGAACAGGGCATTGTTGGCTGGACATTTCCAACCCATTTGATTAGATCAGCTTGCTGGTTGAGAACTTTTAAGAGGGGTGCATCAATGGCACAATATGTTCTCACTATTGTTCTCTGTCCAGATACGTGGTACTAAGTTAAGATAAGTGTTTGTCCCTTTTAACAATGTGCTCATAAAATTAGTTTAGGCAGTTACTGATTTTGTTGGCTGTGACAAGGGACCAAGGTGACATGTGAAATAAAATAAAAAACATTGGACAAAGTTTACAAACCAGAGTGATCCTCTCCAACTGGTATTTGCTAATGCCATAGTGATAACATAAAATTGTTGCCCACGTCAGCTGAAACAACCAGATCAGGCAACTGCCATGTCTATTGCTAGCCTCGGAAATCATCAGTCTTGGGTCAAATATCAGATAGACATTGTACAAAATGGGGAGTATTGCCTCAAGTATATTGAGTAAAATAAATAAAAATAGTACCTTTTCATCCCGGGTATAGTAGAAAAGGGGGGCGAATGGGGGCGAAGGACTAGTGGCTGAGGTTAGACCTAGGGCTGCCCATTCAATGGTTTGGGAGGGACTATCTCGGTACTGATGAGAATTCATAGAAACGAAATTAATATAAAAACAATTTATTAATGTATAAAAATTGCAAAGAACAGACAATTGTACAATTCATGATTGGTCAACGTCGACTAGTTTCGCGGGCTTGCCGCTTCGTCAGGACAGCCAATCTACAGGGTAATGCAATACAAATATGTAATAAATACCAGCGATACAGTATATAAATAAAAATAAAAAAGACATTGATAAAAAAGCTCACCAATTGAATCAACTGAAAATATGCGGAAACCAGGCGGCCCAAAGGGTACTCCCTTCACGGCGAACAAGGGGATGGTTGGTCGTTAAAAAATCTGAATATAAACGTTGTAAAAGTTGTACAATATATATATCAGTATAACAATCAATAATACCCTTTGGGCCGCCTGGTTTCCGCATATTTTCAGTTGATTCAATTGGTGAGCTTTTTTATCAATGTCTTTTTTATTTTTATTTATATACTGTATCGCTGGTATTTATTACATATTTGTATTGCATTACCCTGTAGATTGGCTGTCCCGACGAAGCGGCAAGCCCGCGAAACTAGTCGACGTTGACCAATCATGAATTGTACAATTGTCTGTTCTTTGCAATTTTTATACATTAATAAATTCTTTTTATATTAATTTCGTTTCTATGAATTCTCATCAGTACCGAGATAGTTCCTCCCAAACCATTGAATGGGCAGCCCTAGGTCTAACCTCAGCCACTAGTCCTTCGCCCCCATTCGCCCCCCTTTTCTACTATACCCGGGATGAAAAGGTACTATTTTTATTTATTTTACTCAATATACTTGAGGCAATACTCCCCATTTTGTTCATATCATTGGGTGGATAACACACCCGTTTCTCTCTTTCCCTGAGTGCCTCTAACTGGTAAATAGTCTACCTAATATTAATTATATTTTAGCCCGCCTGGTGATCCTTTTCTTGATATTGTCTTCATGATCGATGTGGTTACGGACATTCTCGGTATTGAATGATCAGACCTTATCGGTCCCATGTAATGTATTAATTTAATATATGCTTTGTGATTGACTAAACAATTGATATGTTACAATGCATATTGCAATTTTTATACATTAATTCTTTTTATATTAATTTCGTTTCTATGAATTCTCATCAGTACCGAGATAGTCCCTCCCAAACCATTGAATGGGCAGCCCTAGGTCTAACCTCAGCCACTAGTCCTTCGCCCCCATTCGCCCCCCTTTTCTCAGATAGACATTGTATAAGCTGGTTCAAGTTTTAAATTGGGTATCTTTTTTTTAATAATCTTCTTTCCATTGTCAAACTGCCCTTACAATTATGCAAGCAGACTGAACATGACAGCTGAAAAAGCTACATGATTTATCAGGATTGTCAAAAGAGCTGGCATGAAACAGTCATTGTATACTATGGGGAACAGTGTTATTGTTTTTGGTAATGATCATTATACATAATTTTCCTCATGCCTGTCATGTAATAAAGGCATTAGCAAGAAGCTTGCTCACTATTCTCAGCTCAGTAACCAAGTCAGCCCTTTGTACAAGTATATGGATTTGTTTTATTATCCACAACAGTGCTGTGAATAACAATGATTCTGATGCTGCTCTAATGAGTTCTACCATTTTAATAGACTGCATGAGTTCTCTGCTGTCCATTCCTAAGTATGTTAGCTATGCAGTATTTTTGATGTAACGGTGTTCTCTTTTGGTTCAATATAGACTTGTGTGGCTTTTCATAATTTTATAGCTTCAAAAAAGCATGTTTTACTGGTCTTAATTGGTTTGACTAGCACAGTTTTGATTTATGAGCCAAACATAATCATTAATCTTTACCTTTGGTGAACAATTGGAACTTTTTTTGTATTATATGCAAATGCTTTGTGTGGCCAATATATTAATGTTGCCTACTGATACTTCTAGATGTGTAACGGTTACTGTGCATGATTACTTTGCCTAATTACAAACTCGGGAGAACTATTTAAAGATTTTACAGTGCAAAGTCTACAGATTTCTGTTAAGTGCTGATACAGAGAGACTAAATAAAGATGAACAAAGCTATCATATAGCCACACATTTGTTCATATTATACCACATTGTTATCTCTTCTATAACCCAGCACAGTATATTGGTAATCTCAGCAATTTATCTTCATACTTATTAATTACCACTGCAGACCGGTGCAGAATGCTTAGATGCATCAATAGAATTTCCCCGTTATTTACTTTTCCATGCATTAGAATCTGATTATGGAATATTTTAAGTGTATCTAGATCCCAAACTTTTTTTCAGTTTCAGGTAGAACAGGACAGGATTAGAATCCCTATCAGGTTTGTCCAAGATTCTGTTTCAGGAACAACATTTTCCCAGACAGACAGTTAAAGACACCCTCCAACAGCAACATAGACTAAAGAAAAAATGTGTTTCTTTTTCATTCACTGATGGACACACAAAGTCTTAATTCTTCAGGTCATACTGCCACTTACAGGAAGATTGGACACTTATGCCACGTACACACAATCGTTTTCATCGGACGAACCGATCGTGTGTGGGCCCCATCAGTTTTTTTCCCCATCAGTGAAAAAACTTAGAACCTGTTTTAAAATGATCTGATGGTTAAAAAAACGATAGAAATAAACGATTGTCTGTGGGCAAGTCCATCGGTTAAAAATCCAAGCATGCTGAGAATCAAGTCGACGCATGCTCGGAAGCATTGAACTTCATTTTTCTTAGCACGACGTAGTGTTTTACGTCACAGCGTTCTGACACAAACTGATTTTTAACTGATGGTGTGTAGGCAAGACTGATGAAAGTCAGGGACAGGGAAGCTTGTCAGAGTTGATAGGAAGATGGATGCAGCCAAATACAGGGCATTCTTAGAAGAAAAACTGTTAAGCCTCATACACACGATCAGTCCATCTGATGAGAACGGTCTGAAGGACCATTATCATCGGTTAACCGATGAAGCTGACTGATGGTCTGATGTGCCTACACATCATCGGTTAAAAAAACGGTCGTGTTAGAGCATAGTTATGTGTTTTTACACAACAACGTGCTGAAAAAAACGAAGTCCAATGCTTCCAAGCATGCGTCGACTTGATTCTGAGCATGCACAGCCTTTTAACCTATGCTTTTGCATACTAACAATCGGTTTTGACCCATTGGTCAGGCGTCCATCAGTTAAATTTTAAAGCAAGTTCTATTTTTTTGGACCGAAGAATAACTGACCAATGGCGCCTACACACGATCGGTTTGGACCGATGAAACTGACCTTCAGTCGTGTGTACGCGGCTTTAGAGTCTGCAAGTGACTTGAGACTGAGACCGAGGTTAACCTTCCAGCAGGACAATGGCCCTAAACATACAGCCAGAGCTACAATAGAATGGTTTATATCAAAGCATATTCATGTGTTAGAATGGCCTAGTAAAAGTCCAGACTTAAATCCAATTGAGAAACTGTGGCGAGACTGGAAAATTGCTGTTCACAGATGCTCTCCATACAATCTCACAGAGCTTGACCTATTTTGAAAAGAAGAATGGGCAAAAATGTCACTTTCTAGATGTGCAAAGCCGGGGCTCATTGGGCACTTAAAATCTATAGAGACAGGATAGATCTTAGTAAAAGTAGACTTAGGAGTGTATATTAACATCAAAGAAAACTAGCTGAGTGCTAGGCCAGCAACATCCATGGTTCAATACAAGTGTCCTAGATTCTGGGGTCCTGTGGGATGACCGAGTCCTCCTGAAGGAACCAATAATGAAACAGAAGATGAAACATACCTGTTGCAACAATTAGTTTGCATTAACAAAATCCAGCTTCTTATAGAAAACTACTGTAAAAATAAATGATTTTTATATTTTATTGCTATCTATAGAGGTTGCCTGTTTATGCACCAAAATAAATTTTCCTCTTAAAGCATACCATTCTAAAATTATACTCTAAAATGAAAGTAAACATGGTCAAAAAAAGGAAAGTATGTAAAGCATTGACTTCCTAATGATAATTACAGATGTCACAGTTTACATTTCCCACATTTTTCAGTTAGTAGCTATGGGAGCACAACAGTAACAAAGGTCTGGAGGTCATCCTTTTTATGTACTCCCAGCTACTTAGTGCAAGTTATTACATTCTGCTTATCACAGCTGTGTATATTGCAGTGCATTACACAATTTTGTGGCTTCACTCTGTTATTAATGGAGTGAAGATTTTTTTTGTAATATTACCCCATTTCCTTGGTAGTGAAAACATTTAACACAATTTTTATGGATGTTTATTACTCACATATGACATTATTTTGGAAGACATGATATTATTGGTCAAAAGTTTAGTCTCTTCCTTATTTCATTCATTGGCAACTAAATGGTCAGATGCCTGTAAATGGATGATTGCAAGAGTTGCATTGGGCAAAAATACATAATTAATTTTGAATATTAAAGTGTACCTAAACCCAAGAATCTAACTTTAATACATGACAGCCGACCATTCCTAATGCCTCGTACACACGATCACTTTTTGTGATGAAAAAAATGTAATTTTTCATCATGAAAAAAAACGACATTTTTCAAACTTCATTTTCAAAAATGACGTTGCGTACACACCATCATTTTTGGAAAATGATGAACAAAACGACGGCACTCTAAAGGGGAAGTTCTATTTGCCTTGAGGCTGCTTTTAGCTGGTTACTTGTTAGTAAAAGACGATTCCTGCTTTTTTGTCTGTTACAGCGTGATGAATGTGCTTACTCCATTATGAATGGTAGTTTTACCTCCCGTCTCCTAACTTGCTTCTGGGCATGTGCGGGTTTAAAACGTAATTTTTTACGTAGTTTTGCCCACACACGATCATTTTTTATGACACAAAAAATGACATTATGAAAAATGACATAAACATTTTTTGGTAGTTTTTCAGAAGACATAAAATGACATTTTGCCCACACACGATCATTTTAAATGACATTTTTAAAAATTTCATTTTTTTTCATCACAAAAAGTGATCGTGTGTACGCAGCATTAGACCTGGTGGTTATTTTACTTATTATACTTTCCCCCCCTTATTTTCACCTGGTGATTCTGCCAGTAACACACTTCCTGTCCTAGTGTGACAATGCTCACTCAATGTATTGTATTGGAAGCATGATAGTATTACAGAACTGCTTCCTCTCTCCATAACATACAGTAGGGGTGGTCTTTAGCTCACAGAGTTAATCTGTTTTGGTTTCATAAGTCTGCTAGAGATAAGACTGCAGAGAGTCTGTGAGCGTGGCTTTTTTGCAACCTCAAAGAATAAACATTTTTGTGTAGGTATAATGGAACATTGAAGTTTAGTTAAAACAGACTTCAGCCTCGTACAGACGCTCGGTTTACTCGGCTAGAACCAGCAAGAAAACTGCTGGCAGAGCTTTCTTGCCGAGTATACTGAGCGTGTGTACGAGGCTTTCAGGTTTGTCAACAAGAAAACTGCCCAGAATCTAGACGAGAAAAATAGAGAACAGTTTTCCTGCCGAGAAACCCAAGAGTGTGTATACTTACCTGTCGTCGTGGAAACCCGCACATGCTCAAAATGACTTCAACGCATGCACGGTAGCCTCCTAGGCATAGGTAGAGTGCAGTAAGATGGAGGAGACCGCATTGAATGTGACGAGTGCATGCTCGTCGTACGCAATGACATCACCACGATCTTGCCTTTCAAATGAACCGCGGTTCTTTTGAAAGGGGTGTCTGTACACTCAGGCGGCGAGCCGCTAAGAGCCTGAGCCAGCCACTCCCCTCCCTGCCACTCCCCTCCACAGCACAGTGCTCTAGTGAGCGAGGGACAGGGGCAGAGCACAGAACTGCTGACTGACAGTCAGCATCTCTCTGTTTAGGGAGCTGTGAGAACTGAGCGATTGGCGGTGTTCGATTGCTCAGTTCTCAGTGTAGAAGACATATGCAGCATCAGACTGATGCTGCATCCACCTAGGTAAGTATGAATCCGGAAAAACCCTCTCATTTATCTTTTAACATCGGTTTATGTACTATGGTTTTATATAAGCCAATACTCTAATGCCGCATACACATAATCGGTTCATCTGATGAAAACAGTCTGATAGACCGTTTTTATCAGACAAACCGATCTTGTGTGGGCCCCATCGGTTTTTTATCCATCTGTGAAAAAACTAGAAACTTGTTTTAAAATGATCTGATGGTTAAAAAAACAATAGAAAAAAAAAACGATCGTCTGTGGACACGTCCATCGGTCAAAAATCCATGCATGCTCAGAATCAAGTTCCATGCATGCTTGGAAGCATTGAACTTAATTTTTCTCAGCACGTTGTTATGTTTCACGTCACCATGTTCTGACACGATAATTTTTTTTAACTGATGGTGTGTAGGCAAGACTGATGAAAGTCAGCTTCATCGGATATCTGATGAAAAAATCCATCAGACCGTTTTCATCGGATTAACCAATCGTGTGTACAGGTCATTATTGTATAACCCCTAAATGTATCTAGGTATCACATAGCATATATGTAGCGCTTGGGGGGTCATTGGATTTTTGGGTCCCCCTATTCCCGCACAACCAGGCAACACACATATTCCAACTTCCGCACTGAGACGATAAACAGTCCATGTGCTTGGTTTTGTTGTTTTATTGAGGGAAAACAACTTGGATAGGAATAAGGGATTATGGGGTGCCTCACTTGACTTGGTAGAACATCTTCAGGACAACCTTTATTCACTATGTACACAAACATGCAGATCCTGGACTGTACTCCCCCTGGAATAATATCAGTCTTTCATGGATCAGTGGCAATATTTACTTTTTTCAGGAGCTCTATATCCCCTAGTATGAATGACAAAGTGCCAAACTGTAAGTAGGATTACTATGTCCTCAAAGTAAAATTCACAATGTCCCAATACTTGAAAATACCATCACACCTGGCTGTCCTGAAAAGTGTTCCAGAGCAAGAGATTTAGGTTAGCTGTGACACTGCCCCAATGAAAGCACGCTGGATATTTCATCTAGCAGTCTTCTCCCTTGTAGGCACTAGGGGTGTAGAGGTATTCAAACTGTCCCTGCTGTCTTGGATAAGACTGCTGTTCAGTCCTCCTGCTGTCCAGGTCTTCCCATGCTAGCCAGGGTGTCTCCTGGGAGAGACGGAAGGGCAGTGGAAATCACTATCTTCAGCTTCCTCTCTTTCCTCAGCTCCAGCCTGGAGGCAAAGCCCCCCAGCCCCAGGGTCTTCTCCCAGGCCTATGACTCTGACCTCAGCACTCCATCTTTCACCCAACAAGAACCACCACAACTGATCAGGCTCTTTAATATTTATGGGCCTGTCTGACCACCCTGCCAGGCCTCCTACCTGGGGATTGTTCAATCTCCCATTAATATTTAGATCCTTGTCTCTGCACCTCCGCCCACAAGCTCTATAAACCTCCAGAACCAGGGGGAGGCGATAGAGGCCTAATCTGCAGAGCCTTCCAGTTTGACATTAAGCTGAACCCAAACTAATTATCCAGACTCATACAAGCTACTATGAGTCAGCTAAATTTACCTAGCTAAACTGTACACTAGAGGGTGCTACATATAGTTAGCCTTTCTCCCACTAAAAAGTTATATCTGCCTTGTGAAAATGCCTGTTAACTGCTTATGGACCGCCGCATGTACATTTACGTCGGCAGAATGCAACGTACAGGCACATTGGGGTACCTGTTGCTCTATTTATGTTTATAGCGCAAAAAAAATAAAATCGCGATCAAATACCATCAAAAGAAATCTCTATTTGTGGGAAGAAAAGGACGTGAATTTTGTTTGGGAGCCACGTCGCACGACCGCGCAATTGTCTGTTAAAGCGACGCAGTGCCGAATTGTAAAAACTCCTCTGGGCATTTAGCAGCATATTGGCCCGGTCTTTAAGTGGTTAAGAAGAAAGCTATTTTTTCTTGAAAGAACACATTTCTTCTTTGCATGCCTATAAATAAATACATATGCTACAGCAAATAATCAAATCAAAATACAATGTGTTTGAAAAAGTAATTTAATTGCCCAAAAGTCAATTGTTTGAGCAGTATGAGGTATGCAACATAACTTTGCATTGTTGCTATTTGTTACTCAGTTGTGTTCAATCAATGTAATACTGATCCTGTTGAATGCACCCTGAGGCTAATGGCTTCAGTAGATCTTGTTTAAGTTGCAGCAGTGCTTCAAGTAATGCAGACACTTTGAAAAACCGATGTGCCTCTAAGGAGTAGTTGTTTTCTACTGTTAGAGTGTGAATCAAGCAAAGAACCTACGTTCATAAACAAAGTTTGAGGTTGTGTGAAAAGGAGCTAAACCTGAATCATTGTTTGAATTTCACTGTATTTTATGTTCATTCTTGCAGTATGTTCTATATTTCTACTTTTGTGATAATGTAATTATTGGAGTTTCCTTCAGTCTAGTATTTAAAATAAAATGAAAACAAAAAATTGGTGAGCTGTAATATACTGTTTTATGAACAAATCTTTAATGAGGAACTGTGCCCCAAAAAGAAGGAAGAAGGTAAAGGACCAGTCACAAGAATTGATCATGGTCTTATTGTAGCTAAACTGTTCCCTCTAATTAATTTATCATGCTTTGTTCTACACTGTGTCTCTGTGTGGCGGCAGCCATCTTGATAGAGATGTGTTAAGCCACGTACACACGATAGGTTAACCAGAGGACAACGGTCTGAAGGACCGTTTTCATCGGTCAAAACCGATCGTCTGTGGGGCCCATAGGTTATTTAACCATCGGTTAAAAAAAAGCAAACTTGCTTTAAAATTTAACCGATGGATTGATAACCGATAGGTTAAAACCGATCGTTAGTATGCAAAACCATCGGTTAAAAACACGTGCATGCTCATAATCAAGTCGACGCATGCTTGGATGCATTGAACTTCATTTTTTTCAGCACGTTGTTGTGTTTTACGTCACCGCATTCTGATACGATCGTTTTTTAACTGATGGTGTGTAGGCACATCAGACCATCAGTCAGCTTCATGGGTTAACCTAAGACAACTGTCCTTCAGACCGTTCTCATCGGTTTGACCGATCGTGTGTACGCGACTTTAGAGTTTTCAGAAAAGAGAATAGTAAACATCACTAAATTTCACTTCAAATCCTGAGACTGGCAGAACAAAACAGCAATGGCCTAGATCTCACACTGCATACAGTATATACAGCAGTAAGCCTGAAGTCACAGAAGTGCCTAGGTACCCTAACATACCAATAACTGTACTACTTAATATCTCACTTGACCGTCAGCATATCTCAAGTTGGGACTTCCAGCGACCCATAAAAACCATAATGTTTGTAATAAAATACATGTTTTTAAACCATTTGTTTGTCATGTGATTTATATATTTCATGATATTTTAATAAATAATTA
Source organism: Rana kukunoris (assembly GCA_029574335.1). NCBI lineage: Eukaryota > Metazoa > Chordata > Amphibia > Anura > Ranidae > Rana > Rana kukunoris. The sequence continues at coordinate 125,415,008 of CM056053.1, forward strand.
AAATCATTGCTACATCAATATCTTATTAACTTAGCACCGCTATAATCCCACTATTTTCTCCTCCTAGTTACTATTTCATTGGGAAGGTGGTGTGCTATCTGTTTTTGTTTTTGAAACTACATGTTTCCTTTCCACTTTTTGAATTCTGTTTTTCTTAGGGAAACTAAAACAAAAGGCATATTTTTAAGCATTTTTCTTAGGCACAATTAACATGTCCATCTAACAAATCTTCACTTTCTAAATTCAGTTCCAGTTTACATACACTATATTTTCTTTTTTCTTTCTCATAAATATTTTATTGTATGTTTTAAAGACCATACAGGATACAAAAGCAAAAAAAAAGGGTACATTTCCATTTGCAACATGTCATGTAGCTGTACAGTTAAACACATTTGCATATTTTAAGGAGAAGAACACAAAAAGCAGAAGAAAAAGAACACACAAAAAAACATAATTTGGAACACAAGGAATATATCACCATCTCTGTGCCGACTTCGATGGTTATCTCATTACTGAGAGACGTTGCTGGTTCTATTCTCCATTATAGTGTCTGTTTGGAAATCTATCAAAACCAACTGAGAATGTCGGGTCTTAAAAGCAGTTGTAAGCTACTTATTTAGTGAGTCTCGGTTTGTCTAGCTGTTCCAATCCTCCTCCTGCTCTATTACTGCCCCACACTAGAGCTCAGATAAATGAAAAGTATAGATAGAAAGAAGGAGAGAGGAAGATGGGGGGAAGCACAGAATACAAAGAAAGGGGGAGAAGAAAAAAAAGGGAGGAACACAGACATAAGATACCCCACAGAGAGGGGGTGGGGGTCCCACCAGCTACCCTCTCCATTTACATTCAGCAAAGTAGTGGTAGTAGTAGTAGTAGTAGTTCTCCAGGTAAAATGATATAAGTGATAATGCCTCAAGACCATGGGTCAATCGCAGAATTGATCCTCTCTGTCCAAAAGTTAGGTTAAAATTCCCCAATGAGCTTATTGGCACTTACTTCACACCTTGTAGCAGGTAGAGAGTCGTGCCCTCTGCATAGACCATATTTTCAAAATGATTGGGATGCCTGCCTTTGCACGCACTTTAATGACATCCCAGTCCTAGTCAGTAGGGTTCAATAGTGAGTTGGCCCATTGTTTTTTTTTTTGTTATCAGTATTTTAACCCTTGGTCTATAAAAACAGATTGTGAAGTGATGAGCACTATGTGTTTTTTTCTGTTTTATAATCACTGAAGGCATCAGAGTGGATGCCTAGTGTTATCAAAGAGTCCATCCAAAGAGAGAGGTGTATGCTGCGGTTGACCATGATCTGAGATTGCCGAGTGGTGAGATAGATTGCATACATTTAAAGTTATAGCAGATCTTATTATTAATTTAGAGATTCACATTTCAGGGTGAGCAGACTACATGTACTGTATGTGGTTGAGGGCACAGTGTGGAAATATGTCATAATAGTATTTAGAGTGGTATTAGAATCACAGGTTTAAGATATTGGGTGAGCATACTACATTCACTGGGAGAGACACGTGCATAGTATTTTTTTGTGCATAAATTGCACAGGTGTTTTTTTCAAAATTATTTTGTCAGTACTGGAATTTTGTCTGGATTATATAAAGTGGTATCTGACCTCCTATTATGTAAAGGTCATTTTTAAAGGAAGAGCACATTTCCAATTGTTTAAGTAAAGGTCTTCATGATAAAGATATTTTTGAAGGAGGTAGCACAATATTACAGACTTTGAAAGAATGTGGATGCATAAACAAAAATCTTTAATGGAAGGGACATATTAACATTTTTCGAAAGGCACTACTATTTTAAGTTGTATATATTATTTATTTGGGACTTTAATACGGGCTTTAAATTAAATAAATTTTGAGTGCTGCACAGATTATAGGTTTGCTAATTTTATTTGTTCTGTGTGTGACTCACAGTGTGTATGAGTGGGGAAGGAGTTTATACCAAAACTGTATAGTAACCAAAGTTATGGGCGCCCGGGGCAGAACTTTTTTTCGCCCCCTCCGGCGCTAGCGCATGACCACATACGCCCAATCACAGGGCGCCATGCCATCAAATGCAGCCACTGTGCCATCAATTGTCACCACTGTGCCATGCCATCAAATGCAGTCACTGTACCATGCCATCAATTGTCACCACTGTGCCATCAATCGTCACCACTGTGCCACCAATTGTCACCACTGTGCCACCAATTGTCACCACTGTGCCACCAATGGTCACCACTGTGCCACCAATCGTCACCACTGTGCCACCAATTGTCACCACTGTGCCATCAATCGTCACCACTGTGCCATCAATCGTCAACACTGTGCCACCAATTGTCACTGTCCAGACATCTATCCACCTCGGAGCTTTATATTATAACCTGCTGGGACTTGTAGTTCTCCATCGTCTCCTGGGGCTTAGGTGCATACAATCCATTATCTTTGTTCAGTTTTTCTTACTCTATGGGACTTGTAGTCCCATAGATGGTGGATCGCATGCACCTGAGCCCCAGGAGACGATGGAGAACTACAAGTCCCAGCAGGTTATAATATAAGGCTCCGAGATGGATGGGTGTCCGGACATCCATCCACCTCGGAGCCTTATATTATAACCTGCTGGGACTTGTAGTTCTCCATCTTCTCCTGGGGCTCAGGTGCATGCAATCCACACCCATCCACCTCAAAGCCTTATTGTATGATAATGTATAACCTGCTGGGACTTGTAGTTCTCCAATCTCCATGAGCCCCAGGAGAAGATGGAGAACTACAAGTCCCAGCAGTCTTACTAAAATGACAGGCTCTGAGGTGGATAGGTGGGGATCAGGCAGAGCACCCCTTTAGATTTACACCGACCCCCCCCCCTTACCTTGCTGGAGATGGAGAAACTTGCTGCCGCGCTGTAAACACATGTTCCAGGCCAATCAGCACGCCCTTCTGCCTGGTTGGCTGGTGTTTCCCGCCACTCCCACATCGAGGGAGATAGACAGTTCCACCAGCCAACCAGGCGCGCCGCCGCCGGGTGTGCCAAGATGGCCGACAGCTCCAGAGCAAGGCCAAAGCCGCGGCCTTTCCTAAGGCGGCGGCGGCGGCGCATTCCGCGGACGCCAGGATTTCGCCCCCCTGCAATTTTTCGCCTGGTGCAGGAGCCCCCCCTGCCCCCCCCGCTACGCCAGTGATAGTAACTTATATATCAATTTAATTTGAGCATGTTTAAACAAATGGTATGGCCAACAGCAGTACTAGCATTTTATACTCAGTCTTTATTATGAATATAAAATAACACTGAACAATAGAAAACCTGTATTTGAAAAACTTTATTGTATTTTTACCATCTGTTTTTTGCTTTCCCTTTCAGCAACAAGAACAAGACCCAACAAACTTATACATCTCAAACTTGCCGATTTCAATGGATGAACAGGAACTAGAAAACATGTTAAAGCCATTTGGACATGTTATCTCTACTAGAATCTTAAGAGATGCCAGCGGAGTGAGTAGAGGAGTTGGGTTTGCAAGGTATGTTCCTAATTTGCACTTTAAATAATAATATTTTCTGGGCAGAATTAATATTTAAGTGTGTAAACCAAAACATTTTTATTTTGGATAAAGTAGGGAATGGTTACCAAACCTAATAATTTTTTTATTTTTGTTTGTGTCCACGCTGGTGAGATCCACCCTATCCACATGTCAACCTGTTAATGGTATAGGTCCTAACAAATAATGATCTTATGTATAATGAAGACATCCAAACAATATCAGAATGAGAGATCTCTGTGAGATGGGTCTTATGGAATGGATAGGTAGAGCTAACCATGGAGAGGTTTTGTGCTTGAAATGCGTCCCTTTTCGGTAAATGGGAATGATGTGAATTTAATTTTTTCTGAAGATGTCAGACAGCAGTCAATAAAGGATGACCAACTTTTTTTACATTTTTTATTTGACCATGTGTGTTGGATTATGGCATCGATCTTTTCTTGACAAAACAGAGTTTTGAGATTTCTTATCATTTCGGATATGTTTGGAGGTGTGGGAGAGATCCAATGATTCAAGATGTTCCTGCGAGCTATGAATATCTTCGGATTATGTGTTAGAGGTGATTGGGGATTCAGTTTTTAGTGTTGGGTATCCGAACAAGAGAAGCATAGGTCTTTCCTGGGTTGGCAGTTAGTCACTTCTTGTATGAACTTTAGGATTGTGGACCAGTAGGTGTTGATCCTTGGACAATGCCAGAGGCAGTCAAGTATAGATGGTTTATGGAGTGAACACCATAGGAAAGTAGCTCCTGTGGTGGAGGGGTGTGTTTTGATGAAAATGGGTAGTAGGCTCTATGCATCAGTTTGAATTAAGTTTCTCTCCAGGATTTGTTTGGTATAATGCTTCTGGTGATCCTATAGCTCATTAGGATGTTATCTATGTTGGCCTGACCCGGTAGGTCTGCTATCCAGAATTTAATCGAGGTGTTGTGCATGGGTTTTGCAAATTTCCCATTTAAAGGGTGATATATGTCTGTGATAGAGTATCGATGTTCCTCAAGTGGATTATCCAAGAAATTGGATTGGGAGGAATTTAGAGACATACTGTAGGGTGAGAGACCCAATTTTTTCCTCACCCCCTCCAGGCTATTATCGTGTCTCTGAAAAGCAGTTTTTTAATATGTCTTGGGATTTGTTGCAGCGAGCTATGTAGGAGAGTTAATACATTTATTGGATGAACCATGTCAGATTCCAAACCATAGTTGGAGTTTTTTGACGATTTTAAAATCCAGTCCATACCTGTTCTCAGTAAACAAGCAAGATTGTATACTTTAATGTTTGGAAGGCTGCCCCCCCCCCCCCTCACTCTTTGGGAGAGCAAGTTTGGTTAGAGCTAATCTGGGTTTACCCTTTTTCCATAGAAAAGTTGTAATTGCCTAATTTCAATTCTGTTTCAGTAATAATGGAAACGTTTGTAGGGGGTATAAAAGGTGAGTAAAGCTGACCATTTTAAAGAGTGGGCATCTCTCAAAGAGTTATAGTGGAAGGTTGGACCAGGCCTCCAGTTCACCCACAATTTTTGAAATCAGAGAATGGTAGTTGAGATAATAAAGAGTGGATGGTATAATATTTGCTAATCAGGAAGCTATTATTATCTTGGAGAGTATTTTGGAGTCTATGTTTAGGAGTGATATTGGGCGTTATGACCCTGGGTTGTTTGGGTCCTTTCCTTTTTTGGCAATCAGTTTATGTTTGCTTGATGACTTGTTGGAAGGTATAGTCCCCCGTCCCATATTTATAGGTAGACTGCTAATAAAGAGGGGGTGATTGTCTCTTTTAGCATTTAAAAACATTTGGGTGTGTACCCATCAGGGCCTGGGCTTTACCATTTGTCAGTCTGTTACTGGAGGTCACAATTTCCTCTTCAGTTATAGGGGCGTTTAAAGTTTTTAGTAGATCTTTGTTAATCCGAGGGAGGGACATTGAGTCTAACCAATTGGTCTCTTTGGTGGGATCTATAGATTCCTGGGCATAAAGGTTGGTGTAGAATGATTCCAATGTTTTATTAATTTCCTTGGGAGATGTGGAGAGAGTACCATCGGGATTATGCAGGGCATTGATATGGGTGGGAAGGTATGTACCTTTTGTAAAAGTCTGGCCAATAACTCCCCTGCCTTATTTCCATATTTGTGGTATTGTAGTTGAGTATGCATAATTTTCATATGTTCTAGAGCAGGGCTCAAAATTTCAAGTCCTGAGCCACTAGCCAGGCCTTATGAGTTACTTGCCACCAGGTGCCCCACCCAACACCTCCCCTGCCCTACCCCTAAGTCCGCCCCTAAACACGTCCTTGTAAATTATCTCATGAAATTACACTGTTAAATATTTTAAGCAGAATTACGTTCCAAAAAAAAATATTAACAATAGTAACATAAAGCATATCAGTACCCATCTGTGCCCGTCAACGCAGCCTTAGTGTGCCCCATCAATGCAGCCTTAGTGTGCCCCATCAATGCAGCCTTAGTGTGCCCCATCAGTGCCGCATTGCTACTGGGGGGGGGGGGGGGGGTATCAGGGGAGCATACACTGGGGGGGGGTCAGGAGAGTATACACTGGAAGGGAGGGAACAGGAGAGCATACACTGAGGGGGAGGGGGATCAGGAGAGCATACACTGATGGGGGGATCAGGAGAGCATACACTGAGGGGGGGGGATCAGGAGAGTATACACTGGAAGGGAGGGAACATGAGAGCATACACTGGGTGGGGGGATCTGGAGAGTATACACTGGGAGGGAGGGAACAGGAGAGCATACACTGGGTGGGGGGGGGGTCAGGAGAGTATACACTGGAAGGGAGGGAACCGGAGAGCATACACTGGGTGGGGGGGATCAGGAGAGTATACACTGGAAGGGAGGGAACAGGAGAGCATACACTGGGTGGGGGTCAGGAGAGTATACACTGGAAGGGAGGGAACAGGAGAGCATACACTGGGTGGAGGGAGGGGGTCAGGAGAGTATACACTGGAAGGGATGGAACAGGAGAGCATACACTGGGGGGGGGGGTCAGGAGAGTTAACACTGGAAGGGAGGGAACAGGAGAGCATACACTGGGGGGTCAGGAGAGTATACACTGGAAGGGAGGGATCAGGAGAGCATACACTGGGTGGGGGGGGGGGTCAGGAAAATATACACTGGAAGGGAGGGAACAGGAGAGCATACACTGTGTGGGGGGGGGGTCAGGAGAGTATACACTGGAAGGGAGGGATCAGGAGAGCATACACTGGGTGGGGGGGGGGGTCAGGAGAGTATACACTGGAAGGGAGGGAACAGGAGAGCATACACTGGGTGGGGGGGGTCAGGAGAGTATACACTGGAAGGGAGGGATCAGGAGAGCATACACTAGGTGGGGGGGGGGTCAGGAGAGTATACACTGGGTGGGGGGGGGGTCAGGAGAGTATACATTGGAAGGGAGGGATCAGGAGAGCATAAACTGGGGGGCAGTCATAATCCTTTAAATGAGTTACATTTCTCACATCTCATGAAAGAAGATCTGTTTGTCAGCTAACAGCACCTCTATGCTAGGTTGCAGTAACTCAGCAGACTCAGCATAGATCCACAAATCCACACTGTAGTGCAAACAGCAGAGCTCACCTGCAGGAACTTTCACATGGCTTCTCTCTGCTCATCTGCAAAGTGCAGGCATCTTCCTCTTCCAGACGAGCGTCTTCTCTGGGGAAAGGCACATCCCCATCCCGCCCACTAAAGCAGCAGCCAGCAGGAAAGAGGCTGAAATGCTGCTGGGGGAGGTACAGGGGGCGGAGAGTGCAGTCCCGAGGTTTCTGAGCTATTTATGCTTAGAAGGGCTGCGAGTTGTCCTGACCGCAGCTCTGGTTACCCGGGTGCCTCAGAGACTTTAATGTTTTCTCAGACACAGACCCAGCTCCATGACACACAGCGGAAGCGCTGTGTGTCTGTGATATGAGAGGAGGAGAAGGAGAGAGCTGCATCCATGGCTCAAAGCGGCGCCAGGGCAGTCCAGCCCTGCCTCTCGCTGTATCATTCAGCTGACAGTTTCCTGGCTCATTGCTTCAGCCAGGAAACTGTCAGCCTGGTTCACCCCCGCTCCTCACTTGCCCAGCACTTGCCCAGCAAGCTCACTTTGCGAGCAAAAAGTGGAATTTTTGAGGGCTGTTCTAGAGTATGTGCCCAGGAGTTAAAAAGGTCCTTGACTTCCTGCCAGGACTTGCGATTTTCTGGGGTGTTAAGTCACGCTTGGGCAGTTTGTATTTTGTCACTGGCCTCTAAGTAGTGTTTTTGGGTGGTTTTCCTATCGGCCGATGCAAAGAATATAATCCTTCAATGGAGGAATGCTTTCCCTGCCTCCATAAATAAATTTGGGTTATCCTCATGTGAGCTATTGTTGTGGGCATATTCCGTCCAGGAGTTGTGTAGAATTTTTTTGAAACTGTCAATTTAGTTTAAGTGTTTTCGGGAAGCACGATTGTCTATAGTCTGGGTGGGTCTGGAGTAGGGCTACCACCTCATCCCTTTAAAAAGGAACACATCTGAATTACACAGATTCTGAGGCTAATTTAATACAGATGATGCACCAAGTGAGTTTAATTACCACCTTAATTGGCCACAGAACCTGTGTAATTCAGATGTGTTCCTTTTTAAAGGGATGAGGTGGCAACCCTAGTCTGGAGTTTATCTAGGGTGACTGAAATGACCATGTCGTGGATAAATTAATCTCTGGCAAAAGAGTTATGGGCTGGAGAGAGGAAGGATAATTCTTTATGTAGGGGATGCTGTAGTTTCCATGTGTCTATCAGGGCCTTGAAGGGCGTTCACCATGTGGTAGAAGTGGGTGAACTGGTGTAAGGTTACGCCAAAGGTATTTTAGGAATATGGATCGCAACTGCAGAGACTTTTCAGGTTCGGACCCAGGTTTCACTCTCTTTTGTGCAGGGAGTTTGGGATCCTAGCATCACAGTCTCAATCTAGAGGCATGGCGCATATTCCTTCATAGGCGCCCGTGGGTTTCAGTATAGGCAACAGGATATATATATATACTGGATCTTTGGAAACCAGCCCTGACTGCAGGAAGTAAAGTAGTAGCACCGGGCCCTCAAATAGTAGTGGACTGAACTTCAGTGCAGCAGCATTTGAGGGATTCCTAAACAATAGAAGTCCGTTAGAACTTGGGATCTTCGGGCCTGAGGCCAGAGGTATAGGGTAACCGAGCATGCGTGGTACGCATTTAAGCTTAGTGGCATAAGTACTCCAAGTAGTGAGCAATACGTGAGACATTCATTATATGTAAGGGAGAATACACAGGCTAGAGAGACTTCTATTATACTTGGTGATCTCCGAGTGTGGATTTGTGTCACAAGTCCCAAATAGCATTTAGGGAATAAAAGTCTATGGTAGCTGTGGATCTAGCACAAGCAGCATGGACAACTGAATTGAACAGCACAGCAACTTAATAGTGATACATAGTGTCAACAGAGTACTTGCGGTACTGAAGTAATGAAGCAGGCATATGAACAGGCTCTATGGACCCGGACAGGTGAGGCTGGTGAGGCAGGCCCTGAAGTCTCTTGGTACCGGTGCGAGCGGATTGGGTGGCCGAGTAGGCAGGTGGTGGCAGTCCTGGTGGTGCAGGGGACCCCAACTATCCGTGGGTGTCCTCACGCAATAAAGCAACGCCAGACTGACAGCTGGCGTGGTTTAAATAGGCCGCGCTGGAGCGGTGGCGCACTTACGCGTTCCACAGTGGAACACACGGCCCCCGGAAGTGACTCCGTCCATACACAGAGCCATGCGCAGCTGCTCAGATAGAAGCAGCTGCACCCGTTCAGCTACAGGTAACGCCAATGGCGTTACAACTGGACTCGTGTAGTCGATCTTGGTCTGTAGTGTGGGCTAGACCTATCTTCACTGTTGTGATGGACTAAGTTGAAATCATCTCTTATGAGGTGAGGAAGGCTGGTCTTTTTTGCCAGTTGTGATGTTAGGTCGGTGAAGAAGGATTTGAGTGGGAAATTAGGTACATAGATATTAGTTATCCTTTCTTCTCTTGACTGGAATTTGAGGTGTATTGATACTTACCTGCCGTCCTCATCTTTGTTGACTGATACTAAGTCGTATGTTCATTTTTTGTGTAGAAGTATAATTGTACCTGCCTTGCAATCCCTTGGATGCTGAACCTTTCCAACCCATAACTTCTGCATTCTGAAGAAGTCGCTTTCCACTGGAGCAGGGCTAAGTCTGATTTTAATCTTTTTAGGTGTCTGAGGATCTTCATTCTTTTTGTCAGGGAACGCAGCCCCTTAACATTCCAGTATGTTATTAGTAGAGTATTCATGGGTCAGGTATGGGGAAAATAGTGTATGTGGTTGTATTTGGAATCTATCTGTGTTAGATGACCGATGATCAAATTCAGGTGAAGTAGTTAAAGTTTCTGTTTTTGTGGCAGGAGGAACCATCCCTTTTTAAGAGAGTTGCGCATATAGGAAAGGAGAAAAGAAATAGAGAGAATAGATTAACCCTGAGAGACAAACATTTTTGTGACTTCACTTTTTTGGGTATGCAATTTCACCATTGGTTGAACCACTAGCCCGCAGGCCAGAAAGATGTATAGTCGAGAGCAAGAGCTACTCCAGGTCCTCGATCGTGCAGATGTTGTTGAGCTAGGGTGTATTTTTCCATGGCTGCGCTCATATTATATTGGTCATCTTCTATTGAAGATATACACGGTTAGCTTCTGTCAGCCTCTGTGAGTTCTCTCCCAGCTCTTTCTTCAGTTGCATTATGCCTGCTAATACCGCCCTGTCCACCTCCCTGTCCACCGCCTGAGTGATATTATAGGAGCTATGTGTCTCCTGGTTCCCCATCCCTCTAGTGTCCATGTCCTCACAGGTATTCTCTCATTCACTAAGGTTACCTGTGTGCTGCTGCTGGTGTTCGCTCTGTGAGGGAAATGATGAACCTGCTGCGGTGGCCATCTTAGTTTTCCCTGGAGCTCCTAAAGGGAGAAGGAGAAGTGTTCCTCGATCGTGAGCTGGAGTGAGAGCGCAGCTGTGTGAGGTACTGCTCCATCCACAGTAATGCTGGGTGATTGTGTGAGGGTTTTCTGGTGGGAGGAAGGCTCCTCCGAGGTTTTATATGCCGATTTCTCTGTAGACTGAGCTGAGCCACTGGTCTCCCTGTCACTTACATACAGCGCCGGTACCAGAAGTATTTCATCATTTTAAACTGTCACCGCAATAGAAATATAGACGTCTGGCACCAAAATGGTTAGTTGCATTATTAATTGTTTGGTATTCTACCCTATTCTAAACAAAATATGTATGATGGCATTGGCAAAAAAATTCACTTTCTGTTTGCTTAAAAATGTGGAATTGTTTTTGGATTAATGCCAGTAAAATTAAACATTTGGCAGCACATAAAGGTAGCCAGACATCCAAGTGTAGGTTTATGATTTGGCAATATGAAAAGTCCTTTAGTTCTATATCTATTATTTGCATCACGTTTTTGGAGCTCAGTGGCTCCACTCTCACACACCAGGGGCTTAAAATTGTTTCACACTGTTGGTGTTAGAGTCCTTACTGTAAAAGCGTCGGTCTCCAACTCCCCTGTTTTAACAAGAATGTGATAGTTGTGCCCTCAGCTTCTTCCTATGAAGACATTTTCCAGCTTGTGGGATCAGAATCTATGTACCAGCAGACTCAGAAGAATTGTCATTTGGGTCAGTTAACACTGCATTTATAACCCTTTATAGACAAATAGTAGCTGTCTCCTCTTGTTTTAACAGGAACACATACATTTAACAGAATCTGCTGGAGACTTTCTTACCTTTATAAAATGTATGTTATACTCACTACTATGCCAGACAGTTAGAGAACAGATTTTAAAATATGGTAGCTTTCTTCAAAAAGGTAAGGATTTCTGGAAGAGAATTTAGAATCAGCTTAAAGAGGATCTTCAAACACACAAAAAAGCTGTCAACTTTTAATTAAAGGACACTTAACTGTTTAAGGATCCAGTGCTGTCCTCACCTGGGTCAGTTATTTGCATGTCTTCGGGTACCTGGTGCAGCCATGTTTACGTTGGGAAACTGGCTATAACTCCGTGTAGCTTCACAGCTGGCATTCCACTGCACATGCACGAGCCACACTGCACTTTGTGAATGGTTTGCGACTTTTTGGACCTTTAGTGTGAAGTTCTGCTTTAATGTATTGTGAGTCTATAACTTCTCCAGACTAGGGATGAGCCGAACACCCCCCCGTTCGGTTCGCACCAGAACCTTTGAACAGACAAAAAGTTTGTGTGAACTTTAGAACCCTGTTAAAATCTTTGGGACTCGAACATTTGAAGTCTAAAGTGCTAATTTTAAAGGCTAATATGCAAATTAATTGTCCTAAAAAGTGCTTGGGGACCTGGGTCCTGCCACAGGGGACATGTATCAATGCAAAAAAAAGTTTTAAAAACGTCAGTTTTTTCGGGAGCAGTGATTTTTTTTTAAATAAAAATTTTCGTTTACATTTCGTACGATGGGGGGGGGGGGGTCGGGGGTGTATAGCATGCCTGTGAAGTAGAACGTGTTTCCGGTGCTTAGAACTGTCCCTGCACAAAATTTAATTTCTGAAGGAAAACGAGTCATTTAAAACCACTCACGGCTATAATGAATTGTCCGCTCTCGTCAATACAGAGAAAAGTCGTTGATAAAAAAAAATGTGTGGGGATCCCTCCAAATTCAATTACCAGGCCCTTCAGGTCTGGTATGGATATTAAGGGGAACCCTGCGTCAAATTTAAAAAAAATGGCATGGAGTTCCCTCCAAAAATCCATACCAGACCCTTTATCCGAGCACGCAACTTGGTAGGCCACAGGAAAAGAGAGGGGGAACTGTACCAGGCCACATGCCCTCAACATGGGGAGGATGCTTAAGGGGTCAGTGTCCCCCCAAAGCACCATGTCCCCATGTAACCCTGCTCCCCTCTGATGCAATGGGAAACCTGCATTAAATCAGAGGGGGGCGGGGTCACCCGCACATCACTGGGAAAGCCTGGGTTTCCCCTTGCGTCAGAGGGGGAAGGGGTCATGTGACGGGTTTGTTAAAAAGTTATAGCATCTACAAACTATGGGATATATTTAGGGGACCAGTGAAGCCAATACTGTGATCAGTACTAAAACAATGCCACAATATAAATACACTGGTGGGGAAGAGGGTTAACACCAGTGGTGATCAAGGGGTTAACAGTTTTCTAGGGAGGTGTTTTCTAACTGTGTGTGGGAGGAATAGACTGGATGAAAAGAGATATCATGTTTCAGCTTAGCTGAAACACAAAGATCTCTCCTTTGCTCCCTGACAGATCAGTGTTTTGCCTAGTTTTCATAGGCACACAGCTGATCCATCTCTTTGCAGAATGATTGGAAGGTCGCAGTGGCCATCGTGGCCACCCAACCCACTGATTGGCTTCTGCTGTGTCCAATCACAGCGAGAGCAGCGTGCGCGTGCCCCCTACAAAGCGTGCATGAAATCACATACAGGTACGTGATTTTGCGCAGCCGGGCTGCCCTGCCACTGTATATGTACGGTGGGCGGTCCAGAAGCAGTTAAAGGCTGAGCTGATTGTAGAGTGACAGCAGCTGAATGACGGATGGATCTAAAGAGTCCAAGAGGCAGAAGCACTAAGCAGAGTATATGCTACAAAGCTTCATATCTTCCCATGGCAATTGAACAAGATTTTCTAACCTGCCCAATTACAGGTAAAATCCATCCAAAATAAGTTAGGGACTGCGTCAGAACATGGAAGTAAAAAACTAAGCTATTCATTTTTAGTAGGCTAATCCTTTAAAGATTGCTGTCATACTAACTTTGGGGCAAATATAAACACACGCCTTATCTGCAGAACATTCTAGATTAACCAAGTACTAAATATAAGAGACAGCTACAGATTTAGAAATAAGCGTTTCTGGAAACCTTAAGTTGCTCTGTGCAACTAGATAAGATATTTGCAGCATTCCAAGCATAAAATCATAAGGCAGAACCAGCAATCATAGCTTCAATAAAAGAATGTCTTGCTGTGCTTGAAAGCTCGATGTTCAGAGTTGTAATGTAAATTCAGGTCTGACTTAAGAAAAAAATCTAACAGAAAGAAGTCAAGAACTTGTTTAATATACAGCTGTAATTGCCTGCCATGAATAATGATGTAACTTGCATAGAAATTCAAGAAAATCACACCAACCTGGGGAAACAAATTATATCTTTCCAAATGTTTATCTAAAAATGAATAATGACTTTCAAATGAAATTATTAAAATGGAGCATTAGTACAAACTTTTTTTTGTATTGGTTGAGAGTTGGAAAAGGTTATAACCTCTTTTGGGTTTCCATTGATGGTTGTGCCCTTACTAGATGAGATTTCGGCTAACTTTCTGTTTGAATGTTTTATTATTTTTCATAAAGCATAACAAAGGTCATAAGAATAATACTATTCATATTAGTAAATATAGCAGTAGTAGTATTTTAGTACAATACAATGAAATTAATAAAATGCAACAAACTGTTATACGTATGCTTCTCTCATGAAGTATATAGAACCAAACTTAAGGAGTATTCCTTAGTGTAACATTTCAGTTATCATAACAATTTAGTGATGTTAATCTAGCTATCATCAATAACAATCATATATAATCAAGATAGGAGAATATACAAGGTAATATTTAGTTATAGCGAAAATGGAAGATTGCGTTTGCTCGGTATAGCGGGTCAAAATAACCTAAAACAGTTAGGAGAAATGAATTAACTATTCCAGGGCCAAGTTCCTGCTAATTGGCTTGGTGTTATCTGGAGATTAAGTTATATTCCTAACTATCTCAGATGACCCTTGATTTGTTTGGTTAAACTTGTTTGTAAGAAAAATAAAGTACAACTACTGTAAACCAGTTTTTAGGTAAGGGAAGGATAGAGTGGAGAATGAGGAATATATCCAGAGATTATATTTATAGGGAAAATTCACTCATAGAGACAACAATGTTTTATCAAAACCCGGAGGTAGGAAATGCTCAAACCACGGTCTGCACAAGGCTTCATATTTGGTTATATGGTCAAGAAAGATTGGTTCTATTTTTGCATGAATCATGGTTTGAGTAATCCTGTTTTTGACTTATAAAATACATAGTGAATCAGATTTAAATACTGTCGCAATAGTCTGCTTTACTCCTGTGGTTATGAAGAGCATTAGTTTAAATTGACGATGTGATAGAGTGTGGGGTTTACTGTTCAGGAGTGCCGTAGCTGGATCAGGCAGTAGAATAGTGTTGAAAATAGTGTTGCTCCAAAGAGTGAACAAATCTATGTTGGTCATGTGAGGAAAAGATCGAGGTGCAGTGGCCGGGACTACAACAGCCACCCAAACATTCAGTAGGAAAAAAAATATTCGACTAACGAGTCATAATTATAAAATAGGTCTAATAAAACCTTTGAATATGATCAGGCAAAGGAGGATATATCCAACTAGTAGTTACAATATATAATTATAAAACTATTTTTTTTAAGATTAAAAAAAATAATAAAAATTAAACCTTTGAGTAGATTTGATATTGTAACAATGTATAGATGAAGCCATCTATCAAATCAACTCATCAATGGTAATCAACTTTGTTCCTGTGAAAAAATAGAATAACTTTTCTAGACCTTAAAGCTATTCTTATATGGTATATTTAGTCCAAATATCAATATTATTAGGCCCCATTATTGAAACTGCTTGAAGGAGCCCTTAGGCCGCGTACACACGACCAAACAAGTCTGCTCAAATCGGTCGGACAGACTGATTTGATGAGATTTGTCTGCTGGCTGTTTTGGTTTGATCGCTGTACACACGATCAAACCAAAATCCCTGCCGGCAGACAGTGCGGTGACGTGGCGGTGACGTTGACGCCACCACGTCACCGCACCAGGAAGTAAAACACTTCCACGCATGCGTCGAATCCATTCGACGCATGGGCGGGCAGCATACATATGTACTAACCAGCAGACATATCGGTCCGACGGGTTCCCAGCAGACAGATTTAAAAGCAGGCTTTAAAATCTGTCTGCTCGCCCGTACACACGATCGAATCTGTCTGCTGAGACGGTCTGTCAGACCGTTTCCAGCAGATAGATTTGATCGTGTGTACGCAGCCTTATAGTTTAAGAAACTTTATAAAGTAATAAAAATCTAATAAAGAAAAAAAGTTGTATATATATCTATATCTATATATATATATATATATATATATATCTATATATATATATAGATAGATATATAGATATATATAGATATATACAAGGATGTGTATTCTTAAAGAGCCTACAATACACAGCCCGGCACCTGACAGACTCCCAATTTTCAAAAAACAGAAGACTAGAGGTATTGTTTCTTCTGAAAATAAATGCAGAGGAAACAGAAAAGCAACTGTTTAAAAATAAATTCAAATGTAAAATAGTATTCTTAACACACAGTTAGAAGAAATGTCCACTTCAGTGCAAAATACAAAACAGCGCTGGTGTTAGATATAAGGTGACCAACAACATCATATAATATAAATAAATGGATATTCGGTCCCAGGTGTTTTGAGGACAGTTTTAACATAGATATAATGTCCGATAATGGTGATAGAGGAGATAGAGATCTGCACCATCCACCGCACTCGCAATCCACCACTTGTTGAACAAACAGTCCCCGCAGTGGTTGAAACTCACCAGAGATCAAACAAAGCAAGCCTTTCACAATAATCCTAGATCTTTATATGAAGAGTGCTGTCATATCCGTCTTATAGGGGAATCACTCTCATAGGATCAGCCTCAGATACAATAAATAAACACAAAAAATGCCGACATAGCGTAATTCTGTTTAATACTCATCCCTTCCATCAGACACCCCCATATTTTATACGTACACAGAGTAAATAAAATTGAGCAGAGTAAAAAAACTTCACCCGATCCTTTGCAAAGAAGCAGCGTGCTTGAACACAGTCACCAGCTGGTATACAGATGGAATGCTTCCTTCCCGGATCCCTTAGTAATGTACAAGTATCATCTCCGTTATAGCGTATAGCTATAACCCTAACCAGTTTCATCGTTCGTGCGACTTCTACGGAGG
This sequence comes from Rana kukunoris, assembly GCA_029574335.1. Classification (NCBI taxonomy): domain Eukaryota; kingdom Metazoa; phylum Chordata; class Amphibia; order Anura; family Ranidae; genus Rana; species Rana kukunoris. The sequence continues at coordinate 125,431,625 of CM056053.1, forward strand.
GCATAGCTATTTTATTTACTCTGTGTACGTATAATATATGGGGGTGTCTGATGGAAGGGATGAGTATTAAACAGAATTACGCTATGTCTGCATTTTTTGTGTTTATTTATTGCATCTGAGGCTGATCCTATGAGAGTGATTCCCCTATAAGACGGATATGACAGCAGTCTTCATATAAAGATCTAGGATTAACTAGAATAGAACCTGTTTTAAAAAAATTTTATGGTTAAAAAAACGATAGAAAAAAATGATCGTCTGTGGGGAAATCCATCGGTCAAAAATCCACTCATGCTCAGAATTAAGTCAACGCATGCTCCGAAGCATTGAACTTAATTTTTCTCAGCACGTCATAGTGTTTTACGTCACCGTGTTGGAAACAATTGGATTTTTAACTGATGGTGTATAGGCAAGACTGATGAAAGTCAGCTTCATCGGATATCCGATGAAAAAATCCATCGGATTAGATTCCATCAGATATCCGATCGTGTGTACAGGGCATTAGTATTCAATTTCTTCAGGAATACCACTTATTCATAAATTTGATTGTCTAGCCCTATTCTCAAAATCGTTCAGTCGGTTTTGGAGAATAAAATAATAATCTTTAAGGGTTTTCAATTTGTTCTGTATGTGTTGATGTAGTAATATCATTTTCATCCCCCCTCTGCTCCAAAAATAGATTTTTGTCTGCTTACCTCACGAATCTCGTGAGGTAGGCAGTTTGTCAGTAATGGCATCTGAGGTATTCTGCAGTGCCTTATGTAAGTCAGGGGCAATTGTAAAAAGCGGCCTCGGCTCCTCCTGAGACCACACCGCTGATGCATTTCATCCCGCCTTTACAGTTTAGCCATAGAGGCATCTATGGGTAAGCCCTGGGAGATCAGTATTATGGACAATATGAATTAGTCTGATACTCAGAGAGCATGTGCAGAGCCAGCTGAGGCAGACATGTCAGTATCTCCCGGGACTCCGTGGCCAGATTAAACAGCCACACGGCTTCAGGAAATGTAGACAAAGAACTACTAACCTTCACTGAGGTACAGGGAACACATTATGGTGTTCGGTGGGGGCCGTACGAAAAGTACAATAAAGAAAAACTCCAGAGACACTCTGCCCAGGGCCATGTCTAAAATGGCACCTCCCCCCTCACCTCACACATGCTCTTCGTGTGCTGCTAAGCAGAGGCAGAAACAACAGCCACAGGATTATACAGCTGACACAGCTGAATCTGATGTTTATACACTGCTTCCTCACAAACTGCAGTAATGGACACTTTACATCCTAATATTATAAAGCAGTTTGAAAAAATGCTACAAAAAGCACTAAAGCAGACATCAAAACACATAACAGAAAACCTGACTAAAGAAGTCAGAGAATTAGGCCAGCGTACATCAGACCTAGAAAACAGAGTAGAAGATGTGGAAACAAATGTACAGTCCCATGTTTGTGAATTGGAAATTCTTAAAGAGGAAAACCTTTGCAAATGCGTTTGGAAGATTTTGAGAATAGAACACGTCACTCTAATCTCCGCATCCGTGGAATACCTGAGGCAATTGTTGATCTTCAATCAACCATCACTGCTCTATTCCAAGAATTAATGCCGTCAAACCTAATTGATCAATTGGAACTTGATAGAATTCATAGGGCTTCAATGCCAAAACTGAAGGTCCTCCTCGCGATATAATTGCAAAGTTTCATTTTTTTCACACAAAAGAGCACATTTTGGCTGCAGCAAGAGGAAAAGACTCCCTCACGTTTCAAGGTCACTCTTACCAGCTATTTGCTGATCTTTTCCCAATTACAGTCGCTAAACGGCGAGCCTTAAAACCCCTTCTCCAAATCCTTCAGCAAAATCAAACAGCTTATCAATGGGGATTCCCATTTTACCTATCAAGGTAACAAATACACCTGCAGATCTTATGATGAGTTACAAAGTACCCTAAAAAATCTACATTTAATAGACAGATCTTCTACTTCAAGTGGTTCTCGCCGTCGTACTACACCTGATCAATCACAAGATTCCTCTTGTAATGCCAAAGATGACAGAAGTCGCCAAAACTCATCTAAACGCAGTCGCCGCAATTCTCCAAATGAAGACCTTGCAAATACAATGGACTGATTTTTTGGACTCTATTTTGCCAGCATGTTTTGCTTTTCCCTCTTTATGCCATTAGATGTGTTGGCAAATGTTAACATCATTATCCTCAGTTCATCCATATTTGATAACATAAGAAGTGAATATAGCTCACTTTTACCCCTGACCTCATTTTCACTAGAAATTATTATTTTTGTGTATCAAATTTATAGCTTCCTTCCCCACTTTTTTTTCTCTCCCCTTTCCTCTTTTTAACTTAATGGTTAACAAATCTAGTACATAAGTTTATACCTATCATAGACGTGTAATATGCTTCAACTCAATGTTTTCCCACCTACCCTCCTTTCCCATCTCCCCTTTTTCTACCCGCCCCCTTTTTACCCATCCCTTTTCTCCCTATCCCCTTACTTATCGCTTATTATAGTTAGTATACTTTATTTTATACATACATAAGTTTGGCTGTCGTGGTCTCGGGAGACTGTCACTGCTCTCCCCATCTTTCTATCTTTGGGTATTCCTCCTTCCTGTTATTTTGGGGGAACTCCCTGGCTACTAGGGCTCTGGGTTCATATTTTTGTGTACCCAGTATGCCACTTTCTTACTTTCCAAATAATTAACCACTTGCTTACTGGGCACATAAACCCCCTTCGTGACCAGGTGAAATTTCAGCTTCCGGCACTGCGTCGCTTTAACTGACATTTGCGCGGTCGTGCGACGTGGCTCCCAAAAAAAATTGACGTCCTTTTTTCCCCCACAAATAGAGCTTTATTTTGGTGGTATTTGATCACCTCTGCAGTTTTTATTTTTTGCGCTATAAACAAAAAAAGAGCGACAATTTAAAAAATATATTTTTTTTACTTGTTGCTATAATAAATATACCCAATATTCGGACACTTTTGTCACAAATTTGGGACCATTCACATTTATACAGCAATCAGTGTTATAAAAATGCACTAATTACTGTAAAAATGTGACTGGCAGGGAAGGGGTTAACACTAGGGGGTGAGGAAGGGGTTAAATGTGTATCCTGGGTGTGTTCTAACTGTGTGGGGGGAGGGGGGTGACTGGGGGAGGTGACCGATGCTGTGTCCCTATGTACAAGAGACACAAATCGGTCTCCTCTCCTCTGACAGCACGTGGAGCTCTGTGTTTACACACAGAGCTCCACGTCCCTGCTGTCATCTGCTCGTGTTCCCGCCGATCGCATGTACCCGACAGACATTGCGGCCGCCAGGTACATGCATCGGATCCTCAGTGATGCGGCGGGACAGTGTTTACCCGTGGCGCGCCACCCAGTGGCGCGCGCGGGTAATGCACTTCAAATCACGTCCAAAGACGTCTAGTTGGCGCCTCAGGTCCGCTCTGTTGACGTATTTTGTCAATAGCACGGGTCTGAAGTGGTTAAGTTTAATGTTGATCGTCTGTATAAACCTTATCTCCCTCATCTATCTTACATACTTCTCCCTACTCTTCTACTAATTTTTGCTGTTCTCCGAGGTAAGTATAGCAACACAAATTGCAAAGACTAATTTTAACTATATGTCTTTTATACCCTACCTACGGCTCCCTAAAATGTACTTACTTTAAATGTACAGGGTTTAAATATACCACAGAAACTAACTAAAGTTTTTCGCTCATTCAAGAATATATGGCTTCCCTGGACAGCACACTACCTGCCTTCTAATTTCGAATCAACCTTATTGATGCCTGGGTAAATTTCTCATGCATTTTAATTTTCTCATATTGAACATATGATTGGAAATACGCCTTACCTCAGGGATCCCTTCCCTTTTTTTCCTTTCCTCTCTCCTCTTTCTTTTCTTTTCTAACCCTTTCACTATTTTACCTTTAATTTTCCTTTCTTATACTCCTTTCTCTTCATCAGGTTCATATAGCCTTAGTTTTGATTGTATTTCTTGTTTTTATGGTGTTATTAACCATAGGAACTTCCTCCTACTTGAAATTTAAGAGTGATAATTCCCTAACATTTCTTTTATTAAAAAAACTTTAGATATTTCCAAATTATAATTATTTTGAGACTCCATTATTCTACCATAGTCTATGTTTAGACATTTTTGCTTTCTTAACACTATAGGAAAAGTCTCTCTGAGTTGACAATCTCTTGATTAAAGTACGAGACAACTTTATCTTTAGTCACATTATAATGTTATACTGTATCTTACTATTGTATATTCCTATATCTCTTTTGAACCTGTTCCCTGACTTTAATAAACAAATTAGACAAGAATTTGTCTAATACTCGTAGTCACCATTCTACTTGATAATAAATGTATCGTTTTTTAATTACTTTTTATTTTATAAAGTTATTTTAGAAATTGTGTTTTTGTTACTGAAAATAGACTGATCAGCGTAGACTCAGGCCCCGTACACACGACCGGTTTCCTCGGCAGAATCCATCAAGAAACTTGGTGGGAGAGCTTTTTTGGCGAGGAAACCGGTCGTGTGTACATTTTTCATTGAGGAAACTGTCGAGGAACTCGACGAGCAAAAAAGAGAGCAAGTTCTCTTTTTCCTCGATGGGAGTCCAAATTGGCTCATCGTGTTCCTCGTCGAGCTGCTTTTCAACGAGAAACTCGAGCGTGTGTATGCTAAGAAACCTGTGCACCCTAGTTAAAAGTAGTATTTGTAATGGAAATAGCACATTTGTCACGCTGTAACAGACTAAAAAGTGCAAATGTCTCTTACCAAACTTTTTCCTAACACACAGTAACATGAGATTAGCAAAAGCAGCCCCTGTCGTATGTGTTGAAGTCACCGCGTTTGAGAACAAGGAGATTTGGTCTTTAACGTGTGTACGCAAAGCAAGCTTTTTGAGTTCCTCGACAAGCCTAACAAGGAACTCGATGAGGAAAACGATGTTTTTCACCCGACGAGTTCCTCGGTCGTGTGTACGAGGCCTTAGTAGCATACTGGTTGTACCTCAGGATTTTCAAATAAAATTAGTTCACAGGCACAAGGAGAGTAACAGAAGAATTAAGATCTCCACCCAAAAAGTAAATGGACATTTTCTTTCCAATATTCTTTTTTTGAGTAAAGGCGAATTTTGTACTTTAGGCTCACTGGTCTATTTCTTTTTTTCTGCCATTAAATGACAAAGACTTATTGAGTTTTTTTTTTACTCTTGGCAGCTCCCATATTGTATTATTTTCTGGGACTGCCTTCACTTGTTAAAATGCGCTCAGTGTATTAAAATGAAATTGTCACCACTGTTTGATGCAGCATAACACTGTTTGACACCAAGCGCCTGCAGCTACAAACAGCAGATCTTCATTCCATTTAAACTTTTGGAGACAGTCTCCAAAGAGTAGTTCAAGACAGTCACTTAGTGTATGATTTAAAAAAAAAAATGAAAACCTGCAATGTGAAGTTTGGAGAAGAGAGGCAAATTTTTTTTTGCAGATTGGTCTAGCAAAGTAATAGGGGAAAGGCAAACAAGAACATTGGTAAAATGTTATTTGCACTTTTGTTCATGTTACTTTTCCTGAAGGAGCAGAAGGTTTATTGAATTATTTCTTGACTCTGTTCATATTTATACCTTTCATCATCCCAGGTGTGGAATATATGCCTTGATATGTTTCTCTATATAAATGTACCATCCGTACAGTATGCTTTGAATGATATATAGCAAGTGCCATGTGACCCGGTACTAGCAGGACATAGAATTTACTGTTCATCGCTGACTTCCCATTCCATATATAAAAATACAGAACAAGTATTATAATGTGTACATTGTGAAAGTACTGCCTTATCCAATTCTCACTACCACAGTGATTTTTCTTTGGAATGCTATTCCATTTTACGGATAGACCCTCTTCTCCAGTGGGACATAAAATAATGCATTTGTCACTGCGAATATGGCACCCTATTGAATGCCATATTTTTGGATAGAATGCATTCCTCCTGCCTTATACTGCAGGATGAAAAACGTGTGGATACTACTGATAAACCTCCCACCTCTTAACAACCTTTTCATGCTAAGAAAACGAGCAGAAGAAAAGAAAAGGAGCACAATAAAAATAGACATTCCCCAGTAAACTATTGCTAAAATTCTTACCCCAACACAGTTTGCAACTTTCAATGCTGTTGACTCCTGCTCTCATTGCTGCTCCCTGAACTTCTAGTCTTCGCAGGAAAGTGTTAACAGTGGACAGTGCAGTCTGGGACAGTCAGTTATCTTGGAGAAAGGAGGTAGGCCAAAGAGGAGGGAGGAGCAGGAAAGTGCTTATTTATCCTAGGCTATGGGGCTGTGTAAGGAGATGCAACACTGTAGGGAGACTCTGCAAGAGAAAAGAGCCACTCTGAAACAGGAAATCTGGGGTAGCAGTCATAGCATCAGCCTAAAATGGAACATAGGCAGGATTGAAAGATAAAGAAGCTGCATACTCACTAAGTGATTACATTAACTGTTGAAAGGGCTTACAAAATTGAGAGTTTAATATTACCTTATGTACTGCTTTATACTGCATGATGAAAAAAGTTTTAAGAGAGACTACAGATAAACCCCCACCACCTCTTAACAAACTTTCCATACGAAGAAAATGTAGAGAGGAAAAGAAAGGGAGAAGAGTGGGAAGCTTTTGTATTCTAGTACTGCATTTGATTTCTTTTGTATCACGGCACACATCAGGTAATATCTATTTATTGGAGCAGGAGTAAAAAAAAATTACTTTGCAGATTTCATTTTGACTTAATTTAGTGAATGGGGTGAAGCTACAAATACCCAATCAAAAAAACGTTAACATTTAAAAAAGGGAAAATTCTTTACTCCTTTAACAAATTAACCTATTGATTTACAATTGCATCACTGTGTCGGCATGACATCATGCTTCTAGGCTTTAAAGAAAATAAGGGTACCCAGGGAGTATTCCCACAACAAGGTTGACTTCTTGTGGTCAACATCAAAGGTAATGGTTAAAAGGAGAGTGAACCAGATTTAGGTTTTTTTTTCACTTAAGAGAATAGAACATCATAATAAAGTATATAGCTTGCTTGCTTTAGCCTCCAGCAAAAATCTTGTACATGGTGGGTGTGCTGCCCTTGCAGCTTGAGAAAAACGTCTCTTTATTTGCTTCAAATGGAGCCAGCAGCAGCCAAGCCCTGGGCACACAGCAAGTACTCAACTACACAAAGCCTTAGAATAAAACAGAATAAGATAACTCACTCAAACAACAATTACCATGTTGTGTATCTCCTCTACACACATCTATACTCTTTGTATCATAATATATCTTTGTAGATAGCAATTTCTGTGTTTTTATGCTTATTGTGAAGCTTTGTTATACTTATGTTTCAAATGATATGACAAACAAAACACTACAGATTTTCCTTGCCCTTTTGTTATTACTGTTATGCTGTTATAAGTTGAAAGACTATACTGTGTATAGAATAAAAAAAAATTAAATGGGCTATGGTGTATGTATGTATATGATGATATAAATAGAATGGGTTTTGAAGATAGATAGATAGATAGATAGATAGATAGATAGATAGATAGATAGATAGATAGATAGATAGATAGATAGATAGATAGATAGATAGATAGATAGATAGATAGATAGATAGATAGATAGATAGATCATTTTGACTTTAAAATATAGTATCATGAAAATATATAGCTAAAGAAAGAAATGTTATTGATTGTTTTGTTTTTTGTTTTAACGCAGAATGGAGTCTACTGAAAAATGTGAAGTGGTAATACAGCATTTCAATGGAAAGTATTTGAAAACACCTCCAGGTGTACCAGGTTAGTGTGGACCTTACAATTCACAGATTAGCATAACACCTAACAAAGACATGAAAATGTATTACCTTTTTGATGTTATCATGTACCGTATATGCTAGTGTTTTATACTGTAGCATTTATATTATTACAGGACTATTCTGCTTTGTATGTTTTTAGGTTTTCTAAATTAGTCTTTATCTAAATGCCTCTGTAAAGCATTACTTCAAGTAAAGTTCATATTTATCCCTCATTTACTTAGAATGATTGCCTGAAGAATCACAATAAAACCCCCAAAGGAGATCAATGATCACAACATACAATTTCCTTTAACAACATCGGCATTGTAATAGAAAACCAAACAACAGTTATTATTTAACATTCCATGATAAGCTTACTTGAAAAACCTCCTTTCCATGTTGTGAGTGCTGCCTGTGTGCTGGCCATCTCTTCCCACAATTTCCTGATATGGATCCACTGCTTGCTTTGTAGCTTCTCCTCTGCAGTTTACATTTCTAAGGACTACCTATCCCATGGTACCTTGCTGTCTGCAGACAGATATTTCTATACTGGCCCTGCCTCCTGAAACTCCTCAGTACCTCTGTGGTTCAGAAGGCAGGCTCTGTGAATTCTGTGGCACAGCAGCCTGTAAGCAGTGCCTACTGTACTTACAGGCATAATAAATATGTGTCACAGAATTCCAGGAAGTAAATGTGTGAAGATCTTCATAAAGTAAGTTGATAAAACTTGGTTCAGATTATTAGGAGTAGGCTAGAAATAACATACAAAACAATCCCCTCTTTCTTCCCTCACTGGACATGGAGGCAGCCACGGGAGCCATTTGCTTCTGCTTCTGACAGTAACAGCCTGTACGAAGCGAATGGGGGTGGGGGCCAAGCAATGCTGTGTGTGTGTTCATACACACAGTGAGCTCACTTCAGGATTGAGCCTGCATGAGTGCCCCATAGCATGTGGCTTGCTATGGGGGCACTTGGAAGGCACTTAAAAGGGGTGAGGAGCCAGGAGCACTGGCGGTGGACCTCAGAAGAGGAGGATCAAGGCTTTTCTGTGCAAGGAAGTATTTATTTAGTCTCATCTCCTGCAGAAGGCAACAGTGTAACTTAGTAGCAAGTCACAGGGTGAGAGGATGCAACCTGGACTGATCTGTGGGAGGAATTTATAAATACAGTTCAGAGTATTCATAAAGAGTTACATGATTATGTCATTTTTGAGCTAGCACCTCAGTCCTGGATATAGATGTTGATCCTGGATAACAACAGAATCATCTTTCCGGATAAAAAAAACAGATAAAAACATTGTGAAGGGTAGTCCTGTAATCTCTGTGAGAGGTAATGAGAGGTAATGAATACCTGTAAGTGTTACACTTGCACATTATATAGCGCGCATGAACTTAGAGCCATGGACAATTTTTGTTGTTACCTTTACAGCTCATTGAAACAATGCTCCATTCTGCCTGAAATTGATGAAAGATTTTCTAAAATGGCCTGGACAGATTTGTTTCTCTGGAAAAGGTTATAAATAACTGGATCAAAGTAATATTTAAAACTGCTTTATGTAATTAGTACCACACATGTCTTCAAGCTTGAGCCAGCCTGTTTACAGAAAGAAACATTTAGACCAGCATGTCAAAGGTAAATATTACCTGATGAGCAATTGCTCTTAAAGTGTTTGTAAACCCTTAGGCCGCGTACACATGATCAGTCCATCCGTTGAGAACGGTCCGATGGACCATTCTCATTGGTTAACCGATGAAGCTGACTGATGGTCTGATGTGCCTACACACCATCGGTTAAAAAACTGATCATGTTAGAACGCGGTGACGTAAAACACAACAACGTGCTGAAAAAATTAAGTTCAATGCTTCCAAGCATGCGTCGACTTGATTCTGAGCATGCGTGGATTTTTAACTGATAGTCGTGCGTACTAACGATCGGTTTTGACCTATCAGTTAGGCGTCCATCGGTTACATTTTAAAGCTAGTTGTCTTTTTTTTTTAACCGAAGGTTAATTAACCGATGGTGCCTACACATGATCGGTTTTGACCGATGAAAACGGTCCATCAGACCATTGTCCTCTGGTTAACTGATCGTGTGTACGCGGCCTTACAGACCACTTCCCCATACAGGTAAGCCTATATAAAGGCTTACCTGTAGGTGCTAAAAATATCTCCTAAACCTGCACGGTTTAGGAGATATTTACAGTGTACCGAACAATGCCATCTTCTGCACATGAGCCGATGTATTCTGCGCATGCGCATACTTGAAAGGGCTAGCTGTGCCATTTCAAGCTGTGGTCATGCCGTGACTGGTGGCCCCCACGCGCATACGCCACAGAGCCAGTTTGCAGCTCTGGAATATAGAGGGGTGAAAAATGGATGCTTCCAGCCAGCGGGGACATTGCAGGCTTCGTTTTTATGTAAATGTGGGGAAATAAAGAGGAAGTAAAACCCATCAGGGTTTACTTCCTCATTAACACAGGTACGACACCCACCATTATCTGGTGAGTGTGGACACAGGAACTGCTCAATAGTATTTGAAAAGAACACACTTTTTGATTTTTAAGACTTTTTATGCTTCATACAGTTTTTGGCACTTACTTATTTATTTGTATTTAGATTTTTGGAAATAGTGTTGATGGAAGACAGCGTTGGGTAAACATGTTATAAATTCAAGGTGTATCAGTGTCTGATCATACAATCCATTGCTTTTTGAATAAGAGTGGGTTCAAAGGAAGAAGACCCAGGAGGATGCCACTTTTGAAAGAAAAACATATAAAAGCCAGACTGGAATTTGCAAAAATGCATAAAACCACAACACTTTTGGGAGAGAATCAAAACTTTAGTATTTTGGCAAGCCATATCAGCTCTATGTTCACAGATGGAAACAAGAAGCTTTAAAACAAAAAATACCATACCCACTGTGAAACATGTAAGTTATGTTTTTGGCATTCTTTGTTTCATCTAGCACGTGGTGCATCAAATATGTACAGAGCATAATGAAACCTCAAGAATTTTAAACTGAGACATACTAACCAGTGTCAGAAAGCTCTGTTTAAGCTCTTGGCACCGAACGGCTGCCTATTTATGTGCAATAGCACCAACAGAGCTGTGCCGAGAGAGCACACTCTGCTCGCTCGCTCCCAGTGGCTAACAGAAAACTCCTATTCGCTGCTTGCAATCAGGAGCTTTCCAATCATGTGACCGCCAATCACAGCGGTCACATGACCATAAGTCCTGCCTCCCGACACTCTAAAGCCCTTGAAGGGCCAGAAGGCACCTGCTCTAAGGGCTTAAGCATGGGTTCTCCAAAAGGATAACATCCCAAAACAGCTAAAAGCACCCAATAATGGCTGTGAACAATGTACTATTCTTAAAGTGGTTGTAAAGACAGAAGATGTTTTATCTTAATGCATTCTATGCATTAAGATAAAAAAAACTTCTGTGTGAAGCAGCCCCCCTCAGCCCCTATTACTTACTTGAGACCTAACTCAATTCAGTGATGTCCAAGAGTAGACATGTGCACAGAATTTTTTTTCGTTTTTTTTGTTCCGTTTCGTATGGTCCCGTCTGTTGTTTTTCGTAAGACACCCGTTTTCCCGTTCGTTCCCGTTCGTTTGTCGTACGACGTGATTTTTTCGTATTCCGATTGTTTCGTATTTCCGTTACCGTTTTATTTTCGTACATGCGGGATGATTCGTTATTCTGTTTAATTCATGTTTGTTTCTTGTTAGACAATAATTATCGTGAATTTTCGTCAATTTGCATTCTGTGTATCTTGAATGCTTTTCTTTTGTTAGTGTCAGTGTCTGTATGTTCATTGTTCAATGACATCTATAACAAAAGAATTTCATTATGTATATTGAATGAATTCCTTTTTCTGTTTTCTGTGTATTCAAAATACTGAAGGCAAATTTTTTGTTATAGGTGTCATATCAACATACGAAAATAACAAAAGAAACAGGTTCAAATGCAAATCTTTTGTTTATGGGCCAGATTCAGGTAGAGTTGCGCTGGAGTAATTCGATATGCGCTGCGGAACTGTGAAGATGCGCCGTCGTTTCTATGTGGCCGTACCCACCAAACTAGATGCGACAGAAAACGGGCCATTTCCGATCGGCTTAACTTTCCGACGCCGGAGTCTCGTCAGTGCATAATTTCGTTTGGCGCATCAGTTGCGCCTATTGATTTCCCCTGCAAATATGCAAATGAGGGAGATTTCCCGATTCACGAACGGATTAGCACCATACGCTGGCTACATGCGCCGCGCGTATCTCGTCCGTCCGGCGCAAAGTTATTTCTACAAAAAGCTGCTTTATCTTTACTCCAGACGGCCTCAGGTCAGCAGGAGAGCAGCTACAGCAGCAGCGTTACCGACGAAACTAGCAAGCTGAACAACCACACTTGCAAGGACAACACCTCTGTGTGCCAACATGCCAGGGGCATCGCGGGCCTAGCACTAGTACTGGGTCCCCCGGAACGGAGTAGGCGGGCACGTGAAAGGATATACCGCACGCGCATGAGCCTCTTTGGCATGGGGGATGAGGAGGTGTATCGCCTCTTCAGATTCAGCCCAGATGCAATACTTGAACTAACCACAACCCTGCAGGGTGACATCACCAGCAAGACACACCGCTCATAAGCAGTGCAGCCACTGGTGAAGGTACTGGCAACACTTCATTTCCTTGCCAGTGGATCATTCCAGCGTACAAGTGGAGTGGTGGCTGCATAAGCAGATGTGTGCACCAGGTTGTCCCTGCAATCCTCAGACGCATGTCCAACCAGTTCATCAGACCCACCACTGAGGAGCTGCGGCTGAAGGCAATGACAGATTTCTATAGCATTGCCAGATTCCCACGCACTGTGGGGGCCATTGATTGCACACATGTGGCCCTACAGCCCTCCAGTGCCACAGAGCACATATACCGCAATCGGAAGCATTGGCATTCCATCAACGTACAGGTGATAGCTGATGCCCAACGCCTCATATGGCACGTCCGTGCCAAACACCCAGGGTCCAGCCATGACAGCTTCATATACCGTCAGAGCCCCATCCCAGCAGAATTCGAGCAGAACATGTATGGGGACAGCTGGCTGGTTGGTGAGTGACATGGGTGGCAGGCATGACTATCCCCTCCCGTGATGCACATCAGAAGTGGCACATGCATGACTAACATCCTCCTGTCTTTTCCCTTACAGGTGACTCTGCATATGCACTGGGACCCCATCTCATGACTCCTTTCCGGAACCCCCAAACCAGAGGAGAGAGAAAATACAATGAAGCACACATCAAAACCCGTGCAGTGGTGGAGCAAACATTTGGGCTCCTGAAGTCCCGTTTCCGCTGCCTGGATAAGTCCGGGGGGACCCTATTGTATTCCCCTACCTTTGTGTGTCAGATCATCGGTGCATGTTGCATTCTGCACAACTTTGCTATGAGAAAAGGCCTGCAGATTGACATACGTGATGACCTGACCCCCGACCCACACAGTCCCCACCTGCCAGAGGAGAACCAGTCTGCTGATGGAAGAGCAGTCAGGAGGGTCCTCGCCGTAGGCATCTTTGGACAATAAACCAAAACATTGATCACACGGACAATGCATGCATGCACACCACTGATGTCCCTAGATCACACACACCACATCCACATCACATTGGATTAGCCCAAGTTCAGCATGTAGGACTTGGGAGCAGCAACGCCAGCGTCAAGGCCCCAATGATGTCACTGTCCATTCATACACCTTTCACACGTCATTCATACAACCGTGGGGTTAACTTCACCACCACGGCCGAGGGTGACACCCCTTACTGGCAGGAGTGCCACCCTCTCACATTCACACACCATTCACACTGCAACGTGTGCAGTATAAAAAAATAAAAATCTCATAACCTGAGCATAATCACAAAGAAAATAACTCATAACTTGAGTATTAATAATAAAATAAAAATCTCATAACCTGAGCATTCACAAAAAAATATAAAAAAAACTCATGTCCTGAGCATCCAAAAAAAAACTAAAAAGAAAAATTATCTGGGATGCCGGGGCTTCTTCTGGCGGCCCCTCTCTGGCTCCTCAGCTGCCTGGAAGGAGTGGGTGGGGGTGGGGGGGCATCTGGAGGTGGCTGATCCCCGGGTGGGCCACTCCTGGCAGGTGTGGCCTGCCTGCCCTCCAAGGCCACGGCAATCCGGCCAAGGTAAGAACTGGTCTGGGCCTGCACCCTGAGCTGCTGGGTCTGCATCCTGAGCTGCCGGGTGACCTGATAATGCTGGGCCCGCCGACTCAGCCTCCCCTGGTCCCGGATGGCAGCACTGTTTGCCTGGACGGCTGCAGTGAGGTCCCTTAGCTCACCCTGCACCTCCCCCAGACTGGTCACCACTGCAGCGCAGTTGCAGCTCACATCCTGCACTGCTGAAGACATCTGGGCCACGGAGCACAGGCTGTCAGCCACTCTGTCCAGGTGCCCAGCAATCTCCCCCATTTGCTGGGTCTGTCTGGCGTGATCCCTCGCCACCTGGTCCTGGACCAGATCAGACACCCCCTGGTCTTATGGGTGGCCTTCCTGGGGCCAGTAGATGTTTGTCCCCGGGGGGATGGAGTCGCCCTTGAGGGGCTTCCTATAATGGGGGAGGGGATCTGAGAGGGTCCAGCAGAAGAGGAGGATTCCTCTAACAATAAAACAAAGTCCTGCTCTGCCCCAACAGGCTCCTCCTCAACGACCTCTGCATGTGTGGTGTGGCCACTCTCCTCCTCCACCTCGGTGTCTTCACCACCCAGGGGCACAGGCACTGGGTGCCGATGGGGGGATGGGGTGGACTGGCCGCTGACAGATGATGGCCCAGCTCCGTCATCTGTGGATGACACAAAGCAGACACATGTTGGTGGTCCCACACACTTGGCACATTTACCCTCCCCCCTCACATGCAAAACACCAAATAGGGGATAAAAAACACTTACCTGTCCTGGAGCCTTCCTCCACAGAATCAAATCCTGGTACCCCCTCCAACTGCTCCCTGTCCAGGCAGCGGGCGACCACCTCCTCCTCTGTGGTCAGGCTGACCGGACATGGTGGACCACCACCTGTGCCCCTCTCATGACTCCTAATGGTGGCCACCTTGCCACGTCTTCCTACTTTTTTTGCTGTGGAGAAAATCATTAAACGTCTCCATAGCCGAGATGACCACAGAGACCTCCTGGGCATTAAAGTTGAGGTTCCTCCTCTCTTTAGGGGTAGCGGGAGCAGCCATGACAGTGCAAAAGTATCTTCCCTGGGGTGGGGGGAAACGGATATACTTTTGCGCCGGAATGACATTTCCACTAGCGCTTTTATACGCGCAACGGAACACATTGCGCTGGCGTTTCACGTGAAGTGGTGCCGACGGAAGTTGTGAGCATGCGCACAGGGGGCCGAGTGAAGCCTCACTTACTGCGTGGATGATGCGCTGAACGTAAGCCTCTGCGCTGGGCTCCGCCCATCATTTACATATGATCACACCCACTTCCACTTGCGTCGGATTACGCCAGCGCATTATCGTTACTCTGGCGCAAGTTTACGCGCAACTGCTATGTGAATAACAGTACTAGCGCCGAAAGTGTCGGCGGAGTAACGTAAATGAGAAACGTTACTCCAAAGTAAAGAAGCGCCCATCTACCTGAATCTGGCCCTATGTTTTTTTTGAATGGCCAGAGAGTTAGGCTGGCCATACATGATACAATTTTCTGTGCAATTTTCTTTAGATTTACCTTCAACTATGTAGTGCAAGGGCCTGCCTGATTGCATACAATTGAAAGTGTTGTTTAGTTTGACCTCATATATGGTTTTTGGTAAATCTAAAAGAAAATTGTACAAGAAAATTGAACATGTATGGCCAGCCTCAGTGACTGAAAGCAGCTTCTCTTTTGTGCAGAATAGTGAGTACACTTGTACAGTAAAGCCTAATAAACTTTTCTGTGGATTTTCATCTGAAGGGAGATCAGTTGGCCAGACTTTTGAACCAAAAAATGGTTTTCTGATGCAGTTTAAAAACAAACAAATTTTCTGAGAACGATCGGAAAACAATCGTTTTTATGTTTGTTGTTAAAATAGTCTGACCAAGTGTATGGGGCTTAACAATACTATTGTTAACCCCCATACACTTGGTCAGACAATTTTAACAACAAACATAAACGTTTTTAAACTGCATCAGAAAACCATTTTTGGGTTCAGAAGTCTGGCCAACTGATCTCCCTTCAGATGAAAATCCACAGAAAAGTTTATTGGGCTTTACTGTACAAGTGTACTCACTATTCTGCACAAAAGAGAAGCTGCTTTCAGTCACTGAGGCTGGCCATACATGTTCAATTTTCTTGTACAATTTTCTTTTAGATTTACCAAAAACCATATATGAGGTCAAACTAAACAACACTTTCAATTGTATGCAATCAGGCAGGCCCTTGCACTACATAGTTGAAGGTAAATCTAAAGAAAATTGCACAGAAAATTGTATCATGTATGGCCAGCCTAACTCTCTGGCCATTAAAAAAAACATAAACAAAAGATTTGCATTTGAACCTGTTTCTTTTGTTATTTTCGTATGTTGATATGACACCTATAACAAAAAATTTGCCTTCAGTATTTTGAATACACAGAAAACAGAAAAAGGAATTCATTCAATATACATAATGAAATTCTTTTGTTATAGATGTAATTGAACAATGAACATACAACTGAAAATGAACACAAAACGGATTCAAACAAAATACACAATGCAAACCTCTTGATACAGATTTCATTTTCGTTATTTTGCCATTTTCGTTTTGTCGTTTTTTCTTGTCGGATCGTTCGTTCGTATTTGCGGTCGTTCGTTATGCGGCTCATCCGTTATCCCGTCGTTTTCGTATTTTGGTGCTTTACCGTTTTCGTATGTACACATTATTCCGCGGGTACGAAAATGAACATTTTCGTACGAAAATAACATTCGTACGAACGGGAATGCACATATCTATCCAAGAGTGCCTGTGCCTGTTGTACAATGTACTTATATGAAAAAGTATCCTGTTCGCTTTGTATTGCTTGCTTTGTGTGGCATCACTGGTGTTATTGCCAGTCCCTTTGCTTTTGTCTTAAAAACTGACCACACTAAGCAGAAGAGTTCAGCCTGCTCGGTTCTCTAGCTGTGCTGGGAACTGAGTCTGCTTCACTCCAAAGATCAGACTTGTCCGGACACCCATAACCCCCCCACACCCCCAATATAGCCACTTACTGTCAAGACCAGTGTGCTACTGTTTCTCTTCCCCCAGCTCTTAGGCAGAGCTGAAAACAGAGGGAATGTGAACACTTATATAAAAGGGAAAAAAGGTATTTATAATGTTTTTTTCAAATTTATACACAAATGTTTTGCCTTACATTTCTATTGTAAACTGTTTTATAAGATGAGGTTTTATATATACCTTTACTTTAAGCTGATGGAATATGTGAGCCTGCAGTAACAAGTAGCACATAGAAACATTATTACTAGTTGATCGTAAGCTAGAAGTAGTTTCCAGACCAAATTGTTTAACCACTTAAGGACCGCCTACTGCACATTTACATCGGCAGAATGGCACGGCTGGGCACATCAACGTATATATACGTTGGTTTCTAGTACCCAGCCGTGGGTCACGGGCGCGCGCCCGCGGTGCGCGCCCGGGACCGGGTCCGCGGGACTCGCGGACGCGATCGCCGCTGGAGTGCGGCGATCGGTCCCTGGCGCTGAAGAACGGGGAGAGCCGTGTGTAAACACTGCTTCCCCGTGCTTCACTGTGGCCGCAGCATCGATCGCGTCATCCCTGTTATAGGGGGACGTGATCGATGACATCACACCTGCAGCCACACCCCCCTACAGTTGTAAACACAGACAGGGAACACACAAATCCTACAGCGCCCCCTTGTGGTTAACTCCCAAATTGCAACTGTCATTTTCACAGTAAACAATGCAATTTAAATGCATTTTTTGCTGTGAAAATTACGATTGTCCCAAAAATGTGTCAAAATTGTCCGAAGTGTCCGCCATAATGTCGCAGTCATGGAAAAAATCGCTGATCGCCGCTATTAGTAGTAAAAAAATAATAATTAGGGGGCGGAGCCGGCAGCCAGAGCGGATGGATGTGTGCTGAGTAAGCTCTGTCACATCGGGTACTCTACCGCGGCTCACAGCACACCAGGCAGTCGTACAAACGTACCGGGGAGTAGAGGAGGTGAAGGGGCACATTCTGCCTACAATGTCCAAGCGTAAGGACAGGGAAGGACCCCGAAAATTGACGGATTTCTTCCCTCCAGCCGGGAGACAGGAAATCCAAGATGGCGCCGGCGCCGAGAGCCGCGCTACGGGACCCACGCAGCCTGCAATGAATAATATGCAGCCATCCTCGGGTGAGTCGCATTCCCAGGGCCAGCCATCGCTAGCATCCCCCTTTAGCAGCCCTGTCAAACAAAAGAGGAAGGTGGGGGATGACCCAAGATCCCGGGATGGTGCGGACACAGCAGGGGAAGAAATGGATGAATCCTCCTCATACGCCCAGCAGCTGGATGCATTCCCCACCACAGGGCAGCCCATTATGGACACAACTATGAAGGAGATGCTGCAAACTCTAAGGGGGGCCCTGCAATATGACCTGGCAGCGTTCATGCAAACCACCAAATTGGAAGTTTCTGCAGTCAGTAATAGAGTGCAGTATGTGGAGCAAAAGATGGAGGACTTTAAAGTGGCACATAATGAGCTGGTAGATGCTCACTTTGAGGTAGAAGAGGAATTAAAAGCTATGCGCCTCAAAATGGCGGATTTGGAAGACAGGGCCCGAAGGAATAACATTAAATTCAGGGGGGTCCCTGAGACCGTTAAACCCGCAGAACTGACAGCGTATCTACAAAAACTTATGATAACGGCTCTCCCAGCATTAAACCCAGCGGATGTCATCATTGACAGGGCCCATAGATTGCCAAAGCCTTCCTTTTTGCCTGATAAGATCCCGAGGGATGTGATAGCCAGGATCCACTTCTACCACATAAAGGATCAACTTATGCGATTTGCTAGACAGCATCCTGCATTGCCCGATCCCTTTGCTGGAATAGCACTCTATGCTGACCTCTCACAAGCTACGCTGTCGGCGAGACACAACTTAGTCCCCATCACTAAGGTATTACGTAACCATAAGATTATATATAAGTGGGGCTTCCCAGCCAAACTATTAGTGGATATGAATAACGAATCGCATACGGTTGCATCGCTGGAAAAGGGCCTGGAACTTCTTCGCAAATGGCGTCTGATCTCGGCTCAAGGTCTCCCTGCGGAACCTGAACCTTCTCTCCATGGTCGCAATACCCATCGTCAGAACAGGAGGAGTAAGTAGCCATTGTTGCAGAACTGTTGCGCTGCCTGTTGCCTTAAAATACGAACTACCTCCCCTCTGTCTCAGGAAGACAACGAGTCTGGTGACTTTTGTTTTGTTCTCAATCTCCCTTTTGTGGCACCCGATGTTCGGCTAATATTTGTTTCATTCCCCCCAAATTGGTTACGAGATTTTCTTCCGTAACTCATATACCGCAAGGAGTGCGGACTGACTCTTTTGTTTTTTTTGTTGTTGTGATGAACGTTACGAGGATCCATTCACTTTTTCTTTGGAACATGTGCATTCTGACCATACCTAGTTTGTCCCTGCTGTTGCTCAAAACCACCACTAGATGGCATTGCTGCTCAACTTACCAGTGGAATGATCCTTAAGTGCATGTCGTATAATGTGAGGGGTTTGAACAGCCCTTATAAGCGTAGGGCCCTCTGGAAAACAGCCCTGGACTCCAAATGCAATGTGTTATGTGTACAAGAAACTCATTTTTCTAGTGTTGGTCCCCCTAAATGTACGCATTCCAAATTCCCACATATTTGTATGGCCATGCAGCCCAGCAAGACACGGGGTGTGATGATAGCTATTAAGGACACACTAACCTTCTCTCTTTTGCAGGAATATGCTGATCCTTGCGGTCGTTATCTCATACTGGTTGCGGAAATAGACCATATCTCCTACACACTGGTAAATCTGTATGCGCCTAATGTTAGACCTCTACGCTTTATCCGCAAAGTCATTAGAAAGGCAAGGAAATTGCAGAAAGGTGGTTTGATACTTTGTGGCGACTTTAACACTGTTATGAGTGGGGAGTTGGATGTGTCCTCGGTGGCCCCCAGACGGAGGCCCTCTTTAGGGTCACTGTGCCATGAAGAACGGCTTTTTGACCCATGGCGCTGCCTGAGAGCTACCGAGAGAGACTACACCTACTATTCTAATGTACACAATAGCTACTCCAGGATTGATTTTTTCCTGACTGATATGCATACTCTCCAAAAGGTTCAGACTGCTGACATCCACAGCATCACGTGGTCACACCACGCGCCGGTGACGATAGAGGTTGTGGATGACTGTAAAACCACCCATAGACCGCTGTGGCGCAACAATACCTTCCTACTGTCGCATCCCACAATAAGAGATGAAATAAATGAAAAGCTGACAGAATATTTTGTTCTAAATAGCAATGGCGAGTGCTCTCCTATGACTACGTGGTGTGCACACAAGGCTTTCGCTAGGGGCATTCTTATACAGGTTGCCTCCAGGGAAAGGAAAAAGAAACAGCAACATGTGGTACAACTGCATGAGTCTATAGCAGACCTCGAAGCACAGCATAAGAATCCCGCCACCAGGTCCAATGATATTCTCCAACGCCTGAACGCCTGCCGTGAGGAATTACGGCAAGCCCTTAGGGCAGACTATGACACCTTCTTTAAGCGGCTGAAGGTTTCTTATTATTCCCAAAATAATAAGGCAGGAAAATTGCTAGCCTCACAACTTAAGAAAAGACAGGCCCGCTCCAATCTTACACACCTTAGGCACCACCGTACTAATGCGACATTTCAAAATCCCAAAGATATTGCTAACGTGTTTAGGGATTACTATGAAGCCCTATACAATTTGAAGTTAGACCCAGATACACATCAACCCACGCCCGAGGAGATTGATGATTTTTTGTGGGGTGTTCATCTCCCCTCTGTTGATGATCCTTCCCTACGTAAATTAAACCTACCTATAACTACCCAGGAAGTTGAAGATGCTATTAGGTCATTGCCTATGCATAAGTCACCAGGTGCGGATGGTTTTTCCGCCGAGTATTATAAGGCGTTCTCTAAGCTGCTCGCCCCGCATCTGGTGGAAATCTATAACATAGCTTCCTCCACAGGCTCCTTTCCAGCAGAAATGCTGCAAGCAGTGATAGTCACCCTACCAAAGCCGGGCAAGGACCCGTCGATCCCGCAAAATTTCAGGCCCATTTCCCTGCTAAATTCTGACTTAAAACTATATGCTAAGATCCTGGCCAACAGACTGATGGACGTAACCCCCTCCCTTATAGGACTGGATCAGGTTGGCTTTGTAAAGGGAAGGCAGGCGCCAGATGGAACTAGGCGGATGCTGGACCTCCTGAGATTTGCGGAGACCACGCAGACTCCTAGTGCTTTTCTGGCTCTTGATGCAGAAAAAGCCTTTGATAGGGTTCATTGGGGATACCTGTCAAGGACGCTTCTTAAATTTGGTCTATCGGGCCTAATACACTCGGCGATTATGTCATTATACTCTAATCCCACGGCCAGAGTTTATTCCTCTAGCATACTATCTGACCCTTTTAAGCTTTCCAATGGCACTCGCCAAGGCTGCCCACTCTCTCCAATAATTTTTTCCCTAATTATTGAGCCATTGGCAGAGTACATCAGGTCTAGCGAGGAAATAAAGGGCATTGTAATTGGCTCTGAGAGTCATAAAATAGGTCTCTTCGCTGATGACATTATTCTTGTGACCTCTAATCCAGTGGAATCCCTACCTGTGATTCAATCTCTGCTATGCAAATTCGGTAAAACCTCCTTTTACAAGGTCAACACGTCCAAATGCTACGCTTTAACACTTAATATGGCCAAAGGTGAAAAGTATAAATTGCAAAATATATTCCCCTGTACCTGGGATCCTCCCTCAATCACTTATCTGGGTGTACAATTGACTGCCTCTTCAACTAAGCTATATGCCAATAATTTTCCCCCCCTGCTGACAAAAGTGGAAGCAGAGCTTAATCAAATTAGCGCTCTTCGGCTTACATGGCTAGGACGAATAGCTGCATATCAGATGCAGGTGTTTCCTAAGCTCCTGTACCATTTTAGGACACTGCCCATCCCGATCCCGCAGAGGTTCTTCAATCAACTGGACAACTCCCTCAGGAGATTTGTCTGGGGAGGTAAAAAGCCCAGGATCGCGCTAGCACACCTCTATAAACCTAAACAGCTGGGAGGAGTTGGCCTCCCTAACGCGCAATTATATTACAAAGCTGCAATCTTAGATCAACTACGCTTCTGGTTCTCCTGCCAATCAGATAACAAATGGTCGGACATTGAACGTGCAATTACTCCCGGCCACAACCTCCCGGCACTGGCGCTGGCTGCGAGTTTGCATCATAAACCCGCAGTTCCGCAATATCCGACTATACAAGTATCCCTAGACGCCTGGTCTCATTTAACTAATAATCGCTTTGCAGATGTCCCCATCCAGACCATACAAATTCCATTAGCGACGTACAATTATCTTATCCCAAATTTCACGGCCCAACCATGGATGAGGGGGGGGGCACATTACTCTGCACCTCCCCAATCTGAGCAGAGTGCAGTAGACAGGTATAGACTATTCCAAATACAACACTACTCACGAACCAACCCTAGAGGGCCCGTCAATATTCCCCAAAACCTTTGGAACTTCCTTCTAAGCAAACCCTCCTGCAAACATAAAGGGATATCCCTTTTCTACAAATTTGCATACCCTCTCTATATTCAGTCTAAAAGCCCTAATATGTTAAAATGGGAACACGAATTGCAAGCAGAATTTCCCTTACATCAGTGGCACGAGGCGATAAAATATAATGGGAAGTCATCGGCGTGTATAGACCATTGGGATAACGCACAGAAACTGCTACATAGGTGGTATTTAACTCCTGTCCGACTGCATAAAATGGACAACTCTATTTCGTTACTTTGTTGGAGAAATTGTCTCTCAGTAGGTAGTCTGCTCCATACTTTCTGGAACTGCACTGTCTTACAACCTTTGTGGGCAGAGGTTCAATCTATAATGAGGACAGTCGTAGCAGTCAGTCTCACAATTACCCCTGCTCTAGCGTTACTGAGTCTAGGTATTGAAAATTTCCCGCTGCTCACAAGGAAGGTTGTCATCCACATCCTGTATGCTACACGCATATCTATAGCTAAGAACTGGCGCTCGCAATCACCCCCTAGTATCGCAGAGGTGGTAGCAAGAGTGAACTCACAGTATACCATGGAAAGGATACTAGCCTATACAGAAAGGAGATCTCGATCCTTTCATAAACATTGGGAGGTTTGGAGGAAGTCTAAATATGCCCCTCACATTTATGACCACATATGTATGTTTTCACGATTCTTTAATGGTTAAATATCTCAACGTCTTATGGTGATAGGATATGGTATGGTATGGTATTCTCTTCTATTCCATTGAATGATGGTTATGTTTATGGTTGTTCATATCATTCGATATCACTGTTTTAAAGTTCTATGGTCTGTTTAGTTTCGATCATTATCAAGGTGAGGAGATCTTACTAAACGGAATTTCTTCGGGGGCCCTCATTCAGGTCCCGATGAGACTACATGGTACAGACCTTTCAGGTTGCCTGGTCACAGTTTGAACCCACAGGGGGTGACAATCCCAACCTCTTAAGGAGGTCAATCCATTGAGAATGCTTGTAGCTCATACATAGGCGCTGTATTGTCGTTATGTAAGATGTGATAATACTTTTGCTTCTGTTTCCTTTTTTTTTTCACTATGTATATTGTGTCCTGTATCTACTGCTTTCCTTATGTATACATGGTTGAAAATGTAATAAAAATCTATTGTTTAAAAAAAAATAAAAATAATAATTAATAAAAATGGAATAAAACTATCCCTTATTTTGTAAACGCTATAAATTTTGCGAAAACCAACCGATAAACGCTTATTGCGATTTTTTTTACCAAAAATAGGTAGAAGAATACGTATCGGCCTAAACTGAGAAAAAAAAAATGTTATATATATTTTTGGGGATATTTATTATAGCAAAAAGTAAAAAATATTGCATTTTTTTCAAAATTGTGGCTCTATTTTTGTTTATAGCGCAAAAAATAAAAACCACAGAGGTGATCAAATACCACCAAAAGAAAGCTCTATTTGTGGGGAAAAAAGGACGCCAATTTTGTTTGGGAGCCACGTCGCACGACCGTGCAATTGTCAGTTAAAACGACGCAGTGCCGAATCGCAAAAAGGGGCAAGGTCCTTTAGCAGCATTTTGGTCCGGGTCTTAAGTGGTTAATAATGTACTGAACCTAAATACTTAAAGAGACCCTGACCATTAATTTTAACAGCAATCTTCCCATTTGTTCATGTACTGTATATGGCTTGTATATACTGAATATATCTTAGGTACAGTATTTACCTTACTTGAGTAGATATCCAAAAAGAAGATTAACAACATTATTTTAAGTTTATTGGATGTATGGTTCAAACTTTTTATGACAACCCCCTATTGTTTAAGTCAAATTTAGTGGAATTTTTTTCAATAATCATGAAAAATAAAATGGTTTTTCTTCATGGATTGTAATTATCTTTTTGTATTTCTGGTGAGGATTATTTTCGTATATCTTATTAAATTCTACCAGCTGCAGCTTATGTGAATGAATACAGTCATTTGCTGCTAAGTGCTCTGATCCAAACTTACATAAAATCTTTAAAAAGTATTTCTGCTAAATCATTAGTATTTAGGAATATTTCATTTTAATGGGAATCGGAGTCTCTTGATTAGATTTTAGGAGTTTTCATTTTCCTCTAAGGAACAAAACATTGCATTACTATTTCTTCTTCAGCACTATACCGCATGAATTTCCCTATTGTATTTAGATTAACATTAATTCCTCCTATTCATTTATGACCATTTAGAGCTGACACATATAATACTTCACCAGTCCTGCTTTTGTTTCCAGTCCTAGCAATAAAGTTACATTGTTGGAAATGCAGAAGATGAATAGATAAGCTTGAATTTATGAGTTTGTAACCAAGGTATAAATTTAATATATGAGTTTCAAACTGCCTTCACTCTTACACAAGCTTACAAAACAATATCTACGATGCTCCGCTCTATTACATAATTGTATTGCACGTGTGCTAAAGACAGTGTTGGTTTGCAACATACCAAAAGCAATGGCATTTGTAGTACATGGTGCTTAGCTCAAACTTTGAGGATGAGCAGATTTTAAAGTCACCTTCAATATGTGTCTATCTGCCTCCTACATTGCCACCTAAGAAAATCTAACATAGATTTACCCTATTCCTGAGAATACATTCCTGTCCTTGGTGATATAGTGTTTACATGCTCCATTTAGAATTCTAAGGAGCTGGCTATGCTAGGTATACCACCACTGGACACAGCAGATGACTGATCACAGTACTGGGCCACTGTGATTGGCCTAGGTACCATGTGAACACTGTGACCAATAACAGTGATCACATGCTCACTATCATGTACCTGGTAGCAGAGCCTAATATAATGAGGAAGGCCTCCCTTACACCTTTTACGTGTAGCCCCTAAAAGTGTAAATAGGAGGTGCAGGAGTACAGAGTGTCACAAGTGTCTGTAAATCTTGTTAGCAGCATTGCTGGTGTCAATGCCAGACAGGTGAAGTCATCAGAAGGACAAACAAATGGCCACTGCCCACACCTATGACTGGCCTTTGCAGTAAGGAGCACATAGAAGGGTGACGGTGTCAAACAAAACCAAGAAAAGGTATCACCAGCTCAACCGATCAACCTGCAACCAACCAAATAATCCTATTTCACAGTATGCATCAAAAACAGGGGTTACGTTTGCACACATTTTCAAATACATATGTAAGCTGCAGAACTACTTCACACCCCTCAGTATTATCTGCAGTCCTGCAGTGGGAATCTGAGATGGTTGCTAGTAGCAGACTGTAGGTCAGTCGAAACAGCAGGGTGGTAGGTGGGTATCGGTAATAGCAGGCAGAATAGCAGAGTCAGGCAGGCAGGGTCATACACAGGTGCCATGGATAGGGTATAGGGCACAGGCAGGAGTGTGGTCAGGAGACAAGCCGTGTCTGGAACTGATCAGTGAATCAGGAGCCACTGGAGCAGACAGAAGCAGAGGTCAGAGGACAAGCTGAGGTCAGTGCAGGCAAAATTCAGAGAGTAGTCAGACAAGCCGTGTCAGAAACTGGAATTAGGATGCAGAATCACAGGGTCACAGAATACAGGAATGGCTGAAGACAAAGCAGCACTGATCTTGATAACTGACACAGTTTAAATTGCATTTGGTACCATTTTGGTGCCAGCATCTGTCACAAGTGCACATGACCACACCTGCCCACATGCACATATGTATTAGCCAAATTTCTACATCCATGAGAGGAAGCATGAATTAGCCTGTGAAGAGGCACAACACAAAGTGTGTCCAGAGGAGCCATGTTGTCTACTGACATACCCTTCCTGATACTTACAAGTAAACAACTGTCATGAATGGCTTTGATTGATGACAGCATTGCTTACTATTGTGATCTCTGTGATTGGGTGCAATAATCGCATGGTACAGGGCCAATCACAGTGTCCATATACCATGTGATAACTGTAGACAATCATTGCAATCACCATAGTAAACAATAAGTCATAAATGAAAGCCATTCATGACAGTTAAAAAGATTGCCTTTTCAGTGATCATCACTGTAACAAGCAATCACAGTGCAAAAACAATCCTGATCACTGTCCCCGAATAGTACAGTGTCACTATGGTGACACTGCACTACTCTGGTGACAGTATGTAAAAAAAATGTAAATCACTGGCACTCAATTACAGTGAACCTAATCAACACCACACCAGATATTGTGTTCCTGATCACCATCACACCAATCATATTGTCCTTGATCGCTGCCACACCAGTTACAGTTTCCCTAATCACCGCCACAGCACTCACAATGTCTCTGATCACTGCCTTAAAAGTTACAGTCTCTCTGATCACTGCCACATCAGTAACAGTGTCCCTGATCATCTCCACAGCAGTCACAGTGTTCCTGATCACTGCCATGACATTGTGTCACCCAAAGAATTGTTCACGTGTGCAATTCTCTCTGAAAAGCATTTGACAGGCAGTAGGGAGGTATTGCATCAGCTCCTCACCACGGTCACACCAGGTCCAGATTCCTTTATTTATTAAATCAATGCCTGGGACTCACTGGGATCAAAAGTACTGTGGTGACAGTGTACAAAAGAATGGCATAATTAAGGACTGAACGTTTCCACTAAGGGAATTTCCCACAAACATCCTACTGATTTATCATACCGTGCAGGCAAAAATATTTCTGTGTCATTATACCCAGAGGTCTATCCTTGAGATCTTGAAAGGGGCACATAAACCTTCCTAAAAGACTCTTAATCACAAGGAGAAGTGCCTCTTTCCAGAGTGGTCAGATGGAGATAATTCCAGCAACAACAAAAAAACAGTTTACAGTACATTACATCTGGTAATATGAAGTACCACAAGGGCAACATCACACTGATTGGACCTTACTCCCCCTTTGTTCATGTAAGTGTGTAGACAACTAATATCTATGGTGTATCACTGAAGTGGATGTGTGAAACATTTCCAGCTCAGGACACACATATCTTGGGTCCATTTATAGATAGATTCATAGCATTTATTTAGAACATATGATATTTGCACTGTCTGACAGCATAAACTGTCTTGAGAAGAATAAACATACAAGTCAGTATTATGAACTAGCAGGCATTTGAATTTTGAAAATTGGATAAAATAATTTAGAAAGCATAACTACATGCATTTCTCAGTAGTTTCTCTTTAAACAATTTAAACCAGCAACTCTACAAAAGCACATAAGCATTTGTATAAACAATTGACTGTGTCCCCTTTCTACATACTAATTTTCTAATCAATGTGACTGATAGCTATCTGTATTTTAGAGGACAGGCCTGGGTATACATTGTGCAATGGCTCATTAAGCCTTGGATGAGTTTTATAGAGTTTTCTCTCTATAGGGCTCTAGAACTCATCAGTCTTTTAAATCCAGACTTTAATTGTTTCTTTACACTTTGTATATAAAAAATAGATACGAAAACAATAGCTTATATAAGATCTGAAATATAATACATTGTTTTTGAATATTTTAACTTTATTATGCCTTATTATACCAAAATGTAATAGTGATTCAACGGTATTATTAATATAATGTTTAGCTTATCTTTTTCTATTGCCTAACGGTATGTCAAACTGATCTGTTTCTGCGGACCTTGCACCATTACTGAAAATTATGTAACATCTAAAAAAATAATGGAACTATTTTAATACACACAAAAGGAGAAACATGTGTTAAAAACTTGAAGAAAGGAAACGTCTAAGGCAGATACCATAACTGCCCATGTTTACATTGTTACAGGTTTAAAAAAGGCCACCTAGTTCAACCAATAGAACAAAATAAACAAATAGAAAACCTTAATATTCACATTCCAATACTCAAATAAGACCCTGAGAAAATCATAAAACACTATGAAGCATGATCCAAATTGCTTCCGGCGGGGGGGGGGGGGGGGATACAAGAAATACAAGAAAGTATTTTGCTTGCTTTAGAAACTACAGCTTAACATTAAATACAATTATTAAGTCTATGATTTACCAGAACACCCAGATCCTTCTTCACCATTGACTCCCCAAGCTGTTCTACTCCAAGAATGTACAATGCATGCATGTTTTTAGCCTCCAAGTGCATAGCTTTACATTTATCAATATTAAACCTCATTTGCAACATATATATAGTGAATGTAAGTTGGCGACATCCTGTAGTGATTCAGGGTGACCTAAACCTATGGCTAGACGATGTATGGAACCAGGACGCTCACGATCTCCTGGATGACATGCAGGCTTTACATTTCACCCAGCATATCAAGGATCCCACTCACAACAAGGGCCACACTCTAGATGCCCTTTTCCTATATGGTCTTTTCATTTCAAAAGTGACGATACAAAAAATTGTGTGATCAGATCACTTTTTGATTTCGTATGTTCTTCCCGACTTTGCTTTCAAAAGAATACATGTGGGTAATAACATGCAAAAGTCAATTCCATTTCGAAAACTTAAATCGGAGTTCCACCCAAAAATGGAACTTCCGCTTAATCCACTCCACACCCCCTTACATGCCACATTTGGCATGTAATTTTTTTGGGGGGGGGAGTAGGCGCTTCAGGAGGAGTGGGACTTCCTGTCCCACTTCCTGCTTCCGCCGAGGGGCTGGTTAGGCGATTAAGCTTAATCGCCTACAGCAGCCTCTACCTGTAGGTGATCGCATGGGACACATGACAGGTCCCATGCGATCGCCTGTCCAATCAGCGGCGAGCCACGCCGAAGGCTGTCACGGCTGGGTGCTCACAGTCGGAATGAAGACGCCGGCCGGGGAGGGGGGGAGAGGAGCGGAGCCCCGGTCGGTGCATCACTGGAACGCAGGAGCAGGTAAGTGAGTGTTTATTAAAAGCCAGCAGCTAAACTTTTTGTAGCTGCTGACTTTTAATAAACACCATTTTTGGCTGGAACTCCCCTTTAAGCCTTTGAACTGTGATGAATTCAAGAACTGCTATATTAAAACCGACAATGAGAATGAGGAGAATAAGCTTGTTGACAATCTCGAAGAAGGTGTTCTCCAATTAAAACGTGCTTTGGACGATTTTGAATTTAGGCTCAAAAAATCATTGAACGAAGTGGCGCCCTTTCAGGTGGCTAACAACTGACCAAGATTACAGAAATCCCAACCGTGGAATTCATCTAGGCTCCTCCCTTTAAAAAAAAAGACACGGTTCTTAGAGCGAAAATGGCTAAAATCTCAATGCAATTTCGATAAACAAGCCTACTGCATACATTGCAGAGGTTATGCCAAGGCAGTAAAAATGCTAAAAAGAACATATTATAATACCAAAATTAGCGTTGCCTCTAATCAAAAGGGAGAACTGTTCGCCATAGTCCAGGAGATTTTTGAGCCAAAAAGATTCTACTCCAAGATTATGGCGACCCCACAACTGTGTAATGATATCCACCAGTCTTTAATTTCAAAAGTGGAGAAAATCCGTGCTCGATCCTCCTTAGCACCCCCCTGCGCAACACCAAAAGACAAAACCATCCCGGAAAAAATACAGAAATTTCGCCCAGTGTCAGAGGAGGAAATCGGAGCTATCATCTCAAAACTGAAAGATACCAGTTATCCTGATGACCCCTGCCCTACCTGGTTCATTCAGAAGCATGTAGACACTCTGGTTATTAACATCTGCAGAGTAATTAATTTGTCCCTCCGCCTGGGGATAGTGCCATCTAGATTCAAGAGAGCAATCATACTTCCATTATTGAAGTAAAGTGTGCCTGGACCCCACGATACTTACCAACTACCGCCCCATTTCTATACTGCCTTTTCTATCTAAGGTCCTGGAGCAGGTTGTATTTATCCAGCTGCAGGAGCAGTTCGAGTGACACGGTCTGTTCCATGACTGCCAGTCGGATTTTCGACCCGGGTGTGGCACGGAGATGTCCGCCATAGTTATGAGGGAACATCTGCTGGGTGTCCGCGACACGGGGGGGGTCTGCAGCTTTGGTGCTCTTGGACCTCTCTGCGGCGTTTGATACCATTGACCATTCTATCCTGCTCTCTAGAATGCAATCCTTATTTGGCTGCGAGGACTCAGTGTTAAATCGGATTAGATCATTCTTGTCCGAAAGAACGCACTCCATAAAAATTAAGTTTTGTCCCGCTCAAACACCCAGCCATTGACCAGCGGGTAACCTCAGGGCTCTGCCCATTCTCCCCTAATTACCGACCTAATTACCAGCTATGGTCTAGGCTGCCAGATCTACGCGGATGACACGCAGATCTTGGCAGACCTTGCAAGAGGACATAATATGGCTTCTAACATCCAACAATGGATGGACACAAACAGGCTAGGCCTTAACGCCGACAAAACTGAGCTTTTGCTGATCGGCCCACAGGCCAATTCTACCTTTTTACCTGCCTGGCCATCCTCGTTCAGTCCTGCCCCAACTTCAGCCAAGCAGGTAAAAAATCTGGGTATCATTTTTGATGCTGAACTAAGCTTCATACCTCACGCAAAATATTGCATAACATCAGCCAACTATCATCTGCAATTATTACAGAAAATTAAGAACCTTTTCACTTGGAACAACCGTATGATCTTAGTTCATGGACTTATCCACACTAGGCTAGATTTTTCTAATGTGTTCTTTCTAGGGCTTCCACAGAAATGGACAAAACAGTTGCAGATCACACAGAACCAAGCGGCAAGTCTAGTCACAAACTGGCCAAGGCGGAATTACATCTCCCCAGTGCTTAAGGATCTACATTGGTTCCTGATAGCAAAACCGTTCAAGACTCTCTGTCTGGTGTTTCGGGCCTATTGGCAACTAGGCCCGATGTACTTATCGAACATGACACAACATTACTGTCCACCCAGAGAGCTTTGTTCAACTGACGCCCTGTTAGCGATTATTCAACCTCAGCTTCAAAGGGTGGCCAAAGGGTGGCCAAAGGGTGGCCGCCGGCTCCAAACACTGGGTAATTCTCTTTGGAACCAGCTCCCTCATCAGTTCCGAGCATCCTCCTCCTTGATGGCCTTCCGTAAAGTCTTGAAAACACTGCTTTTTTCACAAGCCTACGGATAGAGACTTGGCCATCCAAGCTTTTAGCAGGACACTGCCTTAATCCCAGGCTGCGGTCCATGGTCAGGGAGTAGGGAGTAGGGATAGGCTCCTTGTGTCCTGCCCCCCCTCCCCTACCCTCTTTTTACATTTCTGTTCACTTCTTGCTTGTTCACCTATTTCACTTAAATGTCCTAGTCTCTTATCTTAACTCCTGGGAATTGGATACCCCCAGCTTGTTGGTAAGCGCTTAGACGCAAGTTTCACGACTCACATTCGGCGCTCTATAAGCATTTATTCCAATCCAATCCAATCCAAGGACATTATTTATTTCACTACATAGTTTGGTGTCATCTGCAAAACTGAGAGTACCTTTAATTCTAAACTTTGTATAATTTATAAATATGTTAAAAAGTAAGGGTCCCAACACTATACCTTTTTCACTATAGCAAGCAGCTGGAAATCTTTGAAAAAACAAACACAATGACGGCGCAAAAGAGGGAGATTTGAACCACAATACCACAAAAAGTGGATAAATAAATTGTTATAAAAAGGGAAGGGGAGGAAGGGAAACAAAAAGACCAGTAACTGAATAATAATAAAAAGGATGGTAATGAAAGTCCCAATATTTAAAGTTCGTATACAAACAGTTCAAAATGACATATACACCATGGCAGCACTTTGGAGAGTGAAGCAAGACTCTGTAGTAGCAAAAACAAAAAGACAAAATGCTCCTACTAAGTGCAGTATGTCTGATAATATGGAATGTATTAATTCTTTAAAACAGCCAAATGGCTACTCACTAAAAAGTAGTACAAAATGCGCTCATAAGAAGAGAAGTGTAGTCACTGGGGATAGTCAGCCGATGATGGTGGCTTCTCTGGTGAAGATATTGTTGGTTGCTGTCCAGGAAAGAAGTGAGGCAGAGCACTGCAGGAACAGCGACTCCCGGAAGTACCTGTTTGGCGGCGTGCGTTTCAGCCTGGAGCGCACACAGCTCTCAGCGTCAGGAAGTGACGTCAGACAGGTGCTCGTAGTGATGACACGTTTCAATGCTTCCGCATTTTCATCAGATCTAATGGGAGGAGACGACTGGCATACTTATATATGCTCTGTAGAACGAGATGGGGTTTAGGAGTGCCCAAGGCACCGCACTGATTCAAATTGGTGGAGATGGCCCCGACTCATGTGCGCTGGCGTGCGTTCCACCCTGCACCGCAGTGAGCCAAAGGGAACCAGGGGTGACCTCAATACGTGACCAGGTGATGCCTCTACATCCGTTTGATTTGACACGTCTTCAGGAAGCGTCTGGAAATATTTGCAAGGTCTATCCTCTAAGAAGACTATATTCACAATGTTGTATTGTGGCGCAACACACATTAACATATCTTATAAACACCAGCACATTGCACTGCCTTTCATTTTCATTGGCACCTTAATACACCAAAGAAATGGTAACACTGGTGGTGCACTGCATTTAATTTCTTTGCAGAAAATGGTGCATGTCTGTTTTTTTAACAATTTGGTGCTTTGTCAGACCATTCATTTGAATGGGCTGCCTTAATGCAACTCACATTAACACATTCAAGCACAAGCATTGACGCAAGTTGATGTGCGTGCATTAATGCAACACACCAGCACTGCTACGTTTATATGGGCCCTTAGACATACTGTGGTAAAAATGTACCTGAACAAATTAGATGTTCTTGATAGGAAAGATGGCATTGTCTTAAAGTGGTTGCAAACCTCAAACATGAAATATGAAGAAAGCATATCCCTCTATATGGTGTACTTGTCTCAGTGCAGAACACTAAGTGTCACTTTTGTGTGCGGCCTCAATCCCTTGCTATCAGCATGAATCACTTCTGACAAGTTTTCCTGACACCAAAAGAAAAATTGTGACAGGGGAGAGAGCCCTGGCTGATTAACAATCTCAGCTCTGTTTCTGTATGCTGTGTAGAGAGGGGTGTGTCCCTTCCCTCTAATCAGCTGTCTGATCTCCCCTCACTGAGCTCTGCAGAGTGGAACTTCATACCCTTTTATCTGCCAGCCCAGACAAGCTATAAAATATAGTACTATTAAAGGATGTAGAGAAGAAAGGGCTCAGATATACAGGTACAACCTAAGTAGGAGAATTTGTTTAACCTCTGTGCATCACCTATGACCAGTCATTTCACCGAGTATATGTAAGGGTTTACAACCACTTTAACTGCTTCCCACCCAAGTCATTGTAAAAAAAATATTTTTCTGGGAGGTAGTCAAACAAAAAACCCTGTTGTTCTGAGAGGACGTCATATCCGCCCTAGAACGTGCTTCACGTCGACACAATGGACCGTGCACTGGCATCATCTATCACCCGCTATGTTCACCTCACACAGCGGATAACTGATCAGTGTCAGTTCCATGTGACCTCTATGACCAATCAACAGTTGTAAACACTAAGTCATTTCTTTTCATACAATTCATTGTATACAATTGTGTAGCTACCTCTGATTGGTCACAGTGATCACATGGTACAGACCATGTGATTAGCTGTGGCCAACCACAGCTAATCACAACAATAGGCTGTCTACACACTGTCATTCAGTAAAAATATTTACTTATAGCAGTGAAATTCACTGCTATAAGCAAACATAGTATGTAAAAAAAAAACCTGATCAACACTGTATTACTCTGGTCACAGCATGTACATTCTGTTTACAAAAAGTTGTGTCTTCTCAAACCATGTCATGCTGAAAAGAGTTTGATCCTGTTTGTGACCTAGGAAATCTATTTAATAATTTTCTGCAGTACGGTACTGCCATCTGCTAGCTTGTATAGGTTAATATTAATGAATAATACAAAACAAAAAGACAAAAAGTGCTACTTTAGGCTTAGGTTATGCCATGCCTATATTTCTTTTTTAATATGCCATTTTTATTTTATATGTATTATAACTAGTTATTAACAAGATATAGTAATGTCAGGGAGATGGATTATAATGCAAGCAGAGTCATCTACTGCTCTGTGAATGTGGAAGTGTTAAACACTTGGTCATGCCCTCCAGCTCCTCTCAATAAGATGCCACTAAGGGACTTGTTCCATTACCCAGTTTAATCATCCTTTAACGCCGGTTATTTGCTTAGAGGCAAAAAGTACTGTCAACATGAACAGAGTAAAAAAAATGTATATTAACAGCTCATCATCTCCCAGTAATATATTTATAAAATAAAAAAATAAAATAAAAAAAAGATAAGGAAGAAAAAATGACCAAATAACTGGCAGCGACAAAATGCAGTCTTCATGTTCACATTAGATTTGATAAATTACAGAACAAACATTATATTATCACAAATGAGGATTACACCTCTTGTGCTCCATACTGTGAGGTATTTGTTAACATGGTAGATAGATCTCTGGAGGCTATCATTAGGACTGGCAAATGAGAGACAATATGACCTCTGGTCACAGTCTAAGAAGTAATTTTAAAACTGAATGTTTGTCATTTGTCACCAGGG
The DNA here is from genome assembly GCA_029574335.1 of Rana kukunoris. NCBI lineage: Eukaryota > Metazoa > Chordata > Amphibia > Anura > Ranidae > Rana > Rana kukunoris. The sequence goes on from CM056053.1 coordinate 125,466,776, forward strand.
TAGAGTTGCCACCTACTGCTTGGTTTCCAAAGATAAGAAAATGGGAAAATGTTGGAGCCATAAAATGCAGTCATTGCAGGAGAAGAGAATTGACACTCCTGTCTGAAAAAACACACATATAAAATAAAGACGTAAAAGGGCATTAAATATTAAAGAGGTACAGCACCCAGCTGTATTAGATGCTCAGACATTTTAGGAAGATTACAAATATGTAAGCCTACTGAGATGCCTTGATTTGTTTTTAATTTTACCTTTTAACCGCTTGCTTACTGGGCACATAAACCCCCTTCGTGTCCAGGCGAAATTTCAGCTTCCGGCACTGCGTCGCTTTTACTGACATTTGCGCGGTCGTGCGACGTGGCTCCCAAACAAAATTGGTGTCCTTTTTTCCCCACAAATAGAGCTTTATTTTGGTGGTATTTGATCGCCGGTGCAGTTTTTTTTTTTTGCAATTTTTTCTCAGTTAAGCCCGATACGTATTCTTCTACGTATTTTTGTAAAAAAAAAAAAAAAAATCGCAATAAGCGACTGCTTTGCGCAAAAGTTATAACACCTACAAAATAGAGGACAGAATTATGATTTTTTTTTACTATTTTTTTTATACTAGTAATGGCGGCGATCTGCGATTTTTATTGGGACTGCGACATTACGGCGGACACATCGGACACTTTTGACACATTTTTGGGACCATTCACATTTATACAGCGACCAGTGCTATAAATATGCACTAATTACTGTATAAATGTGACTGGCATTGAAGGGGTTAACACTAGGGGGTGAGGAAGGGGTTAAATGTGTATCCTGGGTGTGTTCTAACTGTGTGGGGGCAGGGGGGTGACTGGGGGAGGTGACCGATGCTGTGTCCCTATGTACAAGGGAAACAGTATCTGTCTCCTCTCCCTGACAGGATGTGGAGCTCTGTGTTTACACACAGAGCTCCATGTCCCTGCTCTGACACCGCCGATCACGTGTACCTGACGGACACCGCGGCCGCCGGGTACACGCATCGAATCCTCAGCGATGCGACGGCACTGTTTTTCCCCGCTGTGCGCCACCCAGTGGCGTGCGGGGAATTACAACAACATGACGTCCAAAGACGTGACCCCGGCACCTCAGGTCCGCGCTGTTGACGTCTTTTGTCAATAGCGCGGATCTGTAGTGGTTAAGCAGTTATTTGGCATTGCACTTAAAGGAAACCTGTAATAGGGAAGCAAAGAAAGGATACCCCCAAGGAGGCGGGACTTTGGAGGCCAAGTTCAAAACAAAAAGTATTTTAATGGGTTACAAAATTACAGACCAAAACACATACAAAATAGGATGCTTGTTGGGAAATTGACCTGTATGGTCCACTACCTTTGTGTGATAGTCACTAGATAGGCATAAAACATCAGGGATGAGAAAAGTGCACCCAGTGAAAGAAATAGAAGGAGAGTAACATCAAATAATAATACAACATGATAAAAAACACAATCTCCGTGGAACAGAGTTGAAAAATGCCCGACGCGTTTCTGGTCTCTTAATTTCAAAAGAGAACCGTCATCAGGGGCCAGGGAGTTGTATCGCATAAAAAGTTTTTTCCTCAATTCTAAAGATAACAAAAGACAACATGGGAAAAAACAATCAGACAAGGCACATTTAAGACCAGTATGTTTGAGTTGCAATACAATATTAGTGTTGGTTGCAAAACCACCTACCGCTGGCTTTTGCGGAGAGAGGGACAAACTACAATTGTAGCACAAACAAGGGGGCATGATTTGGTGCAAAAACAATACATAAACAGTCAGATCAGTCTGTTTGGAGCAGAAAGCATGATCTCGTAGGGTGGTAGGTATTGCAAGATATTGGCTAACATTACTATACATACAAATTTTCTATGACGTCGGATTTGTCTAAACATTTGAAACATTGAGAGTGTTTAACCCTCACCCTCCCAGGTACCTGATTTATATCCCTCTAAGAAGGGCCGATAGCTAACCTTGCTATTTAAGCCTGGAGGTGAAGTAGCCTGGAGGGCTACTATCCAGCGGGTCTCCCGCTGAAGTAGTAGTTTGTCCCAATCCCCCCCTCTTGGATTGGGGTGAATTCTGTCCAAAGCCAAAAACAGTGTTTTCGGAATACTTCCTTGATGTACATCTCTCGAATGTCTCCCCAAAGGCAGGTCAGGGTTTGATGTTTTAATACTTTTTATGTGCCTGGAGATTCGTTTCCTCCATTCTAATTTTGTTTTACCTACATAGAAGCAACCGCACGAGCAAGTTAGTAGGTACACAATCCCATAGGTGTTACAATTAGCAAAGTGTCGCGGTTTGTACTGGCGACCGTTCGGAAGTGTGATGTCTTTTTGAGTGTTAATGTATTGACATTGTGCACAACCTCCACAAGTAAACGTTCCCCATCGTTTACAAGGATCTCCCCTGAAAGTTCCAGTGTATTCACTGGTAACTAATGAGTCCTCGATGGATCTAGCCCGTCTGTAGGTGATTAGAGGTTGGTTCGGGATAAATTGACTGATGATGGGGTCAATCTGAAGTATGTGCCAATGTTTTTTAATTATCCGTTTTATTTGTTTGTGTTGATTGTTGTAAGTCGTGATGATTCTTGTAGGTAAGCACTGGTTTTCTTCTTTCTTGGTAATTTTCTTTGGAGGAAACAATATGTCCAATCTTGACTGGCTCTTCACTTTTCTGAAGGCTTTTTTAAACACGTATGTGAGTATCCCCTTTGTAGGAGCCTTCTTTTTAAGTTGTCTGCTTCCTTAATGAAACTATCTTCATCCGAACAGTTTCTCCTGACCCGGAGATACTGTGAATATGGAATTGATCGTATGAGTGGTTCTGGGTGGAAGCTTGAGGCTTGTAGAATGGTGTTGCCAGCCGTTTCTTTCCGATATAGAGAACTAGAGAGGTGTCCATCAAGGGTTTTAAAGATGGTGACATCCAAAAACGTAATTGTTTTGTTACTGTGGATACTGGTGAACTTCAGATTGAAGTCATTAATACCCATGTCATTGATACAGGTGGCAAGATCTTCAGTCGTGCCATCCCATATCATGAAAATGTCATCAATGAACCTATGCCAGGTCAGGATGTTCGATGTGTGCACATTTTCCCCTTCGGCAGATAGAAAACGGCTCTCCCACTCCCCCAGATACAGGTTGGCATACGATGGGGCACAACATGTCCCCATCGCAACCCCCTGCATCTGGAGGAAGTGGGAGCCATCGAACGAGAATGCATTATGATACAGTATGAACTCGAGAGCTTTTTCAAGGGTTTGGAGTAGGTGAGCGGTATCTCTGATATAGGATGGTAGGTTCGTTACCAATGGTCTCAGTTGTTCATCGATGAACTGGCTCAATCGTTCGGTAATACAACCTCGTCCTGAAATAATCGGTCTACCTGGGGGATTTAATAGGTTTTTGTGCACTTTGGGCAAGCTATAGAATGTTGGAATCTTGGCATGATCGGTTCTGATGAATTACCATGTTTGTTGGGTAATTGTGTTTTCCACATATGCTTTGTCAACCATATTGAAAAAATCACTGTTAAACCTTTCAATTATAAGTTTAGAGATGGGTCTGTACCAATCTCGGTTGGATAGAATATTCAGACACATCGTTTGATAGAATTTGTTGCTCATTATTACAATATTGCCCCCTTTATCTGAGGGTTTTATTGTAAGATGTTTTTGGTCTGCTAGTTTTTTCAAAGCCACCCTTTCCTGAGTGGAGATGTTTTCTGACGTCGATCTTGATTTCAATCTCAAAATGTCTTTACTTGTCATCATTATAAAGGCATTGAGATTTGAATTAAGGGTCAGTGGTGGAAATTTATTTGATTTTTGTTTCAACACGGATTTAACTGAGAGGCCCCCTTCTGTTGGGGTTAGTTGTTCTTCCAGGATCGCATTCAAGTCAATCCTGTCTATTAGGTCTCTGTTACTTTGTTCGTCTAACAGGGTTATTAGGTCATTCAGGGCCTGTTCTTCTCTGGTGGATAATTCTTTGGTGATAGCTGGTTTGGCGTATAGACCTTTCAGGATAAGTTTTCGGGCAAAGAGGTGTAGATCTTTTATTGTCTCAAAAGTATCGACATCTCTGGATGGGCAGAAGGTTAGGCCTTTGTTTAGGATCATCAATTCATCCTCAGATAGGTTGTACTGGGAGAGGTTGATGATACTCATGGGATCCGCACAGTGCCCATGTTCAGCCCCGTTAGGGAAGCTGCCCTTGGTAAACGCCCCTTCTAAAAATACTAGTTCCCTGCCTTTCATACTGATCTAATAATTTAACTTATTTACTAGGAGCAAATATGCAAGTTAGTAAGTTTAATTGCATCTGACTTTCCCGATTTACATACTTGTTTAGATCTGTGTTTAACTTAATATTGCAGCCAGAGACTGCCAGGCAATGTAATGTGCTGAAAGTGAAATTAGCAATACAAATGTTTTACAATGACACGTCTATGTCACACTCACATTCACACACACAATATATATGTATTATCCCTTATCAGTTATTTAATTGTTCATTAGTATACCTGTCACAAGAAAAATATTAGTTCCATTAACGCACATGGAATTAGGTCTGTAATGAAACATTCTAAACTCATTTATCACATAGCTTTTAACAGAATGTCACGGTGTGCACAGATTTTATGAATAGACAGTCTTTTTACCCAGAGATGTTTTTTTTTTTTTTTTTTCTGATTGAAATATTTACAGCCTATGAAACTTGAAATGAGTTTCTCACTAAAGAGGGATACATTATCTTTAGACTGTTAGCTCTGAGCAATAGATTTATGGAACTTAAAAGAATATAACATCTTCAGACTTGCCTTCAATTGTCTTCACAATACATTTTAAAATTCTGGTGAAGAAAAGTAAAAGTATGATTAGCGATTAGCTGAAAAAAAATATTGATTTAATTTTTTCTTCCAAAAATTTTATAAATCAACTCTCTTGCTGCAGTGATAATACTCAGCTGTGCTTAATTTACATCTTCATAAAAAGCAAAAAATAAATAAAATATTGCTCCAGGTCCACCAACATTGGGCCAGATTCAGGTAGAGCAGAGCATCTTTGCTCTGGAGTAACGCATCTCATTTACGTTACTCTGAAGACCCTTTCAGCGCAAGTACTGTTATTCACATAGCAGTTGCGCGTAAACTTGCGCCAGAGTAACGATAATGCGCTGGCGTAACCCGACGCAAGTGGAAGTGGGTGTGATCATATGTAAATGATGATCACGCCCAGCGCAGAGGCTTACGTTCAGCGCATCATCCACGGAGCATGCGCAGTGAGTGCGGCTCCACTCACCCCCCTTGTGCGCATGCTCACAACTTCCGTCGGCACCACTTCACGGGAAACGTCAGCGCAATGCGTTCCGCTGGGCGCTTAAAAGTGCTGGCGGAAACGCCATTCCGGCGCAAAAGTATTTCCGTTTCCCCCCACCCCAGGGAAGATACTTTTGCTCGGTGATGGCTGCTCCCGCTACCCCCAGAGAGAGGAGGAACCTCAATTTCAACGCCCAGGAGGTGTCGGTCATCATTTCTGCAATGGAGACTGAGAATGCTTTGCTCCATGGCCAAAAAAGCCGGAAGACCAGCCGGGAGAGGAAGCAGGGCATCCTGGAGTCCATTGCTGCCAGGGTGAATGTCTTGGGGTACTCCATCCGGAGTGCTTCTGACATTCAGAAGAAAATTAATGACCTGTGGCGCAAGGTGAGGGGCAAGGTGGCCACCATCAGGAGGCATGAGAGGGGCACAGGTGGTGGTCCCCCATGTCCTGTCACCCTGACCGCAGAGGAGGAGGTGGTCGCACGCTGCCTGGAGAGGGAGCAGGTGGAGGGGGTCCCAGGCTATGACTCCATGGAGGAAGTCTCCAGGACAGGTAAGTGTTTTTTATCCCCTATTTGGTGTGTTGCATGTGGGGGGGGGAGGGTACATGTGCCAAGTGTGTGGGACCACCAACATGTGTCTGCTTTGTGTCATCCACAGATGACGGAGCTGGGACATCATCGGTCAGCGTCCATTCAACCCCATCCCCCCCACGCCATCGTGTGCCCGAGCCACTGGGTGGTGAAGAGGTTGTGGAGGAGAGTGGCCACACCACACCTGCCGAGGTGGTTGTGGAGGATCCTGCTGTGGCAGAGCAGGACTTTTCATTAGTTTTGTCGGTCTCCTCCCCTTCTCCTGGGCCGTCTGTTATCCCCTCCCCCATCCTTGGAAGCCCCTCAAGGGCGACTCCCTCCCCCCGGGGACAACCATCTTCTGGCCCCAGGAAGGCCACCCAGAAGACCAGGGGGGTGTCGGATGATGTCCAGGACCAGTTGGCGAGGGATCACGCCAGGCAGACTGAACAAATGGGGGCCATAGTAGGCCATTTGGAGAAAGTGGCTGACAGCCTGGGCTCCGTTGCCAACATCAGCAACGCAGTGCAGGATGTGAGTTGCAACTGCGCTGCAGTGGTCACCAGTTTGGGGGTGGTGCAGGGGGATATTACACAACTCACTGCAGCCGTCCAGGCCAACACTGCTGCCATCCAGGGTAACAGTGCTACCATCCGGGACCAGGGGAGGCTGAGTAGGCGGGCCCAGCATTACCAGGTCACCCGTCAGCTCCGGATGCAGGCCCAGACAAACTCTTACCTCGGCCGGATAGCCAGGGCCTTGGAGGGCATGCAGGCCACACCTGCCAGGAGTGGCCCACCTGGGGATCAGCCACCTCCAGATGCCCCTCCACCCCCACCCACTCCATCCAGACAGCTGAGGAGCCAGAGAGGTGCGGCAAGAAGAAGCCCCCGGCATCCCCGATGAGGCTTTTATTTTTTTGGGTTTATCTGATTTTTTTGGACATACTGAGGTCATGAGTTTTTGTTTATTTATTTTCTCAGGTTATGAGATTTTTTATTTCTTTTTTTACTGCACACGGTCAGGAGTGCAGGGGACAGTGTGAATGGTGTGTGAATGTGAGGGGGTGGCACTCCTGCCAGTAAGGGGTGTCACCCTCGGCCGTGGTGGTGAAGTTAACCCCACGGCTGTATGAATGATGTGTAAAAGGTGTATGAATGGACAGTGACATCATTGGGGCCTTGACGCTGGCGTTACTGCTCCCAACTCCTACATGCTGGACTTGGGCTAATCCAATGCGATGTGCATGTGGTGTGTGTGATCTAGGGACATCAGTGGTGTACACGCGTGCACTGTCTGTGTTATTAATGTTTTGGTTTAGTGTCCAAAGATGCCTACGGCGAGGACCCTCCTGACTGCTCTTCCATCAGCAGACTGGGTGTCCTCTGGCAGGTGGGGACTGTGTGGGTCGGGGGTCAGGTCATCACGCATGTCAATCTGCAGGCCTTTTCTCATAGCAAAGTTGTGCAGAATACAACATGCACCGATGATCTGACACACAAAGGTAGGGGAATACAATAGGGTCCCCCCGGACTTATCCAGGCATCGGAAACGGGACTTCAGGAGCCCAAATGTTTGCTCCACCACTGCACGGGTTTTGATGTGTGCTTCATTGTATTTTCTCTCTCCTCTGGTTTGGGGGTTCCGGAAAGGAGTCATTAGATGGGGTCCCAGTGCATATGCAGAGTCACCTGTAAGGGAAAAGACATGAGGATGTTAGTCATGCATGTGCCACTTCTGTTGTGCATCACGGGAGGGGATAGTCATGCCTGACTCCCTTGTCACTCACCAACCAGCCAGCTGTCCCCATACATGTTCTGGTTAAATTCTGCTGGGATGGGACTCTGATTGTATATGAAGCTGTCATGGCTGGACCCGGGGTGTTTGGCACGGACGTGCCATATGAGGCGTTGGGCATCAGCTATCACCTGTACGTTGATGGAATGCCAATGCTTCCGATTGCGGTATATGTGCTCTGTGGCACTGGGGGGCTGTAGGGCCACATGTGTGCAATCAATGGCCCCCACAGTGCGTGGGAATCTGGCAATGCTGTAGAAATCTGTCATTGCCTTCAGCCGCAGCTCCTAGTTCAAGTATTGCATCAGGGCTGAATCTGAAGAGGCGATACACCTCCTCATCCCCCATGCCAAAGAGGCTCATACGTGTGCGGTATATCCTCTCACGTGCCCGCCTCCTTCGTTCCGGGGGACCCATCAGTAGTTCTAGGACCACAATTGCCCCTGGCATGTTGGCACACAGAGGTGTTGTCCTTGCAAGTGTGGTTGTTCAGCTAGCTCCTATCGTCGGTAACGCTGCTGTAGCTGCTCTCCTGCTGACCTGTGACCGTCTGGAGTAAAGATAAAGCAGCCTTTTGTAGAAATAACTTTGCGCCGGACGGACGAGATACGCGCGGCGCATGTAGCCAGCGTATGGTGCTAATCCGTTCGTGAATTGGGAAAAATCCCTCATTTGCATATTTGCAGGGGAAATCAATAGGCGCGACTGATGCGCCCAGCGAAATTAAGCGCTGACGATACTCTGGCGTCGGAACGTTCCGCCGGTCGCAAATGACCCGTTATTGGGCGCATCTAGTTTGGTGGGTACGGGCACATAGAAACGACGGCGCATTATCACAGTTACGCGGCGCATATCGAAATACTCCGGCGCAAGTGTTCCTGAATCTGGCCCATAGTGTCTCACAAAGAGATTTGCAAATTACAGTCTATGGGCCAGATTCAGCAACACTTGCGCTGGAGTATTTCGATATGCGCCGCGTAACTGTGATAATGCGCCGTCGTTTCTATGTGGCCGTACCCACCAAACTAGATGCGACAGAAAACGGGCCATTTCCGATCGGCTTAACTTTCCGACGACAGAGTATCGTCAGCGCATAATTTCGCTTGGCGCATCAGTCGCGCCTATTGATTTCCCCTGCAAATATGCAAATGAGGGAGATTTCCCGATTCGCGAACGGATTAGCACCATACGCTGGCTACATGCGCCGCGCGTATCTCGTCCGTCCGGCGCAAAGTTATTTCTACAAATAGCTGCTTTATCTTTACTCCAGACGGCCTCAGGTCAGCAGGAGAGCAGCTACAGCAGCGTTACCGACGAAACTAGCAAGCTGAACAACCACACTTGCAAGGACAACACCTCTGTGTGCCAACATGCCAGGGGCAGTCGTGGTCCTAGCACTAGTACTGGGTCCCCCGGAACTAAGGAGGCGGGCAAGTGAGAGGATATACCGCACGCGCATGAGCCTCTTTGGCATGGGGGATGAGGAGGTGTATCGCCTCTTCAGATTCAGCCCTGATGCAATCCTTGAACTAACCACAACCCTGCAGGGTGACATCACCAGCAAGACACACCGCTCACAATCAGTGCAGCCACTGGTGAAGGTCCTGGCAACACTCCATTTCCTTGCCAGTGGATCATTCCAGCGTACAAGTGGAGTGGTGGCTGGGATGTCACAGTCCTCCATAAGCAGATGTGTGCACCAGGTTGTCCCTGCAATCCTCAGACGCATGTCCAACCAGTTCATCAGACCCACCACTGAGGAGCTGCGGCTGAAGGCAATGACAGATTTCTACAGCATTGCCAGATTCCCACGCACCATCGGGGCCATTGATTGCACACATGTGGCCATACAGCCCCCCAGTGCCACAGAGCACATATACCGCAATCGGAAGCATTGGCATTTCATCAACGTACAGGTGATAGCCGATGCCCAACGCCTCATATGGCACGTCCGTGCCAAACACCCCGGGTCCAGCCATGACAGCTTCATATACCGTCAGAGCCCCATCCCAGCAGAATTCGAGCAGAACATGTATGGGGACAGCTGGCTGGTTGGTCAGTGACATGGGTGGCAGGCATGACTATCCCCTCCCGTGATGCACATCAGAAGTGGCACATGCATGACTAACATCCTCCTGTCTTTTCCCTTACAGGTGACTCTGCATATGCACTGGGACCCCATCTAATGACTCCTTTCCGGAACCCCCAAACCAGAGGAGAGAGAAAATACAATGAAGCACACATCAAAACCCATGCAGTGGTGGAGCAAACATTCGGGCTCCTGAAGTCCCGTTTCCGCTGCCTGGATAAGTCTGGGGGGACCCTATTGTATTCCCCTACCTTTGTGTGTCAGATCATTGGTGCATGTTGCATTCTGCACAACTTTGCTATGAGAAAAGGCCTGCAGATTGACATACGTGATGACCTGACCCCCGACCCACACAGTCCCCATCTGCCAGAGGAGAACCAGTCTACTGATGGAAGAGCAGTCAGGAGGGTCCTCGCCGTAGGCATCTTTGAACACTAAACCAAAACATTTATCACACAGACAATGCACGCGTGTACACCACTGATGTCCCTAGATCACACACACCACATGCACATCGCATTGGATTAGCCCAAGTCCAGCATGTAGGACTTGGGAGCAGCAACGCCAGCGTCAAGGCCCCAATGATGTCACTGTCCATTCATACACCTTTCACACGTCATTCATACAGCCCTGGGGTTAACTTCACCACCACGGCCGAGGGTGACACCCCTTACTGTCAGGAGTGGCACCCCCTCACATTCACACACCATTCACACTGTCCCCTGCACTCCTGACCGTGTGCAGTAAAAACTAAACAAAAAAATCTCATAACCTGAGAACAAAAATAAACAAAAACTCATATTCTGAGTATAAAATAAAAATTCAAAAATAACCAAAAACTCATATCCTGAGTATAAAATTAAAAATATAACAACCAAAAAAACAAAAAACCCTCATCTGGGATGACGGGGGCTCCTCCTTGGGGGCACTCTCGGGCTCCTCAGCTGCCTGGAGGGAGTGGGTGGTGGTGGGGGTGGGGGGGCATCTGTAGGAGGCTGATCCCCGGGTGGGCCACTCCTGGGAGCTGTTGGCTGCCTGCCCTCCAATGCCACAGCAATACGGCTCAGATACAGGTTTGTCTGGGCCTGCATCCTCAGCTGGCGGGTGATCTGATGCCGCTGGTCACGTTGCCGCTGCCTCCCCTCTTCCCGGATGGCAGCTGTGTTGTCTCGGACGGCTGCTGTCAGGTGCCGGACATCAGCCTGCACCTCCCCCAGGCTGGTGACAACGTCCTGCACACGACTGGGCAGCTGTGACATGGAGCCCAGGCTGTCTGCGACCCTGTCTAAGTGGCCAGCAATCTCCCCCATCTGCTGGGTCTGCCTTGCGTGGTCCAACACTACCTGGTCCTGGACCAGATCAGACACCCCCCTGGTCTTACGGGTCGCCTTCCTGGGGGCAGAAGAAGGTTGTCCCCGTGGGGATGGAGTCGCCCTTGAGGGGCTACCTAGGATGGGGGAGGGGATGACAGAGGACCCTGCAGAGGAGGAGGACTCCTCCAACATTAAAATAAAGTCCTGCTCAGGGACAGGCTCCTCCTCAACCACCTCTGCTGAAGTGGTGTGGGCACTCTCCTCCTCCACCTCGGTGTCTCCAGCACCCAGGGCCTCGTCATCAGCATCCCGTTGGGAGGTTGGGGTGGACTGGCCGGTAAGCGATGATGGCCCAGCTCCGTCATCTGTGGATGACACAAAGCAGACACATGTTGGTGGTCCCACACACTTGGCACATGTACCCTCCCCCCCCACATGCAACACACCAAATAGGGGTTAAAAAACACTTACCTGTCCTGGAGCCTTCCTCCATAGAGTCATAGCCAGGGACCCCCTCCAACTGCTTCCTGTCCAGGCAGCGGGCGACCACCTCCTCCTCCGTGGTCAGGCTGACCGGACATGGTGGACCACCACCTGTGCCCCTCTCATGGCTCCTAATGGTGGCCACCTTGCCACGGACCTTGCGCCGCAGGTCGTTTATTTTTTTTTGAATGTCGTCTGCAGTCCGGGTGGAGTACCCTAGCACATTGACCCTGGCAGCAATGGTCTCCAGGATGCCCTGCTTCCTCTCCCGGCTGGTCTTCCTGCTTTTTTTCCCGTGGAGGGAATCATTAAACGTCTCCATAGCCGAGATTATCACAGAGACCTCCTGGGCATTAAAGTTGAGGTTCCTCCTCTCTCTGGGGGTAGCGGGAGCAGCCATGACAGTGCAAAAGTATCTTCCCTGGGGTGGGGGGAAACGGATATACTTTTGCGCCGGAATGGCGTTTCCGCTAGCGCTTTTATACGCGCAACGGAACACATTGCGCTGACGTTTCCCGTGAAGTGGTGCCGACGGAAGTTGTGAGCATGCGCACAAGGGGGCAAGTGAAGCCTCGCTTACTGCGCATGCTCCGTGGATGATGCGCTGAACGTAAGCCTCTGCGCTGGGCTCCGCCCATCATTTACATATGATCACACCCACTTCCACTTGCGTCGGGTTTACGCCAGCGCATTAACGTTACTCTGGCGCAAGTTTACGCGCAAGTGCTATGTGAATAACAGTACTTGCGCCGAAAGTGTCGGCGGAGTAACGTAAATGAGAAACGTTACTCCAGAGCAAAGATGCTCCCATCTACCTGAATCTGGCCCTATAAGATCAGTTAAAAATTTAAAACGTGGGTGGGGGGGCGTGGCGACCGGACCCTGAGATGGCCAGTGAATCCCCGCCGGATGGTACGAGGATGACATGAAACAGAAAGAAGCCCCAACAGCCGCAGAAACTGGAAAGTTTCCTCTCCCTCGCCGCGCGCGGGCGTCATCAAAATGGCAGTGGCGCCAGCAACACTCGGCAGGAGAACAGGCTCAAAGCGCAGCATGGCGGCCGCAACTCTCCAGCTGGCACCACCCGCCCAACGTTATCACTCAGCGGATCGTTATCTGGGACGGCTAGACCAACCGCACGGAGCCCTGCCAAGTCTAAACCAAGGAGGGACTCCCCGATCAGGCCAAAAAACGATCCAGACATGGAGGTAAGCAAACCCCATCATGTCACCACAAGCCTGCGGCCACAGGGAGGGGACCCCATGACAGGCTTCCCTGCAGAAAACAGACCAGTGTCTGACACAATGTTAAAGGACATGTTGCTGTCCTTGAGGTCGTCCCTACAGGCAGATTTGTATAATGGGATAAAGGAATGTCAGAAGGAAGTCCACAGCCTGGGGAATAGGGTTACACAGGTGGAAACCAAAAAGAGGAGTACACATCCTCATTCAATATGATGGTTGAGGCCCACGCGGACCTCGAGGACAGATCCAGGAGGAATAACCTCAAACTCAGAGGTATTCCTGAGTCTGTCCCTCCCAACCAGCTTTTACAATTCACCCAGACCCTATTTTCTACTCTGTTGCCGGAGGCCACGGTTCAAGATCTCCTTGTGGACAGAATACACAGTATTCCCAAACCATCATTTCTCCCTGATGACACTCAGGCCTAATTAGGGTACATTTCTTCCATATCAAGGACCAAATCTTACAAATATCTTGCAAACCTGGAAGCATGCCTCAGCAGTATGCTGACATCAGACTACTGCCTGACCTATCCAGACACACACTGCAACAACGTCACAAATTGCTGTCTATTAACAAAGCACTGAGAAACCATATTATCCTCCATAAATGGAAATATCCCACTACACTTTCAATCACCCACAATGGAAGCACTGTTTCAGTGTCCAAATTGGATGAAGGGCTAGCTGCCCTACGACAATGGGGTATACTCCCTGACCAATCCTCTCTACCACCTTCTCCCTCAGGCCTGCAAGCGATGAAAAGCGACTGACAGATGGTATCACGCAAACGATCTTCTAAAAATAAATCTGGTGGAATTGCACAAGCCTAATCCGCACTTATGCACAAACATCTCCGGGCATGAGTTTAACCTTCTAACTCTCCTATACACCCCTTCTCTTTCAATAGCAGCTACGACTGCACGAAGATCAATTTATGGATCCACTTCTTATTTCAACCCTGTTGACTGTTCCTGTTTTGTGGGGGGTTTTTTCTCATTGTTTATGTGATGTACACAGACACTTCCGAAACGCCAAGACCAACATCACCAAAGACAGTGAGAGCCTGCTTACCTCCTCGCTCAACATGTCTGCATTCAGAAGCAAGCACCAAAAGAACTGTGAGTACCCACACAACACTATCACACAGAACATACCGTATCTGTCACAATGACAATTAAAATCCTTTCACTGAATGCTAGGGGTCTAAATCACGATACCAAATGTTTCTCCATGTGGAAAGAAACTCGCAAACAAGGGGCGGACATTCTATGCATGCAGGAAACTCACTTCCAACTCAACAATTCCCCAGACTGCTCACATAGAGACTTTCCGAATGTCTATAAGGCTTACACACCTAACAGCAAAAGTGGAGGGGTCTTACTTGCTATTAAGAACTCTCTTTCCTTCCAACCTTAAGACATTGTAATAGACGACGGAGGCAGATACATAATTGTTTTAGTGATATCAACTCCAAACCATACACAATAGCCACGGTGTATGCCCCAAACTCACACCAGCTCCGCTTTATAGCAAAAGTCCTCAAAAGAGCAAAATCCCTGAAATATGGTAATCTTTTGGTATGTGGGGACTTCAACGTTACTTCTGATCCATCGATGGACACTTCCTCAGGCAAAACCAAATGCACTCTGGCACTCCAATCCCTGATCCACAAAGAGGACCTCTTTGACACTTGGAGATGCCTTCACACGAATGAACGGGACTATACCTTTTTCTTAAACAGGCATGGTTCGTACTCCCGCATAGACATGTTTTTAACGGACAAATAGCTATTGCAAAATGTGGAAGCAACAAAAATTCATGACATTACTTGGTCAGACCATGCTGCTATATCAATGTCTATCAAGGAGAGGGGAGTCTCCTCCTCACCCCCATCTGGCGCTGCAATCCCAAAATTCTTCAAGAGCAACACTATCAAAAATCTATTTCTAAGCACCTAAACAACTACTTTCTAGAAAACACAGGTTCGGTAGAGGATCCATATATCATATGGAACATGCACAAAGCCTTCATAAGAGGCATTCTAATACAATTAGGAGCTACTGAAAAAAAAAAATCAAACACAACAACTTAACGCAGTTATCACAGAATTACGAGAAATAGAAAACCAAAACAAAAAATCACCTTCAGTACCCTTAGCTAAAAAAAATTAATGCCCTTAGAGAAAAAATCAGGGAACTACTGTCTCAACAATATGATAAACATCTAAGGCCGCGTATACACCATTAAATAAATCCGATCAAATCGGTCTGACAGACCGTTTTGATCGGATTTGTCTGCTGGGATAGATTGGTTTGATCGTGTACACACGATCAAACCAAAATCCCCGCCGGCAGACAGCGCGGTGACGTGGCGGTGACGTTGACGCCGCCACGTCACCGTCACCAGGAAGTAAAACACTTCCGCGCATGCGTCCAATTCATTTGACGCATGTGCGGGCAGATATGTCTGCTGGTTAGCGTACTAACCAGCAGACATGTCGGACGGACGGGTTCACAGCAGACAGATTTTAAAGCATGATTTAAAATCTGTCTGCTGGATAAATCTGTCTGTCCGCCCGTACACACGATCGAATTTGTCTGCTGAAACGGTCCGTCGGACCGTTTCCAGCAGATAGATTAGATCGTGTGTACGCGGCCTAAGAAGTCTAAGATTGAACTACTATTCCAATGCTAATAGAGCAGGTAAATACCTAGCGAATAGACTAAAGGCAGCTTGCACAAAAACGAGAATAGCATACCTAAAAATCCCAACGTCCGCACACAAAATCACCAACCCCCAGGAAATAGCTAACCAGTTTGCATAATATTACAGCTCACTATACAACCTGCATGAAGACCCCAACACCCCTCAACCAAATGCAGAAAAAATTCAAAATCTCCTGCAGAAAATACACCTTCCCTCTTTGTTTGAGCAACAGCTTGAGGTACTTAATGCTTCAATTAGGGCCCAGGAAGTAGAGAAAATCATACACTCACTCCCTAATGGAAAATCGCCCGGTCCCGACAGGTTCAAATGTCTTTAACAAAGCTGCAGACTCAGCTTATCTACCACAGGAGATGCTGAGGGCTCACATAGTGACACTACCTAAACCGGACAAAGACCCCAATACGTCGGCTAACTGTAGGCCCATCTCCCTCCTCAACACGGACACTAAAGTATACGCAAAACTCTTGGCCAAGAGACTAACGGATATCATTCCTCAAATCATTCAGCACGACCAGATGGGCTTTGTGAGGGGGAGACAAACCTCCGATGCAACGAGGAGAATCATCAACATAATACACCATGCTGAGCAAACTCGAACGCCTTCTCTGTTGCTATCCATAGACGCAGAGAAGGCGTTCGATAGAGTCCATTCATTTTTGAATGCTATTATGGCCCTGTACTCTTGTCCTTCTGCACAGGTATATTCTGAGGGCTTTCTATCTTCAACATTTACACTTTTGAATGGAATGAGACAAGGTTGCCCCATGTCCCCATTCATCTTTAACTTAATTATAGAACCCCTGGCTGAAGCTATTAGGTCGAATACCTTGATATCGGGCTTTCAGTTTGGATCTGGTAGGCACGTCATTAATTTATTCGCAGACGATGTAATAGTGCTCCTGTCCAATACATCCTTGAAAGAAGCACACAACATTCTCACGGCCTTTGGGGAGATATCTTACTATAAAGTACATTTTGCCAAATCTCTGATCCTAGACCTAGGTGTACAACCCCATACTAAATCCTTAATACAAACGCAATTACTTTATACCTGGAGCTCAGGGAAAATCACCTACCTAGGCATCACGCTTACAAACAAAATTTTGGCACATGCCAGAGCCAACTTATCTCCACTGATAGCCAAACTGGAAGCCCAGTTGAGGAACTTATCAAAAAAAGAAATATCTTGGATGGGTAGAATATCTGCTTAAAAAATGCTAATATTACCGCAAATATTGTATGTGTTCCGCACACTGCCAATCCACATACCTCACCATTATCTTAAGAAACTCACGAATATAGGATGAAAATACATATGGAATGGTAAAAAGGCACGATGCTCACAAAACAACTTAACTTCCCACAGACAAGTAGGTGGGGCGGGACTAGTGGATATTTATGATTACCTATGGGCGGTAAGGTTGGACCAAATTAAATACTGGCTACAGGAGGATGACACACCTCTTTGGGTAGATATCTAGAATGCCATTTCACTGACTAATGACCTAAAAATCCTACTCTTGGGTGATAGATGGGCACAATGGGACCTGACTACACTATCCCCTACAATGAAGGCTTCCATGAGGGCCTGGAGATTCCTACTAGAACAACACCAACAAGATATACAAGACACAAACTTCAAAATTCCATTGTAGTTGCTTGAAGCCAAAATCACAATGTTGAAGGTCAGGGACTTGATGGACCAAGGCATTACACACATATCAGACCTTTATGAGGAATCTAGACACAAATCGATTAATCAAATTATGACGCAATATCACCTCATGAATAAAAACAATTCAAATGTTTGAGAATCACTCACTTTCTACGATCCTTACCATCACCAATTATAACCCTCCCGAGCAGAATATGGCACTTCTACTCTATAGTCAAACTTGACACAAAAGGCATATCCTTCTTCTATAATACGTTTCGAGACAAACTAACGCTCTCAAAATCCGCAGCAATGAAAAAATGGGAGTCAGACCTTGGCACCATTTTTTCACACAATGGACAAACGCCTTCAGCAATATACACAAGGCCTCGCTTTGTGTCAAGCACTGGGAGTTAGCAATTAAGATAGTAAAACAGATGGCACTACACTCCGCTCAGAATAGCCATGTTCTTCTCAGGTCACCTAGCTGCTGGAGAAAATGTGGACAAGTAGTACAAGTACTGTACATGCTCTGGCACTGTCCAAATATAAAAAGCCTATGGAACCAGGTTTTACAACTAATCTCATCTCTAACGGGTGTAATCACGCCCCCAGACCCGGCCCTAGCGCTTTTACATTTTAACATAGATAAATTCCAACATAACATAAGACCAGTGATCATGCACATACTCTTAGAAACACAATCCATGATTCTACAAAATTGGAAATCCAGTCAGGCCATAAACATATCAGATATCATTACAGCAATACATAGGAACTATACGTTTGAAAGGCTAATAGCTATTAATTCTATGGGTTGTAAAAAATTTGACGATTGTTGGGCTAATTGGCCCAAAAGTTTTTGATGTATCGCCACATTGTTTCATTGTAATGAACTTTCATTTTTTCTCTTTATGAATTTTATGGATGTATATCGGAAGTTATGTATATCACCTTTGTTACCTGTGTTACCTTTGATTTCTTGTTATAATCTGAAAATAATCAATAAACACATTGAAAAAAAAATGTAAAATGTTAAAGGTATGTTTTTGCAGGGGCTATTTTTGAATTTCTTCTTCTGTAGGTGGTGGATAGGGATTAGCCGAACACCCCCCTGTTTGGTTCGCAACAGAAAGTGCGAACGGACCGGTTGCGCAAACTTTAGAACCCCATTAAAGTCTATAGGACTTGAACGTTCAAAATCACAAGTACTAATTGTAAAGGCTACTATGCAAGTTATTGTCCTAAAAAGGACCCGGGTCCTGCCCCACGGGACATGTATCAATGCAATTTTTTTTTTTTAAAACTGACTTTTTTCGGGAGCAGTGATTTTAATGATGCTTAAAGTGAAAAAAAAGGGAGATATTCCTTTAAATATCGTACCTGATGGGTGTCTATAGTATGCCTGTGAAGTGGCACTTGTTTTCCGTGTTTAGAACTGTCCCTGCACAAAATGACATTTCTATAGGAAAAAAAGTAATTTAAAACTGCTTGCGTCTTCAATGTAATGTCTGGTCCTGTGCAAAGGACACTAAAACAAAATACTGGAGGTCCCTGCCTGTATTTGTATGAAAAAAACAGCAATTGTATTCAGGTAAGTTTTAGGTGCACACTGTAGAAAGGACACAGTACACTAACTGAAAATACTGCAGCTAGCACAATCACCTGCCTGACTGACAGTATAATATGAAGAGAATAACAGGAACGGATCTAGCTAAACTGGACACAGTGTATAAATATATATACAACTACTGGGATGCATATATATCCTCTACACACTGTAACTGAAGCTAAATGACTCGCCTGCGGGGGCGTGGTTTGCCTTGGACGAAGATGGCTGCATAGCTCCGGAGCTCTGACAGACAGCAACCGTTTCTAAGCTCCGATCGAGGGACGCCCGCTTCTATTGAGCCTGCAAAGTATGGGAACTTCATCTAGAGGTTCATCGGCAACCAGATCCCGTTCCCCGAGGGACACGGATGG
This sequence comes from Rana kukunoris, assembly GCA_029574335.1. Classification (NCBI taxonomy): domain Eukaryota; kingdom Metazoa; phylum Chordata; class Amphibia; order Anura; family Ranidae; genus Rana; species Rana kukunoris. The sequence goes on from CM056053.1 coordinate 125,485,976, forward strand.
TCGGCTGACCCAGACCATCCCAGACATCTTTCGCTCTCAGAGATCCAACATGGCGGCCTCACACCCTTCCTCAGCTCCCTCACAAGCAGCTCCCGGGATTGTGCTCTCCCCCACTTTCCTCCCGCTAATTCCACAAGAAGCCCAAATGCCGCAGACCCCCCAGCAACCAAGCCTTACTGATCTGCACAATGTGGCAGCGGATATCAAATCCACACTCTTTACGGCCATCTCTGACCTCACACAGGAAATTCGCGCCATTACAGGCCGCATGCAGGAGGTTGAAAATACCACTGCCCAACACCGCTCGGCTCTCAAACAAGTCGACCACAGACTTGACATCCACACCCTACAGCTCCGTGACATCCAAAGACATCTGGAAGATTTAGACAACAGGGGACGCCGCCGTAACCTGAGAATTAGAGGCCTACCTGAAACGGTAGACCCGGATCACGTTCTCCCGGCCGTCACGGAGCTTCTCAACGGCATTCTCGGTCAGCCTCCTCAGACGCAGATCCCGATGGAGCGGATCCACAGGGCCCTGAGGCCCCGCGGTAAGGACTCGGATCCCCCCAGAGATGTAGTATGTTGCCTGATGGATTTCCACACCAAAGAGGAGATCCTCCGCAAAGCTCGAACAAAAAATCAGCTACTCCATGATGGCCATACGATCCACATCTACCAGGATTTGTCGGCCATCACCCTCCGCAACCGCAGGGATCTCTGCCCTCTGCTGGATGTGCTGCGCTCCAGAGGAATTCAATATCGGTGGAAATTCCCGTTCGCGCTCTCTGCCTCCCTCCATGGCCGGTCGGCGCTGCTGCGGGTCCCTGAAGAGCTTGATGAGTTCTGTAGAACCCTGGATATCCCTATTGTTGATCTCCCCAACTGGTATGCGGACTTTGATGTCCGCGGGATGCTTCGTCACCTCGACAGAGAGGAGCCAATGGATGCCCAAACCTCCCGCAATAGGCGACGGCGTTCGCCCTCTACCACCAGAACGGGCCCGACTAGAATGCCTGACCACCCTCTCTCCGGCTCCCCAACGGTCCCGCTGCACCGCAGGGCCCGCCGCGATCACTAGATTCTCAACGTTCACTTGCCCCCGGGAACAGAGACTGACCCCCCCTCAGGAGCAACCTACACAATCACTCAAGACGGAACTACCAGCCGAATTGCGGCGTTGCCGCAGATTACTCTCTCACTGAGCCTCCCTTAGCTGCTCATCCCGCAACCTGAACGAGACATTGATCTTTTAAAGCACCGGACTCTGTGATGATGCCCAGATAGAGCCGACTACTCTTCTTATAGGCATTTACCACTCTTCTTGCTGGAGTCGCGTTACGTTCCTAATGCTTGGCGGGGGACACCCCCCCCCTTTCATACCACCAGAGGTGAGAATGTGATTATTGTATCGCCACACTGTCATATTGCCCTCCACAATGATTGTTTCCTGTCTCTCTATCTTGCTTTCCTGCTTCTCAGCCTCCCTTGTCTATCACTTTCATTCCTCATACCTTACTACTCTTCTCAATATGCTCTCATGCCCAATCTTACAGGCTTCATGCGCCCTCTTTTGACCAAATCAGACATCCTCACCCCCTGATCCCTACCCTCCCCTCCCCCTTCTTCCTTACCTCATGCCTCCCTCCCCCTATACGTGCTTCCATCCACAGGAAACTATTATACTCTTCTCACCCTCACTGTGCCGCAGATGCCCCCCCGACCTATGCTGTCAACATATGCTCCGCTGCTTCTGAACTAACCTTAACTTTGTCTTTCCCATTTCTATGGCTGCCACTCCTCTGAGCTACCTGATCCTTCCTCCCTCTTATACATCGTGACTGTTATTAATCTGTTCCTGGGTCGCTTGTCAATCGTTCACTTGTTTATACTGTTGCACTTATTTTAAAGGAAGTTATATTGTGTTTTAAGTTTACAACAGTTCTAGTTAATTGTTTGATGCTATGATGCTGAATCCCTTCAAATGTACAGGCTTTCACTTTCTCACTCCCGACCTTTGGGCTCTGAAGGGTCCAATGGCCGGGACGCCCCGTCTCGCATTAAGGCCTTACCTCCCACACTGAATCCCGGTCTCTCCTTAATGTCACAACATCTCAATTCATTAACGCATACCGAACCCTCTGAGTCCCACTGCTATGCTGACATTAACCCCTACACGGTTGCCTGTCTGTCGTCCCTATTCACTTCATCCTAACAAGAGAAACCTCCTCCCACACAGTGGTCCTACACATAATCGATAACTGCTACCAACACCTTTCCTATCACGCCACTGACCATTTCCGGACGTATCGCAGTCGCGAATACATACAGAATCAGATAGGTGATCACTATCTCACCTGTCTCCGGAATTTTCCTCTCACCCTACCCCCCCCCCACCCACCCTGCACTAAGTGGGACGTTGCCCCTGGTGGGCCGTCTCCAAACCCTACTACCTCACCAACCCCTCAGCTCCCTACATATCTACCCCTATTACTGCCACAGCTCTCGGACCGTCCTTACATTGCGTTCTACTGCCCCTACTCCATCAGCAATGATGTCCACCCCCGGGACCATTGACAAGACTCTGGTCAAAATAACCTCACTTAACATACGGGGTCTTAACATCCCTGAGCGCCGCTCCCAACTCCTCCACGCTCTGCATCATAACAAAGTTGATTTCGCCTTCCTTCAAGAAACACATTTTCGAACTGACGCCATCCCTAAACTTCATAATTACCGCTACCCGACAGCTTTCCATGCAACTACCTCTGAATCTAAAACGAAAGGAGTCTCGATCCTCATAGCAAAAAAATGCCCCTTTCAACACACTGACACGCTAGCGGACACAGACGGCAGATACCTTTTTATTAAAGGGACACTGTTTGACCGCACAGTTACGTTGGCAAATATCTACGCACCTAATACCCGTCAGGTTGCTTTCTTCCGGAAAGTTGCCGCTTCTTTAATTGCCTTCCAGGAAGGTATGCTCATCTTTGGGGGAGACTTCAACGTCCCTCTGCACCCACTCCAAGACACTTCTACAGGCAAATCTTCCCTCACATATGCAGCCCTCAGGTCCATTAAAGCCCAACTCCAAACTTTACTCCTACACGATACCTGGCGTACTCTCCATCCTGACGGTAGAGACTTTACCCACTTTTCCTCGCCCCACAAAAGGTATTCCAGGATTGACTACCTATTCTTATCTCAACGAGACCTCCCCCTCCTACATTGCGCCTCTGTCGATCCCATGTTTCTTTCCGACCACCACCCAGTTTCTGTCACTCTAGTTTTCTCGGACAAACGCTCCCGCTCACGAACTTGGACACTAGACCACTCGTTGCTCACAGACCCGACTATCGCCCAAGACACTGAGATTCATATCCAACGGTACTTCGAGGAAAATAAACCCACCGACACTTCCCCACTTATTACCTGGGAAGCACACAAATGTGTGATTCGGGGAACCCTTATAGCTGCTGCTGCCAAACGCTACCGAGAAAAACGTAAACAGCTCCTGGACCTTACTGCCCGAATTCAACAACTAGAAAAGTCACATAAGCACTCCCAAGCCCTCGTCACCCTCCAAGCCCTCTCACAATCCAGAAAAGAATTACTAGACCTTCTGGGCCTAGAACTTAAACGTAAATTCATGCTCTCCCAAAAAACCTTCTATGAATATGGCAACAAAGCAGGTAGACTTCTGGCCAAAGCTTTACAAGCCAAAAAGGCCTCCACGACAATCCACTCCCTGAATGACCCGACGGGTCGCAAACTCAACTCCACCCCTGATATAGCGGAACAATTTGTCACATACTACAATCGACTATACAACATAACTCCCACCGAGTCCAATACGGACCTTTCAACCAGACGACAAGCTATTAGGGAGTTTCTGTCCCGATATTGCCCTGCGCCCATCCCTGCTAGTAGGCTTCAGAAATTAGATGCCCCGCTAACGGTCGAGGAAGCAAGACTGGCTCTGAAGCAAATGAAGCCCGGAAAAAAGCCCCGGCCCAGACGGACTGACAGTAGGTTACTATAGAGCATATACAGACTGCCTGACCCCCCTTTTCGTCTCGGCCTTCAATTCATTCAGTGACCCTATCGTGCCCCCCAGAGACATGCTAGCGGCACATGTCGCGGTCATACCGAAACCGGGGAAAGATACGTCTGAGGTCTCTAACTACAGACCTATCTCCCTACTGAATGTAGACCTTAAATGGTACGCAAAGATACTTGCCAATAGAATCCTCCCCCTTCTGCCCCAACTTGTAGATCTGGATCAGGTGGGCTTTGTCCCTGGCAGAGAAGACAAAGAAGGGTTCCCCAAATGGGCTTTTAGGCAGCAATATAAAGAATATAGAAGTATGTATAGGTTATATAAAGCAGTATTTATTGCCAAAATCCCCGGTAACCACATGAGTTAGAACAAGTTGGAACATTTGTATAAATGAAATAAAATAAAGGTCAACATTCCTGAATACAGTGTGCATAGAAAATACATATACAGTTTTGTATCGTTGAGCCCCGACACGTTTCGACCAATCCGGTCTCTTCAGGGGGCAAAAATGTTTCTAGAAAATAATAATATTAAGGTATGAATTCAAAGTAAGTACATAACATCATATAAAACAATAAAATGGTATACTGATATAGTTACCACTGAATCAGGAAATGGATAACATAAAAAGCCGCTGTGAGGTCCGGAGGGGCCTGACTGCCCCCGCCCATCCAAAGCGGCGGAGGGGCCTGCCCCAGGGAACCTACAAGGAGCCACACAAAGAGCATCCGCCAGGAGCAACGGAGGGGCAGTCACCTGCAGAGGAACACCCACAAAGCCCATGATTAGTGGAAATGATTATTTCGGGTAGGTTGGTTAAAAAGTTAATTGCTGGTTTACAGCCAATTAATGTGTAGGTACATATATTAGGGTAATATAGTGGTACAGGGGCTGAGGGCAAGTGCCAATTGCCAACACATATAGGGAGAGTAAAGGCATACTTAGGGGTCCAATACGAGTAAGATAGTTGGGAGTATAAAATTAAGTGAGAAATTGCTGTAATGAGGATCAGTGAATACAAGTGAATGAGATAGTGAGTGTAAACTAATAAGGTGGGCGATTGTCAAAATAAGACAGACCAATGGTGAAATAAGTGTGTGAAATAAGAGTGAAAGTTGAAGTGAAAAACAATATGGTGAGAGTGAAATAAAAAATAGGAAGGTGGATGATTAGTCCCTCAATGAGATGGGGGATGGTGTGAGTGAGTGTGGTGAAGAGTGAAAGGATCTTAAAAAGCATGAATGAGTGAGATATTTACCTGATAAAATCAAGGGTAGAGGTTGGATAAAGTGATTATGGAACCCAGACAGCAGTTATGCATTCTAGGAATGGACACAATGCCAGAAAATAGGGACAGAGATGCATTAGCATCCAATCTGGCCTACATGGAACCTTGTGATGGTTCCCTGATGAGCTGCTCCCTATATATGCCCCTTAGTGGGTGTGGTGATCAGATGATCACATGCAGGTGGACTGCCTCCCTCCATTGAGCCATGGGGAGGCTTATGGCCGCCGAAATGGCAGCCCACGTGTGGCTTCCTCGGCGTTCCTGGAGGGCTAAACCAGCCCCGACAATGTCGTCATCCCCGACATAGCAACGCGGCGTCAAAACGCTGCACGCACGCCCAGGAGCGTGCTTGCGCGCTGCGCCGCGGCTTGAACGGGGAGGATCCAAGGAACACCACCAGCTGGGAAAAGCTCAATGGGGCGTCTGGGGACTGGCTCCAGCACCCCACGAGCAATGGGAAGGGGGACAGGAACTGTCCCCCCTCCCCCAGCCGGGAAGTAACCGAGGGCCCGGTCCCATCCCCCATGAGGGTGGGGGGGGTTTGGCCATTCCCCGCCGGAAAGAACAAGCGGCCATAATACATTATAAAGACCATATGTGACAGTTGACATCCATATACTGAACTTCAAAAAAAGGGGGAAGGGGGTATTTTATACAGGCATATTATATAGATAATGTATAGACATAAATAGCGTGTTAGTACCATGGCTATAAACCCCAAGCTTGTTGGATATGATTTAATTAGGACAAATATTCGGTAGGAGTATTTGAACATGCTAGAATACAGAAGTCTGTCCTGCAATTACTTCCGAAGCGAGCAAAAGAGGGGGGATTAGGGGTACAGTCCCCCCAAAAAAACAGAAGGAAAAATAATAATGATAAACCTTCTGAAAACCTCAACACCAAGCTGATGTATGATGCACCAGAAATGTGAGTCATGGGTTGGGTATGCAGGGGGTCTTGCAGTTACTTCCGAAGCGAGCAAAAGAGGGGGGATTAGGGGTACAGTCCCCCCAAAACACAGAAGGAAAAATAATAAACCTTCTGAAGACCTCAACACCAAGCTGATGTAAGATGCACCAGAAATGTGAGTCATGGGTTGGGTATGCAGGGGTTGAAGCTGAACATGGAAAAACACACAATTAATGTCAATCTCAATATGTCAGGGGAGAAAGGGGGGTTTTAGCCCCCAAGTGTTAATGCGAAAGAGAGAGGACACATATTGAGAACATAGTTAAGCTGCTCGCCCTGAAATTACAAAAAAGACAAAGAAGGGTTCCCCAAATGGGCTTTTAGGCAGCAATATAAAGAATATAGAAGTATGTATAGGTTATATAAAGCAGTATTTATTGCCAAAATCCCCGGTAACCACATGAGTTAGAACAAGTTGGAACATTTGTATAAATGAAATAAAATAAAGGTCAACATTCCTGAATACAGTGTGCATAGAAAATACATATACAGTTTTGTATCGTTGAGCCCCGACGCGTTTCGACCAATCCGGTCTCTTCAGGGGGCAAAAATGTTTCTAGAAAATAATAATATTAAGGTATGAATTCAAAGTAAGTACATAACATCATATAAAACAATAAAATGGTATACTGATATAGTTACCACTGAATCAGGAAATGGATAACATAAAAAGCCGCTGTGAGGTCCGGAGGGGCCTGACTGCCCCCGCCCATCCAAAGCGGCGGAGGGGCCTGCCCCAGGGAACCTACAAGGAGCCACACAAAGAGCATCCGCCAGGAGCAACGGAGGGGCAGTCACCTGCAGAGGAACACCCACAAAGCCCATGATTAGTGGAAATGATTATTTCGGGTAGGTTGGTTAAAAAGTTAATTGCTGGTTTACAGCCAATTAATGTGTAGGTACATATATTAGGGTAATATAGTGGTACAGGGGCTGAGGGCAAGTGCCAATTGCCAACACATATAGGGAGAGTAAAGGCATACTTAGGGGTCCAATACGAGTAAGATAGTTGGGAGTATAAAATTAAGTGAGAAATTGCTGTAATGAGGATCAGTGAATACAAGTGAATGAGATAGTGAGTGTAAACTAATAAGGTGGGCGATTGTCAAAATAAGACAGACCAATGGTGAAATAAGTGTGTGAAATAAGAGTGAAAGTTGAAGTGAAAAACAATATGGTGAGAGTGAAATAAAAAATAGGAAGGTGGATGATTAGTCCCTCAATGAGATGGGGGATGGTGTGAGTGAGTGTGGTGAAGAGTGAAAGGATCTTAAAAAGCATGAATGAGTGAGATATTTACCTGATAAAATCAAGGGTAGAGGTTGGATAAAGTGATTATGGAACCCAGACAGCAGTTATGCATTCTAGGAATGGACACAATGCCAGAAAATAGGGACAGAGATGCATTAGCATCCAATCTGGCCTACATGGAACCTTGTGATGGTTCCCTGATGAGCTGCTCCCTATATATGCCCCTTAGTGGGTGTGGTGATCAGATGATCACATGCAGGTGGACTGCCTCCCTCCATTGAGCCATGGGGAGGCTTATGGCCGCCGAAATGGCAGCCCACGTGTGGCTTCCTCGGCGTTCCTGGAGGGCTAAACCAGCCCCGACAATGTCGTCATCCCCGACATAGCAACGCGGCGTCAAAACGCTGCACGCACGCCCAGGAGCGTGCTTGCGCGCTGCGCCGCGGCTTGAACGGGGAGGATCCAAGGAACACCACCAGCTGGGAAAAGCTCAATGGGGCGTCTGGGGACTGGCTCCAGCACCCCACGAGCAATGGGAAGGGGGACAGGAACTGTCCCCCCTCCCCCAGCCGGGAAGTAACCGAGGGCCCGGTCCCATCCCCCATGAGGGTGGGGGGGGTTTGGCCATTCCCCGCCGGAAAGAACAAGCGGCCATAATACATTATAAAGACCATATGTGACAGTTGACATCCATATACTGAACTTCAAAAAAAGGGGAAGGGGGTATTTTATACAGGCATATTATATAGATAATGTATAGACATAAATAGCGTGTTAGTACCATGGCTATAAACCCCAAGCTTGTTGGATATGATTTAATTAGGACAAATATTCGGTAGGAGTATTTGAACATGCTAGAATACAGAAGTCTGTCCTGCAATTACTTCCGAAGCGAGCAAAAGAGGGGGGATTAGGGGTACAGTCCCCCCAAAAAAACAGAAGGAAAAATAATAATGATAAACCTTCTGAAAACCTCAACACCAAGCTGATGTATGATGCACCAGAAATGTGAGTCATGGGTTGGGTATGCAGGGGGTCTTGCAGTTACTTCCGAAGCGAGCAAAAGAGGGGGGATTAGGGGTACAGTCCCCCCAAAACACAGAAGGAAAAATAATAAACCTTCTGAAGACCTCAACACCAAGCTGATGTAAGATGCACCAGAAATGTGAGTCATGGGTTGGGTATGCAGGGGTTGAAGCTGAACATGGAAAAACACACAATTAATGTCAATCTCAATATGTCAGGGGAGAAAGGGGGGTTTTAGCCCCCAAGTGTTAATGCGAAAGAGAGAGGACACATATTGAGAACATAGTTAAGCTGCTCGCCCTGAAATTACAAAAAAGACAAAGAAGGGTTCCCCAAATGGGCTTTTAGGCAGCAATATAAAGAATATAGAAGTATGTATAGGTTATATAAAGCAGTATTTATTGCCAAAATCCCCGGTAACCACATGAGTTAGAACAAGTTGGAACATTTGTATAAATGAAATAAAATAAAGGTCAACATTCCTGAATACAGTGTGCATAGAAAATACATATACAGTTTTGTATCGTTGAGCCCCGACGCGTTTCGACCAATCCGGTCTCTTCAGGGGGCAAAAATGTTTCTAGAAAATAATAATATTAAGGTATGAATTCAAAGTAAGTACATAACATCATATAAAACAATAAAATGGTATACTGATATAGTTACCACTGAATCAGGAAATGGATAACATAAAAAGCCGCTGTGAGGTCCGGAGGGGCCTGACTGCCCCCGCCCATCCAAAGCGGCGGAGGGGCCTGCCCCAGGGAACCTACAAGGAGCCACACAAAGAGCATCCGCCAGGAGCAACGGAGGGGCAGTCACCTGCAGAGGAACACCCACAAAGCCCATGATTAGTGGAAATGATTATTTCGGGTAGGTTGGTTAAAAAGTTAATTGCTGGTTTACAGCCAATTAATGTGTAGGTACATATATTAGGGTAATATAGTGGTACAGGGGCTGAGGGCAAGTGCCAATTGCCAACACATATAGGGAGAGTAAAGGCATACTTAGGGGTCCAATACGAGTAAGATAGTTGGGAGTATAAAATTAAGTGAGAAATTGCTGTAATGAGGATCAGTGAATACAAGTGAATGAGATAGTGAGTGTAAACTAATAAGGTGGGCGATTGTCAAAATAAGACAGACCAATGGTGAAATAAGTGTGTGAAATAAGAGTGAAAGTTGAAGTGAAAAACAATATGGTGAGAGTGAAATAAAAAATAGGAAGGTGGATGATTAGTCCCTCAATGAGATGGGGGATGGTGTGAGTGAGTGTGGTGAAGAGTGAAAGGATCTTAAAAAGCATGAATGAGTGAGATATTTACCTGATAAAATCAAGGGTAGAGGTTGGATAAAGTGATTATGGAACCCAGACAGCAGTTATGCATTCTAGGAATGGACACAATGCCAGAAAATAGGGACAGAGATGCATTAGCATCCAATCTGGCCTACATGGAACCTTGTGATGGTTCCCTGATGAGCTGCTCCCTATATATGCCCCTTAGTGGGTGTGGTGATCAGATGATCACATGCAGGTGGACTGCCTCCCTCCATTGAGCCATGGGGAGGCTTATGGCCGCCGAAATGGCAGCCCACGTGTGGCTTCCTCGGCGTTCCTGGAGGGCTAAACCAGCCCCGACAATGTCGTCATCCCCGACATAGCAACGCGGCGTCAAAACGCTGCACGCACGCCCAGGAGCGTGCTTGCGCGCTGCGCCGCGGCTTGAACGGGGAGGATCCAAGGAACACCACCAGCTGGGAAAAGCTCAATGGGGCGTCTGGGGACTGGCTCCAGCACCCCACGAGCAATGGGAAGGGGGACAGGAACTGTCCCCCCTCCCCCAGCCGGGAAGTAACCGAGGGCCCGGTCCCATCCCCCATGAGGGTGGGGGGGGTTTGGCCATTCCCCGCCGGAAAGAACAAGCGGCCATAATACATTATAAAGACCATATGTGACAGTTGACATCCATATACTGAACTTCAAAAAAAGGGGGAAGGGGGTATTTTATACAGGCATATTATATAGATAATGTATAGACATAAATAGCGTGTTAGTACCATGGCTATAAACCCCAAGCTTGTTGGATATGATTTAATTAGGACAAATATTCGGTAGGAGTATTTGAACATGCTAGAATACAGAAGTCTGTCCTGCAATTACTTCCGAAGCGAGCAAAAGAGGGGGGATTAGGGGTACAGTCCCCCCAAAAAAACAGAAGGAAAAATAATAATGATAAACCTTCTGAAAACCTCAACACCAAGCTGATGTATGATGCACCAGAAATGTGAGTCATGGGTTGGGTATGCAGGGGGTCTTGCAGTTACTTCCGAAGCGAGCAAAAGAGGGGGGATTAGGGGTACAGTCCCCCCAAAACACAGAAGGAAAAATAATAAACCTTCTGAAGACCTCAACACCAAGCTGATGTAAGATGCACCAGAAATGTGAGTCATGGGTTGGGTATGCAGGGGTTGAAGCTGAACATGGAAAAACACACAATTAATGTCAATCTCAATATGTCAGGGGAGAAAGGGGGGTTTTAGCCCCCAAGTGTTAATGCGAAAGAGAGAGGACACATATTGAGAACATAGTTAAGCTGCTCGCCCTGAAATTACAAAAAAGACAAAGAAGGGTTCCCCAAATGGGCTTTTAGGCAGCAATATAAAGAATATAGAAGTATGTATAGGTTATATAAAGCAGTATTTATTGCCAAAATCCCCGGTAACCACATGAGTTAGAACAAGTTGGAACATTTGTATAAATGAAATAAAATAAAGGTCAACATTCCTGAATACAGTGTGCATAGAAAATACATATACAGTTTTGTATCGTTGAGCCCCGACGCGTTTCGACCAATCCGGTCTCTTCAGGGGGCAAAAATGTTTCTAGAAAATAATAATATTAAGGTATGAATTCAAAGTAAGTACATAACATCATATAAAACAATAAAATGGTATACTGATATAGTTACCACTGAATCAGGAAATGGATAACATAAAAAGCCGCTGTGAGGTCCGGAGGGGCCTGACTGCCCCCGCCCATCCAAAGCGGCGGAGGGGCCTGCCCCAGGGAACCTACAAGGAGCCACACAAAGAGCATCCGCCAGGAGCAACGGAGGGGCAGTCACCTGCAGAGGAACACCCACAAAGCCCATGATTAGTGGAAATGATTATTTCGGGTAGGTTGGTTAAAAAGTTAATTGCTGGTTTACAGCCAATTAATGTGTAGGTACATATATTAGGGTAATATAGTGGTACAGGGGCTGAGGGCAAGTGCCAATTGCCAACACATATAGGGAGAGTAAAGGCATACTTAGGGGTCCAATACGAGTAAGATAGTTGGGAGTATAAAATTAAGTGAGAAATTGCTGTAATGAGGATCAGTGAATACAAGTGAATGAGATAGTGAGTGTAAACTAATAAGGTGGGCGATTGTCAAAATAAGACAGACCAATGGTGAAATAAGTGTGTGAAATAAGAGTGAAAGTTGAAGTGAAAAACAATATGGTGAGAGTGAAATAAAAAATAGGAAGGTGGATGATTAGTCCCTCAATGAGATGGGGGATGGTGTGAGTGAGTGTGGTGAAGAGTGAAAGGATCTTAAAAAGCATGAATGAGTGAGATATTTACCTGATAAAATCAAGGGTAGAGGTTGGATAAAGTGATTATGGAACCCAGACAGCAGTTATGCATTCTAGGAATGGACACAATGCCAGAAAATAGGGACAGAGATGCATTAGCATCCAATCTGGCCTACATGGAACCTTGTGATGGTTCCCTGATGAGCTGCTCCCTATATATGCCCCTTAGTGGGTGTGGTGATCAGATGATCACATGCAGGTGGACTGCCTCCCTCCATTGAGCCATGGGGAGGCTTATGGCCGCCGAAATGGCAGCCCACGTGTGGCTTCCTCGGCGTTCCTGGAGGGCTAAACCAGCCCCGACAATGTCGTCATCCCCGACATAGCAACGCGGCGTCAAAACGCTGCACGCACGCCCAGGAGCGTGCTTGCGCGCTGCGCCGCGGCTTGAACGGGGAGGATCCAAGGAACACCACCAGCTGGGAAAAGCTCAATGGGGCGTCTGGGGACTGGCTCCAGCACCCCACGAGCAATGGGAAGGGGGACAGGAACTGTCGCCCCTCCCCCAGCCGGGAAGTAACCGAGGGCCCGGTCCCATCCCCCATGAGGGTGGGGGGGGTTTGGCCATTCCCCGCCGGAAAGAACAAGCGGCCATAATACATTATAAAGACCATATGTGACAGTTGACATCCATATACTGAACTTCAAAAAAAGGGGAAGGGGGTATTTTATACAGGCATATTATATAGATAATGTATAGACATAAATAGCGTGTTAGTACCATGGCTATAAACCCCAAGCTTGTTGGATATGATTTAATTAGGACAAATATTCGGTAGGAGTATTTGAACATGCTAGAATACAGAAGTCTGTCCTGCAATTACTTCCGAAGCGAGCAAAAGAGGGGGGATTAGGGGTACAGTCCCCCCAAAAAAACAGAAGGAAAAATAATAATGATAAACCTTCTGAAAACCTCAACACCAAGCTGATGTATGATGCACCAGAAATGTGAGTCATGGGTTGGGTATGCAGGGGGTCTTGCAGTTACTTCCGAAGCGAGCAAAAGAGGGGGGATTAGGGGTACAGTCCCCCCAAAACACAGAAGGAAAAATAATAAACCTTCTGAAGACCTCAACACCAAGCTGATGTAAGATGCACCAGAAATGTGAGTCATGGGTTGGGTATGCAGGGGTTGAAGCTGAACATGGAAAAACACACAATTAATGTCAATCTCAATATGTCAGGGGAGAAAGGGGGGTTTTAGCCCCCAAGTGTTAATGCGAAAGAGAGAGGACACATATTGAGAACATAGTTAAGCTGCTCGCCCTGAAATTACAAAAAAGACAAAGAAGGGTTCCCCAAATGGGCTTTTAGGCAGCAATATAAAGAATATAGAAGTATGTATAGGTTATATAAAGCAGTATTTATTGCCAAAATCCCCGGTAACCACATGAGTTAGAACAAGTTGGAACATTTGTATAAATGAAATAAAATAAAGGTCAACATTCCTGAATACAGTGTGCATAGAAAATACATATACAGTTTTGTATCGTTGAGCCCCGACGCGTTTCGACCAATCCGGTCTCTTCAGGGGGCAAAAATGTTTCTAGAAAATAATAATATTAAGGTATGAATTGTGTTTTGGGGGGACTGTACCCCTAATCCCCCCTCTTTTGCTCGCTTCGGAAGTAACTGCATATTATATAGATAATGTCTATACATTATCTATATAATATGCCTGTATAAAATACCCCCTTCCCCTTTTTTTGAAGTTCAGTATATGGATGTCAACTGTCACATATGGTCTTTATAATGTATTATGGCCGCTTGTTCTTTCCGGCGGGGAATGGCCAAACCCCCCCCACCCTCATGGGGGATGGGACCGGGCCCTCGGTTACTTCCCGGCTGGGGGAGGGGCGACAGTTCCTGTCCCCCTTCCCATTGCTCGTGGGGTGCTGGAGCCAGTCCCCAGACGCCCCATTGAGCTTTTCCCAGCTGGTGGTGTTCCTTGGATCCTCCCCGTTCAAGCCGCGGCGCAGCGCGCAAGCACGCTCCTGGGCGTGCGTGCAGCGTTTTGACGCCGCGTTGCTATGTCGGGGATGACGACATTGTCGGGGCTGGTTTAGCCCTCCAGGAACGCCGAGGAAGCCACACGTGGGCTGCCATTTCGGCGGCCATAAGCCTCCCCATGGCTCAATGGAGGGAGGCAGTCCACCTGCATGTGATCATCTGATCACCACACCCACTAAGGGGCATATATAGGGAGCAGCTCATCAGGGAACCATCACAAGGTTCCATGTAGGCCAGATTGGATGCTAATGCATCTCTGTCCCTATTTTCTGGCATTGTGTCCATTCCTAGAATGCATAACTGCTGTCTGGGTTCCATAATCACTTTATCCAACCTCTACCCTTGATTTTATCAGGTAAATATCTCACTCATTCATGCTTTTTAAGATCCTTTCACTCTTCACCACACTCACTCACACCATCCCCCATCTCATTGAGGGACTAATCATCCACCTTCCTATTTTTTATTTCACTCTCACCATATTGTTTTTCACTTCAACTTTCACTCTTATTTCACACACTTATTTCACCATTGGTCTGTCTTATTTTGACAATCGCCCACCTTATTAGTTTACACTCACTATCTCATTCACTTGTATTCACTGATCCTCATTACAGCAATTTCTCACTTAATTTTATACTCCCAACTATCTTACTCGTATTGGACCCCTAAGTATGCCTTTACTCTCCCTATATGTGTTGGCAATTGGCACTTGCCCTCAGCCCCTGTACCACTATATTACCCTAATATATGTACCTACACATTAATTGGCTGTAAACCAGCAATTAACTTTTTAACCAACCTACCCGAAATAATCATTTCCACTAATCATGGGCTTTGTGGGTGTTCCTCTGCAGGTGACTGCCCCTCCGTTGCTCCTGGCGGATGCTCTTTGTGTGGCTCCTTGTAGGTTCCCTGGGGCAGGCCCCTCCGCCGCTTTGGATGGGCGGGGGCAGTCAGGCCCCTCCGGACCTCACAGCGGCTTTTTATGTTATCCATTTCCTGATTCAGTGGTAACTATATCAGTATACCATTTTATTGTTTTATATGATGTTATGTACTTACTTTGAATTCATACCTTAATATTATTATTTTCTAGAAACATTTTTGCCCCCTGAAGAGACCGGATTGGTCGAAACGCGTCGGGGCTCAACGATACAAAACTGTATATGTATTTTCTATGCACACTGTATTCAGGAATGTTGACCTTTATTTTATTTCATTTATACAAATGTTCCAACTTGTTCTAACTCATGTGGTTACCGGGGATTTTGGCAATAAATACTGCTTTATATAACCTATACATACTTCTATATTCTTTATATTGCTGCCTAAAAGCCCATTTGGGGAACCCTTCTTTGTCTTTTTTGTAATTTCAGGGCGAGCAGCTTAACTATGTTCTCAATATGTGTCCTCTCTCTTGTCCCTGGCAGAGAAGCAAGGGACAACACCCTCAAGGCTATCTCCATCCAACACTGGCTCACAACCCACCACAAACAAGGATTCCTCCTCTCCCTCGACGCCGAGAAAGCGTTCGATAGAGTAGCTTGGGACTACATGTCAGAAACCCTGCGATTCCTAGGCCTTCCCCCTCGTATGCTTCATTTTATTCTTGCGCTCTACACGAATCCCACTGCCCGAGTCCGTGTCAATGGCCATCTATCGAGCGCCTTCTCCATCTCCAATGGGACCCGACAAGGATGCCCCCTTTCCCCGCTTATATTTATCCTCACGCTAGAGCCGATGTTGAGACGCCTTAGAGACAACCCAGACATCAAGGGGGTTGATATTAATCACCACGAGTACAAGTTGGCAGCCTTCGCCGACGATGTCCTCCTCTTCTTGACGGAACCGATCACGACGCTCCCAAGTCTTCTCGACGACCTCAAAACCTTTAACCACCTAGCTAACTTGCAAATAAATTTCTCCAAATCTAATGCCCTCAACATCTCCCTCCCCCCTGACATCTGCTCACAATGCCAAGCCAACTTTCCGTTCAAATGGAACGTTCGCTCGATCACTTACCTGGGTATACAGCTTCCTTCCTCTCTGACAGACCTATACTGTACTAACTATCTCCCATTACTCCAACTCATACTGAAAGACCTCAAAGACTGGTCGATGAAACCGTTCTCTTGGTTCGGCAGAGCTGCCGCCATCAAGATGAATATATTACCCCGAATCCTGTATCTACTACAAACGGTCCCGATCAAGCTTCCTAATGCTTTCTTTTCCACACTACGCAAAGCTTGCTCTGACTTCACCTGGAATGGACTCAGACCCAGGCTTAGCCATACAAGGCTCACTATTCCTAAACTCAAGGGCGGCATTGGCCTGCCAGACCTTCGCAAATACCACCTGGCCTGTCACCTGGCCAGGATAGTGGACTGGAACGCACACCTGGACACAAAGGCGTGGGTGCGCCTAGAACACTCATTCTGGCCTACCCCGCTCGCCCAAGCTCCCTGGACCAAATCGAGCCAGACTCCCCCACCCTGCCATGCACACCCCCTTATCCAACCTACGTTGAATTCCTTCCGAGTAGCCTGTACTAAGCACCACGTCTCCTCAATTTTAGGTCCGTTGACCCCGCTCAGACAAAACCCCGACTTCCGCCCAGGGTTGTCCCCCGCCTTTCTACGAGACAACTGGCCCCATCGCCAAATTCGTGCTGAACACTTCTTTGAAGGTGACCAACTTGTCCCCTATGAGTCGCTAGCGGCAACCATGATGACTGGTACATTCCCCTTCTGGACCTACGTCCAAATTAGAAACTTTCTTATTAAGCCTGACCCGAAACCTAACTGGTCCCGATCACACACCCACTTTGAAGACCTCTGTTTACGTGACCCACCTCTCACTCACTTGATCTCCTCTATATACACACTGCTATTCGTGGACCAGAAACCGAAACTGAATTGGGCCAGCCAAAAATGGGAGTCAGATCTATCCATTGACCTAACAGACAGAGAATGGGAACTCATCTACTCATGTATACACAAAGGAACGGTGAATGTCCACGTACAGGAAAACTCCTTTAAGATTTTCGCTCGCTGGTACCAGACCCCCCTTAGACTACATAACATTTACCCCTCTGTTTCCCCGAGGTGCTGGAGATGTGAGGCCGAGAACGGCTCACTGTTGCACATCTGGTGGTCGTGCCCCAAATTGCAAACATTTTGGACGGAGGTTTACCGCCTGATTCTACACATCACCACCTACGACCTTGACTTTTCGCCAGCGCAGTTTCTGCTTCACCACTCCAGCATTCCCTCGAAAACTTACAGAAGTTCTCTAGCTATACACCTGGTTAATGCAGCTAAACTCTGTGTCCCAGCAAAATGGAAATCTACAGAACCCCCCACCCTGGCCGAATGGTTCAAACGCATAAACCAGATAGCAGAGATGGAGAAGCTGATACACCAGGCCCATGACACACCACACAAGTACACCACACAAGTACACGGCAATCTGGGCTTGCTGGCTCCACTTTCTTACATCAGATGAATATAAAGCGAACGTTCCCTAGATATTGTCCGGGAGCTGTGGTGGGAAACTGTCCGAACCTTACTGTCCTCCCCTGCCCTATCCCCTACGACCACTTCTTCTAGACCCCTTCCTAGACGTGCCCCCTCCCTGTTAACCAATATCCCACCGATCTTATAAAGTACCTGATCTCGGCCCCACCTTAACTACCGATCCTTACATGCTGGGATATTCACTCCCATTCCCCCTCATTACCCCTTCCTACCAGTTGATTCCCCCCCCCTCCCTACGATTGCTTTAACCCTGTAAAACAGGAGACGAATCTCCTAACTCATCGTTTCTACCTTGGACACTGAAATGAAAACCCCCCTCGACACGACTGTTATATTTCCTCTCAAACCCTGATTGATTCTACCAGCATCAAACTTCAATAGGTCCTGTTGCAATGTATTCAAACCTGTCGATGGGGGATATTGATATACTATTCACTATTCCCTCTTAGAAACTTACACTGTCAAGCCCATATCATCGACCTTGCATTGTTATTTCGGTTAACTGTTATTACTATACTGCGGCTGCGCCCGCGTTACTGCATTCGAGCACCTGTTTGCTCACTGTCAATACGTTATCTTTTATGTTACTGCAATGTATTTTATGTTCAATAATAATAAAAACTTTTGGAAAGAAATGACTCGCCTGCCTGCTCTATCTAATTCAAAATAAATGACACTGTCTCTCTCTCTCTCTCTGTCTTTAACCACCGCCACAACACACTACACAAGGCTGCCATTCAGGCGGCCTTATATAGTGTGGGGCATGTACTAAACCCCCTGAGACATAATTGGCCAAAGCCACCCTGGCTTTGGCCAATTATGGCTCTCCGCTTTTTCCGCTCTGTGATTGGCCAAAGCATGCGGGCTATAGATCATGCTTGGCCAATCATCAGCCAGCAATGCAGTGCGAGGCCGCAGTGAATTATGGGCCGTCACGCACCATTTGAATTTGTCGCGAACGGCCCATAATGTTTGAAATTCTGCGAACGGTCGAACAGCCGTTATTCGAGTCAAACATGGGTTTGACTTTAACTCTAAGCTCATCCCTAGTGGTGGACACTTGCAGTGAAATCTGGATGTGGAGCTGAAAGAAAGTAACGGTGCACATAGAGTCTGGATCAGATCTAAAGAGACAGTATGCAGAGCTCCAGCCGACTTACACATCCATTGTACCGGCTAGTGAGCTACTGGTATCTATTTCTTGTGCTTGCAACATACCTTAGCACTACAGGAACAAAAAAGTGCCAGGTGGATTTTACATAGAAATGTCCCTGTTCGGCTCTGCACCAAAAGTGGGTACTTTATGGATTTTTTGTGTATTCTTTTCTTATTTAACTGGAACTACAGTGCATCTGGAAAGTATTCACAGTGGTTTGCTTTTTCCACATTTTGTTTTGTTACAGCCTCCTTACAAAATGGATTAAATTCATTATTTTCCTCAAAATTTCAAACAATACCCCATAATGACAATGTGAAGCCGCATACACACGGCAGAGAAACTCGACGGGCAGAACACATCGTTCCGGCCGTCGAGGTTCTCTGCCGGCCGTCAGATTCGGCGACCCGCCCGTCGGGAATGGCAACCAGCCATTCATCCAGGCGGGCCGTCGAGCAAATAGAGAACATGCTCTCTATTTCTGCTCGACGGCATTCCCGACGGGATGCTCGCCGAGAGCGTACACACGGCCGAGGTTCTTGCTGGAATGCAGCTTCCAGCGAGGTTCTCGCTGGTTTCTAGTGAGAACCTCGGTCGTGTGTACGCCGCCTGAAAGAAGTTTGTTAGAAGTGGAACAGGTGCAACCAAGCTTCTACCTCTCGTACAATGCCTGGTGAGCCTCAAGAACACAGCACTCAGCCTATGAAGTCTCCTCAAACTTCCAAACAGTCCACGCAAAAAAGGAGAAAGGCCGGTGCTATGAAAGTCAGCTAAAACATTGTTTTAATAGTGCATGTTAACAGCAGTCAAAAAGAAATCCAGCGCATGGCGAAAAGTGTTGGGATTCTTTCTCCTTTTTTGCAAAGTTTGTTTGAAATCGTTGCAAAAAAGAATAAATCACATGTACATAAGTATTCCTAGACTTTGCCATGACATTTAAAATTGAGCTCAGATGCATCCTGTTTCCAGTGACCATCTTTGAGATGATTTTAAATTCAGCTGATTGGACACGATTTGGAAAGGCACACACCTGTCTATATAATGTCTCACAATTAACAATTTGTGTCAGAGCACAAACAAAGCCATGAAGTCAAAGGAAATGTATGTAGACCTCCGAGACAGGATTGTATTAAGGCACAGATCTGGGGAAGGGTACAGAAATTTTTCTGCAGCATTGAAGGTCCCAATGAACACAGTGGCCTCCATAATCCGTAAATTGAAGAAGTTTGGAACCACCAGGATACTTCCTAGAGCAGGCCGCCCAGCCAAACTGAGCAATCGGGGGAAAAGGGCCTTCGGGAGATGACCAAGAACCAAATGGTCACTCTGACCGAGCTCCGGCATTTCTCTGTGGAGAGGAGAACCTTCCAGAAAAACAACCATTTCTGCAGCACTTTGCGGAAGCCACTCCTCAGTAAAAGGCACATGACAGCCTACCTGGAGTTTGCCAAAAGGAACCTAAAGGACTCTTAGACCAAAAGAAATAAAAAAAATTGGTCTGATGAAACAAACTTTGAACTCTGTGGCCTAAATGGCAAGCGTCATGTCTGGAGGAAAACAGGCGCAGCTTATCACCTGGCTGTGGGGATTTTTTTTTAGTGGCAGGAACTTGGAGACTAGTCAGGATTGAGGTAAAGATTATTGCAGCAATGTACAGAGGCATCCATGATGAAAACCTGCATCAGAGCACTCTGGACCTCAGACTGGAGAGAAAGTTCATCGTTCAACAGGACAACGACCCTAAGTACACAGACAAGATAACAAAAGGGTGGCTACAGGACAACTCTGTGAATGTCCTTGAGTGGCCCAGCCAGAGCCCAGACTTGAACTCGATTGAACATCTCTGAAGAGATCTGAAAATGGCTGTGCACTGATGCTTCCCATCAAACCTGATGGAGCTTTAGAGATCCTGCAAAGAAGAATAGGAGAAACTGACCAATAATTGGTGTGCCAAGCCTGTAGAATCATACTCAAAAGGACTTGAGGCTACAATTGATGCCAAATGTGCTTCAACACAGTGGAATATGTATGTACATGTGATTAATTTTTCATTTATTTTATTTTGGGGTATTGGCTGTAGAATTTTGAGAAAAATAATGAATTTAATTCATTTTGGAATAGGGCTGTAACATAACAAAATGTGGAAAAAGTGAAGCGATGTGAATGCTTTCTGGATGCACTGTAGATGACTTGGACAATATAAACCTTATTACACCTCTGGCTAAGAGAACTGATAACCCCTTTAGTACCTATTCACTTATGTATTTGTTAATGCAGCAGTGACAACAGGTTAAGTGTGCTGACCTTGGCACTAGTTTTATCTAGAGAAGCTACTAGAAAGAACAAACATTTTATAGAGGCGACAATTGAGAAATCTTTGTGAAAATTCATTCAATTTTTTAACATTTTCAAGTTTCATATTTTTGCCTATATATCGTATATACTCTAGTATAAGCTGACCGAATATAAGCCGAGGCACCTAATTTTACCACAAAAAATGGGAAAATGTATTGACTCGAGTATAAGCCTAGGGTGTCCATCTGCATGCCTCACTGTGCCTCACTGTGTCCATGTGCATGGCTCACTGTGCCAATGCCTCACTGTGCCCATGCCTCACTTTGTCCATGCCTCACTGTGCCCATGCCTCACTGTGCCCATGCCTCACTGTGTCCATGCCTCACTGTATCCATGCCTCACTGTGCCCATGCCTCACTGTGTCCATGACTAGACTGACGTTTAACATGGGAGTCTATGGAAGGGATGCCCGACTTTGAAGAATTGGTGCTCCCCAACTTTGCACACTTGTAGAGGAGAAATGAGGCTAAATGTGTGCCAAGTTTCGGGTCTAGAGGACTTACGATAGGCCGGTACCGGGTCCCCAAAGTCACCGGAGAAAATACTGTTTAACATGGGAGTCTATGGAAGGGGTGCCGGCTTTAAAAAATCGGTGCTCCACGGCCATAGGTCTCTCAGGCAACAAACTTTGCCGGTACGTGGTCCCCAAATTCCAGGACATTAGGCGCAAAAAAGTGACTCGAGTATAAGCCGAGAGGGGGGCATTTTCAGCACAAAAAAAAATGTGCTGAAAAACTCGTCTTATACTCGTGTATATATGATATTCCTTTCCCTTTACACCACTTTTCCAGGTAAATACCGCCTCTAGCTAAGTCTTCTTAATTCTAATTTCCTAACTTGTTCCATTGTAATTGGCATATGTAATGGGTGAAGCTTAGTGTACTGACATAAATGTGTCAGTGTATACGTTTTTTTTTTTTTGCTGTCTGCATCCCAATAGGAAGATCTCCTCCCAATTTGTGTCCCAGAGACCCAAGAGGAAGTGAGAAGAAATCTCTACAAGAAAGCAAAAGAGAAATATCCCTCTTAGATAGTTGTCACAAGAACTAGTGGCCAAGTTAAGAGATATACCCTTATACCTGTAAAATTTTAGATTTTCCAACTCTTGCTGCCATGACAATGGTGACCAGGACAAATAGAAAGGGTGAATCTACCTAGCAAAGACACAGACAGCAACACAAACTGTACAATTAACAATTCATGAAACCATATCACACACACCCAACTATTGTGAAGGTTGTGTGCATGGCTTTACATTACTACTATACAAAATCCACTTATGAAGAGAAAATCAGCATACTGATTTTTTGATTCTAAAGCAGGATTTACTGAAGTCCAATATCAGCAAAAAAGTTGCAACAACATTTCAAAAGCACATGGCCCTCAAAGCAGCTGGTCACAGATCATTGTAATTAATTTCCCTAAATTAGGGATGGAAGCCTTGTGCTATTCATTGAAAAACCAACCAGGTGGCTTATCTGTGATATCTGAAATAGAAACAACTCTATGATGGGCCCTTGATCAGGATGTAAAATGCAAATCTCTTCAGCCTGTTGGAACCAGAAATAAAATGGCCAAAAACAGAAAATGTGTTCCATAAAAAAAGAATTAATATTTTGCACATGCTCAAATCGTTTTTTCCTGTGTGTATTTGTCCAAATAATAAATATGGCGACTTCCTCATAGAAAGCAAATACTAGATGTTGCTGGTCCCAATAGTTGAGAAGCATGAAACAACATTAAATAAAGAGAAAAAGAAAGGAAAAAAAAACAGAAAGGAAAAAAAGGCTAAAAAATTAAAGTGTAAAAAGGTTACAGGAGTAGAACAAAGTGTGTTACCAACTGGAAATCCACCCTACCCATGCTTTACTGTTGGGGATCGGTCAAAATAGAAAAATAATGGTTACAGAATAATATGATGAAAATTACAAACAAAAATAAATAAGAAAATAATTATTGAGAAAAAAAATTAAAATAATTAGTATGTGAGCTTAGACAGTTGGAATAAGAGTACCAAATGGCTTATACAAGCAATGTGTGTGACCAGTTGAATGCAACTAGAGAAGTAAGTCTACAAAACACCTAATTGTGTGAATATCAATAATTTGTGTGTTTGCTGCCCAGCTACCACTGTTAAAAATGCAATTTGGTACTGTCTTGATATGTTGGTTTGGAGTTCTACGTTATGTTTCCGATTTTATCTTTACACTATCTTCTTGAAATATATTTTAATCAGGACACGGGAGGGGGGGGGGGGGGGTTACCAGCAGTATCAGACAATCAGGTTGATTTTAATAGCACAGAGATATCAGTCTAGCACCGTGAATATTAATAATTAATGAGGATGTATCTTTCATTGATTTGAGATTGGTAAACCAAAGTAGTCTAATTAGATTAGTAGACTAATTTCAGTGCAAAATTCTGCAATTTTTTCTCCAGGTTTGTTGTTTGTAGTGTATTATTTAGTAGACCCTATAGATTCAGGATGGCATACTACATAAGTCCAATGCACCTGCCATTCAAAATCATAGTTCTGTACACAGCACAGCAGAAAACTATCCCATGCTGTTTCACAATAGTGTCTTTGTACTGATGTTGAGAGACTGCATGCTATCTAGCTCCTTCATGTTAACATTTTGATTACAGTGATGAGTAGGAAAAAAGATCAGCTGTCGTATTGTGTGAAGACGTTTATGTCATTGTGGAATTTTGAAGTCAAAAGCAAAAAAAGGACTTTCATCTAAAACTCTTTGAAGCACAGGAATTGCAATAACCAGCTGTTTTTTTTACTAAAGAAAACAGTGAAAAGCTTTAATTTTGACTTTTATATTATCTTCGACTGAGTCTGAAATCCTAGTGGTGTATTTTATGTTATTGGAGATGAGAAGCAAGAAGAGAAAAAAAACTGTTGTGTACAATGTGGAAGTTGTACATTTCATTTTCTTTTGGCATAGTTAATTAAATTGCACAACAGAAAAAATATATCATGCATTATTACAGTCACGAAAGACAAATATAGGAGCAGTTAAAAACTATGCAAAATGCTGGAAATTAGCATCTTCTTTATGACTTGAATTGAAGTTCATGGGACATTAGTCAGTTCAACTTTCTGTAAAGTCTCAAGTGGCAAACCATATGGTGTGAATGCAATTTTAAGCAGTATTTACCTGCTAAATGTTTACTTTTTCCAGCCAAAATAAGTTTTAAGCAAAATCTAAGAAAACCATGAGTTTCTTAACATATAAAATGCGCAGAACCTTAACTTAAGTGTTTTTAAATGGATCTTGGAGCTCTAAGACCGTAGCTTTTAAAGTGTTATGATCATTATATTTCCCAGATACCATGGACCACCTAGGGTCTAGATTAGAGCACTTAGGCAGGATCAAATATAAATAACGATTATAATATGTCTATGCCTATGGCGGCACTTTGCAGGGGAAGCAAAAAAGCCGCCCCTACACAAAAAAACAACCTTACCCTTGTTGCCTCACAAAAAGAGTACCCGCCATCTTAGGCTACACTTTTAGTGTATCGCCAATCTTATACGGGAAATGGGCTGGGAACTGATTATTTCACTTATTTGTATAATGACTAGGGACTTTCTAGTCTTTATACAAATAAGTGAAATAATCCTATGATTGCAATCAGTGGCAGCAAACACAAGCCCAACTATTTTACAAAATAGGAGTAATCTTACTAATCCAGTTATGTATTGTAATAGCACATATAGGCAAGCAGGTCCTAGTTTAACTAAAACAAAGTATCAGATATTGGGGTAAATTCACGAGAAACATTATTGGTTTTCTTCAGTTGTTAAATTAGCACCCCTTATTTAACGCTAGCTAACATGGTATTCACAAAAGCTATAATCGTTATTCAACATAGTCGTTATGGTTTTCAACTGACTCTTTATCCAATCGTTATGCTAACTACTCAAGAGTTATTTTAATGTCCCAAATCGTAATAATAATGTCTAAGATCGTTAAATAATGCTGGAGAGATGCATTCTGGGAGCAGAAGGGGAGGAGAACAGCTGCATGTGGAAAAGAGCAGATGCAGAGAGAGAGAGAGAGACACAAGCAAGACACATGTGAAGATTGAGCATGTGATGTGCAAAACTTCTAGTGTGTGTTTTTCTAAAGCCATGTCTATTTCCCCATACAGAAAATAAATCAAGGGAGATGATAATCGGAATTTAGCTATCACCTGGGTTTCAGAAAAGTCATCCAAAATAGTATGTGAACGGAATACACGTTTATAAATCTGAACAACATTCTAACGTGTTCTTCGCCTCTGGATAATTTTAAATTCAAATAGAGCACGGTTCCATCTTGCCCAACACTACTAAAAACGTCACTACACTACAAAAATCGCCAAAAGCTTCCTCTAACAACAAAATATCGTCTGGGAAATGTCATAACGACACCCTGAGGGAGGTGTACATATTTACTTCTGTACATATTTAACGATTTGACTCTTTAAAATAACGTTTTGACTCTTTAAAATAACGATCGAATAGTTAAATAATGCTCCACACCTTAAAATATCGGTTCAGTGTAGTGAAACGTTATTTGATGATTTTTCAAAGCGTTAAATAGTTTAGTGAATTGAACTAGCTTCAATAACGTGCAAAATCGTTAAAATAACGACCGAAATCGGGAAAAAAAAGCTTTGTGAATTGACCCCATTATCTTATGTATTAGCTAAGATCAGTAGTATAAATATATATATATATATATATATATATATATATATATATATATATATATATATATATATATATATAAAGTAGTAGTATAGTAGTAGTATAAATATATATATATGCGGTAAAAATGTGTATTTGCTCACAGGGCGGGTCTTAAACAGGAAGGGGTGTGGCATTGACAGGTCATATTTAAATTAGGGGTGAACAAGTTTAGTTAGGCCTAGCAAGCACAAAACCTAAATACACCACTGCTTATACCACTTTGTCAGAACCAATTGTTGTTTTTTATTTGCTCACATACTAAAATGCAATTTTTTTTTACATGAAAATTAACTTAACCTCTTTCCCACCGCGCCATAAGCATTTTACTGCTACGGCGCGGCGGGGTTATCTTGGGACGACGTCCCTGGGACGTCGTCCTTCACTTTCGCGATTGCGCGTCCCCTGGGATGCGCTCGCGAAAGTGTCCGTGCTCGCCGGGTCTAGAAGACCCGGCGCATCACGGATCACAGTAAATTGCCGCTGATCGCGGCCGTTTACCACGTGATCGCGCCTTCAAATGACGGCGCGATCACTTGTAAACAAACCGGCGTCATTTGATGACGCCAGTTCCTCCCTCTCCTCCCTCTCCTCTCTGTACAGTGTGCGAAGAGAGGGGGGGAGCGGGGTGTCAGCAGCTGAGCTGTGGCTGGATCTGTGACAAATGCAGTCACAGATCCAGCCATCCCTCAAAACATCCCAGCTCTGCAATCCCCCCAGTACCCAGCAATCCCCCCAGTACCCAGCAACCCCCCCAGTACCCAGCAATCCCCCCAGTACCCAGCAATCCCCCCAGTACCCAGCAATCCCCCCAGTACCCAACAATACCCCCAGTACCCAACAATACCCCAGTACTCAACAATACCCCAGTACCCAACAATACCCCAGTACTCAACAATACCCCAGTACTCAACAATACCCCAATACTCGGCAATACCCCAGTACTCGGCAATACCCCAGTACTCGGCAATACCCCAGTACTCGGCAATACCCCAATACTCCAGTACTCAACAATACCCCAATACTCGGCAATACCCCAATACTCGGCAATACCCCAGTACTCGGCAATACCCCAGTACTCGGAAATACCCCAATACTCGGCAATACCCCAATACTCGGCAATACCCCAGTACTCGGCAATACCCCAGTACTCGGCAATACCCCAATACTCGGCAATACCCCAATACTCGGCAATACCCCAATACTCGGCAATACCCCAGTACTCGGCAATACCCCAGTACTCGGCAATACCCCAGTACTCGGCAATACCCCAATACTCGGCAATACTCGGCAATACCCCAATACTCGGCAATACGCCAGTACTCGGCAATACCCCAATACCCTGCATGATACTTTGCAATACCCCAATACTCTGCAATACCGCCTATGGGGATTTTTAAGTAGCGAAGTTTGGCGCCATTCCACGAGTGTGCGCAATTTTGAAGTGTGACATGTTGGGTATCTATTTACCCGGCGTAACTTCATCTTTCACAATTTAAAAAAAAATTGGGCTAACTTTACTGTTTTTTTTTTTTTTAGCACAAAACATTTTTTTAAAAAACACGCGTTCAATAAATTTCTGCGAAAATACCGTGCAAGATAAAAAGTTGTAATGGCCGCCATTGTATTCTCTAGGGTCTTTGCTAAAAAAGCATATATAATGTTTTGGGGTTCTATGTAATTTTCTAGCAAATAAATGATGATTTTTCCATGTAGGAGAGGAATGTCAGAATTGGTCTGGGTGTTCCAGAACGCCTGGTGGCGCTCCCTGCATGTTGGGCCTCTGTATGTGGCCACGCTGTGTAAAAGTCCCACACATGGGGTATCGCCATACTTGGGAGGAATAGCAGAATGTGTTTTGGGGTGTAATTTGTGGTATGCATATGCTGTGTGTGAGAAATAACCTGCTAATATGACAGAAACAAGTTTTTTTTTTTTTTTTTACAGAATTTTCAGTGTTTTTCTTTTATAGCACAAAAAATAAAAAACCCAGAGGTGATCAAATACCACCAAAAGAAAGCTCTATTTGTGTGAAAAAAAGGACAAAAATTTCAAATGTGTAGAATGTTGTATGACTGAGTAATTGTCATTCAAATTGTGAGAGCACCGAAAGCTAAAAATTGGTCTGGTTAGGAAGGGGGTTTAAGTGCCCAGTGGTCAAGTGGTTAAAACATAAGCACATTATAATGTATGTTTTTGAAAGCAGAGAATTCTGTAGAATATAATGGTGGTAGTAACACAATATTTAAGATACTGTTTATCAAATCTATATTTTCTGTAAACGTACCCTTAAATTATATGTAGTTTACACAACCACAATATACCGTATTTGCCGTCATATAAGACGACTGGGCGTATAAGACGACCCCTTAATTTTCCAGCTAAAATGTTAGTTTTGGGATATACTCACCGTATAAGACGACCCCTCACTGTGCCATTATACATGCCTCACTGTGCCACTATACATGCCTCACTGTGCCACCTATACATGCCTCACTGTGCCATCTATACATGCCTCACTGTGCCATCTATACATGCCTCACTGTGCCATTAGTAACATGCCTCACTGTGCCATCTATACATGCCTCAATGTGCCATTAGTAACATGCCTCACTGTGCCATCTATGCATGCCTCACTGTGCCATTCCATTCCCTGCCTCAACGATCTCCCTACCTTCTTCTGTTTGCAGAGATGTCAGGCGGCGACCATCCATTATTCAAAAGCCGCGCTTCCTTCTCAGGCTGTTCCGTGACAGGCGGTACACTAATTTTCCCAGCAGAGCCTCTGTTCAGTGTTTCACCTATCACGGATTGCCTCTCGTCCGAGGCTGAGGAGGAGGCGCACTTTTTTAATAATGGATGGCAGCCGCCTGACACAGGTACCCGGCGTATAAGACGACCCCCGACTTTTGGGGCATGATTTTAGATGCAAAAAGTCGTCTTATACGCCGGAAAATACGGTAATTCCTAATTTCTCTTTTAAACAACAATTACAAGTGTATACTGTAGAATTGATTGGGCGGCTGTACAATTTCACTTCTATGTAAAAGCCAGCAGCCAGGAAACAACACTGGGACTGTGTTTACATGCCAGTGTTCAATTGAGAACAACTATAGATACTCTATAAATGATCCCATAACAACCTTTCATATTTGAAATAATTCTAAAGGATTTTTTTTTTAAATAACAAAAATGTGCTTATCTGCTCTGTGCAACAGTTTGCACGGAGCACCCTCGATCCTTGCACAGAGGTCCTTGCTGATCCCTCTGCTGAGTGCCCCCAATAGCAAGCATCTTGCCCTGTGGGCACTTGAGCAGGCTCGATCCTAAGCCATGCTGTGTACATCCATTCACACACAGAGCGTGTATCAACCCTGCCCCACTCTCTCCTCATCGGTTCACTAGCTGTGACTGATAAAAGCAGGAACGAATGGTTCCTGTTAAAGTGTGAGCTACTGAGAAGAGAGAGAGACCAGGTAGAGCCACTGCTCTCATGCACATCTTTGGATGGAGATGGGACTCAGGTAAGTATAAGGGGGCTGGAGGAGGAGCTGAACTCAGAAGGTTTTTTACCTTTATGAATAGAATGCATTAAGTAAACTTTGAGCCTTTAGAAAGACTTTAATCATAATACTGTAATGATATACACTAAAATACATACTAATTCATATAAAGCACAGTAACAGCTGATGATCTCTAACATCATTTATAAATCAATGTCCCAAAGTGATTACACTGACACCAATGGCATAACTTAGGCTACTTTCACACTGGGCATTAGAGGTAAAGCGCCACTCGTTTTAACACTTTTTGTGCATTAGCGGGTGCTTTTAACTCTCAAGAAGGGGGTTAAAAGTGCCTGTGATGCTCATCCATTCCAATGGGCAGGGGCGATGTGGGAGAGGTGTATACACCACTCCCACACCGCCCCAAAGATGCTGTTTGCAGGACATTTTTTTCCCGTCCTGCTAGCGCACCGCCCCAGTGTAAAAGCACTTGGGCTCACACACTGGGTGGGCTTGAGAGGCAGTATTTATGCGCTTTACAGGTGCTATTCTTTGCCCTAAAACGCCTGAAAACTGCCTCACTGTGAAAGGGGTCTTAAGGTAGAACTATGGGTGCATTATCATCTAGCTTTTGGCACTGTAGAGTAATTAATCATTCAAATTTAAAGCAAAAACACTTTCACTTTCATTCTCTCTCTGTATCTTGTGTTGGTCTTTCTGCTAGCACTGACCTGGCCACTCCCCAGCCTCCCATCTAAGGGCCAAGTCAATATTTCTTCTGGGTACTTTGAGGATAAAATTGCCCACAGTGTCTGCAAATAGAGATGACTTGTTTTAAAGCTTATTTTGTGCTTGGTAAGAATATTTAAATACCGTATTTGAAAGTCTATAGCTTATGCACAGTTCTACTTTAAAGCAATGCTCTAAGGTGACCTCCAATAATTAGTCAAGGTGTGTAAAAGGACTCTATTGACCAGGGCATAGTGTGGAAAAAATCTAGACAGCAGACTGCCTTTTTAATACTGCCCTCACTTTTCTTTGTGGTCATAAATGGTGATGCAGTAATAGTAAATTGTGTGGGCAGTGAAACTGAGAACTATAGTTTCTTCATATTTCTTTCAGGGCATGTAGAGATCATTATGCTATCATGAAGTCATACATCGTTTTTAGATATACGGTATCTCACAAAAGTGAGTACACCCCTCACATGTTTGTAAATATTTTATTATATCTTTTCAAATGACAACACTGAAGAAATTACACTACTTACAAGTTTCAGTGGTAAATCAATACATTGAACTTCACTGGCTGATTGGATTGTCCTTATTTAGCATTTAGCATTTTATTTGGTATGCTATAATCTGGTGTTGGGGCTGGAAAGTGGCTTTTCACATTATTTTCTTTTACTTGAAATGACCAAAGCTGATCCCCTTAGCAAGAATAAAAGCTTAGAGTATTTTATCTCCATCACTGGAACACAGCATTTCCATTGCCGAGATGATGAAAATTTATGTCAGAGTGAGATTAGAAGATCAAACAGTAGGATAAGTAGCACATTTCACCTACATACAAGTGACCCACACTTCACTACACTTATTAAGGTCATTGGATCAAGTAGATACAATAAAGATGGTATATTATGTTGACAAGAGGGGACATTTCTGAGTCTGGCATTGAATTGTGTTAAAAGCTTTTCTTTCTTTCATCAGATGTTAAGCTTTTTTGTAATTGTTGGTCATTGTATCTCTCTGTCTAACACTGACATTTTATTCATGATACTTGTTATAAACCTTGGTGAACTCCATTAGCTATAGTCCATTAATATGCACTTAGGACCTAAAATCCTTTAATTTCCTAACCCTTATGCCGCGTACACACAATCAGATTTTCCGTCGGAAAAACCTTAGATGTTTTTTCTGACAGGATTCTGCTCAAGCTTGGATTACATACACACGGTCACACAAAAGTTCTTTTGTCTTTCAGGAATGTGGTGACGTACAACACTACAACGATCCAGGAAAATTAAGTTCAAGCTTCTGAGCATGTGTCAAATTGTTTCCGAGCATGCATCGGAATTTTGCGTGTCGAAATTGCTACAGTCGGAAAATTTGAGAACCAGCTCTCAATCTTTTGTTGGCGGAAATTCCAACAGCAAAAGTCCGATGGAGCATACACATGGTCAGAATTAGACTTGTAAGTAGTATTATTCTACTAACCAGCAGGGTACTAGAGCCCTTCATTGACCATCAGTGTGTGAGCCACTTTGTTTGCTGGTAATCTTGGAATCTGGGTTCCCTTATTTGTACTGCGTGAGCCAACTTTAGGTCATTTTGCTATAGCTCTATATAAAAATGTCTGTTGATATTTCCAGAGATCCTGTACCCCCATAACGTTCTTTGTAATGAGAAAAAAATCTCAAACAATATTATTTACCTTTCAAGCTATCTTCTGGGTTAAACTTATATATGCACCCCCTATAGCCCTTATACAGGTTAATGGGAGTCTGTCTAAACAATGTTCTCCTTTTAGAGGTACTTGGTAGGGGTGTCTATTGTCCCCCCTACTGTTCATCTTAGCCTTAGAGCCATTGGATGCAGCAGTTTGACAGCCCTCACAAATAGTGGGCATTCAGAGATTTATGGGGAGGATAAGATAGCATTGTATGCGGATGATACTCTTCTTTTTTTGTGTGACACCACACACACTCTTGGTCCAATAATGTCCTTAATTACTACTTATGGAAGATCCTCTGGGTTTTCCATTAATTGCTACAAGTCCATGTTGATGGACTTAGATCCCATTAAGGAGCTTCTCCCAAAATAAAGCCAACTACATCTTTTAAATATTTGAAAGTAGAGGTGTCCCATAATGTGCCAGAATATTTTAATTTGAATATCTTTCCATAACTATGTAAAATGTTCTGTTTGATGTAAAATATCACTTTCAGTAGTGAAGAGGACCAACTTGATAAAAATGGTGTGGATGCCCCAATTCTTTTTTATGCTACATAATTGTCTAGTTTTGATACCCCAATGCATATTTAGACAGATACATTATTTCAAGAACTTATATGGAATCATGGGAAGGTCAGGATCCACCTAAGTGCTTTACAACTTCCTAAGAATGGTGGTCCCCAAAACGAGATTATATTGTTTGGCATCTCTGTTGCAACAGATGGCAGGATGGGCAGAAATTGTCCTTTGTGATCCAATGCAGAAAGTTCTTCTTTCTTTTTTTTTTTCCCCACAAGTTCTTCTTTCATCTCTGTCTCACTGGTCGACACAGTGCTGGGATTACATAACAACCAGGGTTGTGCACAGCAGGATGATACAGTACCTTACTAGATTTTAAACAGTATAGGCATTTATTGATCATTTTACATAGCTATACCTGCAAAAAGGGCCAGCATGAATTATCTATCAAAACGTAATTTTCTGAATAATGTTTAACTTTAAGATGAACTTCTTCAATCACGGAGTGTACCAACTGATTGAACAGCATGATCTGCCAGGTGAAGCCAGTTCTATGCACTCAGAAAACTTTGTGCACACAATGACTTGGAGGAGTTCTTACAGATGAAGAAAGTGGAAAAATAGCTCTGTATCCTTACGGTTATTGTTTTGGTATTGCTATCTTATAAGATTGATGCTGGTGTAAATAATCTGGTTCCCAGACAGGCAGCTTCTACAGCAGGGCAGAGGACAAGAGACTTCTGCAGAGGGTGGCAGAGCGGGGGATGGGAGGTTAGCATTGGAGTATACAGGAGTCAAAAAGGAGTGTACAGGGGGTCAGTAGGGCAGAGGACAGGGTTCAGAACGGTAGAGGATAGGGGTCAGCAGGGTGGAGAACAGGTGTGAGCAAGGTGAAGAACTGCAGTTAGCAGGACAGAGGACAGGGGTCAGTAGGGCAGAGAACAGAGAGTCAGCAGTGTAGTGTACAGTGGGCAGTAGACAGGGGCCAGCAGTGCAGAAAATCTGAGGTCAGCAGTGCAAAAAAACTGAGGACAGTAGGGCAGAGAACAAAGATCAACAGGGCAGTGTATAGGGGTCAGCTGTGCAGAGGACAGGATTCAGCAAGGCAAAAGAACAGGGGTAAAAGAGAAATAAGTATAAAAACATTTATTATTAAAGTTTTCATCTCTGCTGCACTTAGTTTGCCCCATCTTTGTTTATTTATTTCTGTCTGCTGAAGATGTTCTTGATTCTGCATGGAGCAGCAGCAAGAGCAGAAAGAATGAACTCCCAATGATCCTGAGCTCGAATAAATGGTTCTATTCTATCACTAGACATTATTTGCTTTGGCTGATGATTATTATTCGTGTTCTCATTATTATTAAAATTATTATTCTTATTATAATTCTTATTATTATTTACATTAGCATTATTATTATATGTAAATCAACAGCATTTTTTTTATACTTTTAAATTACTCAACAGAGCTCCTTTTTCCAACACAGCACATAACTGAAATCAAATTCCCTTATCAACACAGCCTCGATCTGCACAGCTGCGTTGCCCTTCTAATCTGGGAATTTAACAGGTCAGAACTACAACAAAGCAGCCAATGACACACTATGCAGATTGAGGCTTGTGCCCGAGCTGTGTGTAGTGCCAGGGTGGAGCTCAGCGGGCCAGGCATAGTATCTATGGGGAAAACTGTGGGCCAGGCACAAATGAATTCTGGGAATATAACTGAAACCTTAGGTGGGGTGGCAGCCTACTCCAGCACCCCCTAGATCTGGCCATGGCTTCTACACCCCAGAGGATTTACATTGTCTTCTTTGGTGGTATTGTAATGTAACATAAATATAAATTGTAATTACCACAGCACTGGTAAGAGGTCTACATATAACTTTGTTCCAATAAAAGTCAGGGGACAATCCAATGAGTAAGTATAAGTTTCATGAACAATATCCAATGCTCTCTGTTGTGTACATACAGTTGTGCTCATCATTACATACCCTGGCAGAATTTATGATTTCTTGGCCATTTTTCTGAATAGGAATGAAAGCACAAAAACTTTTCTTTCACTTATGGTCAGTGTTTGACTGAAGCCATTTATTATCAATCAATTGTGTTTACACTTTTTAAATCATAATCACAACAGAAAGTACCCAAATGACCCTGATCAAAAGTTTACTTACAGTACCTGTCACCGAGAATGTGTTTTCAGCACGACAGCATCGCGCTGATTCTCGGCGTCAGGGTGCCGACACTCGCTGGAATAGACAAAGCACATTCAAGCGAGCGCGTCATAGAAGCGACGGGGATCCGACTTGGATTCCCGCCAAATCTACAAGCGGCATTTAGTATGTATCATGAGGGGGAACTCCACGCCGGATTTTTAAATAAAAATCCGGCATGGGTTCCCCCCCAGGGGACATACCAGGCCCTTAGGTCTGCTATGAATTGTAAGGAGAACCCCCCCTACGCCGAAAAAAATGGCATGGGGGTTCCCCCACAATCCATACCAGACCCGTATCCAAAGCACGCCGCCCGGCCGGTTAGGAAAGGAGTGGGGACGAACGAGCACCCCCCCTCCTGAGCCATACCAGGCAGCATGCCCTCAACATGGGGGGGTCGGGTGCTCTTAGGCAGGGGGGCAGACTGCGGCCCCCCCACCCCAGAGCACCCTGTCCCCCATGTTGATAAGGACAGGGCCTCTTCCCGACAACCCTGGCCGTTGGTTGTCGGGGTCTGCGGGCGGACGGCTTATCGGAATCTGTGAGCCCCCTTTAATAAGGGGGCCCCCAGATTCCGGCCCCCACCCTAGGTGAATGAATATGGGGTACAATGTACCCCTACCCATTCACCTGGAGGAAAAATGTAAACACAAAATAAACAACAAAGGGTTTTTAAAGTATTTTATTAGACAGCTCCGGACGCCCCCCCCCCTCTTCTTTAGTTCTTTTACCAGGGAGGGCCTTCTTCCGCTCTCCGGGGGTCTTCTCCCGCTCTCTGGGTGTCTTCTTCCGCTCTCTGAGGGTCTTCTCCGCTCTCCAGGGGGTCTTCTCCGCTCTCCGGGGTCTTCTCCCGCTCTCTGCTCTTGACTCGGTGCTCTCTGGTGCCTTCTTCTTCTTCAGTACTGGCCGCCGCTATCTCCGTGTTAGCTCAATTATTAGCGGCGAACAGTCCGCTCTTCTGTCACGTCTTCTTCTCTTCTTCTCTTCTGTTCCTCCCGCTGTTATGACGGATGCGCGGCTCCCAGTGACTTATATAGGCCTATCTTGTGACTTTGCAGTCCCATAATGCTCCGGTACCTATCCATGTGATGCCTACCCACGTGGGTAGGTACCTGAGCATGATGGGACTGCAACGTCACAAGATAGGCCTATATAAGTCACTGGGAGCCGCGCATCCATCATAACAGCGGGAGGAAACATTGAGTCAACATCTGGAGAAGAGAAGAAGAAGACGTGACAGAAGAGCGGACTTTCCGCCGCTAGTAATTGAGCTAACACAAAGATAGTGGCGGCCAGGACTGAAGAAGAAGAAGGCACTGGAGAGCACAGAGTCAAGAGCGGAGAGCGGAGAAGACCCCCCGGAGAGCGGAGAAGACCCCAGAGAGCGGGAGACGACCCCCCGGTGAGCGGAGAAGACCCCCGGAGAGCGGAGAAGACCCCCGGAGAGTAAGAGAAGACCCCCAGAGAGCGGAAGAAGGCCCCCCCTGGTAAAAGAGCTAAAGAAGAGGAGGGGCCGCCCGGAGCTGTCTAATAAAATACTTTAAAACCCCTGTGTTGTTTATTTTGTGTTTACACTTTGCCTCCAGGTGAATGGGTAGGGGTACGATGTACCCCATATTCATTCACCTAGGGTGGGGGGCCGGTATCTGGGGGCCCCCTTATTAAAGGGGGCTCCCAGATTCCGATAAGCTGCCCACCCGCAGACCCCGACAACCAACGGCCAGGGTTGTCGGGAAGAGGCCCTGTCCTTATCAACATGGGGACAGGGTGCTCTAGGGTGGGGGGGCCGCAGTGCGCCCCCCTGCCCCAGAGCACCTGACCCCCCCATGTTGAGGGCATGCTGCCTGGTACGGCTCAGGAGGGGGGGGCGCTCGCTCGCCCCCACTCCTTTCCTGACCGCCCGGTATGGATTGTGGGGGAACCCCCGCACTGTTGTTTTTGGCGTAGGGGGGACTTCTCCTTACAATCCATAGCAGACCTAAAGGCCTGGTATGTCCCCTGGGGGGGAACCCATGCTGTATTTGTATTTAAAAATCCGGCGTGGAGTTCCCCCTCATGATACATACTAAACACCGCATGTAGATTTGGCAGGAATCCAAGTCGGATCCCCGTCGCTTTTATGACGGAAAGACAGCTTGGCGCTGGCTCCCGCGATGGGGCTCGTAGGTGGTCAATCTCGCTGAGAAAGGGAGCGAGATTGACACAATATTGCGGTCACCTACTGTACCCCAGTTCTTAATAGCTTTCTTCTGTCGACTCAAGCATGCAGCCTATAATTCTTCAAGTGCCTCCTTATTGTGCATCTTAAAACAGCCACACCACATGTTTTTAGAGAGTCCTGTATTTCATCTGAAGATATTTGTGGGTTTTTCTTTGCATCCCGAACTATTTTCCTGGCAGTTGTGGCTGAAATTGTGGTTGGTCTACCCGGACATGGTTTTATTTTCCACTTCTTGATTAGAGTTTGAACACTGCTGATTGGCATTCTCAATTTCTTGGATATCTTTTTATATCCCTTTCCTGTTTTATACAGTTCATTTACCTTCCCGTAGATCCTTTGACAATAATTTTGCTTTTCCCATGACTTAAAATCATCAATTAAGCATTGGATGAAAGATGAAAGGGTCTGTCAGGAGTCCAGAAACTCATTGACCTATGAGCGCAACTGTACACACACATATATATATATATATATATATATATATATATATATATATACTGTACACCACTCACATTTTTGTAAATATTTTAGTATATCTTTTCATGTGACAACACTGAAGAAATTACACTTTGCTACAATGTAAAGTAGTGAGTGTACAGCTTGCATAACAGTGTAAATTTAATGTCCCCTCAAAATAACTCAACACACAGCCATTAATGTCTAAATGCTGGCAACAAAAGTGAGTACACTTCTAAGTAAAAATGTCTAAATTGGGTCCAAAGTGTCAATATTTTGTGTGGCCACCATTATTTTCCAGCACTGCCTTAACCCTCTTGGGCATGGAGTTCACCAGAGCTCAACAGGTTGCCACTGGAGTCCTCTTCCACTCTTCCATGATGAAATCACAGAGCTGGTGGATGTTAGAGACCTTGCGCTCCTCCCCTTCTGTTTTAGGATGCCCCACAGATGCTCAATAATGTTAGGTCTTGAGACATACTTGGCCAGTCCAACACCTTTAGCCTCAGCTCCTTTACCAAGGCAGTGGTCATATTGGAGGTGTGTTTGGGATCGTTATCATGTTGGAATACTGCCCTGTGGCCCAGTCTCTGAAGAGAGAGGATCATGCTCTGCTTCACTATGTCACATTTTATCATTCATGGTTCCCTCAATGACATGTAGCACCGCAGTGTCGGTAGCACTCAGACAGCCCCAGACCATGACTCTCCCACAACCATGCTTGACTGTAGGCAAAACACACTTGCCTTTGTACTCCTCACATGGTTGCCATCACACACGCTTGACACCATCTGAACCAAATAAGTTTAGCTTGGTCTCATCAGACCACAGGACATGATTCCAGTAATCCATGTTCTTAGTCTGCTTGTCTTCAGCAAATGGTTTGCAGGCTTTCTTGTGCATCATCTTTAGAAGAGGCTTCTTTCTGGGATGACAGCCATGCAGACCAATTTAATGCAGTGTGCTGTGTATGGTCTGAGCACTGATAGGCTGACCCCCCACCCCTTTAACTTCTGCATCAACACTGGCAGCTCTTAGGCTGCGTACACACGATCAAATCTGTCTGATGGAAACGGTCTGCCAGACCGTTTCAGCAGACAGATTCGATCGTGTGTACAATCAAACAGACGGATTTGGCCACCTGACAGATTTCAAAGCATGCTTTGAAATCTGTCGGCTGGGAACCCGTCAGACCGATATGTCTGCTGGTTAGTAAGCTAACCAGCAGACATATCTGCTCGCACATCAACGTCAACGTCACCGCCATGTCACTGACACGTCAGCGCGCTGTCTGCTGGCGGGGATTTTGGTTTGATCGTGTGTACATGATCAAACCAATACATCCCAGCAGACAGATCTGTTCAGATCGGTCCGATTTGATCAGATGTATTTGCTCGTGTGTACGGGGCCTTATATATTTATTTCCCAAAAACAAAATCTGGATATGATGCTGAGCATGTGCACTCAACTTTTTTGGTCGACCATGGCAAGGCCTGTTCTGAGTGGAACCTGTCCTGTTAAACTGCTGTATGGTCTTGTCCACCCTGTGGCAGCTCAGTTTCAGGGTCTTGGCAATCGTCTTATAGCCTAGGCCATCTTTATGTAGTGCGACAATTATTTTTAAATCCTCAGCTAGTTCTTTGCCATGAGGTGCCATTTTGAACCTCCAGTGACCAATATAAGAGCTTGAGAGCAATAACACCAAATTTAACACACCTGCTGCCCATTCACACCTGAGGCCTTGTAACACTAACGAGTCTCATGACACTGGGGAGGGAAAATGGCTAATTGGACCCAATATGTACATTTTCACTTAGGCTCCTTTCACACGGAGCGGACCGTTTTTCGGTCCGCTCCGTGTGTCCGTCAGCTCAGCGGGGGGGTCTCCGCTCAGCTGTCGGTGGACGGGGCGGTCCCCGCACACTGTGCAGGGACCGCCCTGTCTCTCCTCCGCTCTCCCCTATGGGGAGTCGGATGGAAACGGACCGTCTGTCCGTTTGCATCCGATCCGTTTGGGTGGACGGAAGAAAAATAGGGCATTCTTCCGTCCGCAAAAACGGATGCGGATCTAGCGGACGTTGGCGGATGCATCATCCGCTAATGGATCCGCTCCCATAGGGAAGCATTGAGGTCCGTTACCGGACGTCCAAAAAACGGACGAACGGAACGGACCTGTGAAAGGACGCTTAGAGGTACTCACTTTTGTTGCCAGTGGTTTAGACATTAATGGCTGTGAGTTGAGTTATTTTGAGGTGACAGCAAATTTACACTGTTAATCAAGCTGTACACTCACTATTTTACATTGTAGAAAAGTGTAATTTCTTCAGTGTTGTCAAATGAAAAGATATAATAAAATATTTACAAAAATGTGAGAGGTGTA
This sequence comes from Rana kukunoris, assembly GCA_029574335.1. Classification (NCBI taxonomy): domain Eukaryota; kingdom Metazoa; phylum Chordata; class Amphibia; order Anura; family Ranidae; genus Rana; species Rana kukunoris. Next base: position 125,525,762 of record CM056053.1, read on the forward strand.
CTCACTTTTGTGAGATACTGTGTGTGTGTGTATGTGTATATATATATATATATATATATATATATATATATATATATATATATATATATATATTGTTACCCATTTAAATGGGAACAGGAAAAAAGAACAAAAGGTTATAGACAAATGTAAATTCCTAAGATATAACATTTTTATTTTATAGGGTACAAGTTTTTAAAATTCTCTGGTGGTGAGAGCAATTCTTTAAAAGTATTAAAAGAAAGTCTGACTTGTCTCTCTTCAGCTTGCCATTACTTAATAAAACTGTTGAGGTTGAAGAATGGCGTGAAAGCCCCGGAGGAAATTCTTATAAGAGATGACACAGAGAACAGAATCTGGTCTTCAGTTGCTGCACATCATTCATTTTAACATAATTGCCTATTTGCTCCTATTTGGACTTTGCATTTAGACTGACTCCACACGGCACCTCATGACACAGAATGCTTGCTAGTACATTTTGCAATTTTTCAATCTTTAATAGCCTATTTCACATGTTATGTTAACAACACAATTTTTTATTATACCTGTGTACCTTAGTGTATTTGACGTTTTCATACAGTTTCATGTTTTAAAAATATAGTTTAGTACTTGTTTTGGTTATTCTCATTTGCTATACCATGGGCTGCATGTAATCTAAAATTAATTCTTCATATTTGTATGTTAAAACCAATAATTTTGCTTAGGTTAGAGACGGAGATAAGCAACTTGCTTCAAGGGGTTCAAGCATTGACCCATATCTGGAGGGTTCGCCTGAGGCAGGTCATTTCAAATATTTGGTTGTTGTAACCAATACTTTTACACTACTTTTATGTTGTTGTGTTCTGTGATGCTTGCCCTTCTAGTTGTTCCTGTCTCTTGACCCAAAAAAAGAAAGATTATATTTTCTAAAAAATGATTTGGCTGTCAGACTAAAGTGGAAAGTTATTTTTTTAAAGTTTAGTTGTTCACCAAAACAATTCAAACTATTGTGTTGATTTACTAAAGAAGTATAGGCTTTTTACTTAGCAAAGTGAAAAATCACTGAGTTTAGTAAATAAGCAAATTTCCATAAAATGCACAGATGTGAACTACATTCATAGGAAACCATGTTAAATGGACTGTAGTGTGTTTCTGCAGAACTGGAAACACACTAAAAAGTGCATAGGTGTGAACCAAGCCTTAAAGCCTAACTTGATTATTTAGTGAACTTTAAATAGTTTGTTTGGATCCCGCTGGTTCAAATAAACAATTTTTTTCACTAGAAAAAAATATGCAGCAATTGGGTGTGCACATTATAAACTGTATGTAGCACTAGCTATTTCTAAAATATAGTGGTGTGTTTTGGCAGTGGAATGGGAAACTCCCATCCTGCTCCTGGAGCAAAAAATACTGAAGTCTGGCTGAGCACTGCTTAACCATTCAAAAAAGCCTGTATTTTATGAATAACTACAAGGCTTCCTTTGATTGGCTGAGGTGGAGAGGAAGGGAAATGATGTTACAATCTATGCCTCAGCCAATCAGAGGAAGCCTTGTATTCATTCATAAAATACAAAGCCTCCTGGGAATGGCTCAGCAGTACTTAACCTAATTGGATTTTGGCCTGAGAATGGGACAGGGAATTTCAATCCTGCTGTCAGAAAATAGTACTGTATAATTTATATAGCTTATGCTACCTACAGCGTATACAGCACACACAGCAGCTGTATGTGTTAGTAAAACAAAGTTTTATTGGACCAGCTTGGTTCAAACAAACTATTATTTACAGTTCACAAAAACCTGAAGATAGGCTTTAAAGCTTCCATTCCAAACAGTCTCTCCATGGACTAGTGAGTACACAATCAAGCTGTGTGTGCTAAAAGCTAATCACTAGGAACTATTTTGTCTTTTAAACTTACATTGCTCCAGCTTGGTTACAGCAATTTCTTCATATGTCCCCTCTGAAGGGGGACTGGAACTGCAAACAATCATTGTAGTAGCTTGAACACCGAACACAGGGAGTTGCTGGCTCAACACCTTCAACATTCAGAAAGCATTTTTTTTATGAATACAAGAAAATGTCTGATTGGAGGAGAATATAGCATCATCAACTTCCCTATCCACTTTATCAAATCAGAAAATGTTTTGTATTCAATAAAAAATTGGTAAGGTACAGAAAGAGCGTCCCCCAGTGTTTAGTACATATATGGCATGTTTCTTAAGCCGCACATTGAAGGGACCAACACTTACTGTGTGTAACACAAGCTACTACAGTGGATTTATGCATCCCAGTGGTCCTCTAAATGTGAGATAAGAAGAATTAGATGTAACCAAGCTGGATCTAAGTTTAAAAACATAATAATTGGAGTTAGGCTTTAAATATATTCTATATATATATATATACTGCAGATAAGATTCTTTACAGATTGAAATTATAATTACATAAATACAATTTATGAATACCATAACTTTCATAATAGTGGCAGGTTGAAGTGACTGCTGAGATTTCATTGCCATAGTATAGATTATGAAATTGTTCACTTGAGACTGCTTGTCATAAGCACACTGAAGACTATTGTAGCTCATCAGAGAGATATCAAACAAAATACTTCATCTGTATGGCAAGTCATAGCCAACAGACTGTAAACTATGGTCCATGAAATTAGTAAAATATTGGGTTTAAATTACATTCATAAGCCGCATCGTTTTCTCTCCTGCATGACTGTGTAAAAGGATGAAATATTCTCCACTTCTTGCTCCTGTGACCTCAGGCCTCTTTAACATGAGGAATCGTCACTGTGTTTAGTCTATCTATATGAAAGTCTTGCTCCAATGCAACTTCTAAAAGTGCCAGTCATACAGAAACTTCTGATATTAGAAGCTCTATAATATTGATTTATTTCATGAATGTTAGGTTTCTAGAAATGGCAGTTATGCAGACAGACAGGAAAATGTGGTGACAGAAAAAGATACAAGTATTTTTATTATATGTACTTATATTGCGCTGTCAATTTATACATCCCTTTATATATACTGTATATTGTCCATTCACATCAATCCCTACCCTTAAAGGGGTGTTCCAGCCCAAAATTGTGTTTATTAAAAGTCAGCAGCTACAAAAAGTGTAGCTGCTGGCTTTTAATAAACACTCACTTACTTGCTCCTGCGTTCCAGCGGCGCGCCGACCGGGGCTCTGCTCCTCTCCCCCCTCCCCAGCCGGGGTCTCCATCCCGACTGTGGGCACCCAGCCGTGACAGCCTTCGGCTTCACGGCCGGGCACCCACTGCGCATGCGCGAGCCGCACTGCGCATGCGCGCGGCGCGGCTCGCCGCTGATTGGAGAGGCGATCGCATGGGACCTGTCAGTGTCCCATGTGATCGCCTACAGGGAGGGGCTGGTGTAGGTGATTAAGGCTTAATCGCCTAACCAGCCCCTCGGCGGAAGCAGGACGTGGGACAGGAAGTCCCACTCCTACTGAAGCCCCCACTCCCCAAAAAAAATGACATGCCAAATATGGCATGTAAGGGGGAGGGGATTAAAGAAAAGTCAAATTTTAGGGTGGAACTCCTCTTTAAGGAGCTTACAATCCCTATTAACTCATATTCATATATACACATTCTAGGGCTAATTTACCTACCAGCATGTCTTCAGAGTGTGGAAGGAAACTGGAGTACCCATAGAAAACCAGCACCGGCACAGTGAGAACATGCAAACTTTGCAGGTTGTGACGTAGTTGGCATTTGAACCAATAACTCTAGTGCTGTTAGGCGAAACTGCTAACCACTTAGCAACTATTTTCAGCCCAAAATACCTATCTCCATCCATACCAAGTTCAAACATTCTGCTTTACCAGAAATAAATACAGTGATGTCATCATCATTGGCACAATATATTGGGAAACTCTGCACACAGATTTTTGTTATTGGTAATTGTTGTAAGGACTGTCAGAGAAATCTGAAGCAAGAGACAAAAGTGTATTGCAAGCCTAAGTTTGGCCTAATTCGACTGTAAGAAACTGGCAGTTGCTGTATTTTCTGTAACCACAGCAGTTCCACTCATATTCTGCAAATTAATTATTTGAAGGAAAAGTAAAAAACAGACAATTATACTCACCTATGTAGCTGCAGAATCTATCCAATGCTGTATCTGTCCCCGCCCGGGTCTTAATCTGAGAGCCAAGTAATCATATGACTCAGTTCTTGGTCTTCTTGGAGCAGGGAGCTGTCACTGTCAGTCACCACTTTGTGCCCTGCCCCTCCAGTGCTCAATGGAGTTACGGGCCGTGCAGGGGACGGAAGTGACTGGCTCAGGTTTTTAGCAGTGTGCTGAGTGGCAAAGGCAGCTGCTGGTCAGGCATCTGGATGATTCCCAACATTAGGACTGGGAACCTTGCAGAGCCTGGATGGGCTTTGTGATGTCAGCCAACAGCGGACTTTAGCTGGTCAGGCATCTGAGTGATTCCCGACAATATGGTTGGGATCCTTGCAGAGACTGGACTGGCTCTGTGATGTCAGCCGACAGTGGACTTTAGCTTGCTGTCAGTTGAATCTGGGTCAGGGGAGTGAAGTGCACTATTGTAACCCACATGAGAAATATGGCCAACAAACTGCATACTTATTCTTTAATCTATGTAATGCAAATGTACTAAAACACAGTCTTTTCTACCTTGTTTGGAAAAACAAGTCAATGAACTATACTATAACATTTCTGAAAAATCCATACCAATCTGTTACATAATGATTTTTGTTGGAAGATTTAGATGAACAATGTGAGATTATATCACAGTGACAGTGGTACCTAATCAGTGTACATTAAGATTGAGATGAATCACCACACATGCGGTTATTTGTTTTTATGTAGTAGAAATTGAATAGGCACAAATAAAGCAGTTATGGTACTACATATGTTGTACAGTATACAGTTCTTGAGGCAGATAAAGTAATGTTTAAGTAAAGCAGTTTTCCAGCAGTGTTATGATATACACTTACAGATTACAAGATGCTAAAGGAGCACTTTCTTGACGTATTGCAATCCCCAAAAAGCCCTGCAGATATCTGGCTACCAGTGGAAGACTTTTCAGGCAGTTGACAGAAGAGGTACCCTGTAGGGAAATCCCATTGTTGCGTTCCTTGTCAGGTACATCTCCTTGCTGCTCCTATTTCTTCCAAATCAGTGGGGCACCCTCTCTATCCAACTCCCACACTGCTGTCACACAGAATGATGCAGAAGTCCACTACCACACTATGGAATTATCAGTCAAGATGGCTGTCCAAATCTCACTTGACTTTGGAATCCAATAGGATTGGCATTCTACCCAAGATGGCTGCCTGTTACCCATGGCTGGAGACAACAGACAGACTCAATAGGCTCCTGCTAGCTTGAAAAAAACAGCACAATGCCACCTTCTGGATGGAGGAAAAATTGCAGCCTACACCTTCAAGAGTATCTGTGCTTACTAGACTGATTTTGCTGGTGATGGTAATGCACACCCTTTGGGCTCTTTAAATTTAGGAACTAGGAAATATTGTGACAAAGGATGTTTGTTTGGATCTGTCTTGTAAATGATGGTTGTGATGTAAGTGATGGGGTTGGAACTACAGTAAAACCTTGGTCTGAGAGTAACTTGGTTTGAGAGTGTTTTTCAAGACAAGAAAAATGTTTCAATAAATTTTGCCTTGTTATACAAGCGATGTCTTGATATAAGAGTAGTGTCATGTCACAAATGAGTATAAAAAAGGAGAGAGGAGCCTCTAAGTGTAGCAATATGGTTACATTTAATGAAGGTACAACATTTAGCAACTTATTGCTACACTTACTGTAGAGGTGCCTATCTTCTCTTTTATACCCTGTAAAACAATGCTTTGATATACAAGTGCTTTGGATTACAAGCATGTTTCTGGAACTAATTATGCACGCAAATCAAGGTTTTACTGTAACTAAACTGGAAAACAAACTTTCTTGAATTAAAGATAAACTCAGCATTTTGACAACAATATACTGATATACATTTAAGATTTCATTTACTGCATATGATATTCTAAAAATCTATATGCGAGCAGCTTTAATGCAGTCTAAAAAAGGGGGTACATTTAGGGAGATGCGTATAAAGCAGTAGATCTGACATTCACCAGATATGCACTGCTGGTGAATTCTGGTCAGTGCCAGAATAAGGTCATCAAAAGAAAATATGCCAGATTGAGTTCCACACCCTTCATGCAGTTGCAGCATGCACTCAAATAGTACCAAGGAATATGACACACCACAGGGAACTGAAGCATTTGATAACTTTGCACATACTGTCCCTACTTTAAAAAAAAATTGGTGGTGAAGTAAGCAATGCCCTGGCATCAGAGTGAAGAAAAAATTCCTCTGGTGTCACTGAAAGTAAAAAATTCCTTTATCCTTGTCTGTGTCATCAGTAGAAGGAACATGAATGTCCCTGCATCAGGGGTGCCGCTGGAAGTAATAAAAAAATGTTCTGCATTGGTAGTGTCACTGGAAGTAAAAATAACCTGCATCTAGGCCTGGACTGGGACAAAAAATAGGCCCAGGCATTTTAGACTGAGCAGCCCAGGGGGGGGGCGGGTTAATGACGAGATGTGGGGTGAGATAAAGAAAGATAGATTGAAAGATTAAGATAGAAAGAAACGAAGATAGATAGATAGATAGATAGATAGATAGATAGATAGATAGATAGATAGATAGATAGATAGATAGATAGATAGATAGAGAAAAAAGATAGATACAGATAGAAAGAAGGGAAGGAAGGAAGATAAAGAAAGATAAAAGATAGAAAGAAAGAAGGGGAGGAAGGAAGATAGATAGATAAATAGGAAGGAAGGAAGGAAAGAAGGAAGATAAAGAAAGACAGATAGATAAAGATAGAAAGAAAGAAGGGAAGGAAGGAAGGGAGATAGATAAATAGATATAGATAGATAGAAAGGAAGGAAGATGGATAAAGAAAGAATGAATAATATAGAAAGAAAGAAGGGAAGGAAGATAGATAGATAGAGAAAGAAAGATAGATAAATATAGAAAGCAAGAAGGGAAGATAGATAAAGAAAGATAGAAAGAAAGAAGGGAAGGAAGATCGATAGATAAATATAGAAAGAAGGGAACAAATGAAGATAGATAGATAGATAGATAGATAGATAGATAGATAGATAGATAGATAGATAGATAGATAGGAAGATATATAAAGAAAGAAAGATAGATAAAGATAGAAAGAAAGAAGGGAAGGAAGGGAGATAGATAGACAGATAGATGGATAGATAGATAGATAGATAGATAGATAGATAGATAGATAGATAGATAGATAGATAGATAGATAGATAGATAGATAGGAAGATATATAAAGAAAGAAGGGAAGGAAGTAAGATAGATAAAGAAAGAAAGATAAAGATAGAAAGAAAGAAGGGAAGGAAGATAGATACAGAAAGAAAGGCAGATAAAGAACGGAAGATAGATAGATAGATAGATAGATAGATAGATAGATAGATAGATAGATAGATAGATAGATAGATAGATAGATAGATAGATAGATAGATAGATAAAGAAAGAAAGATAGATACAGATAGAAAGCAGGGAAGAGGGATAGATAGATAGATAGATAGATAGATAGATAGATAGATAGATAGATAGATAGATAGATAGATAGATAGATAGATAGGAAGATATATAAAGAAAGAAGAAAGAAGGGAAGGAAATAAGATAGATAAAGAAAGAAAGATAAAGATAGAAAGAAAGAAGGGAAGGATAGATACAGAAAGAAAGGTAGATAAAGAAAGGAAGATAGATAGATAGATAGATAGATAGATAGATAGATAGATAGATAGATAGATAGATAGATAGATAGATAGGAAGATATATAAAGAAAGAAGGGAAGGAAGTAAGATAGATAAAGAAAGAAAGATAAAGATAGAAAGAAAGAAGGGAAGGAAGATAGATACAGAAAGAAAGGCAGATAAAGAACGGAAGATAGATAGATAGATAGATAGATAGATAGATAGATAGATAGATAGATAGATAGATAGATAAAGAAAGAAAGATAGATACAGATAGAAAGCAGGAAGGGAAGATGGATAGATAGATAGATAGATAGATAGATAGATAGATAGATAGATAGATAGATAGATAGATAGATAGATAGATAGATAGATAGGAAGATATATAAAGAAAGAAGAAAGAAGGGAAGGAAATAAGATAGATAAAGAAAGAAAGATAAAGATAGAAAGAAAGAAGGGAAGGATAGATACAGAAAGAAAGGTAGATAAAGAAAGAAGAAGATAGATAGATAGATAGATAGATAGATAGATAGATAGATAGATAGATAGATAGATAGATAAAGATAGAAGATAGTAAGGAAGGAAGATAGATAAAGATAGAAAAAAAGAAGAAAAGGAAGGAAGATAGGTAGATAGATCTAGATAGATAGATAAAAATAGATAGATAGATAGAAAGGAAGGAAGATAGATAAAGATAGAAAGAAAGAAGATAGATAGATAGATAGACAGTGGCAGTGCATCTATAGAGGGTGCCGGATCGCCGCTCCCTCTGGCTCAGCCACGACAATGGGCACAGTGGCGACAATGGGCACAGTGGCATCAATGGGCACACTGGCATCAATGGGCACACTGGCATCAATGGGTACAGTGGCGACAATGGGCACAGTGGCAACAATTAAAGGGCACAGTGGCATCAATTGGCACAGTGGTGACAATTAAAGGGCACAGTGGCTGCGCTTGATGGCATAGCACAGTGGCTGCATTTGATGGCATGGCACAGTGGCTGCGTTTGATGGCATGGCACAGTGGTGACAATTGATGGCAAAGTGGCTGCATTTGATGGCATGGCACAGTGGCTGCATTTGATGGCATGGCACAGTGGTGACAATTGATGGCACAGTGGCTGTGTTTGATAGCATGGCACAGTGATGACAATTGATGGCACAGTGGCTGCGTTTGTTGGCATGGCACAGTGGTGACAATTGATGGCACTGTGGCTGTGTTTGATGGCATGGCACAGTGGTGACAATTGGTGGCACAGTGGCTGTGTTTGATGGCATTGCACAGTGGCTGCCTTTGATGGCATGGCGCAGTGGTGACAATTGATGGCACAGTGCCTGCATTTGATGGCATGGCACAGTGGTGACAATTGGTGGCACAGTGGCTGCATTTGATGGCATGGCACAGCGTTTGATGGCATGGCACAGTGATGACAATTGATGGCCCAATAGCAGCATTTGATGGGCCCAGTGGCTGCATTTGATGGGCACAGTGAGGCTCAATAGCCGCTGGGGGCCGTTCGTGGGCGGCAATCGGCCCCCGGGCCATCGCGGCCCACCAGGCATTATTTTTGGCTATAATATATTGTGGGCAGATTTCTGCCAGTCACCGGCTATGTCATTCTACTTCAGCCTATGTCTTAGAATAACAGGGAGTGTGAAGCCTCCAGCAATCAAGATGCAATATCAAGCCCTTATTGTGTTTAACTCTTTAGTTTTCATGCAAGAGCAGGAAAGGACTGGACTGTCATTTACCACCCATGTATATGCCCAAATGTATGACTCTATATTTACATAGGCTTCTCAGATGTGATAGGGAAGAAACACTCAGGGTAAAAGTACACTGAAAACTGAGCATATGCCTAGCTGCCAACACTGCTCTGGAAAATTCTGCAATTGCAGGGTCAACCAAGTTTTTTAGCAGAATACAGAAAATGAATCCCATAGTGACTGAGGGAGTAGAAACAGCATGTAATACACCATGTATTGATATTTTAATGATGTGGGTTTAATGATGACACTTTAAAGCTAAACTTCAGGAAAACAGCTAACTAGGCAGATTAAATAAAAATTTAAAAGTTGGTTTACCTGCTAAACATATTTGTATTTCTGTCCAAAAGGCATCTTTGGCCACAATCTTGAAATGAGAAATAATTATCTTATTTATTTTTGAACCCTGTGATGGAATGAGACAAGGGAATACCTTTACAGTATTATGTCTATCCAGTCTTACACATCTCTGCCACATAGCCTTGTCTGGGAGTAGAGGAGGTTTAATATTTTGCAGTTACTGTTTTATATTCAGTTAAAGTTCTCCTTTTAATCCTCTTCCTCTGCTTTTATGCAAATGCTATTAGCTAGGGAATTTGTTTTAGAGAGGAAGAAAACTTCCATGTATTGTTTGTACCTATAATAAGGCTTACCTATAGGTACTGTAAATATCTCCTAAACGTGCGCCGTTTAGGAGATATTTACTGTATATGCAGAAGATTACATCATTGTGCACTCTGAAGAAATGGCAACCCGTGTCATTTCTAGACATGTGCACACTGAAATATTTTGTTTCGAAATTTAGTTTTCGTCCAAAAAAATATTTATTTAGTTACTCCCAAAATTCATTTTTATTCATTTAGTTTTTCGTTAGAAATTGCATTAGTCCGAAAATCCAAATGAATTTAGGTTGAATCTGCCATTAAATACTTATGGTATCTGTCGAATGTTCAAATAAGATTCGACCGAGCAGCGATACTGTACGTCGAATCGTACATTTCCTGTCGAATGTTCAGCCTACAAGCTATAGAAGAATTCTAATGTTGTATGACTAGTAATAATTATATTTATTAATTATTATTACTAGTCAACCAACATTAGAATTTTTCTATAGCCTATGGGCCAAACATTTGACCAGAAATGTACGATCGCGGAGTAGTACAGTTTAGCTGCTCTGTCGAATCATTGAACATCGCTTGAACATTCGACAGACACCTTAAGCCTTTAATGACAGATTCAACGTTTGTATGTTTGTATGTTTTTCTATGCTTTGTCGAATCTTCGTTGTTCATGTTGAATTGTGAAGTTGTTTTACTGCTCCTCCTCTTTGGTTACAATCAGCCAATAACATTCATCATCATCATCATTATTTTTATTTTTATTTTCCCACCCAATTCCAGCAGCAATCTTTTCTCTCTATAATGTTGAATCTTTTCTCTCTATAATGTTGAATATTTTCTCTCTGTCGAATATTTTCTCTCTATGTAGAATAATCTTGGAGTGATAGAGTTAAGGTTAGGCACATTCGACCGACGAAAACGAAAATAAAGCATTTGTTTATGTCGGATCTTTTGGTTTTCGTATTCTGCACTTTTGTTTTTGTTTGTTAAAACAATAACGAAAATAGCTGAAATTCGAATGAAAAGGTTTTCGGAGGAAAACGAATGCACATGTCTAGTCATTTCTTTATTGACCTGTGTATTGACCGGCAGCACCCGTGCGCATGCTTCCCTCAACTTTCTCTTTAACCTCCCTGGCGGTATGATTCTTTCAGATTTTAGGTGCTGAAAGCGGTACCATTATTTGCAAGGAAATTTGGCGTTTTATACTGTAGGCCTGTAATTCTTAGAAATAACTCACTTAAATCTGACCAAACAAGAGTCTAATAGGCATCCCGGGTATGAGATTTTTTTTTTTTTTTTATAAATTATAAATTATAATATAATAAATAATTATAAATAATTATAACAAATAATAATATAATTATAATAAAAATTATTCAATCATGTAATCAACTCAAAATCACTGAAATTTGCTCAGTTGCAGAATTGTCGCTGTCATTATTTATTTATTTTTATGACGAATTTCCCCACAAATCGCTTATCGCTCAATTCTGCAAGTGATTCTTTTTTTTTTTTTTTAAAGAAATTTTTATTGGAATTTTCACAGTACAGTGGAATAAAACAAGGTATGCTCAAATGCATATAGAAGCATGTACAAAATAAAATAAAATAAAATAAAATAGAAAAAAAAAGGGGGGGAGGAAAAACACATTCAAACCAGTGGCACTGTGATTACTTGTATAACAATATTACAGCAGCAAGAAGATGTGTCAGAACAAGTGCTAGTACTTACAGGGGCGGAAGCAACAATCGGAGTATTAGAAACACAAAAAAAGAAATACAATACACCATTAGGAACCCCGGATGATAGACTGACTGTGAACGTTGCGATAGGTGAAACTAACAGATAAGGGCATGCACATATCAGGAACGTCAAGGGGTCTCTAGAGTGCGTTGTCATGGCTCAGGGTGGCAGGAACGTTGAGGGGTCAGACAGGGTGGAGACTTTAAGGATGCCCAATTTGTTAGGTCTCGTTTGAGATACCAATCTGTATAGCGGAACAGTTGCATGAGTTTTTGGAGATCATCGTGGGTGAACGAGTGTTCCATGAAGTTACGCCATCTCGTAAAAAAACGTGAGGTGGAACGAAAGTTCAACACGATGGTGTCCAACCTTTCCAGATAGAAAAGCGATAAGAGGTTTTTTTTCACTACTACTAGATTTGGTGGTGTTGGGCTAATCCAGTGAGACATTATAGTCCTACGGGCCACCAGAAGGCAGATATGTGCCCAGGGGGAGACGTGAAGCGAGCTCTTTGATTGTGGTGTGTGTGAGGGTGGATCACAGCCGAATAAACATATCAGGTGGTGCCTGGGGATCAGTAGTTTGGCGATCTTGTGGATAAAAGACAGCACAGAGTCCCAGTAGGTAACGATAGGTTTGCACTGCCAGAGGCGGTGGAGCAGTGTTGGGCGCGGAGCAGAGCACCAGGGGCAGTGTTCTTGTGCTGGTTCCGCCTTGTTAATACGAAAGGGGTAGTAAGCTCTGTGAATGATTTTGAATTGCGTCTCACGCCATGTTTCGCATACGGTGAGTTCGCGAACTCATCTGTATCCCTCAAGGATTTTGTCTGGGAGGTCTGCATCCTCGAATATTTGGGACCATTTCTGGAAAGGTTTAAGACGATATTTAGCAGTCTGATATTCGATGAGGTGGGAATACAGGCTGGAGATGGAGTAATCATCCCTACGCAACACACTATCAATAAAGGACTTTTGTAGGGGGTCTGACCCAGGTAGGTGGCATGAACGTAAATAGCTGACCAACTGATGATAGAAGAAGACATGTGTAGCTGGTAAGGAGAATTCCCTTGACAAGGTTTGGAAGGATTTAAACTTGCCAGGGGTAGCGAGGTACATTGAGGTGATGTTGGTAAGGCCCTTATCGTTCCATTGTTCAAATGCTTTGTGTATAGTGGACGGTAGAAACATGGAATTACCCAGAATTGGCAGGTGAGAAGAAATACTGGAGGGTAACCCCAACAGTTTCCGTATCTCTCTCCAGGCAATAATTGTATCCCTGAGGAGTACACTCGACCTGAGGCACGTTGGCAGTTTGTTAGGGTTCGAGTGAAGAATAGCTGGAAGAGCATACGGAAAGGCCGAGGCACCCTCCAGGAGAGTATTGGAGTATTTAGATTTGCCAGCTAACCAGTCCAGGCCCTGCCTGAGTAAGCAGGCAAGATTATAAAAACGTATATTGGGCAGGCCAGCTCCGCCCTCAGACTTCGGGAGACATAGCTTTTGCAGGGAAATGCGCGGTTTCTTGCGAGACCATAGAAAGGCAGACAATGCCGTATGGATTTTTGTCACATCAGAGTGCTTCAATAAGAGTGGTATGGTCTGCATAGGATAGAGTAGGCGCGCAAACGACACCATTTTAAAAAGGTGACATCTCCCAAAGAGCGAGAGGGGAAGGGCCGCCCAAGCTTCCAACTCCTTTACAATGTTTGTTATCAACGGTGGGAAGTTAAGTGTATATAAAGTGGAAGGTTCTCGGCCAATGTGAATACCCAGATACGTAATATTATGTGCTGCTATGGCAAAGGGAGATTGGTGGCGCCATTTGGCCGCAAGTCTGGGACGAAGTGATAGAACTTCGCTCTTGTCAAAGTTAATTCGAAAGCCTGAACATAATTGGAAGGTATGAAAGAGCTGTCGGAGCCTGTCAAAGTCAGTGAGGGGTTGTGTGGAGAATAATAATATGTCGTCCGCAAATAGAGCAGCACGGAGGGTGTGGGTACCTATCGGGATGCCACTGATCCCATCAGCCGAATTGAGTATTCTGGATAAAGGTTCTATCGCGAGATTAAAAAGTAAAGGGGAAAGGGGGCAGCCCTGTCTAGTCCCTTTCGTCAGGGGGATCGTGTCAGAGATGAAGTCGGGAGTGACCAGTCGTGCAGTTGGAGATTCATACATACGCCGTAAAAAACGCATAATTGGCCCCGAAAAACCAAAATCCGCCATCACTCTGAACAGCCATGACCAACTGATGTTGTCAAAAGCCTTCTCGGCATCAAGTGACAATATGGCAATGTCTTGTTCCGGGTTCATTCTAGCATACTCTAGCGCCAGAAGAACTTTGCGTATGTTTAGGGTGGCTGAGCGGCCTTGGACAAATCCTGACTGCGCCGGGTGTAATATAGAGGGGAGTAAATGGGCTAAGCGAGATGCAATTATCTTGGATAGTATTTTGACATCCACGTTAATTAACAAAATAGGGCGATAAGAACCTGGAAGTGAGGGGTCCTTACCCTTTTTGGCGATTAGCCTAATATGGGCCTGTGTTCCCGTAGGGAGATAGGGGCCCCCATCCCACATGTTCGCATAGACAAGTGCAAGGGTATCAGGAATAAAATCCTTAGCTAGCCTATAGAATTCGGCTGTGTAGCCGTCCGGGCCTGGGGCTTTAGCAGACGCCAGGGACTTGATTGTCTGTTGGATATCCTCAACAGTGATGGGTGCGTTAAGGGCAGCTAGACGATCCTCCTGGAGTTTAGGCAGGCGGATCCTAGACAGAAGGGCTTCGGCTGCAGGTTGGTCATTCGGGTCCGCCGAGTATAGGGAGGTATAATAATCAGCCAGTAATTTACTAATTTCAGTAGGCGAGGTAACTAGAGTGCCATCTGGGTTTTTCAGGGCAGAGATATGCGTGGGACGTCGTGGTCCCGCGCAGAGCTTCGCCAGTAGTTTGCCAGCCTTGTTACCAAACCTATGAAAGTGTACAGTAGAATAGGAGCTCTTAGCCAGTTCTTGTTGTTCAGCCCAGAGGTCAAATTCTCGTTTGGCTGCTCTCCAAGTGCGTATGTTGTCAGGCGTGCGATTAAGTGTAAGTGACTCGTGAGCCGAGCGTAGAGCTGAGCTCGCTCGCATGTAATGTTGCTTGGCATTTTTCTTAAATTGCGTGGCATAAGAAATCATTTTTCCTCTCAGGAAGGCTTTTCCAGCCTCCCAAAACAGGTTTGGGTCCGTGAGGTGTGGTGCGTTAGCAGAGGCATATTCCGACCACGCTCCATTGAGCATTTGGTGGAAGTCCTCATTGTCCGCCAAGTATGAGGGGAAGCGCCATATGTGTGAGGGAGAAGAAGTTTGGGTAGTTATCAACTGTATTGCAATAGGACTGTGGTCTGAGATTCTGGCGTCTGTGATTTCCACGTCGCATAGCAGCGGGAGAAGCGCAGGGGAGGCAAAAAAATAGTCGATGCGAGAAAAGGAGTTGTGGGGGGGGGAATAGAAAGTGTTGTCCCGGTCAGTCGGGTGTGCCAAGCGCCATGCATCAATGAATTGCATAGAATCTATGGCTTGTGTTAGGAGCGTCGGGGTCAAGGACGGTGTGAGAGGCCTGATCGGGTTACGTGTTGTGTCCCCTACTCGGTCGATTGACGTGGACTAGGCATGTGCAAAAGTGAAAAATTTGTTTCGTTTCGTTTCGTTTCAATTCGTCATTTAATAAATTTCGTTAAGTTAGGTTCGTTACATGTGTTGAATTCGTTTTCGGAATTCATTCGTTTTCGACCGAATTTCGAAAAATACGGTCGAAATCGAAAATATTTCGACCGGTTTTCGAATTCGTTCGTTTTCGACCGAATTTCGAAAAAAAAACGGTCGAAATCGAAAATATTTCAACCAGATTAGAAAACAAATAGTCTCTTTTCGAATTTTTTTTTTTCGAATAAAATTCGAAAATATTTTTTTTTTTTTTTTTTTTTTCGAATTCCGATCGAATTTAGTCCGCGGGTATTCGATTCGGAATTCGAAAAAAAAAAATTCGATTTCGACCATTTTTTTTTTTTTCGAAATTCGGTCGAAAATGAACGAATTCCGAAAACGGTCGAAATTTTTCGCTAATATAGCAATTCGGGAATTCGTATGCATCCAAATGTCCGAATAATGGAAAATTCGTCCGAATTTCGATTCGGAACGAAACGAAATGCACATGCCTAACGTGGACATAACTGAATTAAAGTCCCCACCCACTAGATGTAGGGTATCCGGGGCAGCCAATATCCAGGCCACCATGTCTTGAAAAAATGAGGCGTTCGGCGAGTTGGGAGCATAGATATTAGTGATAGCTATATCCCTGTCAGCTAAGGCCAGGTGAAGCGTGATCTTACGTCCGGTCATGTCAGTCTTCACGTCCTTAACAGTGTGTTTCAGGTGTTTGCGTAGGAGAATGGCCACTCCAGCTTTGCGCCCTACGGCTGGTGAGCCATATACAGTTCCCACCCACAACTTGCGTAAACGGGTCAAATCGTCTGCAGAGAGATGGGTCTCCTGAAGCAGGGCCACATCTGTCCGGAGACGCTTTAAGTGCCTAAGAATGGACATGCGCTTAATTGGAGAACGAAGACACTTAACGTTCCACGAGACAATCTTTAGGTGATTCCCATCGGCTGAGGAGGCCATGTCCGGACTGGAGGGAAGTATTGCGCTCGAAGAGTGGAATGAAGTTTCACCACAGGCACCGCATCATCAGACCGAGGGTCACCCAAATATTGCGTGCTTCCTGAGGGTATGTGCATAAAGCAAGTAATCACAAACAGTGCAAACATTAAAATAACATAACAGAAAAACAATAAAACAAAGGTCTGGTGCATGAAGCACCTATCAGACAACAAGGACCTCACTTTTTTCCACATGAGGGTAGAGCGCCCGCCATGTGTCAGCCCCCTTTTCAAAAACGTGGCACGAGCTTCAAAGGAGGAAGGGTAGGGGGAGGGGAAGAAGGGTAGAGGGGGACAAGGAAGGGTAAAGGGGCGATTGCATACCGGGCGGGGTTTAGATGTTAGACAATGCATAGAGGAGCAGCCCATCTATGAAAAGTTACTGTGCATACAGAGGGTCATCCCTAGGTGGGAAAAAGAGTGATGAGCATACTACCCGTCACCCGTGGGGCTCCGCCAAAAGACAGTCTCTGAGATTCCCTATCAGCGAGTGTCCGAAAGATCCGCCCGTTGAGTAAAGCGGCTCCGCTTGTACGGGTGTTTAATCGGGCTGCCGGGTTGTTTGCGGGATGCAGGAGAAGTAGCCGGAGGTGAAGAGGGGTCATCTGCAGAGTTGGCGTGGTCCATTTCTGAGCTGGCCGATGCAAGGTACCGGTCTGCTTCTTCAGGCGAAGTAAAAGTAAGGTGTTCCCCTGACTGCGTTTGAATGCGCAGGATGGCCGGGTATGCCAGGGAGAATTTCACTTGATCACGGTGTAAAGTTGAGCAGATGTTGGAGAACGCTTTACGTTGTTTCATCACCTCGACCGAATAGTCTGCAAAAAGCAATAATTTTGTCCCATCCAGCGAGAGGGAGCGCGTGCGGCGGAATGCCTGCATTATGGTGCTTTTGTCAGCATAGTTCAGATATTTAACGATGACATGTCTGGGCTTAGTGCGATGTTCCACATACTGACCGATGCGATGAGCACGTTTAACAGTGCAAGGTATGCGAAGCCCCAGTTGTTCAGGGATGACTTTAGCGCATATATTTGTAAGCTGGGCACTGGTCACCGACTCTGGCAGTCCGATTATGCGCAAATTGTTCCTTCTGGAACGACATTCCAGATCATCTAATTTGCTCCATAGTTCTCTGTTTTCAGTGGTAATGCGGGCAAGAATTGCTGACTGGGCAGTGGAGTCATCTTCTAAGAAAGAAATCCTATCTTCCGCCTGTGTGATCCTCTGGGCTTGTGCCTGCACTTCTAGGTGGAGCTGTTCTAGCCCCCTGTGCACCGCGGCATCAACTGTGGCAGTCAGAGTGGGTCCCAGCAGGGCGACTACCTCATGAGCAATGCCCGCTGGTGAGGTAGGATCCACCGTTTGTGTGACCTGGGCAGCGTGCGGCTGTGAGGACTCACCCTAGCATGGAGCGGTCGCCATTTTGGCTGCGTCTGGAGCCGCGTCTCCTGCGGGGGGTGCTGAGATCACCGCTCGAGCGTACGATCGCTCCAGAAAGCGGTCCATGTGTGCCCGCTATGTAGTGGGATCGGATGGGGGTTCCCCCGAAGCTCTGGCCGGGCTCTGTAGCAGAGGATAGGAGGATGGCGGCGGGAGCAGCGTCTGACTACCGCTGTCTCATGTGGCGCCGGAACCGGAAGTCCTGCAAGTGATTCTAATTTATTATCGCTGTTTTATAGCTGCTCTAAAACCATTTTTGACATAAAGGGACACTTTGGTTGCTATGGACAATCTACAGTTTGCAGGCAGAAAGAACCTTTTTTTTATATAAAAGAACATGTAGGGCACTTGACAGACCACTAGGGACAAGGGGGGTGTGTATTTTTTACATACAGTACTGTAATCTATAAGATTACAGTATACTGTATGTAATGTGTTTGTTTACCTTTTTGAATATGGCGCCGTTCTCCGCCCCGTGCGTTGTAACATCCCAAGGAACCCAGATCAGCGGCACACAGAGGCACTGTGTGAATTGAGCGAGCACCCGCTCGCTTACACAGCGTGGATGCATCGCTGGATCCAGAGACAAGGTAAGTAAACCTTGCCTGTGGATTCTGCGAGGTGAGCCCGAGTCTGACTCGGGGTTACCGATCACAGCACAAAAATGTAACCCTGAGTCAGACTCGGGAATACCACCAGGGGGGTTAACTAACACCCTAAAAAGGGGCTAATGTTTTAATATTGTAAAAATATGAAGATGTCTTTGGGCCAGATTCTCAGAGGCGTTACGACGGAGTATCTCAGATACCCCGCCGTAACGCCTTTTTTTTGTCCTCGTATCTATGCGAGTGATGCTTAGCATCACTTTTGCATAGATACGCTTCTACATCCGACAAGTGTAAAAGCATTACACTTTCGGATCGTAGGTGTAATGACAACTCCGGCCACTAGGTGGCCTTTACGTTGTTTTTGCATTTGCATATGCAAATGAGGTAGTACGCCGATTCTCGATCGCTTTTACGCCGCCCCGTCGTCGCGTACGTCGTTTTTGTTCGCATAAGGTTACCCCAGCTTCTATGTGGAGTAACCTTACGAAGTACCGTCGGATGCCGTCGGGTCCCGTCGGATGCCATGTTAAGTATGGCGTCGGGTCAGCGTCGGCTTTTTCCGTCGCTTACGTCGTTTTACTAACTCGTTCGCGAATAGGGAGTTGCGTAAATGACGCTCACGTCGTTTTGACGTCGGTTTCAACGACGCTTCCCGACGTTAGCTGGAGCATGCGCACTGGGCTTTTTCCCCGGCCGGCGCATGCGCAGTTCGTGCGTCGCGGGGGCGCGCTTAATTTAAATACAAGCCGCCCCATTTGAATTGCGCGGGTTTACGCTTGGCGATTTACGAGACGCCAGCGAAAACTACGGAGCAAGTGCTTTGAGAATAAAGCACTTGCTCTAGTACGCAGCGGCGGCGTAGTGTAAATGGCTTACGCTACGCCGCCGAAAATATATGAGAATCTGGCCCTTTATGTTTTTTATCTAGCAGTGATGAAGGTAGTATGTTGAGCCTATAAATTGTGTTGGCTACTCTTTTACATGGCCCTTGGCCCTTACTGGAATTAATGAAAGTCATATCTCAAATTTTGAGTAGTTGTGTGGTGTTTCAATTCACATTTACAGTATGTTATACTACACTGTGAAAGGATCACCCTGATGAGTCAGTCTCTCTGTTACTCATGCCCCTTGCACTGCTACAGATCTTAATGCCTCTGTGTACTTCTTCTTCCTCCCCCACTATGAACTTTGTAGGGACTTCAAAAGGCTGATGCCAGGACAAATTAGGGTACTTACACTTAAAAAAAAATACATTAATAAAGTCTTAATGAATAAACAGCTGCATTTTTTTTGCTTCTTCTAACTAGAGTTCAGCTTTAGAAATCAAATTTATGTATTCAAGTATATTTTTTCAAAGAATATAATTGGACTTTAAATCATGTTTTTTTTTAAATTATCTGGCCAAAGTGGTAACAAAAATGTTGGCAGTTATTTTAAACTCGTGACAATATATGCTTTTTTATGTTAGCTCTCTTTTTTAATGGTATTTAATGTTTTCCTTTGTTACAGGATATAAAGAATTTACGTAGTTGGATGTTAATTATTTGCACATATTCTTTAAAGGTTATGTAAACACAGGTGGCCCTCATAATGAACTATTTAGTCCCTATGGATTTTAGCATTCTGAAAATATTCTTTTGAGACCCTGACATTTAGGTTTACCATGTACTGTTTCAAAACTACACCCCCCATCCTTTTCTGAGATCTATATTACAATGAAAGCCCCTTTATTTTAACCACAAGAACAAAGAACATCTGTTCTATATGAATTTGTTAATTTCTTTACTATAGTAATGAGAAGCATTTCCACCATTCCATCTTTCCTTTATTATGCCTTTACTGATTACATGCATTGTATAATCTTTATGTGAAAAAATGTAGATATTCGAAGAGTGTTAATGATGATTGTATTGGTATATGTGGACACTTGCATATATAATGGGCCAGATTCAGGTAGATGGGCGCATCTTTGTGCCGGCATAACGCAGCGCATATACGTTACACTGACGCAAACTAGTGAGGCAAATACAGTATTCACCAATCATTTGCTCCTAAGTTTTCGCCGGAGTAACTTAAATGTGAAGGCGCAACTAGGTGTAAGTGGAAGTGGGTGTGACCTTATGCAAATGATGGTCTGAGCCTGGATCTGACACTTACGCCCGGCATATTCTCCACTTCCCTGTGCGCATGCTCACAACTACCTTGGCCCAACTTCCTGAGATATTCCGGCCCAACCGGCTTTTGCCAAGCCTAAAAATATGCCCAGACATGCGCCCGTCCGGTGCAAATTTACCCCCATTAGGGAAGGTACTTTTGTCTAATGATGCCGGCTACTGTAAATACAGGCAAGGAGAGGAGGAAAAATACTTTAGCCCCAAGGAGAAGGCTATTATTGTGGCAGGGATGCCTCCTCCTCCTCCATACCGGCGGACCCATTAGTATTGCTATGACCAGGGCCGCCATCAGGAATTTTGGGGCCCCTTACACAGCTTCAGGCATAGGCCCCCTGGAGCAGAGAAATGGGGAGGCCCTGGAGACCTCTGGGCCCTTTAATAATAATAATAATAATATTTGTATATATATATATATATATATATATATATATATATATATATATATATATATATATAAAAGAAATAAAAAAATATATAATTGTTTTATATAAAAAAAATGGGGGGGGGGTTCTCATCTGGGGCCCTGGTGATCTCCAGAACTCTAAAAAAAATGGCCCTTTAATAAAAAAAAAATATATATATATTTAAAAAATATATATTTTTTAATAAAAATAAAATAAAAAAAGGGGGGTTGCCATCCAGGGCCCTGGGCAGGTGTACTGCCTGTACCCCCCTGATGGTGGCCCTGGCTATGACCTCTGCTGCCCCTGGCATGTTGGCAGACAGATGTGTTGTCCTGAAAGTGGGGTTGCTCAGCTTGCTAAGTTCGTCCATAATGGTGCTGCTGTAGCTGCTCTCCAGCTGACCTGTGCCCGTCAGGTGTAAAGATAAAGCAGCTACTTGTAGGAATAACTTTGCGCCGGACTTAGGACTTACACGCGGTGCACTTAGCCAGCGTCTGGCACAAATACGTACACGAATCGGCATATCTCCCTCATTTGCATATTTGAATAGGAAAGCAATGGGAGAGCCAGATGTGCCCAGCGTAAATATGCGCCTAAGATAGGCCGGCGTAGGAAAGTTAGGTCGGTCAGAGGAAGCCTATTTTCAGGCGTATCTAGTTTGGTGGGTACGGCGCATAGATACGACGGCGCATATTTACACTTACGCCGCACATCTCAAGATAAGCTGCCTAACTTCTTACTGAATCTGGCCCAGTGTGTATTTCAGCCATATACCACATATGTAAATTATACTAGTTAGGATTATTAAAATATTTAATACATTTGGTCCAAAAAAAGGGAAATATACAAGCAAATAAAAAAATATAAACACATTAAAAACTGTATTCAGTCTTCATCTGAACCATCATCAACCAATGGACAAGATTTCCTTGGTGCTTTACCAATTCCACTGCCCCCTGCTTCTTCCTCATCGTCAGAAGGCACACGGTTCTCTTTTTCCACATTACTAGAACATGGTGATCCTATACCTTTCTGCCATTTTGGAGTAGGTTAAACACATAGACGATTACCTCCAGGATACTTATCTTCAGATTTTTCACTAATTGTTAGTAAGCCATAGCAATAAATCTGCATTCACTCTGCTAAAATCATACCTGTACTAGATTTTGTTAGATTACTGTGTGTCCATGCACTCAAAATGGAACAAAATGTGCAAAATCTAAAATTATATATGATGCAGTCTGTCCTAATATTAATACAGAAGTCTTTTTTTTTGTGTCCCCTTAGGCCGCGTACACATGATCAGTCCATCCAATGAGAACGGTCCGAAGGACCGTTTTCATCGGTTAACCGATGAAGCTGACTGATGGTCTGATGTGCCTACACACCATCGGTTAAAAAAACGATCATGTCAGATCATGGTGACTTAAAACACAACGACGTGCTGAAAAAACGAAGTTCAATGCTTCCAAGCATGCTTCGACTTGATTCTGAGCATGCACGGCTTTTTAACCAATGCTTTTGCATACTAACGATCGGTTTTGACCTTACATTCTGGAGAACTACAGCTGAACAACTTTTTCATACATGTAATGCAATATGGAAACCTGGAGCTGTTCTGTTCACAGTTGGTGTACAGAACGTCCCCAGAAAGTCCAATTTTGGGCATCTTCTGCAACAAAGATATTATTTTTGGTGAGATACTTCCTGAAGGTTAATCACTTGTAAAGGGATGCCGACACTGCAATTTTTATCATCAGAAAGTTGAAAGTGCATCAGCTGCATGTATTCAATTAGCCATTCCAGTTCAGAATTAGTCCTGCACAAGATCTAACAATGAAAGAGCTATTCCTTTAGAGCAGAAACAGGTAGGAATTTGCAACAAAATTTGCTAAAATCCATGTAATGTACATTGCTCATCCAGAGGGGATTGTTTTTTTCTCCACAAAAGTTGAGTTACTCTTTAATTGAAGAGAGTATTTTTTTGGTTTCAATTGTGCACATGAGAAGTAAGTTTTAGTTTACTAATAGAAATAAATGCAAACATTTCACTTTTTTTTTAACTTGCCCTTTACTAAACCCACATACTGCCCAGGTGCAGTATGCCATGTTAAAAACTTGCAATTTCAGTAATCGTTAGATATGTGCATTCCCGTTCGTACGAATGTTATTTTCGTACGAAAATGTTCATTTTCGTACCCGCGGGATAATTTGTACAAATGAAAAAGTTAAAGCACCAAAATACCAAAACGACGGGATTACGAATGAGCCACATAACGAACAACCGCAAATACAAACGAACGATCCGACGAAAATACAACAAAACGAAAACAGCAAAAGAACGAAAATTACATCTATAACGAAAAAAAATCTGTGCACATGTCTAGTAATCGTCACTGTGGGGACCTGACAGCGCTACACAGCTTTTTTTCCCCAGAAATTGTCCCTGTGGGGTCCTTTTATTATTGGCCCATGCATTCCTATGTGGTATTCCAGGCATTATAAAAGTGAGTGTGATGTGTTTTGCATGTATAACATTTTAAAGTGGTTTTAAAGGCTCAAGGTTTCCTACCTTTGTTAATTATATGCACGCTAATAAAAAAACATCCTCTTGCTTGCAGCGGCCCCCCAGCCCCTCTAATACTCACCTGAGCTCCCACTCAATCCAGCAATGTGCACAAGAGCTGAGCCTCTGGTTTGAAAAAAAAAAAAAATCAAGCTGGGTTTATGGGAAATCCCCTCGAATGTATCTGGATTTTTTTTATACTGAATTTATAATATAGTCATGACTTACTGTGCTCTAGTCTTAAAGCATTTCCTCTTTGTGTTCTCTGATAGGTGTCTAGAAATCACACAGTTCTCTAAAACCCTAGCAACATCCCTGGCATGCAGCCTGCAATTAGATTTTTTGCATTACTTGGACCCAACCTTCAGAATTTTTCAGTAAACATTTTCATATGCAGAACTAATTCAAGTTATCATGTAGGGATATGTACTCAGAGAAAAGAGGAAACAAAAAATCAGTTCCTTTTCTTTGAAGCTGCTTATCACAAAACGGTATCACAGTTATAGAGCAGGTGCCCAGAAAGTACCGTGTACAAATGTGCTATTTATTTTGCTATTTTCCCACTGTTTGGTTTCTTCAAAACATCATATCTCTCTTAAGATTTTATCTTCTTACTGCTTTTTTTTTTAAATTCTTGTAGAAAATCTGCCAGAATCTCAGGCTAGAAAAAGTAAAACATCTTAACTAGAAGATATCCGTCTTTAAAAGGTTTGAGCTGTGCAGGAGGCAGAGAACTGCTGGCAGGATCATGTCTTGTAGAGGATTTTAACGATATATCCTGTTGTCTTGTCGTTGCAGCTCCACCGGAGCCTTTACTGTGTAAATTTGCTGATGGAGGGCAGAAAAAGAGGCAAAATCAGAGCAAATACACACAAAATGGAAGGCCGTGGCCTAGAGATGGAGAGGTGAGTCCTCAAAACAACAGCACTTCTATCTAATATTTAGCTTTTTAAATATGTGTTTTAATTTAACTCTAGCAGCCAATCCTTTTCCATCTGTACTGGTTTAGCTTCTAAAAAGTGAGTGCTAATTGGCTGACTTGGGTTACTACTCTGTGCTTAATGTGTGCCTCCTGGTTTGTTGATTAAGGACAATGGCTTTGTTCAGACCTTCTAAGTACAGCCATACATTTTTTTTTTGTATTAGTAGTAATACTGCTTCTATATTAATGACTGTTGGGTTAAGCAGATAGTGGTCCAGGTTCTGGCCATATAGTTCTCCTGTGAACCTTGAAAATCAAAAGTTTGGGACCAAACATGTAATCCTAAGATCATTTCTAATGATCACATAAATGGAGGAATTTACTAAAACTGGAGAGTGCAACATTTGGTGCAGCTCTGCATAGAAACCAGCTTCCATTTTTTTTTGTCAAAGCTTTATTGAACAAGCTGAAGTTAGAATCTGATTAGCTACCATGCACAGGTCAACCAGATAGCAACATGGGCATTATAATTGCCAACGTCTTTTTGAAGATGTTAGCTCTAGAACCTTCAGTCTTTTTTTTACAACTTACAGTATAACTGACCCAAAACAAGTATGAAGCCATTGAGAACTTATTTCAAAATGTAATAAGAAATGGAAACACCTAGCTTTAAAGCCCAACTTCAGCTCCCCTTGTCAACTGTTACCTGTCTCTTTCTGAACTTTGGAGCAACCCCTGTTCATACATAGCTTTTTTCCTAATTAGGCATTGGACAGAGGTCTTGTAACATTACAAGTCCTTCTCCTTCTATTCTTCCTCTGGCAGTGGGCAGGTCCCAAATACTACAGTGAGTGCAATGATGTAGCCCTGCTCTCTTCAGAATTCTGCTGTGAGCCCAAAATGGCCTGATGATACCCCCCAAGGGCAGATTCTGGTTTCCCTGGACTTACAGGAAGTGAGTTAAATGACTGAGCTTCAATAAGTTGGGAAGAAAACTGGAAAACGATGCTGGCTTGCAGGTCGTGAGCCTGTGGAGGACAGTGCTGGATTTGGGTTTTAAGATCTTCACGTGGCAGATGATGCCCATATACTATGAAAAGGGTGTTTTTTGCAGCGTTTATAACTTAGGCTGCCTACACACAACCGAGAAACTCGACGGGCGAAACACATCGTTTTCCCCGTCGAGTTCCTTGTTCGGCAGTCAAAAAACTAGTCGAGCCAAATTTTCCCATTGCCCATCGAGGAAATAGAGAACATGCTCTCTTTTTGGCTCGACAAGTTCCTCGACGGGTTTCTCTGCGAAAAGTGTACACACGACCGGTTTCCTCGGCAGAATACGTCTCCCATCGAGTTTCTTGCTGAATTCTGCCGAGGAAACCGGTCGTGTGTACGCGGCCTGACAGTTGCTGCATGCAGGCAGCCCATTAAAGTCTATTAGGATGCATAGACACAGCAACTTTTTCTAATTTCACAGGCATGTGGGTGCAGGAGAGTGGCCCTATACATTTTATAGACAGTGTCCATTCAGTGCTGATTACCCATATGATTGTCATATTAAGACAAGTGTCAATGCAGCCACGTTTTCTAATAGACTTCAATGGGATGCCTGCATGCAGCATCTGGAATAAAATAAACGGCCTGTTCCTGCTACAGGCGGTAACAAATGCAATAGGGACTGTAAGTTTGTTCTTAAGTGGAATTAGTGTGTAAGTGGGAACAGTGCATGTTTAAGTGTAACTTCAGCCTGTACAGGGATGTGGAATGTTTCGGGCTTTTCTGTGCATGCAGTTATGTTATCTGGGGTTCTTCTGGCCATGCAGTACATGTAGTACTGCAGTGTGGGAAGTGTCCGGTGCTGCAAGCTAGCTGCACGGAGGTATCCAGGACCAGCATGGAGCACAAGTGGCCAGCATTGAGGAGGGTTCATCAGTAGGAGTCGTTCGTAACTCGGTTGTTTGTAACTCGGACTGCCTGTAATACAAAATTATCACTCATGACAGCTTAGCCTAAATCTTGGCACATTCCCTCTAATCAAAGCATTCAAAAATATGGGCCAGATTCACGAACACTTGCGCTGGAGTATTTGGATATGCGCCGCGTAACTGTGATGATGCGCCGTCGTTTCTATGTGCCCGTACCCACCAAACTAGATGCGCCCAATAACGGGTCATTTGCGACCGGCGGAACGTTCCGACGCCAGAGTATCGTCAGCGCTTATTTTCGCTGGGCGCATCAGTCGCGCCCATTGATTTCCCCTGCAAATATGCAAATGAGGGAGATTTCCCAATTCACGAACGGATTAGCACCATACGCTGGCTACATGCGCCGCGCGTATCTGGTCCGTCCGGCGCAAAGTTATTTCTACAAAAGGCTGCTTTATCTTTACTCCAGACGGTCACAGGTCAGCAGGAGAGCAGCTACAGCAGCGTTACCGACGATAGGAGCTAGCTGAGCACCCCCACTTGCAAGGACAACACCTCTGTGTGCCAACATGCCAGGGGCAATTGTGGTCCTAGAACTACTGATGGGTCCCCCGGAACCAAGAAGGCGGCCACGTGAGAGGATATACCGCACTCGTATGAACCTCTTTGGCATGGGGGAGGAGGAGGTGTATCGCCTCTTCAGATTCAGCCCTGATACAATACTTGAACTAACCACAACCCTGCAGGATGACATCACCAGCAAGACATACCGCTCACAAGCAGTGCAGCCACTGGTGAAGGTCCTGGCAACACTTCATTTCCTTGCCAGTGGATCATTCCAGCGTACAAGTGGAGTGGTGGCTGGGATGTCACAGTCCTCCATAAGCAGATGTGTGCACCAGGTTGTCCCCGCAATCCTCAGACGCATGTCCAACCAGTTCATCAGACCCACCACTGAGGAGCTGCGGCAGAAGGCAATGACAGATTTCTACAACATTGCCAGATTCCCACGCACTGTGGGGGCCATTGATTGCACACATGTGGCCCTACAGCCCCCCAGTGCCACAGAGCACATATACCGCAATCGGAAGCATTGGCATTCCATCAACGTACATGTGATAGCCGATGCCCAACGCCTCATATGGCACGTCCGTGCCAAACACCCCGGGTCCAGCCATGACAGCTACATATACAATCAGAGCCCCATCCCAGCAGAATTTAACCAGAACATGTATGGGGACAGCTGGCTGATTGGTGAGTGACATGGGAGTCAGGCATAACTATCCCCTCCCGTGATGCACAACAGAAATCGCACATGCATGACTAACATTCTCCTGTCTTTTACCTTACAGGTGACTCTGCATATGCACTGGGACCCCATCTAATGACTCCTTTCTGGAACCCCCAAACCAGAGGAGAGAGAAAATACAATGAAGCACACATCAAAACCCGTGCAGTGGTGGAGCAAACATTTGGGCTCTTGAAGTCCCGTTTCCGATGCCTGGATAAGTCTGGGGGGACCCTATTGTATTCCCCTACCTTCGTGTGTCAGATCATCGCTGCATGTTGCATTCTGCATAACTTTGCTATGAAAAAAGGCCTGCATATTGACATACGTGATGACCTGACCCCCGACCCACACAGTCCCCACCTGCCAGAGGACACCCAGTCTGCTGATGGAATAGCAGTCAGGAGGGTCCTCGCCGTAGGCATCTTTGGACACTAAACCAAAACATTAATAACACAGACAATGCACGCGTGTACACCACTGATGTCCCTAGATCACACACACCACATGCACATCGCATTGGATTAGCCCAAGTCCAGCATGTAGGAGTTGGGAGCAGTAACGCCAGCGTCAAGGCCCCAATGATGTCACTGTCCATTCACACACCTTTCACACGTCATTCATACAGCGTGGGGTTAACTTCACCACCACGGCCGAGGGTGACACCCCTTACTTTCAGGAGTGCCACCCTCTCACATTCACACACCATTCACACTGTCCCCTGCACTCCTGACCGTGTGCAGTACAAAAATAAATTAATAATATCATATCCTGATAAATAAAATAAACAAAATCTCATAACCTGAGCAAAAGAAAAAATAAACTCATGACCTGAGTATGTCCAAATCAAAAATATAAAACAAAAAAAAAAAAAAGGCCTCATCGGGGATGCCGGGGGCTTCTTCTGGGGGCCCCTCTCTGGCTCCGCAGCTGCCTGGATGGAGTGGGTGGGGGTGGGGGGGCATCTGGAGGTGGCTGATCCCCAGGTGGGCCACTCCTGGCAGGTGTGGCCTGCGTGCCCTCCAAGGCCCTGGCTATCCGTCCAAGGTAGGAGTTGGTCTGGGCCTGCATCCGGAGCTGACGGGTGACCTGGTAGTGCTGGGCCCGCCGACTCAGCCTCCCCTGGTCCCGGATGGCAGCACTGTTGGCCTGGACGGCTGCAGTAAGGTGCTGGATATCCCCCTGCACCTCCCCCAAAGTGGTGACCACTGCAGCGCAGTTGCAGCTGACATCCTGCACTGCGTTGCTGAGGTTGGCAACGGAGCCCAGGCTGTCAGACACTTTCTCCAAGTGCACCGCTATGGCCCCCATCTGTTCCGTCTGCCTGGCGTGATCCCTCGCCAACTGGTCCTGTATACCATCAGACACCCCCCTGGTCTTCTGGGTCGCCTTCCTGGGGCCAGAAGATGGATGTCCTCGGGTGGAAGGAGTCGCCCTTGAGGGGCTTCCAAGGATGGGGGAGGGGACGACAGACGGCCCAGGAGAAGGGGAGGAGACAGACAACACTAATGAAAAGTCCTGCTCTGCCACAGCAGGATCCTCCACAACCACCTCGGCAGGTGTGGTGTGGCCACTCTCCTCCTCCACAACCTCTTCACCACCCAGTGGCTCAGGCACACGATGGCGTGGGGGGGATGGGGTGGAATGCACGCTGACAGATGATGGCCCAGCTCCGTCATCTGTGGATGACACAAAGCAGACACATGTTGGTGGTCCCACACACTTGGCACATGTACCCTCCCCCCCCCCAAATGCAAAACAACAAATAGGGGATTATAAAACACTTACCTGTCCTTGTGCCTTCCTCCACGGAGTCATAGCCTGCGACCCCCTCCACCTGCTCCCTCTCCAGGCAGCGAGCAACCACCTCCTCCTCTGCGGTTAGGGTGACAGGACATGGGGGACCACCACCTGTGCCCCTCTCATACCTCCTGATGGAGGCCACCTTGTCCCTCACCTTGCGCCGCAGGTCATTAATTTTTTTTTGTATGTCCCCAGCAGTCCGGGTGGAGTAGCCCAGGACATTGACCCTGGCAGCAATCGACTCCAGGATGCCCTGCTTCCTCTCCCGGCTGGTCTTCCGGCTTTTTTTGCCATGGAGAAATTCATTATCCCTCTCCATTGCCGAAATGATCACTGAGACCTCCTGGGCATTAAAATTCAGGTTCCTCCTCTCTCTGGGGGTAGCGGGAGCAGCCATCACAGCACAAAAGTATCTTCCCTGGGGTGGGGGGAAGCGGAACTACTTTTGCGCCGGAATGGCGTTTCCGCCAGCGCTTTTAAGCGCCCAGCGGAACGCATTGCGCTGACGTTTCCCAGGAAGTGGTGCCGACGGAAGTTGTGAGCATGCGCACAAGGGGGGCGAGTGGAGCCGCACTCACTGCGCATGCTCCGTGGATGATGCACTGAACGTAAGCCTCTGCGCTGGGCTCCGCCCATCATTTACATATGATCACACCCACTTCCACTTGCGTCGGGTTACGCCAGCGCATTATCGTTACTCTGGCGCAAGTTTACGCGCAACTTCTATGTGAATTACAGGACTTGCGCTGAAAGGGTCTTCAGAGTAACGTAAATGAGAAGCGTTACTCCAGAGGAAAGATACTCTCATCTACCTGAATCTGGCCCTATATATTTATATTTATATTATTAATTTATTGTTTAACCACTTCAATACAGGGCACTTTCATCCCCTTCCTGCACAGTCCAATGTTCAGCTTTCAGCGCTGTCGCATTTTATATGACAACTGCACGGTCATGCAACACTGTATCCAAAAAAAATTTTTTTATACATTTTCTCCACAAATTGAGAATTATTTTGATCAGTATTTGAGCAGTATTTGATCACTACTGGGGTTTTTATTTTTTGCGCTCCAAATAAAAAAAGAACAAAAATTTTGTAAAAAAATAGTTTTTCTTTGTTTCTGTTACAAATATTTGTAAATAAGTATGTTTTCTTCTCTGATGAGCACTGATGAGGTAAGACTGACCAGGAAGTACTTATTGGCACTAATGACGTGGCACTGATGGGCACTGATGATTAGGGACTGATTTGCAGCACTAATGGGCACTGATAGGTGGCACTGATAAGCAGCACTGATAAGCACTGATAGGTGGCACTGATGGGTACTCAAAGGTGGCACTGATGGGCACTTATAGATGGCACTAATAGGTGGCACTGGTGGGCATTTATAGGTGGCACTGATATGCAGCACTGATGGGCACTGATAGGTGGCACAGATGGGTACTCATAGGTGGCACTGATGGACCCTGGAAGGTGCACTGATGGGCACTTATAGATGGCACTTATAGGTGGCACTGGTGGGAATTCATAGGCAGCACTGATGGACACTAATGGGTGGCACTGATGGACACTGATGAGTGGCACTGATAGATGGCATTGATAGGCAGCACTGATCAGGAGGCACTGACAGGCAATCAATGATGGGCATAGAGTGCCATTCTAATTAGCAATGTTTGGCACTGATTGACATCCCTGGTGGGCTCACCTTGTGGTATCCAGTGGGCATCCATGGTGGTCTCCAGTGGACATCCTCCATGGGTCTGCACTTATAATCAATGTGCTGATTATCAGCGCAGATGCCCCCTGTCATGAGATCAGTCGATCGGCTCTCCTCTACTCGCGTCTGTCAGTGTGAGTGGAAGAAAGGCTGATAAACGGCTCTTACTGTTTACACTGTAATCAGCTTTGATTGGACA
This sequence comes from Rana kukunoris, assembly GCA_029574335.1. Taxonomy (NCBI): domain Eukaryota; kingdom Metazoa; phylum Chordata; class Amphibia; order Anura; family Ranidae; genus Rana; species Rana kukunoris. Next base: position 125,557,398 of record CM056053.1, read on the forward strand.
CATCTAATTACATGGTAAAGCGACTAGGTCAGAGGCTCTTTACCATGATCAAAGACGCGGCTTATCATATGACGTCCAGTCAGGATAACTTAACCACTTTGCGTCAGTCATTTTGTTATATGGCGGGTGGGAAGTGGTTAACTTTATTTCAATTCCACTGCTAATTTAAAATATTATAGCAAAGTAAGATAATATGACAGTGTGATAGAAAAAAAAAACAATATAGACTTCTGAGGTGTTATTAAAGCAGAAATTATTAAATGAAGTGACTAGTACATTGTAACCAAAGTGATTTATAATTCATGGTCACAGGACTAAATGCTGGTATTATGCATAATGCCTAAAGAAAAATTCTGTCAGCTAAGCTGTGGAAGTTAAGAAAATAGGGGACCTTTGGCTGTCCTTTCAAAAGGCTGCAAGATATCTGAATGGTAAACTGTGATCTAGTGACCTTACTTTGTGTACTTAAAATTGCTGAAATGGCTGTGCCTGCCAATCATAAATAACTGAATTTTTGCACGTACAGAACTCTTGCTTTTGAGCAGTATGCTTACATGTATATTTTATTCTCAGCTAGACAACTATGCATTTTTTTAAAATACTGAACTGCACCTTTTTTAAATACAACGGGCCAGATTCAGCAAAGGTTACGCTGGCGGATCGAGTGATCCGCCAGCGTAACAGTGGCTTTGAGCCGGCGTTTCTGTTTTCTGTAACCAGAAAACAAGAAACGCCGGGTTGAAGTTCCGATGCGGTGAGCGTAACTGAGTTTCGCCATCGCATCGTTACTTCAACTTAAAAATGGCGCCGGGGGCGTTCCCGCCGATTTACGCTCAAAAAATATGTTAATGAGCGGAAATCGGCAATTCACGATCGAAATCCGGCGCGACGCAGTGACGTTACGACGTTTCCGGACGGGATACGCGGCGCATAGTTATACCTACATGGGGCTGGCGTATCCTATGTTAGGTATAGGCGTCGTCATCGCGTCGGGAAAAAAAAAAAAAAACGTCGCTTGCGTAAAACGGTCATGAATGGGAATGTGACGTCATTGACGTTCATTCACAGATTTTGGAGCATGCGCACGGGGATGTTTTGACACTCGACGCATGCGCAGTACGTCGGCGGCGGGATCGCGCGTAGTTAGCATACTACACGCCCCGTACCCGCCCAATTTGAATTCCGCCGGCTCATTTGTGATGCGCTGCCGCAACTTTAGGAGCAAGTGCTTCATGAATGACAGCACTTGCTCCTAAAAAATCGGCAGCGCAACGCAAATGAGAAGCGTTACTCCAGAGCAAAGATGCTCTGGACTACGTGAATCTGGCCCAACTACTTTATTTTTTATTAAATCCTTGTTAATTTTGATTGGCACTTCAATACCCTAGGACAACACATCTGCATTGCCATATGGTAGTGTGTTGAGATGTGTTGTGTTCGAAAAAATTGTCAATTTTAGGCACATTAAGGGGCATTGGTAGCCCAATTATTTTGAATGGGCTAACTTACGGCAATGTGTTTAACTTCTTAAGGACCGCCTCCTGCACATATACATCGGCAGAATGGCACGGCTGGGCACATCCACGTATATTTACGTCGGTTCTAGTACCCAGCCGTGGCTTTCCCGTGCTTCACTGTGGCGGCAGCATCGATCACGTCATCCCTTTTATAGGGGGGACGCGATCGATGACGTCACACCTACAGCCACACCCCCTTACAGTTGTAAACAGACACAGGGAACACATAACCCCTACAGCGCCCCCTTGTGGTTAACTCCTAAACTGCAACTGTCATTTTCACAGTAAACAATGCAATTTAAATGCATTTTTTGCTGTGAAAATGACAATTGTCCCAAAAATTTGTCAAAATTGTCCGAAGTGTCCGCCATAATGTCGCAGTCACGAAAAAAATCACTGATCGCCGCCATTAGTAGTAAAAAAAATGAACAAAAATGCAATATAACTATCCCTTATTTTATAAACGCTATAAATTTTGCGAAAACCAACCGATAAACGCTTATTGCGATTTTTTTTACCAAAAATAGGTAGAAGAATACGTATCGGCCTAAACTGAGGAAAAACATTTTTTTATATATATTTTGGGGGGATATTTATTATAGCAAAAAGTAAAAAATATTGCATTTTTTTCAAAATTGTCGCTCTATTTTTGTTTATAGCGCAAAAAATAAAACCGCAGAGGTGATCAAATACCACCAAAAGAGAGCTCTATTTGTGGGGAAAAAGGACGCCAATTTTGTTTGGGAGCCATGTCGCACGACCGCGCAATTGTCAGTTAAATCGACGCAGTGCCGAATCGCAAAAAGGGGCAAGGTCCTTTAGCAGCATTTTGGTCGGGGTCTTAAGTGGTTAAGCATTAATGCACCCCAAAGATGTAAAAGTGTGCTTTTATAATTTTTCACTATTTGGTGTATATTTTTTATATTCTTTTTGGCAATCTCATCTTAAAGTTGTATCATTCATAAATGTGTGTTACAGTGTGTGGCAATTGAAATGTTTCTACTTTATTGTAAAGCAATTTTTTATTATACAGGAGAACAAAAAGAGATTTCTGCTATAAATATAGCTGTGTCTTTTATTCAAACAGTTGATCTTTAAATCCCAAATGTGCAGTAGGCTAGACAGAGGTTCACTTGAATGGTGTGTATGTGATTTTAGGTCTAGCACCTATCAATACTTTTAGATGTTCCCAGTTCTGACCATTTCTACCTTCCTTATTAGAAACTACTGGTTGTGTATTATTATTATCATTATTCTTTTACAATTAATGATGTTTTAAAGTCAATTTTGATCTGGAATTTGTTTACAGGCATCTCAAGCTAATTTATTATTGCATCATTCTTAAAAAGAAACGATCATGAGGCCTCGTACACACGACCGGTTTCCTCGGCAGAATTCATCAAGATACTCGGTGGGAGAGCTTTTTTGCCGAGGAAACCGGTCGTGTGTACGTTTTTCATCGAGGAAACCGTCGAGGAACTCGACGAGCAAAAAAGAGAGCAAGTTCTCTTTTTCCCTGACGGGAGTCCAAATTGGCTCGTCATGTTCCTCATCAGGCCGCTTTTCGACGAGAAACTCGAGGGTGTGTATGCTAAGAAACCCATGCACCTTCGGTAAAAGTAGCGTTTGTAATAGAAATAGCACATTTGTTACGCTGTAACAGACTGAAAAGTGCAAATGTTTCTTACCAAACTTTTTCCTAACATGCAGTAACATGAGATTAGCAAAAGCAGCCCCTGCCGTTGTATGTGTTGAAGTCACCACGTTTGAGAACAAGGAGATTTGGTCTTTAACATGTGTACGCAAAGCAAGCTTGTCAACCTCGACAAGCCTAACAAGGAACTCGACGAGAAAAACAATGTGTTTCGCCCGACGAGTTCCTCGGTCATGTGTACGAGGCCTGATTAATTGTATATATGCTGCCTTTTTACTCCAATAGCATAATATGTATTTTTTATAATAGAGGGAAAGACACTTGTGGGAGAAAGAAAAATGGTGCTGCACACCCTGATTGATGCAACAGGGAAATTTCCCTCACTGGGGGTTTTCATGGTAGCAGAAATTAGAAGAAATTAAGTAGATGGAATTGATAAAAGTATGCTTTATTAAAGACTCTGTGACAAATAGACATTTGACAGCTAAAATATGAGCTCTGGTACATGAAGCTAAAAGATCAATACATGGGATGCAAACACAATGTATCACACAACATTTTAAGGATAAACCAATCCTTGATGCGTTTCGACCCGCCCCTCGGGCGATCCCCGTCTCTACAGAACTTACAAGAAATCCCCTCTCTGTTGGTCTTCTTCAGAAGGTTTGTTTGCTGTGAGAGGATTACATTTAATAGGTAAATGAGCTATAGGTTCTTTTTAGCAGCAAAACGTATATTTTATTTGAGTAGCAATCGATTTTTGTAAAAGTTGGTTTATTATCTCAAAAAGTACTTTATAAATACATGAGAGTTGTAAAAAACAATCCTGGCCTTGACATAGAAACCTCAACCCATCAACAATAGAAAAAAACAAACAACACATGTTACATAAAACCCATTGTATTATCATAGAGTTTCACATGATACCCCTACGCATTTTGACCTATCTAATTATTGGTCTTCTTCAGGGTAATATTTGTGAAATGTGAAAAAGAGAAATACAGATTATGTTTTAGATAAACCAACTTTTTATATTATATATATATGTTCCATTGTGAATAAAACATTGTATATCTATGATTTCTGATGGGAGAACTATGTTCTACAGCCAGAGAAGTTGGTGTTCTTTAAAAAAAAAAAGCATCAAGCCTCGATGATCCTAAAGCATCCGTGCACTATCCTCCTTCCCCTCTGGCGATCCCAGTCTCTAGAGAACTTACAAGAAATCACCTCTTTGTTGGACTGCCCAGAAGAATGGGGTGGGGGATGGGTGAGAGAGCACCTGTGGTACAACATGATAACCTTAGTGTTTGTTTTTGAAAATTCCTGAAGAATTTGTTTTAAATGAAATAACCTATCAAGTTAGAATGCCAACAGCAGACAAAAGTATGGCGTGTTAATGTTTATATAATTGTGTCAGTTTAAATATTTATTGTATATACTAACTTTCCCATATAATTATATTTGTAGCATTACGCCTATTGGAGCTGCTGGATTTTTGGGCGGCGTGTTACCTTGTGGCTCCTCTGAATTCTCTAGGGGTGAATGATGCTTATGTGCACAAACAGAAGTAACAGAATGTCCACGACAGGTGCTCTTTTGCTGTGCTCTTTATTAGCCAGCCGGGTAAAAACCATAAAACTTGTGGTGAGGAAAGTAAAGTTGAAAGGAGAAAGAACAGCAGATTCAGGTGTAATTAAAGGAAACAGTCCTGCTCCCAAACGTAACACTTCTGTGCACCACTCCCGCCAGAGTGGGTTTAGTGTACCCAGACATGCCTCTCTCACTGACGTGGCAGCCGGAGTATCACTCGGACAATTATAGGAATAAGTCTCTGCCACAGAACTTCCTTGGTGAACTTGAACTTGGGAGAAAGTCTCTGTCACAGACCTCTCTCAAAGAGCCTCAGAAGATACACAGGTCCCCTCTGGGTGGAATTCTTGGAGATATGCCTCCTTGGTTGAGTTACATCTGGATCTCCCTTAACTTGTCGCCCAGGTACCAACTGACAGGTGATCAGTCCCGCAGTGTCCAGATACCTGTGATCCCCGGTGGTTTCGTACAAGCCCTGTTGGACCACCAGTCTCTCAATGGCGCTCCTCAGACTGACTCCCCACTGAACAGCACCCAGCTTGGAGTCTTCAAAGGAGGGAACCCAGTCACTCACTGGGTCCCCATCACTGGTTCAGATGCCCCGGGCCAACATAGTCCCAGAGCCAGGAACACCGCGTTGCATGCACGCCCCGGCCAGGTAGGCCATAACGCCAGGGCGTCGTTATGTGGCCACCCTAAAAGTGGGTGCCACACTGGATGAAGAAGAACAATAACGTCTGTCCCATAAATACCCCTCCCCAGCATGCACAGCGAGGACAAACCCTTGTAATTGGCTGCTGGGAAGAGTACCCAAACCTCGACTCCACTGCTGCCATCTGCAGCACCGGGGTTGGAAGAACACCCCGGTACAGCAGAATGACCCACAGCACAGCCAAGCTGAGACAGAGGCCCTAACAATCATAATCAGAGTTTAACTATACTCTGATCTACATTTAAATTTGACTAGCACCAGTACTATAAAGTACATGGGCGCTACACATTATTTAATTATTTATTATTTATTTATAAAATTAATGTATATATCACAGGAAGAATTACTATAATGTATATAGATGAATTGAATCTAATAAAAAACGAATAAAAAAAAAACATTATAAAAAAATGAAATAAATTATCTTCACGTAATACATTTCATTAAACACTTTTTTATTCACATATATATAATATAAAAAGTCATGTTTATCTAAAATATAATCTGTATTTCTCTTTTTCGCATAGACAAATATTTTGGGGAATCTTCTTCTGGGGAATAATTAGAAAGGTCGAAACGCGTATATATTATAACCAGACATTTGTATAGTACTTTAAAAGTCTTCAGTTGAGCCCAAGGATGAGGGAAATCACCACATGATGGCATGGAAGATCTAAGGCCTCGTACACACGATCAAATCTGTCTGCTGGAAACGGTCTGCTAGACCGTTTCAGCAGACAGATTCGATCGTGTGTACGGGCTAACAGACGGATTTGGCCACCCGACAGATTTCAAAGCATGCAGGAACCCGTCCGCCCGACATGTCTGCTGGTTAGTATGCTAAGCAGCAGACATGTCTTCTCGCACACGCGCCGAATGGTTTCGACGCATGCGCGGAAGTGTTTTACTTCCTGGTGCGGTGACGTGGCGGCGTCAACGTCACCGCCACGTCACCGACACGTCAGCGCGCTGTCTGCTGGCGGGGATTTTGGTTTGCTCGTGTGTACACGCGAGCAAACCAAAATCCCAGCAGACAGATTTGTTCAAATCTGTCGGACAGACAGATTTGAACAAATCTGTCTGCTCGTGTGTACGAGGCCTGAGGGTGTCTTGGTTTGTATCAGCAGGAAACAGCAGGAAACAGATGAGATTCAAACTGTTAATAAGCAGGCTGAATGTAACAAGTTGGTTAATCGATTAACTTGGGTACAACCAGCTTCGGATTACCTTACGACTATTGCTAGTGACTGCTATAGCCACTAACAATAAATGTTTAGACTGGTAATTGTGACTGTCATCAGCCAGAAAAAAGACTTGCATACTTTCTCAGACAATAGAAAATGAAGACCCGATGTTATATTCACTGTTGCAAATAACAATAAATACAAAGGATGTTATGTACAATTGTTACCAATTCATGCATTATGATATACCTAAGTTGTGTCTTATGCATTTTGTCAGTTATATAGGCATTGATATTGTACCTACATGGTCCATAACCGTTCCCTTTTGGGTTTATGTGAAATTTCCATTAATAGCTGTAAAATATTGTAATTTTGAATATAGTTCAACTAACTTTGTATTTAGGTAACAGAGCCACTAAGAAGGGTAGACTAAGCAGACAAGATGGTGCTGAGGCTTGTGTATACAAACAATGGAGATCCCAATCCTAATTGTTTTACACCTACTCACTTCAAAGGATCCCATGCTGGGATATGCAATGAAGGGAGGCCAACCCGTAATCGATACCTAACTTCCTGGATAGTTTCAATTAAATCTCCTGCCCAGAATAGTTACAAGGATTTGCATGAAAGGGAGCTGACTTATGTAGTGAGTGAGTGAGTGAGTGAGTGAGTGAGTGAGTGAGTGAGTGAAAAACTTATATAGCGCAACACATGCGAACTAAATGGCCTCTGGGCGCTTGGTATCCATTCCCTGAGTGAAACTTTTTTTGACCTCAGGAGAGATGTTTTGATCTTTCTTCTGAAGGCCAAGTGGTTCACCTCCAATCAGATGGTGGTTGGTAGAGCGTTCCAAAAGTCTAGGTCCTTGGACTGCAAATCTATGTTCTCCTTTGGATTTGTATCTGGCGTTGGGTATTAGGAGTATTAGGAGTAGATTCTGGTTGGTGGATCGCAGAATGCGATTGGGGTTGTGAGCTTTTAGTTTTTCACATAGATATTGGGGGGCATTTCCTTGAACACACTTATGCGTTAGGCAGAGAGCCTTGAAAGTGATTCTGTCTTTTACTGGCAACCAGTGAAGGGATCTCAGTGAAGCTGAGATTGATTCCCATGGTTTTTTCCCAGTCACAAGTCTAGCGGCCGTATTTTGAGCAACTTGCAGACGAGTGATTTGGTATTTGGGGCATTTGCATAGTCAAGTCTGGAGTTGATAATTGTTCCCACCACGACTGCTATGTCTTCTTTTGGGATAAAGGGGGTAAGTCTGCGTAGTAGGCGCAGCAGATGGTGCGATCCGCTGACTATTGACATTATTTGCGTAACCATTGTCATGACTTTTGATTTTGGTGCTGGGGGCTATGGTTTTACCCAGAATGGACGGGGGTATCCAAGTTGTTGCAGGATGATTTTTTCAATTGGCGTGAAACAGGAGAAGTTCTGTTTTTGAGCCGTTGAGTTTAAGATAACTCTTTGTCATCCTGTTTTCTATTATAGTAAGGCATTTCTCTAGTCCGAGATAATGATCCTTTTTATTACAGATGCGAAAATACAATTGTGTGTCATCTGCATAAGAGTGATAGAGTAACTTCTGGTTGCTGATGAACAGAACAGGCGACAAAGGGGATCCCTGAAGGACTCCGCATGACACCTTGCATTTTTCAGAAGTGAAAGGCCCCAATTTCACTATTTGTGATCGGTTTTCCAAAAAGGAGGAGAACTAAGATAAATCACCTTCCGCGAGTCTGGCTACTTCAGTTACCCGAGTCAGTAATAATTTGTGGTCTACAGTGTCAAAAGCAGCACTTAGGTCCAACAGTACCAGAAGACAAGATTCTCCTTCGTCTGTGGCCTCGAGAGCGTTATCCCATATTTTGAGCAGTGCTGTTTCTGTCCCGTGACCAGGACGGAAACCCGATTGAAACGGATCGAGTAATTTATGTGTGTCTAAATGATGTTGTAGCTGTTGTACAACTTCTTTCTCAATTACCTTGGAGAAGACATTAAGGGCAGTTATGGGACGACGGTGGTTAGGGTCTTTGGGGTCGAGGGTGTTTTTTTTTTAAATAGGTTTGATTATACCTTGTTTCAGCAAGGGTGGCACCAAGCCCTCCTTAAATGACTGGTTTATGAGCTGCATGATAGCTGGTGCCAAAATATTGGCACATTCACAGAGTCCCGATGATATTTTTAGTAGCATCGACGGAAATTAGTTTTAGGGTGAAGTTAGGTGATTGCGGCAGAATTATGTGGGTATGGGGTTTGTGATTTATGGGGGGGTAGATGGAGGTTGTATTTTGCTGAATACTTTCACGGATTCTTTCAATTTTGTTGATGAAATAATCCGATAATTTGTTGCAAAATTCTTGTGAATCAGAATTAGGGGCTTCTAGACAGACTGGGTTCATGGTCTTGGTGACTAGATTGAAGAGTTCACAGGGGCGGTTTAGGGCATTGGTGATAATATTGGAAAAATGATTTTTTTTGGCAATAAAGATTTCTTTATGGTATTTTTTTGTTATTATCTTATAAATAGAGAGGTTTTCCTCTGAAGAGCTTCTTTTCCAGGCTGCTTCAGCTCTTCTGCGCTCTTGCTTTAGCAACGAGAGCTGGTCGTTAAACCAGCTGTAGTTGTTTTCCCAGATGCACGTTGTGCGTTTTGGCGCTACTAAGTCGGCTGACTGTAGCAGAGCCTTGTTTATAGCATCAAGAGTTTCTGTGGCTGTTTGATGTAGTTGGATTGTTTTTTATTGTGTTCCCTAATGTAGTTTTGAAGAGTTCTGACTGGAGCTTCTTCTGAAATCTAGTCCAGTGTGTTGTCACCGGTTTTACAGTTTTTTTTAAGGGGGCATTTATATTGATTGTGAATTTAATTGCATGGTGATCTGTCCATGGTTGCGGCTCATTTTCCAGAATATTGATTTCCAGATCTTGTCTGAAAATGAGATCGAGCGTGTGACCTGAAGCATGTCTGGGCCCACATACTAGTTGCTGCAGACCTAATCCTTCCAAATGGTCAATGCAGGTATCAGCAACGGGGTCCTGTGAGGAGTTGGTCCAGAGGTTAAAATCCCTGAGCAGCAGGAGGTGTTTGGTGTTTAGGGTATAGGTGGAGATGAACTCTGTCAATGACACAGGAGTATGTGAACAGTGTCCTGGGGATTTGTTTGGAGTTGCAGAGTGAGGGTTTCCATGAATGGAAGTGAGTACTGAAGGCCTGGTTTAGTGATCGAGAGTCTTGTGGATCACCGCCAGGCCTCCTCCTCTTTGCCCCACTCTGTTTTCTGTTAGAATGCGATAATTCTCTGGCACCAATTCTCCTAGAATGGTGTTACAGTCGGCTGTGAGCCAGCTTTCTGTGATAAAGAGGCAGTCTAAATCGTATTGTAGAATGAAATCTTGTCGGTGTTTTAATGCCGATCTTGTATTGACCAAAGCGCATGATATGTGCTTAGGTTGGGGTAAATGCGTGTAATTTTTGACTGTTGATCGTCGATTGATTCTTAACAGTTGCTCATTCCTTAGAACTTTTTTGGTGACGGCTGGTAATATTGAGGCGAATGGCTTTAGACTCCAAATGATTTCTGCAGAGTATCTCAGATTAGACATAATCACAGAAAAACGCCGGGGAAAGTGATATTGATCTGGGAGGTATTCAATGATGATGGGAAGGGCGAATTTCAAGTGGGTTCCCCACTCGGCAAATCTTCCTCCCTGTTTGATCCAGAAGAAGGCGAAAAAACTCTGGCCGTGCTATGCCAATCTGCCGTGACCGGGGAAAAAAAAATCCTTCCTGATCCCACAAGGGCGATCGGGGGAGCCCTGGATCAAGCACTAAGTGGTGGAGGTCCCTGGAATTGGAACTGCTGGACCTGAGGATGTGGGGGTGGGAGCCAAATCCCAGCTTTTGGGCTGAGGAAGGGGAGTGGGGCTACGTCCCAGCAATATCACAGTTGCTGGGTGTAGCAAGATGGCCGCTGACTGGGACTAGGCCTGAGCCCGGGGCCTGTGCAGCTGGGTGAGGTCCGGTTGTAGGGATAAGGGGGCTCTGGGGCACCAAGGGGCGATGGTAGAGATTCTCCAGGGGCAGGGGTGGTTTAGTGAAGTTTAAGGGGGTTTGTGAGGAGCAAGCACGGCGCACCGCTAGGCCGCGGCTGAAGCCGTGGACTTTCCTAAATGCGGTCGCCGTAAGCTTGCCGCGGAATTGTTCAGGCCGAGGTGGGATTGAGGATGGAGGCAGCGGGGATGTCCCAATCGCGGCTGGGAGTGTGGGGGATGAAAGATCTGCCTGTTTTCCCCTTTGTTGGGCCACATCGGTGGCTAATCCTGAAAAGGACGGCCGCGAATTAGCCCAAGGGGAGGTGGATAGGCCTGAACGAAAAAAGGCCTTACCTTGATGATGTTAGGGAGGAAAGAGGGAGGCCAAAGGTGGAGGAAGAGTAGCTGTCCTGGATCCTGGCTGAGGAGACCCCTGCCTGTCTGGCCCTGGTAGTGAGAGTTAGGAGTCGGCGCTGGGGGTGCAGAGTCCTGCTAGATGCCCTGCTGGATGTTGGAGGCTGGAATACTGCTGACTGGACTACCTAACCTTCCTAGGTGCTTCAAACCTCATTGCAAGCAGGACAGAGGGCAAATGACAATTGACTCCTCCTGGTGATCCTCCTAGTAAGCCCTCCAATCAAGAGCCAAGCTATGCCAGCCAATGGGGCATCAGCATGCAGGGATATTCACAGTGTCTAGGGGGAGGATAACACTCTCTGTATGGAACGGTAGCGATCAGGATGGGACTAAAGGGTATTTATGGAAAAGATCTGTTTTACTGGTAACTGAATATGTTTGTACATTAATGTTTTAGAGGAATATACTCTGTATTCCTCCATGTAATCCTTTTACTTTAAGCTAATATTTTTTGTGTATTAGATTACCAACTATACTCCAATAAATGTTATTGTGTTAACGCTTTCACTCCTGGTCAAAAGAACTCTCATTTAACCCACATCATATCTTTGAGATATTACATCTTAAATATTATTTACCGGTAACAATAACTGTATGATCAATTATCAAAGAGAAATAAGAAAGCCAGTCTTATCCCCGAGTGGAAGTAAGCTGCTTATTAAGCAAATCAGAGGCAAAATATCAAAAAATAATATCTAGCCATATATAACAGATATGAATACACATACATCTTTGTTGTAAGAAGCAACATGACCTCATAAAGGTCTAGAAGAAAATAAACAAACAGAAAGAACAAAAAAAATCTTGTAGCTATGTTTTTATCCACCCAGCTTCCATATACAACAGTATGCAAAAAGAACGCCGATTTACAAAGAAATGTTGAAGCCTTAGCTGTCCATATATTATACATTTTTTTTTATTCAATGTTACTTTCAACATTGTAGTGCACAGGCCTGTCTGATTACATACACATTGAACGTGTTTAGGTTTAACCTCATATTATTTGGTTTTGGTAAATCTAAAAGAAAACTGTGCAAGGAAAATATGGCCAGCCTTAGGCTCCATTCACATCTGAGCGACAAAACGCCGGACGCCCGTCGCGCTTGTCGCTCGAGATGTGAAATAACATTGCGGTCTATGGAGACTGTTCACATCTCCACGCCTGACGCCTGAAAAAAAGTCCCGGACCCTTTTTTTCAGGCGACATTGGCGTTCGCTCATAGACCGCAATGTTAAAAAAAAAAAAAAAGTTTCATCTACAGGCGGCAAGATAAGCCGCGTACGCGGCGTATCTTGTCGCCTAGGTGTGAATGCAGCCTTAGGGTTAGGTAACCAAGCATTCAGTTTTTTTTTGGAGAATCTGTCTGCCTTGTGCTCGACTTCTTATGGACTAATATTTGTTCATATTGGTGTTGTGTATTCAGCTGTCTAATTCCTTCAGAATAATTTGGGGCATCAGAGCTTTTCAAATTACTTGTGTGAGTGAGTCGAGCAGCAAACAGAATATGGGCTATAATAATGGCATGTTCAGGGTGATACACTTCAAAGCCTATACTCAAAAGCACTATGGTAGGAGAAAGTGGAATGAGTAAAATAAGTGTAGATCAGCTCTTAGTACACAAAGTAGGTTGCGGCCTCCCCTGATAAGTCCCCTAGCATGAAACTAAAAAGAAAATGGGATGTATGGCGCTACCTATACCCTGAAGGGTGATACCAACAGATCATTCTTCATAGGGTGTTAATATAGTTATATAAGTGGTGTGTAGATGTGTGGATGTACTACCTAAAGCAACTTCAATTAGTACCATCTATAAATTCATCTAATATCATATCATAAACATATCTACGTGCAATAAATTAGACATTTCATAATAAAGTGCTGTTGTATCCGTGATTAGTAATTAACCAAAGTATGTGCACTGACTCCCCTAATTGGGGGTACACCTATATCTTATTACCTTAATGGTGTAAAATAAAGAGTAAATGTAATTCATATAATGTAAAAACTTATAAATACACTGCATGTGCAGTAAAAAGGTAATTTATATAAGCTATAAAGTAAACAGTCCAACTATTTGTGAAGTGTTGTAAAGCAACCAAAGTCTTTAGAAAAAAGTTCCAGATCAACCAGTGCTTGTTACTGCAGATATATCCAGTTGAATTTTCATGCTCCCACTCCTGGGTCCCCACTCACCAGCTCCTCTCGCCTCTGCATGGGTATCTCCCATGTAGGATAAACATGCAGTTTAAGTCTGGATGGTTCTTCCTGCCCTTCACTACACCAGATCAGATTGTTTCTGCCACTGCTGTTCTCTCTGGACATATCATTGGAAGCGATAGAAGGAATTGCCTTACATTGGATATTGGAGGGTGATAATGGAGAGCTTGGAGGTATACTGGCCTGCTGGATAAATGAACCATCCAGACTTAAGCTGCATGTATCAATATCAGTGCAACCATAATTTTAGGAGTACCCACAAATAAAATGTTGTTCTTAGTTGTGTGTGTAGCACTACCCCCAAATGAGCTGCTGGTTTGTTTTGGGTGGAATGTTACCTCTATTCCTCCACCGTCTAGTGTGTACGATGAGAGCTGAGAAAAACTGCAATGTCCACACTTTAGGTGTCTTTTTCTGTGCTTTATTACCCAACGGGGTAAAATAATAAAAGTAGTAGTAGTTGAAGAGGTAGGAAGGATAGCAAGTAGTAGGTTCACGTGTATAACCTTGTTCGGAAACAGTCCTGCTTCCAGTGATAAAACTCTCGTCGCCACTCTAGCCAGAGTGGGCGTTGTGCACCTGGATAGACCTCTCTTACCAGCCTAGCAGCCATAGTGTCACACGGAACTTTAACAAAGTCTCTGCCACAGAGCTTCCCAAAGGTGGAGATGTATCCGGTCCAGAATCTTTCTCAACATCTTTCCCACCCCCCACACACGGGGGGGGGGGGTGTGGGATGACAGACCAGCGATTGACGACCGCTGCCACCCTGGCCTGGGGTCGTACAGGCACCCAAGACAGCAATAGTGGTCACTCACAGTACAGGTCATGGCTGGAACAGAGGCCCAAATTTTACAAAAATAACACAGTCAGAGGCAACTAAATCTCTTTTCCACTGGGTATGCACAATTTTTTCTATTTCAACTAAATCTCTGACCACCCTCTAAATTTAAGGCAGCACCAGCTATGAAAGTAGCAGGGTGCTACATGTGAAATACATTAAAGTGGTGCTCATAGATTTGTAGTAAAAACATTTTACTGCTAAACAGTATGGGATGCATGATAAAGAATGAATGTAATGAGCTTTGGGTAAAGGTACCTGGGTGATTGGGGACAAGAAAACATTGCATAAACCAGTAACATAAAAAGACTGTACACACAGATATTTTTTACATTACAGTTCAAAAAAATATATGGCTTTACTTTTCTCATAAGTAGGATTTGCAGGGTATGTACACAATGTCCCATAGAACAACAAAAATGATGGCCTAACAACAGTGCACCTCTTAGGCCGCGTACACACGATCAGACCAGTCCGATGAAACTGGTCTTAAGACCAGTTTCATCGGACCAATTCGATGGTTTGTACGGCCCATCGGACCGTTGTCCGCCGGACCAAAGTTTTAAAACTTGCTTTAAAATCTGTAAGACGGACACCTGTCCGTCAGACCAAAACGATGGTTAGTACACAAAAGCATCGGACCAAAAACCCGCGCATGCTCAGAATCAAGTCGACACATGCTTGGAAGCATTGAATTTCGTTTTTCAGCACGCTGTTGTGTTCTACGTCACCGCGTTCTGGCCTGATCGGATTTTTGGCCCGATGGTGTGTACACACATCAGACCATCAGACCACTTTAGCGTGGTCCGATGAAAACGGTGCGTTGGACCATTCTCATCGGACCGGTCTGATCTTGTGTACATGGCCTTAAAGATCAGATGAGAGTTCCTTAATGAATAAGTTATATGATACACTGTGGCAGTAACTACTGCTGATGCACAATCATTATAAGGCACAGTTTAGTAAAAGGTTAAGGTGTTTGTAGAAAGTACAGGTATGCACATAAGATGTTTTTATACTTATAGTCCAATCCACAGTTGATATCAGAAGATAGTGTTAACAGCTAAGCCAGGTCTGCTGCATTGAGATTGGGATGGTGGATTTCTACTGCTTGTTCCCCTTATAAGAGGTGCATAGTGGTTGGGGAGAAGAAGTACAGTGGTAATCATATTCTTCCACTAGGTCCAGGAATGGTAGTGCTAATGTGGGATCCTGAAAGGTGTGTTTTTAAACATACTTTTTCACAAAGCAGAGATTGGCAGGGTTAGCTAAAGTAAATTGCATTTGTTTTTGGTGGAGTGCTGTGCAGACCTTACTAAAAAAGCTTTTTATCAATTTCCAAATTTCACCTGAGCTCAGCTCAGCCTTTGAGTGCGGTTTCAACCACACAAAGGAGATGTATGCATTACAAAACTGAGGATTTGTGTGTGTTTAATAATTTTGGGGGGTCAGTGGCTTGTAAGATTCAGGTAGCCCAATGATCTAAAAAAGTTGCTCCACTTTGAATGATTTTCCAGATCATCTACTGTACTTCATTTACCTGATCCTGCAGATTTAGTGTACTTTTATCTACCTCAGACACCTTTGTGTGTATTCTAAAGAGTTTATTCTTTAATGAGGAGGTGCACTGCTTTGGTTCAGAATGTTTGTGTCTGAGCAGGGATTTCTTGCTTTAAAAATAACAGTTAATGCTAAATTGTCTCTTCCACTGAGTCTGTGATTGTTGGGTGCAACAGGTTTGCCACTGCTTCTATGAACCTAGCATGCTCACCCTGGCTATTATCCTCTGAGGCTCTCAGAGGGGTTTCTATGTTCCTCTGGAGAGCAAGCAGCTGCCTTCTTGGAGCAATCCTTGGCCTCTGTGTTTCAGGGAATGTATGCCAAGGAATGAGACTGAGTCTGCAAGTTGGCCAGGAAAGGGTTTGTGGAACTGCTATGATGTGGACTAGGGACGAGGCAGGAGGCAAGCTGTAAGGGATATTCGGTCACAGGTATTTTTTTGTGAAGATGCCAGTGGTACAGAAGCTCATGCTTACCAGTTGTATCTACATTGGCAGTGGAACCAAAAGTTATGCATGAGCGCATGAGCATGGGCAACATCATCTTGTAAGGTACAAGTAGTTGGAAAACTGAAAGATGGACATAATGGTTGCTGCTTTTACACAGCATTGGAAAGCCACAAACATTACAGAAACAAGCATCATCAAACCTTTTTGTTTATTGAGCTAAAAGTTATTTTTCCATGAATTTTACTGCAATTGCTATGATTAAGTATATCTAAACCTAAAAATAAACATAACATTTATTGCAGCTTACTAGTCCTGGGATGTGGTAGCTAAGATTTTATGTTTGAAGATTCTTCACGGCTAAAATGCAGCAGATAATGTTCCTTTTTTATTGCAACACTGAGATTGCTCAGGTAGTAATAGTAAAGAAAGACCACCCCCTTCCATTAATCATTCTCTGAAAGTACTGGTTAAGACATAAATGCATGCATAAAGTTATGTCAGAAAAGCAAAAGAAAAACCTGGGGTTTTACTTGAAATAGCTTTTTACTGGAAAATCTGCTAAATGAACAATTCTTTTACAAAATCTTTCCTTCAATTATCACTCACATAGCTAACATTTAGGCCGCGTACACACGGACGGACATATCGGATGGAAACGGTCCTCGGACCGTTTTCATCGGATATGTCCGCCGGGCTATTTTGGTCCGATGGCGTGTACACACCATCGGATCAAAATCCCTGCCGGAAGACAGCGCGGTGACGTGGCGGTGACGTGGCGGTGACGTTGACGCCGCCACATCACCGCACCACGAAGTAAACAACTTCCACGCATGCGTCGCATCCATACGACGCTTGTGCGGGAGGATATGTACGCTGGTGAGTGTACTGACCAGAGGACATATCCGATGGACATGTCCCCGGCGGACAAATTTTAAAGCATGTTTTAAAATTTGTCCGCAGGTCAGACATGTCCGCTAGCCCATACACACGATCGGATTTGTCCGCTGAACTGGTCCATCGGACCAGTTTCAGCGGATAAATTCGATGGTGTGTACGGGGCCTTAGGCTAGCGGACATTAGCGGCCTTAGGCTAGCGGACATGTCTGACCAGCGGACAAATTTTAAAAAATGCTTTAAAATTTGTCCGCCGGGGACATGTCCGCCTTAGGCCCCATACACACGATCGGACATATCCGATGAAAACGGTCCGCGGACCATTTCCATCGGATATGTCCGATCGGGAGTTTGATCCGATGGCGTGTACACACCATCGGATCAAATTCCCCGCCGCTGGACGGCGCGGTGACGCGGCGGTGACGTTGACGCCGCCGCGTCACCGCCACGTCACCGCACCAGGAAGTAAAACACTTCCGCGCATGCGCCGAATCCATTCGGCGGCGGCGCGGCGGCGGTGGGGGACGACATGTCTGCTGGTAAGTGTACTAACCAGCAGACATGTCGGGCGGACAGATTCCACCGGATGGATTTCAAAGCATGCTTTGAAATCTGTCGGGTGGAGAAATCTGTCCGCTAGCCCATACACACGAGCGGAGATGTCTGCTGAAACGGTCCATCGGACCGTTTTCAGCGGACATATCCCCTTGTGTGTACGAGGCCTTAGAGTTGAACCCTTCGGCTGAAAACTATAGCTTGTGTACTGTATATAAAAGAAAAAAAAGTAAACAGACTGAAGGCACCTCTAAGTGCAGAAAGTTTAAAATTTTAATAGCCAAAGGGTTAAAAACATTTACTAGTTGTAAAGGTAAAAAGGCTCATAGTGTAAGGGGGGTTCAGCGGTAATTGTCCCAGCATGATCCAATCGGCAGCAGGAAGCCTGAAGTCCCAACCATCTAGCAGAGGGAGGCCGGGGGGGACAATGGTTGCCGGGGGCACTTCCACTGATACCATACATGAGTTCAGCCTTCCATGCTAGTTCTACACAGCATGGCTGTTTCCTTCTTGGTTCCTCTCCCTGAAGTCTCCCTCTGCTGGACGGTTGGAACTTCAGGCATCCTGCTGCGAATTGGATCATGCTGGGACTAGTGGACTCCCCTTACACTATGATGAGTCTTTTTACCTTTACAGCTAGTAAGTGTTTTAACCCTTTGGCTTTTAAAGTTTTTATGTTTTGCACTTAGAGGCTCCTTCTGTCAGTTTACTTTCCCAGAGTTTTTGCTTCCCTTTTGGAGTGCTGCCCTAGTGCTTTAAATCAAAGTCAATAAGCCTGACTTACATCCACCCTTGTTTGGGGACATTCTCTGTCGCCAGATGCTGTTATCCAGAAGCATCCATTCACTCATCCATGTACTGTATATGCCCATGCATGCACCAGACTCAGCTGCATCATGTTGCAAGTGATTATGAGCATGGCTTCACCAACGTCACCTGCTAGTGAGCTTAGTAGATAAGGTGCCTTGCATTGAAGTTTAATGCAGGGCTTATTATGTATTACTATATTCTAAAAGTTAATGAGTATTCCTTTATTTTCAAATAATTTTATAGTTCTTTAGCATTTAAACAGAAATGTTTCTAAACTGATCCATGTGTAGCTAGTTTCTGGACATCTCAACAAACGGGTAGAATAGAGTTTCTGCCAAAATTCCTTTTAAAATGCAATCAGTATTCAAAGGAAGAGGTAAAAAGTTCATGTAAGGATCTTTTCGCAGTGAAAGCAAGTGGCATAATTTAGCTTAAATGTAGGGTGGCAGGGTGGTACAAAAATTATAGCGCCAGTTGCACAGCTATTATATATTTTAAACATTCCCTTGGTGGCTGTAAATTGATGCTATAAATATGTTGAGTTGCAAAACAAAATGTGGTAAACTTGCAAGATAAATTAAAGTACCAATAGTAAGCTATAAAGAATTATAAATGTCATGCTTATTATTCTACATCTGGAGAGTCTAAACATCCAAATCAGCATTTCAGGACATCTTATCTGAAGAAAAAAAAAATGTGATATACTGTATGTTGACGAGAATGTAAGTGTCAGAAATGA
Organism: Rana kukunoris; assembly: GCA_029574335.1. Classification (NCBI taxonomy): domain Eukaryota; kingdom Metazoa; phylum Chordata; class Amphibia; order Anura; family Ranidae; genus Rana; species Rana kukunoris. The sequence goes on from CM056053.1 coordinate 125,576,576, forward strand.
TGTAAGGAAGATTTTCCCAAATATGTGGCATTCAGAATTCAGTAATTGCCCAATACTTCATCCAGAAATAAAGATGCCTAGTGTACAACGATGTATAACACGGATCTAGACTCCAAAGCAGCAGTAGAAGTGCAATTTGGAAGAAAGCTCAATTTTAATAGATTTAAAGATTTGTCAAAGATGTTTGTTTAGTAACAGATTTTAGAAGAAAAGCATTAACAAAATCAACACACTGCGTTGCCTTTATTTGGGAAATTAAAGCGGTTGTAAACCCGCATTGACTTTTTTTTTTCACTCCTGCAAGGGAAAAGGCATAATGAGCTAATAAGCACCGAATATTAGCTCAATATTAAATAATTACCTTGGAACAAGGTGAGAGAAACTTACCTGGTCCACGCCAAGCGAGATGTCATCTTGACTCGGCGTGTCTTCCGGGTATCGCTGCTCCAGCACTGTGATTGGCTGGAGCGGCGCGGGAGATTTAAATTCGGCAAGGTCCGGCGGCTGCCGGTCCTTAGCCGAGGATCCCCCCCTGCGCATGCGCCGCTGCAATCAGCGGCGCATTGCGAGGGGAATATCTCCTAAACCGTAGAGGTTTAGGAGATATTCTCCGTACCTACAGGTAAACCTTATTATAGGCTTACCTGTAGGTAAAAGTAAAAAAAGTGGGTTTACAACCACTTTAAGCAGCAGGAAGCCGATGAGATCATCTATAGCACTGACATCAGAATCAGGAAAGTAAAATTCAGACTCTTGCCTATTTGGCATTTGGTGAACGGTCATACTAAATGGGTTGTTTGCCTACCCGCCAACCCGAACCTTCAGCTTCAGTGAGAAGGACACAAACTTCATCTGGCTGTAACAAAATTGTATAGGGACTGCCCAAAGATACCTCAAAATGCATACCAGATCCTTAATGGTCTGGCATGTATTTTGGAAGTAGGCATGTCGTTTTTACAAAGAAAAACAAGCTGGCAGGGAAACGTCATTTATCAATAATTTAGATGGTATTTTTTTTCTTTGTAACTGTCACTTTTGTTATAGAATATACCGATGGACCGTTTTCATCGGACAAACCGATCGTGTGTGGGCCCCATACTCAGAATCAAGTCGACACATGCTCGGAAGCATTAAACTTCATTTTTCTCAGCACGTCGTAGTGTTTTACATCACCGCGTTGGACACGGTTGGATTTTTGACTGATGTTGTATAGGCTTCATCGGATATCTGACAAAAAAATCCATCGGATTAGATTCCATCAGATATCCGATCATGTCTACAGGGCTTTACAGGTGCACAACTTGTGGCCAGGTTTAGGGCATCCCTGAAGTACTTTTTTTAAATGTGTACTTTAATGTTTAATTTTAAGCATTTTGAAAGAGCTGCTCACTGCCAGATGGCAAAAATACCTATAGTTTGGCAATCACTTGCCTATGAGCCTTGAAAATGATCAGAACTGTATTTGTTGTCTTCGCCAGGATTTAATTCCTGATCAAATCTTTAGCACAGTTTGATGAAACCTCCTACAAACAGAACTCGCGTACATTCAACTCATCCCTAATGAGGATAACATTTCTTTGCAAGAAAAGAGTCAGTTAAATTGGACCTGTGTTAAATGTTAATGTAAGTAGTTTGGATGTGTACGTAAATAAAGTATAATAAGAGCTGAAATGCTTATCTTTCCAGGTACCATTCAGTGCTGGTCAAACATCTTGGTCAGGGATATCTTTAACCACTTGTCCACCGCCCACCGTCATATGACGGCGGGCGGAGGACTCCATTGTTCTGACATCACGTCATATGACGTGATGTCCCTTTAAAGCCGCGGGCGGGCGCGCGCGCGTCGCCGGCGGCGCGTGCGCGCACCCGCCGCTCCGCGGGGATCCCGTGCGAGTGCCCGGCGGCAACGATCGCCGCCGGGCACACGCGATTGCTCTGTAAGTGAGCTGGGACGTGCAGCTCTGTATGTAAACACAGAGCTGCACGTCCCTGTCAAGGAGAGAGGAGAGCGCTTGTGTCCCTTGTACATAGGGACACAATCGGTCACCTCCCCCAGTCACCCCCCCCTCCCCCTACAGTTAGAACACTCATAGGACACACATTTAACCCCTTCCCCGCCCCCTAGTGGTTAACCCCTTCACTGCCAGTCACATTTATACAGTAATCAATGCATATTTATAGCATTTTTCACTGTATAAATTAATTTAATTAATAAATTAATAGTAAAAAAAAAAAAAAAAAAAATGCCATAAACTATCCCCTATTTTGTAAACGCTATAAATTTTGCGCAAACCAATCGATAAACGCTTATTGCATTTTTTTTTTACCAAAAATATGTAGAAGAATACGTATCGGCCTAAACTGGGGTTATTTATTATAGCAAAAAGGAAAAAATATTGCATTTTTTTAAAAATTGACGCTCTATTTTTGTTTATAGCGCAAAAAATAAAAACCGCAGAGGTGATCAAATACCACCAAAAGAAAGCTCTATTTGTGGGAAAAAAAAGACGCCAATTTTGTTTGGGAGCCACGTCGCACGACCGCGCAATTGTCAGTTAAAGCGACGCAGTGCGGGAAGCTTATATTTTGTCTGGGCAGGAAGGGGGTCTAGGTGCACAGTAGGTAAGTGGTTAATACAGGGCAAAAGGGGTAGCTGCCCGGGGCCCCATCATTGTTGTGGGTTCCAAAGGAGCTGCCTCATACTTGCCAACTATCCCAGTTTAAATTCCCTTGTCCCTTAAAGTTTTAGTCCTGTGCTGTGTCGCGATATCTCAGTGTGAAGTTCTTCTACTAATGCTGCCCTATTGCCATGTACAGAATTTGCAGAATTGCCCTTACATGGGTGGTCAGTGTAAATCCCTCTTTACAATGGTGGTAAGTGTAAATCCCTCTTAATAATGGTGATCAGTGTAATTCCACCCTAACATCGATGGTCAGTATAAAAGTGTCACCTTACATTGGTGGTCAGTACAAATCTCCTCGCCAATGGTTATCAGTGTAAATTCCTCCTCACTTGGAGGTCAGTGTATATCTCCCTTACACTGGTGGTTGGTGTAAATGCTCCTATTAATTGGTGTCAGTGTAGAAATCACCCTTTTTAATTGGCGGGTGACATAAAATCCCCATTACATGGTGGTCAGTGCAAATTCCACCTCTCATTGATGGTCAGTGTAAATCCCCCCTCACATTGGCGGTAATTGTAAATTCCCCATTACATGATTTCCAGCTTTGCTTTACATGATTTAGTATTTGCCACAGTGTACTGCCTCCTAACTAACCCCATCATACCACCACTGCCACTGATCTCCTAAACATTGCCACTGATCCCATGAGTCCTAGGATCCCTAGGAGTTTTCTGTCTATTGATGGGTCCCCTCAGCTCCCCAGTCCATGGTGTGCAGGCAGTGAGGAGATGATGTGTTATAACCTTTAGCAACCAATCAGTGAGCAGTAATGATGTGCACTAACCTCTTGCAACCAATCATTGAGTGGTAAGGATATGCAGTAACCTCTAGCAACCAATCAGTGAGCAGTAATATTGTGCAGTAACCTCTAGCAACCAATTAGTGAGTGGTAAGGATGTCCAGTAACCTCTAGCAACCAATCAGTGAGCTTTATTGATGTATAGTAATCTCTAGCAACATTCAACAAGCTGTAGCCTCTATAAAATAACCAGTAATACATACTGTAATGTGGGCTGTAACCTCTAGCAGCCAGCCAGTGAGTGGTAATGATACACTGTAACTTCTGGAAACCAATCACAATCACTGCCTGATCTGAATCATTAGACAGATTTGAGTCTACCTGCTATTCATTTTTTGTCTCAGTGGACAGTGCAATTGCATGGAGGGGGGGGCAAAAAATGTTTTCCCAGGGTCCAATCAATATTAAAGACGGCCCGAATCTTGGTCACATGACCCCTGCTGTGGGAGCATCAGCTAAACCCCTTAGCAGAGGTAATGTCTTGATTTGTGATTATTTAAGCCTCAAAAGAATTTAAGGCAACATTTCTTTACTTATCTACCTTGCAAAGCTGTTAATGTAACCTTATGTTATGATTTGTTTACACAGTATCTACTTTACATAATGTTTATTATGTGCATATAAAATATCTGCATTGTTACAGTATAACAGGGTGTAGCAGTATATGTACATTTTTAAGTGTTAGTTTGTTGTTACAGAGTGTTATGGTCCTGCAACTTGACAGACTATTACTTTTAAATACATGCTAATTTGGTTAGTGTGAATATGTTTTACACATACAAACGTTATTCATGTTTTAGAGGTGTAAACCTAAATTGGTGTAGCAGAAGAAATATTCAGCACAGAGTAAGTCCTCCAATTTTTTTTGAAACATCACTAAAGAGCAACCCCTCGGTCTCACAGGGCCTTAGACACTGCTGTACATGCCGACCAGCCACCGTCATTGTACTGCAGCAGGTCAGCTTGTTCCCGTGAATAGGTCAGCTCGTTCCCGTGAATCGCCGTCATTGTACGCAGGCTTGGGAACTCTAGTTTGTGTGCACGTGTGGGGGAGCCAATTAGTGGGTGGGGTGGACTTGATGTCCGCCGGCCACCCGCACTCGCTCCCCGCAGTGACAGAATGGGGATCTGCTTGTAAACAAGACAAATCTGTTCTGACAGGGAAGATCACACAGATCCTGTCTTTCTGCTATGCAGGAAGATGGATCTGTGTGTTTCCTCAGGCAGCCCACCCCCATAGAGTTAGAACACACCTGCAGGGAACACATTTAACCCTTTCATTGCCCCTGATGTTAACCCCTTAGTTGCCAGCATCATTAGTACAATAGCAGTACATATTTCTAGCTCTGATTACTGTAATAATGTCACTGGTTCCCCAAAAAAGTATTAAAAATGACATTTAGGTGGCCGATCTGTCTGCCGCAATGTTGCAGTCCCGCTAAAAATCGCAGATCACCGCCATTACTAGGGATGAGCTGAACACCCCTGGTTCGGTTTGCAGCAGAACATGCAACCAGGCAAAACATTTGCTCGAACATGCGAACACCGTTAAGGTCTATGGGACAAGAACATGAAAAAAAATATGCAAGTTATTGTCCTAAAAAGTGTTTGGGGACCTGGGTCTTGCCTCAGGGGACATGTATCAATGCAAAAAAACTGTTTTAAAAACTGAAGTTTTTTAGAGAGCAGTGATTTTAATAATGCTTAAAGTGAAACAATAAAAGTGAAATATTCCTTTAAATTTCGTACCTGGGGGGTGTCTATAGTTCACCTGTAAAGTAACGCACGTTTCCCATCTCTGCACAAAATGAAATTTCTAAAGGAAAAAAAGTAATTTAAAACTACTCGTCCCATCTAAGTTTTTACATTGGATACTCTGAGGAATTCCATCGGAGTTTAGATAGAAAACATGTTCTCTTTTACTCCAATGGAACTCCGTCAGAAATTTGATGTGAATTTGGCCGGGCAAAATCCTGATCGTGTGTACGGCTATTAGTTTTGCTCTCCTATGACCCAGAATCAGCTGAGTATATTGTCAGGATCCACTCAGCTCTCTGATTGACAGCTGGCTCCACCTTTTAGCAAGCAGCTTAGAGCCAGAGTCAGCTCCACCTGCCCTTTCTCCTGCTCAGCACTCCAGTGAGCATTGGAGGAATATTGCAGAGAGCGGTGAATGACAATCACCACTCTCTGCTCTGCGCAGGCAAATAACTGAGCAATAAGTGGTCATTTGATTGCTCAGTTCTCAGTCTTAGAGCCAACATGGGACAGCTGCAGCATCAGACCAATGCGGCAGCATAAAGTATATATATTTATCTTTTTTTGAAACTCCAAACTTCTATAGGAATACATACTTTTTTTTTGTGTCATCTTCACACACCTTTATTTTTCTCTATATTTACATGCAGACCTAACTGTCCAACAAAAATAGCAGTAAAAGGGATTGGGACAAACTTTAACACTGACAAAATGAAAGCAGACATTTATATATGCTGAGATCGCAGTTCTGTTCTATTTTACATGTCTCTCAGAAACCCCTAATGTATTGTGGAGCCATAAAGAAGTGACAGTAGACCTAGATGGATTATTGAGTGCTGGATATTTGTTCATCCCGCCTCACTGTATATGTTTTAAAGCCAGTACAGAGATCAGTTTTTAAAGCATTGCATATACAATGATCCTGTACAACACTGATACGAGCTTGATAACAAATATGGTGTTATCATATCAGGTTTATATGTAAAGTATTACAAACTAGAAATATATGGCCATGTCTTCTTTGACTAATGTGCAAATAACCTTTCATCTTTTTTTCTTTCGAACTATAGTGTATTTAATAAAAACATTTTGCAGCAGTGATGTTAACAAATATCAGATGAGTAAATTATGAATCCTAATTGGATGCTATGGGCTGTTGTGTGATTCACATTGCTTTTCCCCTTGATGAATATGCAATATATACATGGGGCCAGATTCTCGTAGATTGCCCGCCGGCGTAGCGTAAGCCATTTACACTACGCCGCCACAACTTAACCACTTGCTTACTGGGCACATAAAGCCCCTTCGTGCCCAGGCGAAATTTCAGCTTGCGGCACTGCGTCGCTTTAACTGACAATTGCGCGGTCGTGCGACGTGGCACCCAAACAAAATTGGCGTCCTTTTTTTTCCCCACAAATAGAGCTTGCTTTTGGTGGTATTCGATCGCACGTGCGGTTTTTATTTTTTGCGTTATAAACAAAAAAAGAGCGACAATTTAAAAATATATATATATATATTTTTTACTTGTTGCTATAATAAATATCCCAATTTTTTATTTTTTTTTAAATATTTTTTTTTCTCAGTTAAGGCCGATACGTATTCTTCTACGTATTTTTGTAAAAAAAATCGCAATAAGCGACTGCTTTGCGCAAAAGTTATAGCACCTACAAAATAGGGGACAGAATTATGATTTTTTTTAATATTTTTTTTTTACTAGTAATGGCGGCGATCTGCGATTTTTATTTTGACTGCGATATTGCGGCGGACACATCGGACACTTTTGACACAATTTTGGCGCCATTCACATTTATACAGCGACCAGTGCTATAAATATGCACCAATTACTGTATAAATGTGACTGGCATTGAAGGGGTTAACACTAGGGGGGTGAGGAAGGGGTTAAATGTATTGCCTGGGTGTGTTCTAACTGTGTGGGGGGAGGGGGGTGACTGGGGGAGGTGATCGATGCTGTCTCCCTATGTACAAGGGAAACAGCATCTGTCACCTCTCCCTGACAGGACGTGGAGCTCTGTGTTTACACACAGAGCTCCATGTCCCTGCTCTGTCACCGACGATCGCGTGTACCTGATGGACATCGCGGACGCCGGGTACACGCATCGAATCCTCGGTGATGCGTCGGGACTGTTTTTCCCCGCCGCGCGCCACCCTGTGGCGCGTGCGGGGAATTACAAGCAAATCACGTCCAAAGACGTGACCCCGGTGCCTCAGGTCCGCGCTGACGTATTATGTCAATAGCGCGGACCGGAAGTGGTTAACAGAGCAAGTGCCGTATTCTCCAAGCACTTGCTCCATAAGTTGCGGCTGCGTAGTGTAAATGGCCCGGCGTAAGGCTACATAATTCAAAGGGGGCAGCTTGTATTTAAATTAAGCGCGCCCCCGCGTCAATCGAACTGCGCATGCGCCGGCTGCAAAAATAGCCCAGTGCGCATGCTCCAGCTCACGTCGGAAAACGGGAATGAAACCGACGTGAGCGTCATTTAGGTAAATCCCTATTCGCGAACGACTTAGTAAAACAATGTAGCCGACGGAAAAAGACAACGCTGACCTGACGCCATACTTAACATGGCAACGACGGAACTTCGTAAACCTACCCCTCATATAGCAGGGGTAGGTTTACACTTACGGAAACAACGTAAACGACGACAGGGCGGCGTAAAAACATTCGGGAATCGCCGTAATTAGGCTCATTTGCATAGGCAAATGAGAAATCAACGTAAAGGCCACCTAGCGGCCAGCGAAGTCATTACATCTACGATCAGACGGTGTAAGTGTTTTACACCTATCGGGTCTTCACTGTATCTATGCGTAAGTGATTTTATGAATTACATGCATTGATACCCAGTAAAAAAAAATGAGATATGACAGTGTTTCCTGAGATACACCATCGTATCTCTTTTGAGAATCTGGCATACAGACTATAGGGTTCTGAAACCTCTGCCTTTTTCCAAGCACTTCTGCATTCATAGCACACAAGCTCACAAGACTCTTTTTAGTTTTGGTGTTTTATTAATGAGCATTCAAGCTCAATCTGAGTCATTAATTTGGAAAGAAATGATATAAAAAGATCATTTGGGAGATGTCTTTTCTCACACAGCCACAAATCCAGTAAGTGAAGTCAGTTAAAGTTGTTACAATCAGTGCCAACATTCCCCCTCCCTGACCAACTGCAGACATTTTGAAATGATTAGTGGTCTGCACTAAGCACATTTATAATTCAGATACGCATTTCCATTTATGTTTCTGAAAAGACAGGCGGCACTTATTTTTGCTTTATATGCTGCCTATGTACATGGCTGATGTATCTGCCATCCCGTCAATTGATTATTGCACTGTTCAGCAGATGAGCACTCATTAGTATCCAGTTAGCAACAGTTATCATCCTCTTGTCCCCTTCAGACATCACATACAAATGTCAGCATGTACATGCAGCTCATCAGCCTTCTGAATAAGTCATTTAATAGAAAGTAACAGGATTTAGCAACTATAGATTTAATTTGCAGATAAAAATTTCAGTATGCAGCATGGGAGAAATTGAGCCAAAGCTTTGACAATAAAAGAAAGGTATGTACAGGTCTTATATTTTTCAGAGCCCAAACAAAAATAAAAATAAACACTGGATCCCATCATATGTCATTTACAGGGCCAGTTTTAGCCAGTGCTGCCCCCTTTTACCCCATTTTATTGGTTAGCTAAGTGGTTGATTTAATGAATGCAAATAGGCTGTTCACAGCACTTTCACATGAAATACACTTTGCAAAGAAGAGTTAAAGCCCAATTTCAGGAAAATAAAAAATAATCCCCTTTTGCATTTTAGTCCCCCGCACTGAAGTGTGTGTGCACTTTCTAAAAAAATACTGTTCTATACCTGATTTTAGAGCGGCACTCGGTGCTCACGTGATTGGTCACCTCTCTTGATCTGACAGCTACAGGGGAGGGGCCAATAATCCCCCACTCACGTCAGTTAGGAGGAGATAAGGAGGCAAAGAGAGAGGCGAGTCATGTGAGCGCCGAGCAGCACTCTGAAATAATGTATAGAACAGCATTTTTTTTATAAAGCACACACACTGGGGCACCTTATATTATTAAACATAGAGGATTTTATGAAAATGTAAATGTAATTTCAGCAGCAAGAGGGCAGGTTCAGGCATTGTCACCAGCTGACAGGCAGGGAAGGAGGGGGAGAGGAGGACAGAGGAGAGCTGTGGATGAGGCACATAAATCGACCACAGTGTCAGCAGCCATATCAAACCATGGTCAGTTTACAGGGGGGGGCAAAACAAGGCTGGATCAACCAGGTATTTCAGGTGATACAAGTGGCCAAAATACACAACACTGTGCTGTATAACATGCTTCAAAGGAACAGGGTCAATCTAAATTATTTAAGGTTTAAATACTTACCATATTACTCACTCCAGCAGGTTGCCTCCAGCACTGCAACTGGTCCCCTGCAATATAAGTTACAACTGATCCCGGTCGCATTCCAGGGTTAATGTCCCTGTATTCAAGCTATACAAAAAAATGACAACTACCCCGATTTATAATTAGCCTTTGCAGTAAGGCACACATAGAAGGGCAATGCACAACAAACAGACAACAATTTCACACTTACCAACTAGCCTGAAAAAAACACAAATCGATCCTTTTGCAAACATATGTGGAAGCTGCAGTGCTTAAGTCAAGGCTCCTCAAGTCCTAACTCTTTATTTTTGAGAGTCTCCAAATCAGAACAGATATAGCAGTGGATAAATTAAGGGCAGTTTCCTGAAGGACACTGGACACTGGACACTCAACAAGAGCAGAATGGTAGCTGAAGGCATCCAATGGGTCCCCACCCCATATTCGGCAAGCGAGCTATACAAAAAGATGGCAACCACCCCATTTATAACTAGCCTTTGCGGTTTGGTGCACATGGAAGGACAATCCACAGCACACTTACCAGCTACCCTGCAAAAAACAAACAAAACAAAAGCAAATTTACCCTGTCTAACAATTCATAGGAAAAATAGAGGTTCTAGTTTCACACAATTGCAAATATATGTGGAAGCTGCAATGCCTAAATCAAGACTCCTCTGTGTACTGCGGCCCTAACAGGGAATCTGCAGATGCTAGAACATGGCTGGATAATTAAAACTAAAAACATTATATTTTTTTGCAGGTAAAAATTTGCATCTCAATACAGGGAAGTTATAGGCCCAGATTCACAGAGCAATTACTCCTGTCTAACACCAGTTAGACAGGCGTAATTGCTCTGTGAATCTGGGCCATTGTTTTGTTTTCAAAATTGTCAGTGTTTTTTGGTTTATAGCGCAAATAAAAAAAATGCAGTGGTGATTGAATACCACCAAAAGAAAGCTCTATTTGTGGGAAACAAAAGACATCAATTTTATTTGGGTACTGCATAGCAGGACCGCTCAATTGCCAGTTAAAGTAGTGCAGTGCCGTATCGCAAAAACTGGCCTGGTAATGAAGGGGGTACACCTTCCAGAGCTGAAGTGGTTAATATGTTTGCCTTTTTGGGTAGTTTGCTAATATGCATATAGAATGTTTTCTTAGTAAGCTTGTTCTGTCTACTAGCAACTGATTATGGAAAAAAAAATTCAAAACACTGGCATTATGCCTAAAATCAGTGTTATTGCCAAATACAAATTCTCTGTGGTCTTATAAAATTCATGGTTTTAGTGAATTGTGCCACAAGTCTTTAGAAAACAAGATTTTTTTTTTTTAATCATGTATTAGTTTTCTTGATCTGTATAAATAAAGCTCATCCACCCTCATGTTTTACGTTATTTTATTTTACATTTTTACATTTTACAAGCACATATGTAGAACAATCAAAGAGAGCACCAAGCAAGAGCATAAACCCTTTGACAGGGTTAAACACAACCAACAATAAACATAGTACAATAGTAATAGTACAAATAATAATAATAATACATCCATCATGTAAATATTCAGTTAAGTTTCAAAACGTGTGTCTCCATATCATGAACAAATTATTAAAGGGTCACTAAAGGAATTTTTTTTTTTTTTTGCTATATAGCTTCCTTTACCTTACTGCAGTCCTGGTTGTTAGTTTTTGCTCTGATGTTGCTGTAATTCTTCTCTGTTCTGGACACTTCCTGGTTGTCTGTTTCCTGATGACCACAGTACCGTGAGCTTCTAGTTTCGTTTTCCAAACCATCACTGCTCTATGGCTCTGTATAGCACAGAGGCAAGAACCAAACATGCAAAGATGAAACTAGATGCAAAAACGAAACTGAAACTACAGGTACATTATATGATTGATTTTTATCTATTTTTAATCGTTTTTAAAAGGAATCAGTTAACTAGTATGTCTATATACCCTGTAAACAGTCATTTCAGCAACAAAAAATTCCTTTACAACACCTTTTAAGACCCCACAACAAAGTTATATTTATTGTTGCTAAAATAACACTATGGTCCCAATTCTAATTGAACTTCTTAATAAGACAAATGCAGCATATTAGGAAGTGTTAGAGATAGCAGAATAAACACTAGAATACACTCTTACTCAAATTATTAACATGAACTGAAATAAAGTAACTCTAGAATACCTAGCTTTCCAAAATAAATCAGAAGGGGAGTACGGAGAATGATTAGTTCAGTTGGTAATACTTCTGGTGTGTGTAACCATTGTGACCACATTCTGTCAAATTTCTTAGGATAATACTGTTGCCTGTAAGTTTTCCCAGGCTAATTGTAGAGTTAACCTCTATTGTCCACAGTGACAAGGTTATCTAGCGCCTAGGGCAGTGATGGTGAGCCTTGGCACCCCAGATGTTTTGGAACTACATTTCCCATGATGCTCAACTACACTGCAGAGCACATGAGCATCATGTGGAATGTAGTTCCAAAACATCTGGGGTGCCAAGGTACGCCACCACTGGCCTAGGGCAAAGTAGCCAAACAGCTGCCAATACCAGAATGTATGAGCATTATGTGTCAGCAAAAATCTTCCCCCTCTTCTCAAAAAAAATTGAGCACTAATCTGTACACTCACTCCCAAGCATAAATTCCCCTTGCAAGCCAAAATTCTTCCCTAAAATAATTTCCAGGGAGCCGGGAAGGTTGACCCTCTCTCCAGCAACAAGCTGAGGTGGTAAAGCTTTTACCCCCAGCTGAATCACTGGCCACAGAGCAGAGTGTCATGGGCCTCTGCTCCTCACTAACAGAAGAGGGGGACCCTGTGGTAGTGGATGGGACTGTGGTCTCCACTCACAGCAACCTAGCGGAAGAGCTGGCAACAGAACAGAGGGTCACGGACCTCTGCTCTCCACTAATGGAAGAGGGGGACCCTGTGGTAGTGGATGGGACTGTGGTCTCCACTCACAGCAACCCAGCGGAAGAGCTGGCAACAGAGCAGAGTGCCCCGGGCCTCTGCTCCCAACAGAAGAGGGGGTTCCTGGGGTAGTGGATGGTAATTCAGCCTCCACTGGCCCAACCCCAGAAAATGGTACAGGACTGGGACAGGAGGATGTCGGCTTTGCTTTGCAAGCACCGGGGGTTTCCACCTAGCACCATTGGATGGGACTTCAGTCTCCACTGGTATACCCCAGGAAGGGGAGGCAGTTGGCCCAGACCCCCAACAGCATGATAGACTGAGCTTGCAAAGCAAAGACGACATCCTCCTGTCCCAGTCCTGTACCATTTTCTGGGGTTGTGTCAGTGGAGACCGAAGTCCCATCCACTACACCAGGGACCCCCTCTTCGGTTAGTGGAGAGCAGAGGCCTGGGGCACTCTGCTCTGTTGCCAGCTCTTCTGCTTGGTTGCTGTGAGTGGAGACCACAGTCCCATCCACTACCACAGGGACCCCCTCTTCTGCTATTTGGGAGCAGAGGCCTGGGGCACTCTGCTTTGTTGCCAGCTCTTCTGCTGGGTTGCTGTGAGTGGAGACCACAGTCACATCCACTATCACAGGGTCCCCCTCTTCTGTTAGTGAGGAGCAGAGGCCCATGACACTCTGCTCTGTGGCCAGCTCTTCATTTGGTGCTGCTGTGACTTCTGCTGCTGCAGAACCTCTTTGCAGTAGCAAATATGCATTCAGAGCCACTATAACTCGGTCCCTGATCTCCGGTGGAAGGTTAGGACCATAATGTGCCAGTCTTATGTTAACAGCCCGATCAAAACTTGCTTCTTCAGGTGTCCTGTCTGTTACGCTGGGCCTTTCCGTTATGCTGGGCCTCTAAGCTCTGTCCATTTCGACAAGTTCTGCGATAATGTCCGTTTTCTTACGGTTGCTGGCCGGTCTGCCCCGGCTCTCCAGTAAGTCCATGAGGGAAGAGAGCTTCATCCGTTCATACACCGTCTCCATTGTCATGTGCCCTTGTAGCCGTCCTTCTGAAGATGGAATCATCCCACTGCTGCCATCAATGTAACGGTCACCACCGTTTAAGACCTTCCATCCACCCACGACAAGCTTATCCGACACACTACGACAATCCTACATACCCGATCCATATCCATTTCCCAGAATAAGACGAGACTCTGCTCTGTACTCTCTGGTTTCAAAATGAAACACTTTATTTGTTTCTTAGCTTGCTTATATATCTAGTACAGCATGTTACAGTTAATCACAGGACAATGCAATCTCCACCCCCCTATTCACACACTATGGCTAATTCTCTAGCAGACATTTTGGCACCGATACTGACGAGATCTAACACATTCCAAAATACAATTACACAATGCCTTGACCTCAATCCACATATCTAGACAGACGTACTGTCTCTAAAGGGTCTTGACACCTGGGCATCAATAGGCTTTAAACCATGTTATCAGACAATTGAAAGGTCTAGCAGCAGACCTGAATTAACACCTTTATACAATGGACAATGTAATGTCTCGGAGTAGACGCATATAACACCTTTCAAAAGCATGTGTGCCCACGTTAAATAGCCAACAACTTGTGATATCTCAAGACATCCTGCAAACATGAATTATTATTAATGTCCCATCTCATGTAATACATGAATTATGATTTTATTAGCCACCCTACGCCTACAAGGGCACAGGGTGGACTTAGACCCAGGAGTTATTAGTGTCCCTGGCACAGGAGTATCTCTCATCCTTCCAAAGTCTCTGGTTGTCACGGTTCAAACCATTACATTAACCACTTAAAACCCAAGCCTTTAGGCAGCTAAAGGACCCAGCCAGTTTTTGCGATTTGGCACTGCGTCGTTTTAACTGACAATTGCGCGGTCATGCAACGTGGCTCCCAAACAAAATTGGCGTCCTTTTTTTCCCACAAATAGAGATTTCTTTTGGTGGTATTTGATCACCTATGCGGTTTTTATTGTTTGGGCTATAAGCAAAAATAGAGCAACAATTTTGAAAAAATGCAATATTTTTTACTTTTGTTATAATAAATATCCCCCAAAAATATATGATTTTTTTTTTCCTCAGTTTAGGCCGATGCGTATTCTTCTACCTTTTCTTGGTAAAAAAAAAAATCGCAATAAGCGTTTATCGGTTGGTTTGCACAAAATGTATAGCGTTTACAAAATAGGGGATAGTTTTATTGCATTTTTATTAATTTTTATTTTTTTACTACTAATGGTGGCGATCAGTGATTTTTTTTCCGTGACTTAAACATTATGGCGGACACTTCATACAATTTTGAAACATTTTTGGGACCATTTAAAATGCATTGTTTACTGTGAAAATGAAAATTGCAGTTTGGGAGTTAACCACAAGGGGGCGGTGAAGGGGTTATGTGTGACCTCATATGTTTTTCTAACTGTAGGGGGGTGTGGCTGTAGGTGTGACATCATTGATTGTGGTTCCCTATACAAGGGAACACACGATCAACGACAGCGCCACAATAAAGAACGGGGAAGCTGTGTTTGCACACAGCTCTCCCCGTTCTTCAGCTCCGGGGACCGATCGCGGGACTCCAGCAGCAATTGGGTCCGCGGGTCCTGTGGTCACGGAGCTTCAGACCGCATCGTGGGAGCGCGCTGCGACCCACGGCTAAGCACTTAAAGAGGACGTACCTGTACGTGCTTGTGCCCAGCCGTGCCATTCTGCTGACGTATATGTGCAGGAGGCGGTCCTTAAGTGGTTAAAGGAACTTTGAATTTTAACATTGCCTTTAAGCATTATTAAAAATGACTGATCCCCCGCAAAAATATATATTTTTTTTAAATGTGGATATCGCAGTGGCTAAGTGGTTAGCACTACCTACCAGCCCTAGAGCCATCAGTTCCAATCTCACCATAGCACTATTTGCATCGAGTTTATAAGTTCTCCCTGTGCCTGCATGGGTTTCCTCACTCCAAAGACTTGCTGGCCTTAGTATATGTATGGATGTGAGTTAGGAACCCTAGATTGTAAGATCCTTTTGGGCAGGGACTGATGTGAATCTACAGTATGTAAAGCACTGCATAAATTGACAGTGCTCTATAATACTGTAATTGTTGTTTCCTGATTTGAAGATTTGCAGCATCATCCAGTATTTTCCTCCCTAACCTGACTGTCCCCGAGCTTTCAATTTTTTAAATGACTGTATATACTCGAGTATAAGCCAAGTTTTTCAGCATATTTTTTTGTGCTGAAAATGCCCCCCTCAGCTTATACTCAAGTCACCTTTTTGCGCCTGATCTCCCAGATTCTCCCACTCTTCCTCTACAAGTGTGCAAAGTTTGTTGTCCGGGGGACCTACGGCCGGGGAGCAACGATTTTTCAAAGCCGGACACACCTTCCATAGACTCCTATGTTAAACGGTAATTTCTCTGGTGACTTTGGGGACCTGGTACTCGCTGGTAGTACGCCCCCTGGACTCGGGGCACCCATTTAGCCCCATTTCTCTTCTACAAGTGTGCAACGTTTGTTGTCTGGGGGACCTACAGCTAGGGAGCACAGATTTTTTAAAGCCAGGAACCCCTTCCATAGACTTCCATGTTAAACGTCAGTCTAGTCATTGACACAGTGAGGCGTAGGCACAGTGAGGCGTAGGCACAGTGAGGCATGGGCACAGTATGGCATGGGCACAGTGAGGCATGCACATGGACACAATTAGGCATGGACACAGTGAGGCATGGACACAGTAAGGCATGCCCATGGACACAGTGAGGCAAAGTGAGGCACAGTGAGACATGCAGATGGACACCCTAGGCTTATACTCGAGTCAATACGTTTTCCTAGTTTTTTTGTTGTAAAATTAGGTCCCTCGGCTTATATTCGGGAATCGGGTCAGCTTATACTCGAGTATATACGGTATTTAGGGTCAGCATTACATCTGGGCATTCCTGAAGACAGTCAGCAAGAAAATGCTGTCTGCCTAGGTATGACCATACTTCCAGACTGAAATCCACTGATCAAAGTATTTTAATATTTTAATATTTGCATAACTTCTGCCAAGAGCCAACCTACTGCTAGCATCAGGGAGCAGTACTGCGGGAGGATACTGTGCAGCAGCATCCCGCCAACCCCTCGCACCAGCCCTGGTCTGCCTGCATTGCATAGAAAGGAACAAAGACCTGGTGATGATGTCTCTGAGTTCAAAATAAGATATGTAATGTAATAGAAATGTTTTATTTAAAAATGTAATTAGCATGTTGATGACAGGGGAAGGAGAAGCCAAGAAAGTTAAAATATAACCATATAAACTTAATTTTCAAATAGAAAACATCATGAATTACTGTATGATTGTTATATATAAAAAAAAAAATTACAACAATATTTTAAACTGTAATGCCCTGTACACACGATCGGTTCATCTGATGAAAGCGGACGAACCGATCGTGTGTGGGCCCCATCGTTTTTTTTTCCCATCGGTGAAAAAAATAGAACCTGTTTTAAAATTTTCCGATGGTTAAAAAACCGAAAGAAAAAAATGATCGTGGGGGAAATCCATCGGTCAAAAATCCATGCATGCTCAGAATCAAGTCGACGCATGCTCAGAAGCATTGAACTTAATTTTCTCTGCACGTCGTTGTGTTTTACGTTACCGCGTTGGACAGGATCGGACTTTTAACTGATGGTGTGTAGGCAAGACTGATGAAAGTCAGCTTCATCGGATATCTGATGAAAAAATCCATCGGTCCGTTTTCATCGGATGAACCGATCGTGTGTACGTGGCATAAGAGTTATGTAGACCATAACAAAGTCACATACACACGTAAACCTTTTTTTATGTACTGTATGGTCCCCACCCTCTTTAAATATCTGAATAAACACAGATTTTACATAAACTAAAAAGCAATGGGTAGCCATGAAATGCTGATATAAATTAGGACGGTGCTTTTTTTAAAATATGCACTATACCAAGATTTACTCTGCAAATGTCTGATGTTAGAAAGCGGTGTATAATAATATCGGGAGACAGAACTCAAACCTATATTTAATATTTTGTTGGTTAATTAGGGGATTTGTGAATTATTTTCCTTCTCTATAATAATATGCATGTATGAATGTGTTAAGTTTGCATTTAATCAAAATTTCTGTGAAGTTTTCCAAGCAAGAGCGTTCATTGTAAGGTTTACTTTCTGGCTGAAGACAATATAATTCCATTGCACCACCTAGTGTAGGAAAGGAATATACTGCAGCTGTCCTTAGCTGGCATTTTATCCCTGTTCTTTATTATGTTAGCTTTGTGCAGTTTGTTTCAGCAAATACAGATTTATTGATAGAGAAAGAATTGTGGGAATCTGGAGGGCGATGCGTTGGCTCAGATTTATGCCCTTGAAATTTGGGGATCGTGTAAATCCAGGAGTAATTTTGAATAGAGGAGAAATACAAATAACAATGTTTGTCTTCCAAGGATAGACAATATAAATGCATAAAATGGTCTTGCGATTAACTGTTTACCATATTTTTAAAATCTAAGCAGCCAATCAATCGTTTTCGTTTGGAAAATAAATTTATTTAGTTACTCCCGAAAATCGTTTTGATTCATTTCGTTTTTCGTTGGGGAATAGCTTTTGTCCGAAAATCCAATAATACTTGGTTTCTGTCGAATGGTCAAAAGAATATTCGACGGAACGTCAAATATTTTTGGTTTCTGTTGAATGGACAAAAGAATATTCGACGGAACGTCGAATCTTTACGTCTAATCATACATTTCCGTTCGAATATTCCGCCTACAAGAATTCTAATGTTGTATGACTAGTAATAATGTCGAATCTTTTCTCTATAATGTCGAATCTATTGTCCGATAAATCAAAATCTATTTTCTGTAATGTCGAATCTATTATCTCTATAGTGTCGAATCTTTTCTCTATGATGTCGAATCTTTTCCCTATAATGTCGAATCTCTCTATATCAAATTTTTACCGCAACGAAAACGAAAATAAAGCATTTTTTATGTCGAATCTTTCGGTTTTCGTTTCTTGCACTTTCGTTATCATTTGTTAAAACGATAACAAAAAAAACTGATTTTCGGACGAAAATGCATTCTAACGAAAATGAATGCACATGTCTACCAATCAATAGTAATGTAACATTGGATTATATTGTGGGAATTAGTAACACTGTCTGAGCTGACACAATCAGCTGTTCCAAAGTCATTTCACATACAAGGGTCAAGAATATAAAAATATTATTATAGAACTTCTAAACTATGTGACACAAAACCTTAAAGCAAACAGATAAAAGATATAAGAAACACCAACAATATAGCTAGTTATGTATTTATTAAGAATAAAATATTACATAGCACCAGCATGGTCTCCTACAATCTTCTGCACAGCAGTTCTCGCTCAGGGATATGCAGCACCTTAAAGCAAATCCAAATCTCAAAAAAAAATGTAAGATATTTCTCATAACCGTAATATTTTGCGTGTCAGGTGGACGAAAAGTGTCTCATTACAGTAAGAGGAATAGTGCCCCAAGGGCCGCATACTGGCAGGCAAAGGGCCACATCTGGCCCCAGGGCCACAGTTTGGAGACCAATTGCAGCGGAGTACAATATTAAACTCCACGATCTCCGCTGGTAACCAGGGTAAATCCACAGTCAGCATTGAAAAGTAAGGCAATGTCCCAAATCTCCCCAGTAACCAAACGACAAACAGCTCTGAGAGTCAACTGACTTTTTATTCACAGGCTTCCATATTTATAGAATTCCCCATGCAAGGGGTTTCCAAACAGCCAAATAGATTTAACAGGGGTAATACAGGGAGGACCAGATGGGGAATTTAACATTTTGGATAATTCTCCCATCAGGCATTGCTGCACGAGGGAAAAGTCGGTTGATAGCTGGGGTCTGGGGTTATGTGTTGTGGGAGTTCGGTTTAAAACTGCCGAACACCGATTGGGCAACATAAAACAAAGTACTTGAATGCTAGTGGCTTACGGCTGCCAGCATACCAATTACTATGCCCACATAAGACCCAGCAGAATACATAGCATATAATACAGACAACCTTTTGACATGTAACGTCCAGCGTTCTATAAGTGGCTAGGTTTGCCACACCACTGTTCTAGTCTCATCAATCCACTATGTAATGGAGATGACCAAAGGCAGACCCGTTGCCATACGGCTTTGCACAGTGTTGTCAGTCCACGGTGTGAGCATGCTTTCAGATGAAGGAACCAGAGTTATATCCACATCCGTGTTCTTTTTCTCCTTGTCCAGTCATGGAATGGGGGCAGAGCAGCAAAGCAAGTGAGATCACTCAACAGGCTGTGCAAGCTGGAAATAATGTCTGGGTTGAAATTTCTTAAATAGATAAAATAATTCCTATACATTTATGTAAGATGTGCATTTAGCTCTTTGCCTAGTTTACATTTATCTGATAAGGTGTCAAATGAACCTGCACAGTATAGCCATCCGTCTGGTTTTAGCGGATCAGATCGGATTGGATGTCAGCAGACATGGTCACCGCTGACATCCGATGCTCCGTAGAAAAGCATGGAGTGCCCGTTCAGGTCCGCCAAATAAATTGACAGGACGATCTGAAAGGTCCGGAATTGTGAAAGGGGCCTTATGTTTGAATAGAAAAGAACAACATACTTTGAGTTCTCAGGAAGCTGAACAGTGAACAGATCTGAAGATTTTTCCTTTTATCACGTCACTTTAAATCAGCAGTTAAATTTAAAGTAAATGCCAGAACTTCATCCAAAAGTAAACAATTATGTGTGTGATCAAGCAGAAAACCTTCAAAACATCAATTTGCATATAGTCTCCTTATTTCTATGACGTTAAGAAGAGATAACAGCAATTAGGGCAGTAGGACACATTGGGGGTTATTTACGAAAGGCAAATCCACTTCGCACTACAAGTGCACTTGGAAGTGCAGTCTCTGTAAATCTGAGGGGGTTGATCTGAAATGAGGGGAAGCTCTGCTGATTTTACTATCCAATCCTGTACAAGCAAAAATGCTGTTTTTTTTATTTTCCTTGCATGTCCCCCCTCGGATCTAGAGTGACTTCACTTCCAAATGCACTTTCAGTGCAATTTCAAGTGCATTTTGCACTTGTAGTTTGCACTTGTAGTGCAAAGTGGATTTACCTTTCGTAAATAACCCCCATTGCATTACTGAAGAAATGCATTAAGCTATGACATGTTAACTCATACCTTAAAAACGTATTTAACTTTTAACGTGTTAATGTAATTTCAAAATACATTTTCAAGAAATCTGCAACTTTCATTAAAATAATACCGAGTAATCCTGCCATAAAAGTCCTTGTTCAGCCATTTTCTGTAATAAGCGGACAACACTTTGTCCCTGTCTCCTAATTTTGCATCTGCATTTTTACCTTGTTATATGAGCTTCTTATGGAGACAACAAGTGGCTATTTCAGCACACACTACAGGAATTGTCCATTGTGGTCCCTATCAGGAGCCCACCATAAGAAATGCTATGCAACCAATGCTGGCGTGAGTGCATGTAGACAACAAAGTATGAAAAAAAGATGAACACAAATATTGCATGTAAAAAAATAGAATAATTGTTTATGAAGCACAGTGCATTAGAAAATTATTTTACTTATGGTTTGCTCACACTTTGAGCCCTGGTTCACACTGGTGCGTTTTGATATGCGATTTGGCATGTCAAATCGCATGTCAAAACGGCAGATTTTGCCTCAAATTGACTGCAATGGCACCGTCCTAATCGGTGCGACGCTGCATCTGCGGCATTGCACCGATTTCAAAAAGTAGTCTCTGTACTACTTTTTGCGATTTCAGCCTGCGATTTACATTGACATCTGTGCAGAAACCTGCACAGATGTATCTGAAATCGCGGCTGAAATCGGGACTGCCGGGCGGGAGTCAAATCGTGCGAGTTCAGCTGAACTCGCACTGCTTCACTCCCGCAGCCCAGTGTGAACCAGGGCTAAAGTAGAACTAAACTATCTTAACCACTTCATTACCGAGCCTGTTTTTCAGATTCGGTGCTTACGAGACTAAAACAGTTTTTTTTGCTAGAAAATTATTTAAAACCCCCAAACATTATATATATTTTTTTTCTAACACCCTAGAGAATAAAATGGCGGTCATTGCAATACTTTTTCTCACACCGTATTTGCGCAGCGGTCTTACAAGCGCACTTTTTTTGGAAAAAATTCACTTTCTTGAATTAAAAAATAAGACAACAATAAATTTGGCCCAATTTTTTTATATATTGTGAAAGATAATGTTACGCCGAGTAAAATGATACCCAACATGTCACGCATAAAAATTGCGCCCGCTCGTGGCATGGCGTCAAACTTTTACCCTTAAAAATCTCGATATGCGACGTTTAAAAAATTCTACAGGTTGCATTTTTTGAGATGACGAGGAGGTCTAGGGCTAGAATTATTGCTCTCGCTCTAACGATCGCGGCGATACCTCACTTGTGTGGTTTGAACACCGTTTTCATATGCGGGCGCTACTCGCGTATGCGTTTGCTTCTGCGCGCGAGCTCGTCGGGACGGGGCACTTTAAAAAATTTTTTTTTTGGTTTTGGTTTTTATTTTTATTTATTTTATAATTTTTAACACTGAAAAAAAAAAAAAAAAAAAATTATCACTTTTATTCCTATTACAAGGAATGTAAACATCCCTTGTAATAGAAAAAAGCATGACAGGTCCCCTTATATATGAGATCTGGGGTCAAAAAGACCTCAGATCTCATATTCAGGCTTAAATGCAAAAAAAAAAATAAAAAAAAATAAGTCAAAATGTAAACATATTAAATGTCTCTTTAAGACGCTGGGCGGAAATGACGTTTTGACGTCACTTCCGCCCAGCAGAGAGAGGGGGACAGCTGAGGGACATTTTTTCCCTCAGTCACATCCCCGGACAGACAACGAGCGGACCCGATCGCCTCCGCCGCTACCGACGGCTACGGTAAGCGGCGGAGGGCGCGGGAGAGCGGCGGGAGGGGGGGGCACCCTCTCCCGCCGCCGGTAACGGCGATCTCGCGGCGAATCCGCCGCGATGACCGCCGTTATCGTTAACAGGACCGCCCCACGAAGAGATGGATATCTCGGTTGTGGCAGCAGCTGCTGCCGTTACCGAGATATCCATCTTCAAAAACGTGACGTCTTTGGACGTGGGGCCGGTCACAAGTGGTTAATCAACATTAGCTATGTGTATTCCTTATGCTACTAACCTTAGTAAATAGATAGGGAGGTATATTATATTTACTTGTTTTAAAACTTTTTTGTTTTACATTTCTTCAGTTGCTTTCTGGTTTCTGGCCTAGGTCAAAATTATGGACTGTTTTTTTTAAGGAATATATTCATGGACTTATACCTGACAGCATATGTTATGTGTTTTAATACCATATCTTGAACATACTCAGGAAATACTTATATCAACTCTACAGTAACGTTTAATATTTGATTTACTATTCCTTGGCTTATTGTTGAAATGTTGTAATGATCACTACATCTCTTGTTGAATATAAAAAATAAACATAGCAAATTGAAGGACGAAAACTGGACAGACGCACTCCGAAATCACTTAAAATAAGTTGTCTTTTATTTTTCAACTGTACACACAGTCACTGCAACCAACAAAATACAGTATGGCCGACGCGTTTCGCACTTACAATCAGTGCTTAGCCATGACTAAGCACTGATTGTAAGTGCGAAACGCGTCGGCCATACTGTATTTTGTTGGTTGCAGTGACTGTGTGTACAGTTGAAAAATAAAAGACAACTTATTTTAAGTGATTTCGGAGTGCGGCTGTCCAGTTTTTGTCCTTCAATTTGCTATCATTAGCATTGCCAGCACCTTGGTGGTTCAACAACCCTTGATTGCACGCGGGGCTCACCTGGAGCGGTGATAAATTTGTCTGTAAAAAATAAACATATTGGAAGAAAAAAATGTGGCTTCCTATTTTGAGACACAAGGAAACATTTGATTTTTAAGCACTAGAATCACTTTAAAGTGGTTGTAAATCTGACAACTTGCACCTACAGGTAAGCCTAGATTAAGGCTTACCTGTAGGTGCAAGAAATATCTCCTTAACCCACAAGGTTAAGGAGATATTTGCAGAAAACACTGCACCGATGTCTACGGCGCATGCGCGCCGTAGACGATGGCGCAGGCGTACTGAGCGTCCCGGTATTATGATTGGGATCATGCCAGGATTATGCCGCCCCGTGCGCAAGTGCGGGAGTGACATCATTGCCGCTCCGGCCAATCACAGCGCCGGAGCAGCGACACCTAGAAGAAGCGTGGAGGGGACGTGGCGGCGGCGGAGAAGGGGAACAAGAATCACTTTGGGGGCCTCGATCTCAGGTTAATCATTCATAATGAGCTAGTATGCTATGCATACTACTAGCTCATTATGCCTTTCTCTTGCAGGGATTTTTTGTAGGAAAAAAAAAATCAGCTTTACTTCCTCCTTAAGCATTTAAATTTGATTGTTAAGAATTAGTTATTAAGTTGGGTTAATCTACTATTCTAAGATAGATTTTGTCTGTTTGCACTACAAAGAACTTTTTAAGCACTGTGATAATCACCAGGTGTCTAGACCCAACGCACATGATCTTTTTATCACTTTATCACTGAAATCACTTTAATTCTATGAACTGTTTATGATTTAATGTTTACATAATCGTAGTGATCAATTAGGTTGATCAACCATTGCATTAATTGTGTAGACACAGGAACACATTTGATTCACCTACAACAACACTGGATTGCACCTTATATATAGGAATCATGTTACTTTAACTAACAGCGCCTCACTATCTCTATCATTGATCCATTCGTTTCCCCCCTCCTCTCCTTTAACTTTTAGCACTTTGTTTTAGGAAGCAGGTAACTATTTCTGGCAGGTATTGGCTGCCACTTACACTGGGATCACCTAGGCAATCTAAGCCCAGTTCCCTCCCTGTCAGTAACCTCCTGGGACATGCTATATACTTGCCAGGAGTCTTCAGGATGGGAGGAGGGATTTTTTCAGCTAAGTACACCCCCCCCCTGCATGTATGTCCAATCTAAGGGCAGCAATTCCAGAAAGTAAATGCTACAGGAATAATCTGCGACATTGTCTTACCTAACTTATGTTTAATGCCTAAAGTGAAACAATAAAAGTGAAATATTCTTTTACATTTTGTGCCTGGGGGGGAAGTATGCCTGTAAAATGGCACATTTTCCTTTGTTTAGAACAGTCCTGCAGCAAAATGACATTTCTAAAGGAAAAAAAGTCATTTAAAACTAATTGCGGCTGTAATGAATTGTCGGGTCTCTGTAATACAGATAAAACTCATTGAAAAAAATGGCATGGGTTCCCCCCAGTGCATTACCAGGCCCTTTGGATCTAATATGAATAATAATGGAAACCCCAAACCAAAATTGAAAAAAAAATATGTGGGTCCCCCCAAATTCTATACCAGGCCCTTCAGGTCTGGTATGGATTTTAAGGTTAACCCTGCACAAAAAAAAACTGTAGGGGTCCCCCAAAAATCCATAGCAGACACTTATCTGAGCACGCAACCTGGCAGGCCACAGGAAAAGAGGGAGGGGGCGAGATAGTGCTTCATACCAGACCTGAAGTGTCTGGTATGGATTTTGAGGGGGACCCTTATGCCATTTAAAAAAAATTGCGCAAGGTTCCCCTTAATATTCACACCAGACCCAAAGGGCCTGGTAATGGGGGGGACCCATGCTGCTTTTTTCAATGATTTTTATCTGTATTGGCGAGACCCAACATTTCATTACAGCCGCGAGTAGTTTTAAATTACTTTTTTTCCTTTAGAAATTTCATTTTACTGCGGGACTGTTCTAAACACAGGAAAAATATGCCACTTTACAGGCATACTATAGACACCCCCCAGGCACGAAATTTAAAGGAATATTTAACTTTTATTGTTTCACTTTAAGCATTATTAAAATCACTGCTCCCAAAAAACTGACATTTTTAAAACTTTTTTTACAATGATACATGTCCCCTGGGGCAGAACCCAGGTCCCCATACACTTTTTAAGACAATAACTTGCATATAAACCTTTAAAATTAGCACTTTTCATGTTCGTGTCACATAGACTTTAACAGTGTTCGCGTGTTCAAACATTTCTTTTTCCTGTTCGCAAGTTCTGTTGCGGACCGAACCGGGGATTGTTCAGCTTATCCTTAGTTAACACTTATTGACCCAATCCAACCTACAATATGCATCAGCAGAATAGAGTTGACATTGTGAAGTAAAGATAAACAGTGTACACATTTAGAATGAGGAAATATATATGTTTCTTCTTTTACGTTGCTAATCATTGAAGTGCATAAGCTGTCAGACATTTGTAAATTTCTATTTGACATTGGAAATACAATGCTTAATGAAAGTTAAATTGCTACACAATGTACAGCCCTGTGATAAAGATCTAGGGGTGTTCTTAAATTGAAACAAATTTTATATTGCATTATTTGTATTTTCTGCTCTTTTGGACACAAACATGTTGTGTACATTTTTTTAAATGACATTTGAATCAGATAATGAGGACTTGAAGCTTTAAAATTCAATCAAATGCTTCAAGCTAACTGTGCTTTAGTGCACAAAGGATTATATGATCATAACCTCTAACAGTAAGACTATAATTCATGTATCATTATCGAAATGCTACCAAACTGTGATCAAATCAACATTTTGAAGGCAGAATGCTAAATCACCCATGAAGCTTAATATTATTACATTGATTTACTAGTGTTCATGTTCCTTGATGAGCAGGTCTTGGAAAAGTATGCAAAGCCTAAATGTAATATTTAGACTCCGTTGAGTAAAAAAATCACCAACATTGCCCTTATTAGATTTAAAAGGATGGGAATGGAAATCCTGGACATACAGAAGTTTGATGTCTCACATATCTGAAGCACACATTACATTGCTTTTGTATTTTCTATAAGATACATTTTCAAAACTGCTTTGTAATGTCAAAAGATGTATTTTTTTCATTTTTGGAAAGTAAATTAGCACCTGCATATACTGTATAATACAGCATGTAATGGAAGCTTGGGTTATTTAAATTGTTTGTATAGTAGAATATTTTACTTGAAAATATAATTGGCAATGTCAAAAAAATATATAAGTCGATTATGTTTAAATTACAGTATGCTTAAAAATTCTGTTAATCTACAGGAAGGTAGCATGTAATCTTGAAGAGACAGCTGCTAAATTATTCTTACAGTGGAAGAAAATATCCTTCCAAATACCATCAATAGTTGTCAATGTACTGTATTTCTTCAGATTAATCACAATGCTACATGTTTCTAACTCTCAAAGGAATGCATCTTAAAGGATAAGTTCACCTTTTAACAAAAAATTATAAATGCACATTTTTTGCAGGTAATTTTTTTTGACTCTGGCATGTTAGCTGTGGGCACCCGGCTGTGACAACTTGCACAAATGGTAACTGGTCCCGTAGTCTGTGGGCACACGGCTGTGACAACTTGCACAAATGGTAAATGGTAAATTTTCCAGGACCTGTCACATGTCCCAAAAGACTGCGGGGAGAGAGGGAGGTGGAGAAACTTCACTTCCAATCGTCTAGGGAATTGGAGCAGAACTGGGAGCGGGTACCTGTCAAAATCATGTACCCGCACCCTGCTCCCTAAAAGTGCAATTTTTTTTTACCAGGAGAGGAGAAGGAGGCCTTAAAGTGGAATTTCCCCTTTTGGTTGGACCTCTGCTTTTATTCAGTTTTTTGGATCAAAAACCAGTCACAATATGCAGATCAGTAATGTCAAATTATTGAATAAAACATTTCGTAACAGCTGAACTTCAGACAATCAGAAAATATACGTGATTGTTAAATGCGCAGCCGTGGGTCTCGGGTGCATGCCCACGGCGCGCGTCCGTGACCCGGTCCGAATCTCCATGACCATGGCCGCGGGACACGCGAACCCGATCACCACCGGAGTCCCGGGATCGGTCCCTGGAGCTGAAGAACGGGAGAGGTGTGTGTAAACACACCTTCCCTGTTCTTCACAGTGGCGCTGTCATTGATCATCTGTTCCCTGATATAGGGAAAGGCGAACAATGATGTCACACATCTAGCCCCGCCCCCTACAGTTAGAAACACATATGAGGTCACACTTAAGCCCTTCAGCGCCCCCTAGTGGTAAACTCCCAAACTGCAATTGTCATTATCACAGTAAACAAAGCATTTTTATAGCATTTTTGCTGTGAAAATGACAATGGTCCCAAAAATGTGTCAAAATTGTCCGATGTGTCCGCCATAATGTCGCAGTCACTAAAACTATCCCCTATTTTGTAAACACTATACATTTTGGGCAAACCAATCAATAAACGTTTATTGCGATTTTTTTGCCAAAATATGTAGAAGAATACGTATCGGCATTAACTGAAGAAGTGTTTTCAAAATTGTCGCTCTATTTTTGTTTAGAGCGCAAAAAATAAAAACCGCAGAGGTGATAAAATACCACCAAAAGTAAGCTCTATTTATGGCTAAAAAAGGACAGCAATTTTGTTTGGGAGCCACGTCGCGCGACCGCACAATTGTTAGTTTAATCGACACAGTGCCGAATCGCAAAAAGGGGCCTGGTCCTTTACCTGCATATTGGTCCGGGTCTTAAGTGGTTAATCCATTTTCACAAAAGCAGTTACTATTATCATCAACAGGTTTCATTTTTTAGACTATAATGATTGCTGTTTGCCATCATGAGCAAGCAAAAATTATGTTTTTTCTTTCCACGTGATTGGGTATTGTTTGTAAAGCAAAACTTCACTAAGCTCTGGGGCAAATTCTCTTGCAAAGTGAAACTTTGCCTGCAAAGTGAACAGTCAATTGCCTTTGTGAGTCAATATCATTGTGTAAAGCAGTGTTTTTCAACTCCAGTCCTCAAGGCACACCAACAGGTCGTGTTTTCAGGCTTTCCATTATTTTGCACAGGTGATTTGATCAGTTTCACTGCCTTAGTAATCACCACAGCCATTTCACCTGAGGGAAATCCTGAAAACTTGACCTGTTGGTGTGCCTTGAGGACTGGAGTTGAAAAAAACTGGTGTAAAGCATTGAAAATCTCATGTTGTTGAAAGTAATAATTATCATAGCAAATACCATACTCTCTAGCTCAAACTGCATCTGTGCTTTTACCATGCAAGTGTGGGCAAAACTTTCATTTTAAGGGTAGCTGATATACTTGATACACTTGCAATCCTCTGCTGCTCTGTTGGGCACTGGTGGCAAATGAATATAGAGTGATGTAGAGTGAGCTGAGTGTTCCCTGTAAATCTAGATATGCCATTCCGCTCATACCTAATAGGAAATGTTTACATGATGAAAGTCATCAGCCCTAAGTAAGCACCAAGTCAGCAATAAAGTGAATCTCTTTGCTCATGGACCTAAAAGAACAGGGGGACCCTATACAGATATAAACTGAACCCTTCCTTGACACTCATCATTGCTGTTGCACATGTTTGCATGCCATCTTATAAGGTGCACCTTGGTCAGAAAACTAAACAAGCTCCACTAATTGTAAATGACAATAAAAAAAAAAGATATGAGAGATATGAGATATTCTACAAAAGAGAGATATTTACCTTGAAAAGTACTGATATATGGTATCAGGTAAACAATGGAACACAAAAGATTTGTTAGTCTGGAATGCATGAAATATTAAACAAGGACTTTAGAATGGATAAAAAGCTGATAATTTATGTCTTCTTCCAGGCTCTGCTACTGAAATTTCAAACATAATATTATAACACCAAATCATTATAAAACATTAATGGTGTGCAAACATAAGAAAGGCAGAATAATAAATGACTTAGTGTTACTTTAGCAAATAGAAGATGGGGACTAATTTAATTTAATAGACTTGACAAGGTAAAAATGCAGGGTATTTTTCTCAGTCCTTAAATATGCAGCATAATATATGAGCTAGTTTCTTAAAATATGTATTTTTCATGCAGAAAAAAAACCTCATTCTTACTGCTATTCTTCTCATGTCATGTTGAAATATGCAATGGCATATTTATTTAAATCAATTCTGCTATTGCCTTTAAAGACAGAAAATAGTAATAACATACAACCAAGCATGTATTAATAGTTTTAACAAGAAATTCATAGAAACAGCCCTTGATACTTCAAATAATGGTGTTTAGGGTTAGTCCCAATTCTCTGCATGTTTGTTTTACATATACAGTCGTTTGCAAAAGTTTAGGAACCCCTGACAATTTTCAAGATGATCATTTATAAATATTTGGGTGTTTGGATTAGTAATTAAATTGTTATCTATCAAATAACTGAAGGTCACAGTAATATTTCAGTAGTGAAATGAGGTTTATTGGTTTAACAGAAAATGCGCAATATGCATCAAAACGAAATTAGACAGGTGCATAAATTTGGGCACCCTTGTTATTTTGTTGATTTGGAACACATAATTGGTTTGGTGAGCTCATTAAGCCTTGAACTTCATAGACAGGTGCATTCAATCATGAGAAAATGTATTTAAGGTGGCCAATTGCAAGTTGTTGTTCTCTTTGACTCTCCTCTGAAGAGTGGCAACATGGGGGCCTCAAAACAACTCTCAAATGACCTAAAAACATGTATTGTTCTATGTTATGGTTTAGGGGAAGGCTACAAAAAGTTATCGCAGAGATATAAGGGGTCAGTGTCCACTGTGAGGAACATAGTGAGGAAATGGAAGACCACAGGCCCAGTTCTTGTTCAGGCCAGAAGTGGCAGGCACATAAAATATTGGAGAGGCAAAGGCGAAGGATGGTGAGAACGGTCAAAAACAGCCCACGGACCACATCAACTTCCTGCAGATGGTGTCACTGTGCATCCTTCAACAATTCCGCACACTTTGCACAGGGAGAAGCTGTATGGGAGAGTGATGCGAAGGAAGCCTTTTCTGTACACATGCCACAAACGGAGTCACTTGAGGTATGCAAACGCACATTTGGACAAGCCAGCTTCATTTTGGAATAGGGTGCCGTGGAATGATGAAACAAAGATTGAGTTAT
This sequence comes from Rana kukunoris, assembly GCA_029574335.1. Taxonomy (NCBI): domain Eukaryota; kingdom Metazoa; phylum Chordata; class Amphibia; order Anura; family Ranidae; genus Rana; species Rana kukunoris. The sequence goes on from CM056053.1 coordinate 125,607,217, forward strand.
TTTGTCATAACAAGGGGTGTTATGCAAAAGAACACAGCATGCCAAGAAAAACACTTGCTACCCACAGGAAAATTTGGTGGAGGTTCCATCATGCTGTGTGGCCAGTGTTGGTACTGGGAATCTGGTTAAAGTTGAGGGTTGCATGGATTCCACTCAATATCAGCAGATTCTTGAGATTCTTGAGAATAATGTTGAGGAATCAGTCACAAAGTTGAAGTTACTCCGGGGCTGGATATTTCAACAAGACAACGACCCAAAACACAGCTCAAAATCTACTCGGGCATTTATTCAGAGGAACAAGTACAATGTAAATGAGAGCCTCTCGGGTAAGATATATTGAAATTAAGGTAAGCTGTACCATCATCCTTGCATTAGAGGTATAGGGTACTTGAGTCTGAGGTCCCCGGAGGAGATATAGGGTACTTGAGTCTGAGGTCCCCAGACGTAACAAGTACAATGTTCTGAAATGGACATCCCAGTCCCCAGACCTGAAAATCATTGAACATCTGTGGGGTGATTTGAAGCTGGCTGTCCATGCTTGGCAACCATCAAACCTAACTGACCTGGAGATGTTTTGTAAGGAGGAATGGTCTAAAATATATTCATCCAGAATCCAGACACTCATTACAGGCTATAGGAAGTGTCTAGAGACTGTTATTTCTGCTCTACTAAATATTGATGTGATTTTACTGTTGGGGTGCCCAAATTTATGCACCTGTCTAATTTCGTTTTGATGCATATTGCGCTTTTTCTGTTAATCCAATAAACCACATTTCACTACTGAAATATTACTGTGTCCTTCAGTTATTTGATAGATCAAAATTAAATTGCTGATCCAAACACCCAAATATTTATAAATGATAATCATGTAGATTGTTAGGGGTTCCTAAACGTTTGCATACAACTGTGTGTATATATATATATATATATATATATATATATATATATATATATACTTTAAAAAAAACACAAAAGAAAACAAACAAAAACAAAGGAAGCTGTGTATGAGGCACTGAATTGCACACCACACTGTTCTCTACTGCAGTCAGGAATGGACAGTTGCTGTAAAGCAGAATCTGGGTAAAGAAACAGTTTTTTTTTATAGTCCACCTCTTCTAGTATTGTTACCTTCTTTGTGCCCCCTGCCAACTGGTTGTCAGAAAGAGCCCTTGGGCATACCCAGTACTTTTTGGTATGGGTAATCATGTGACCTTCTCCACTTCCTCCCACTATCAAGCAACTTGAAAGCTCTGTGTAGGCTAAAATACAGACCAACATGGATCTTATGTAGCACTTTGTACTAGGGGCTGTGGAAACTGAATGGGGTGGAGCAGAAGCTTGTAGAGGAGTTAGGCTATACAGAGTACCTTTCACTTTGTCTTTGAAAAAAGTTACAGGTTTTAGGCTGTCAAACATGACCTTTATAATAGAAGTTTTTTTCACCAAGTGCCTTTTTTAATACCTCAAACAGCAAACAGAAAGCACTTCCACAACTGCTTCCATATAACAAAGAAACCATAGGTTGAAGAGTTTTGAAAATTAGGCAATACAGTTTTTTCAGTCATAATTGGACAATGATGATTACTGTGGGGCAAATACATCTTGATAATGTTTCAGTTATTTAAAAATCACGTGTATTATAAAAATGTTCAGGTTTAATGTACTTTTGCTTATGAATCTATGTGTAATGCATTTTATTCTTCTTTGAATACAGACTGGGATGGCACTAACTTACGATCCAACAGCAGCTATACAGAATGGGTAAGTGAAATGTATTTACTGTATTTTCTGGCATATAAGACTACCTTTTACACTTAAAAAAATGTCCAAAAAGCAGGGGTCATCTAATACACCGGGTCAGCTGCTCGGATGCCTGCTTGATGTGCAGGAATACTGTATGTAGCTTTGGCTACATACAGTATATACTGCTTAGCCAATCCCGGTGAGCGATGTATTCAAATAAATACAGAGCCTGCTCGGATTGGCTTTAAAGGGGTTGTAAAGACAAAAATATTTTTCTCTGAGGCCGCGTACACACGAGGAGACATATCCGATGAAAACGGTCCGACAGACCGATTTCATCGGATATGTGTCCTGGAGATTTTGGTCTGATGTGTGTACACACGATCAAACCAAAATCCCCGCGGACAGACAGCGCGGTGACGTGGCGGTGACGTTGACGCCGCCACGTCACCAAACCAGGAAGGAAAATACTTCCACACATGCGGCGAATCCATTCGGCGCATGCGGGAGATTTCGGTCAGCTGGTTAGGCGTACTAACCAGCGGACATATCCGACAGACGCGTTTTCAGCAGACAGATTTTAAAGCATGCTTTAAAACTTTTGTCTGCAGGAAACCTATCTGCTAGCCCGTACACACGATAGAATCTGTCCACTGAAACTGGTCTGTGGACCAGTTTCAGCAGATATGTTTGATCGTGTGTACGCAGCCTTAAATTAAAGTCTGACAGTAGCTGATAAAGTAAAAAGTAATGTTTTGCATTATAACTAGTTTGATACCTGTTGAAATCGAGCTGTTTTATTCACCTCCGTCACTCCTGAACCGTTATTCTCACTGACTTCCTGGTTTGCAGTGCGCATTCATTCTTGCTACATCACAGCCTAATCACAGCCTAATGGAAAACGAGGTAAGTGATATTTAAATGCTCTAGATTACAGCAATCAATTGATCTAATAAAAAACGAACCTTAAGGCCGCGTACACACGACCAAATAAATCTGCTCAAATCGGTCGGACCGACCGATTTGATCAGATTTGTCTGCTGGCTGGTTTGGTTTGATCGCTGTACACACGATCAAACCAAAATCCCTGCCGGCAGACAGAGCGGTGACGTGGCGATGACGTTAACGCCGCCACGTCACCAGGAAGTAAAACACTTCCGTGCATGAGTCGAATCCATTCGACGCATGTTCCGGCAGATATGTCTGCTGGTTAGCGTACTAACCAGCAGACATATCGGTCCGACGGGTTCCCAACAGACAGATTTTAAAATCTGTCTGCTGTAAAAACCCGTCTGCTCGCCCGTACACACGATCGAATCTGTCTGCTGAGACGGTCGCTCAGACCGTTTCCAGCAGATAGATTTGATTGTGTGTACGCGGCCTTAGTGTTCCTTTGAGAGTCAGAGAGGCATGGGCTGATGATGTTACAGCCTCTGCCAATCCAAGCAGGCTTTGTATTCATTAATAGAATACATTGCTGGCCGTGATTGGCTCCAGCTCCAGCAAGAAGCAAGAATAATATGGCTCCAGCAAGAATGAATAAGAATATGGCTCCAGAAGGAAGAAATATGAAGCGTTGGAAGCCTCAGAAAGGGGGTGAGTACAGGCAAAAAATCATAAAAATCTGTAAAATTAGGGGGTCGTCTTATACGCCCTGTCGCTATATACACCGGCAAATACGGTAATTTTTTGCATTTGGTTGAGCGAATTATAGTGTCACGTCATGTTACTTCAAAGTGTATGTCTTGCCAAAACTTTTTTTCTTAGTTTTGGATAGAGTAGGAAATAATTATAACCCTTTTCAGGTTTGTACTTATATCTAGGGATCTGTTAGAGAGATTGGCCCTCACTTCATGTCCTTGTAAGACACAAAATAAAGTAGAATTCTCCAGCAGCAACACCAAAAGGAATACAAATATTTTTCTTTTGTAGACTGAAATGCTAAAACCTCTGTCCGATTTGCCCCTGTTGCAGATTTTCCCTCACGTCCTGTATGGTAAAACCATTGTCATCAGAACAGGAAGTGATGAGAAATCTCTTCAATAGAGACACAGGTAGCAGTAGTAAAAAACAGACAAGGATTCCAGTTCTTCTAAAAATGTAAGAAAATTATTTATTGTGTTGACATGCAATTTAAGATGTCTATTAGAGATGGGCTCAGTCGTGTTCAAAATCCCACGTGCCTGATCCCGCCAGGAAACTGACACTGCACACTGCTAATCACAAGCAATGAGACATTTTCCAATCTGTAGAGATGCGAACCGGGAAATGTCTCACTGTCTGTGATTAGCCGTGTGCAGTGTTGGCTTTCTGGCGGGATCTGGCATGTGAGATTTCGAACATTCCCGAGCACATCTCTAATGCCTATATTCAATGTTCAAATATTTACTAGTTTATTCAGACTTTTATTGGCAATTTATTTAAAAAATAATATAACTAACTTTATTTTTTTATTTTTTATGCAGATTTTATTCTCCCCCTTACAACATTGCAACAAACCGAATGATTCCACAGACATCCATCACACCTTTTATTGCTGCTTCCCCTGTATCAACATATCAGGTGCTTGCACACTTGCTAATGTTGTGTCATATTAAAATCCATGCTTAGTAAAATGGTGCAAATGGCATACATGCTTTAAAGGGATTGTAAAGGCAGAAGGTTTTTTATCTTAATGCATTCTGTGTGCAGCAGTCCCCCTCAGCCCCCTAATACTTAAGACAACAAGGGAAGAGGTGCCTCTGGGTGTAGTAGTTTTAAAACAAAATTTATTGTAAGCATAGGTATTGTTCAATCACATTTTACAAGTGACAGGTAGGCATGTTACAAATTCCCAGGGAGGGAAGGATATCGTCCGGTCCATCGCTCACTTCCTGGTCCTGCTGGAGCGCTGTGTCGTAAGGTAATATTCTCCCTCCTGATGGAGAAAAGCCGGCTGCGATAGGACATCCTCAAACGAGGCTTTGAACGCTGGTGGACAGCAGGCGGAGGATGATGACATCACCATGGCCATGTGGCCATGTTGCTCAGCTCGGGTGCCACCATAGCAAGCTGATTGTTGTGGGGGCACTCAATAGGAGGAAGGGGGCATGAGCACCAAAGAAGGACCTGAGAAGAGGAAGATCTGGGCTGTTCTAGGCAAAAAACACTGCACAGAACAGGTAAGTATAACATGTCTGTTATTTTTAAAAAAAGAAAAAACGAGAGTCTGTTTATTTACTGTTATTTATTTATTTTCATGAAAGAGTAACAAGGAGTACTAAGTGCCACAAACTCATTCAAAATGGGGAAGGGCCTGTTTATGTCTGGGGTCCACCTTATTCTAAAGACAAATACTTATAACCCCCCCCCCCAGAGGGCCCCACATCCACTAGGCCAAAGATGTGGGGATGAGGCACTGTCCCCTTTGACATTGGCTGAGGGCATGTGGTCTTGTATGGTTTAGTTGAGAGGAGTGTCACCTGCTGCTCCTCTCTTTCCTGGTCAGCCAACCTGGAGGCCTGCCTATTTACCATCACACAGCGGGTCTTGTATTGATGTGCAGCTTCTGGGACATCTAGATACCCATCACTTAGAGGAGAGCAGTGTCACCGATTGTTCCTGCCTGGAAAGGGTCTGGTATAGATTTTGGGTTGGACCCAGCAACAGGTCAGCAACAGAAAAGGCAACAGGTAAGTATAATGTTACTTTTCTAGCATTTCCACTGTAGCTGGCAAGAAGACACAGCACCAGCCACTTACAGGGTTGTTGCTTAAAAACTCTTTTGGTCAGAGGGCACATCATTTCAGTGAATTATGGAAGTTCTCAAGGGATACTGTGCACAATTGAAAGCCTGGCAGGTATACTGCAAATACCACTGAACATACTCTCAGGGGTTCTGTGAGTACAATTGAAAGTACTGGCAGCAATTTTGGAATTCCTAGTGGTTATGGAGGTACTATACCAACTAGCTTAATTCATAAAGTTTTTCAGGCAGCTCTTTCAACTGCAGTCAGACCCCAATTTCATCGTTTTGTTATATGGGCCTGTTACTGTTGTTTTTGCACACCCCTCACAGTTAAAGTGCTTTTGGACCTCCTATTTGCATATGAATCCTATGTTCCTTAATGAATGAGAAATAGCATAGCATTTTTCAAGAAATGCATTTCTTGGAGTACATTAGGGAACAGAGGTCACAACCCTTTGTGTTTTGTGATCCTATCTCTAATGCTGCTTTTCTACAAGCTGAAACATGCTGGCACTGGTAGCTGTTTTTTTGTTACCAGTGTCCAAATCCTCCTGTAGGCTCCAGTGTATCCCAATTGTCTTAAATCATGTGTCCTTTAGTGAACTTCAAGAAATAGATTTTATGTGAAGTACAAAATTGTATTCTTCTTTACACATAACAGGACAAGAGGAGTAAGTACATCTTTTCTAAGCTAAGTGAAAAATTGTAAATCTTTACATCTCCTTGAAACAACCCTATATTTGGAAAATCATATCAAAACTCATTCACATGGCAACACCATTAATTCTATCTCAAGATAGAATTGTGAAAGGAATCGAAAATACTTCAACTAATATAAATTCAATCGCTTATAGGAAAAACTATTTTTATAGTCTGGAGTGAAATCAAGATTTGTACATTTAAAAAAAAATACATTTAACAGTCTGCAAGGCAAGGATTGTAGTAGTAAAGGTAATTAACATTGTTGTCATTAACAAATAATTAGACTGTCATTTGATATTAATAAACCTAATTATCCCTTCTTTAGGATCTTTAATGTCAAATCTGAGTTTTAGATGGCAGTCAATAAACAATGATATGTTGCCTACCATAAAATTAACCAAGGGAACTGGAGTTATGGTGTTTTAAATAATGTTTTATAAATAAATGTGGTGCAACAAAAAAGTAAAATTGTTATGCTAAAGGTATAATTAGAAAATAGTTTAATTAATCTCTGATGAGTTTAATTTCATATAGCCTCTTTACCAGACTGATTAAGACTTTAGCTTAGCTATCTGTAAATTCATAATTTAAATTCCTGTATGTCTTACTATTTATTGATATTCTAACAGCCTTCTCAAATTACTCTTTTGTGGATTGTATGACCATAACTGCACCTTTTTCTAGCTGGTAGATTATTAACTGGAGATTTTAGTGTAATTTCTATACAAAAAAATGTTTTTCCTCTGAGATTAATAAATTCCTCCACTTGGTTGCATTAAAGCAAAAGCATTTGTAGTAATCTGAATCTCCACATTTTATTAGTTACAGTATATTACTATAGCCTTAACTTTTAGATATTTCTTGTTGCTTGCTTCCATGTAAGTTAAAGACTGAATTAATCCATCTGCAAAAAATAGTAAATTCACATATTTTTTGCAGGAAAATAAGTGTATTTAATATTTCTTGCACAGGAGCCTACAGAGCTTTGCACCCATGGGCAATGGATCGTGGGTGCAATGTTGGGTCCTACAGACATGTCCTCTGGCTTTCTGCTCGTATCTCTGTACAAGCTTTATGATTGCTCATCAGCATGCAGTCCATTGAGAACTACAAGCTGTTTACTGTGGTAGTTGACAGCACTTGTAGTCTTCTCATAAACTCCTTTGAATGACTATGTGGAACCATTTTCAAATGTGGCAGAGGGTGCAGAGAGAAGAATCACAGCTTGCTTTCATGGGGGAGGGGAGTGGGGTGCAGGGAGAAGTGCTAGAGCATGTTACACTTTACACCCTAAATACAGGTGTAATGTGTAACATGCTCCGAAGTAAACATGTGCAATTCGTTTTACCCCCGAATTTGCTTTTAACAAATTTTGATGAAATTAATAAAAACACGAAAACCCATTTGAATTTTGAATATTAGTACATTTATAATTATTTTTTTTTTTTTTCAATCAATAGTTTTTATTGTAGAATTTTTCAAGGGGAACAGAAAAGAAAAAGGGGAAATGTAAAAGCACAGGGTAATGGGGGAATGCACAGTATACAAATTGTACGTGAAATATAGTCTAGTACAGGACAAAATAGGAATAGATGCATTTAAGACAGAGAAAATTCAATGGAACAAATATTCGAGAACCTTATCAGTTTTGGGGCCATATGGACCAACACTGATCAAAATGTCTTGTCGTCAAGGAGTTAAGTGCTATAAGTTTTTCAAAAGTGAAATTCCTGTGGACCTCTGTTATTACATCAGAAATATTCACAGTGTTTTTAGATTTCGTAGAATGGACGTACGTGTTTCCAATAAAATGTGTGTAACTACTGTCCTCATGTGGAAAGGGAATCTATCAATGTGTATGTTGAGAAGAGCTAGCGCTGGATCAGGTTGAGTCAATATCCCTGTGGTGGAAGAAATGAGTTTAAAAACCTGATTCCACAGGCTTCTTATATGTGGACAATACCAGAATACATGCATGAGATTGCCTACTTGACCACATTCTCTCCAGCAGTTGGCTGGGGTACCAGGATAGAATGTGGCCAATCTCAGTGGAGTGTAGTACCACCTGTTGGTTAATTTAATGGATAATTCCCAGTGTTTTACACAGTGAGAGGCTTTATGAATCCTCTGAAAGGCACACGACCAATCCTCTTTCGTGAATCTAGTACGTAGGTCTACCTCCCAGTTTTTCATTGCAGTCGTCTTAAAAAATGTCATCTTATCTTGAAATAAATTGTAGAACAGTGATATGCCCTTTGAGGCAGGGTGAGCGGTAGAATAAAATTTCCACACCCTCTTAGGAAGGGATATGGTCGGGGAAGGTAACGATTGGAGGAAGCGCACAATTCTGTCACAGGTGTGGAAAGATCTGTCAGGTAAATGGAATTGGGATACAACCGTGGCAGGAAGTAGGGGCGTATCATTCGCGTACAGTTCCGAAATAACAGTCACCCCGTGTGAATTGAGTTCAGAGACAGTCAATCTGGGTATCTTGGCTTCAAGTAGTTGTAATGGTAGTTGGAGGTCAATACCTTGAAAGTCTTGATGGTCTTGGTTCAGTATATGTCTCCACGCTTTTAACGAAGTCTGTATGGTAGGGGGTAAAGAGGTTAGTTTCCAAGGAGACCATTTGTCACTGAGCAACATTATTTTCACGTTAGCCGTCGGTGACAGTGTATTTTCTATGTTCACCCAGGGTGGAACGTCTAGGTCATGGAACCAGTGTTTAAGTTGGTCAAGTCGAGCTGCCCACATATAGTCATGTATGTCGGGTAGACCTGCTCCTCCTACTTTTTTGTGAGACACAAGATTGTTACGTGAACACCGTGCCCTTTTACCCTGCCAAATATACTTCCATCCTAATGTTGTGAGGCGATTAAGGTAGTGGCACGGTATACACAATGGAATTACACGAAAAAAGTATAGGATTTGAGGCATAATCAGCATTTTAAAAGCAGATATTCTACCCATCCAGGACACTTCCTTCTCAGAGATCCTTTTGAGTTGGGTTTCAATTTTTTCAATCAGTGAGGGGAAATTAGCTTTGATAAGCGTAGAGACATTACTCGTAAGGGTGATACCAAGGTATTTGATAGAGCCTGAGCTCCATGTGTAGGGTAATCGGGATAGTAGGCAACTCTTGACATGAGGTGGTACCCCTAAGTCAAGGATAAGAGATTTTGTAAAATTGACTTTGTAATATGAAACCTTTCCAAACGACATCAGAACATTGTGAACTTCAAGTAAAGATTCAACAGGGTTGGTCAATAGTAATATCACATCATCAGCAAAAAGACTGATGGTGTGATTTTCATGGCCAAATTGAAAACCTGAAATCCTTGGATTAGACCTGTTGGCTTCGGCTAGAGGTTCTATTATTAGATTGAAAATTGACGGTGATAGAGGGCAACCCTGCCGTGTACCATTTGTTATAGGGAAAGACTCTGAAAGAAACCCAGAAGAGTACACTCGAGCAGAGGGACATGAGTATAAGGCCAATATCGCAGATAAGATAGAGCCCTGGAAACCAAATTTCTGTAGAACCATTTCCATGTACGTCCAGTGGACTTGATCGAACGCCTTCTCTGCATCAATGGACAACAACAGAGAAGACGTTCGAGTTTTTCCAGCGTGGTGCACAATATCAATAATACGCCTGGTGGCGTCAGAGGCCTGTCTCCCCCTCACAAAGCCCATCTGGTCGCTTCGAACAAGTGTAGGGATGATATGTTTTAATCTTGTGGCTAAGAGTTTTGCATAAATCTTGGTGTCAGTGTTAAGGAGGGAAATAGGCCTAAAATTGTCGGGAATGTCTGGGGTTTTGCCAGGTTTTGGAATTGTCACTATGTGGGCTCTTAACATTTCTTGGGGAAGTGAAGTGGTGGATATAAAATTGTTGAAGACAGTTGACATATATGGTGTCAAAACTGCATGGAATGTTTTGAAATACTCGTTGGAAAAACCATCGGGACCTGGTGATTTCCCCATGGGAAGGGAGTGTATGACTTTTAGTATCTCCTGTGGAGTGATAGGTAAGTTAAGATCCTCCAATTGTTGGGATGTTAGAGAGGGAAGTTTCAGTGTATGAAGGAAGGATTGAATCTCATGTATGCTAGGTTGGGGAGCATTAGCATCTTTTTTGAGGTTATATAGAGAGCCGTAGTATTTTGCAAATAAATCAGCAATTTTTTGGGGGTTTGTGACTTTGTGTAGGGAGAGTGGGTCAGTGAGAAAAGCTATTCTAGATTTATTGCGCATGACTTTCAATCTATTTGCTAAGTATTTACCTGCTTTATTAGCATTGTTATAATGATTGAGTTTAAGCCTTCTCAAGTGTTTGTCATATTGTTGCGATAATAGTTCCCAAAGTTTTTCTCTAAGGTCTTTCAATTTGGTGGTCAAGGGGGGGATGGTGATTGTTTATTACTGTTCTCAGTATCTTTTAGGTCACTGAGGACATCTTGGATTTCTTTGGATCTCTTTCTTTTTTCTATTTCCCCTATTTGTATGATAATACCCCGTATAACTGCCTTGTGAGCATTCCACAAGGTATTAGGATAATTTACAGAGTTTGAATTCAGTTGGAAATAGTTATTGAGATGTTCGGTAATGGATTTTTGGTGGTGTGGATTCAGTATAGTTCTATTGTTACAGCGCCAGATGGATGAGGAGGGAGAGACCCCTCTTTCAACAATCGACAAGGAGATGGCAGACCACGTAATGTCATGAATTGATGTCTTATCTATGTCCTGTAGTAGCCATTTGTCTGTCAAGAACATGTCTATTCTTGAGTAGGAACCATGTCTCCCTGAAAAAAAAGTATAGTCGCGTTCATTCGAATGAAGGCATCTCCATGCATCAAATAATTCTTCTGAGTGTAGAAGCGGTAGGAGTGTTGGGACTCCTCTTGTCCTTCGAGGTGAGGAGTCAATCATCGGATCTGAAATAATGTTAAAATCACTGCACACCAATAGTCTGCCATATTGTAAAGAATTAGCTCTCTTAAGCACTCTGCGTATGAATCTCAACTGGTGGGTGTTTGGAGTGTAAAGTGAGACTATGGTATATGGTTTAGTATTTATGTCACCAGCAATTATCACGTATCTGCCTTTAACATCAGTGATAACATCTTTAGGTTTGAAAGCTATAGAATTTTTGAACGCTATCAGGACACCTCCTCTTTTGGCCGTCGGGTTGGAAGCAGTATAGATAGTAGGAAAGTCTCTATGAGTAAATTGTGGAGTTTTATTCGCTTGGAAATGTGTTTCTTGCACACATAGGATATCTGCGTTGGATTTGTGAACCTCTTTCCATAGTGAAAATCTTTTTGCTGGGTGGTTTAGTCCCCTAGCATTAATAGACAGAATTTTTATCACCATAGTGAGGTTGGTACAGGAATGTGGTCAACAATTGTGTTTTGGTACTCACATATCAGGTAGGGATTATTGCCGTTGGCACTCACAAAGACAGCCGTGACAAGAAGCGGTTTGGTACCGGACCTTGCAAAGGAGGAGATGTCCTGGGAAAACCTGTGCATATCATGAAAACAAACAAACAGGGTAGGAACAAAAAAAACACAAATAGTTAACCAAACAATCTTAAGAAATGGATCCATTAACTGATCCTATCGCAGACGTAGCTGCTATTAAGTTAACAGGGGAAAAAGGAGCTGCCGTGTAGCAACTCCATACCGGAGATATTCTAGGTAGGGCTTGAGTCAAACATGGGTTTTGTTGCCGTTTGTAGATTTCTTATTTTTCTTGCGGGAGACTACTTGCCAATCGTGTTGAATTCCTTGGGGGACATTCATGGTGCGTGGATCTGTGGTTTGGTCTGGAACTATTCCCCAACGGCGAAGTAGTGTCAAACCATCTTCCAGGTTGGATACTGAAATCTCAGAACCGTCATGGGTAATCACCAAGGTAGCAGGATATTTCCATTTGTGTGGCACTGCGTGGTTTCTCAATGCTTTGGTGATTGATAATAGATTTCTACGGCGCTGCAAAGTGTGCCTGGAAAGGTCAGGCAGGACCCTGAGATTTCCGTATTGTTGGCGGAGGCTCCCTGGTCTGCGTGATGTTTGTAAAATTATATCCTTCACATGGAAAAAATGGATCCTGAGTAAAACATCTCTAGGGATTTCGTCAGGGAGAAATGACGGTTTAGGGATCCTATGTATGCGGTCGATTAGGAGATCCTGGGCTGTTGCTTCTGGTAGTATTGAGGAGAATAAAGTTTGTGCATATTGGAGGAGCTGATTAGGAGGCACTGTCTCAGGCACACCCCTTAGTTTGATGTTATTCCTCCTAGATCTGTCCTCGAGGTCCGCCATTTTGTCTTTGATCCATGCAATTTCATCTTCGTGACTGGAATGTGCATCTACCATAACATTGTGCGATGAGGCAAAATTCTCCATTCTGTGTTCAATTGTGTCCACCCTGGTACCCAGAATGTGTACCTCTCTCTGACATTCGTTTAAACCTCTGTAAAGATCTGCTTGTAGAGAAGAGCGAAGAGAGAGCAGCATTTCCTTGAGCATTGTGTCAGAAATTGGTTTATCAGCTGTAGGAAAATTTGCTATGGGATCCCCTTCTCTTTCCCCAGGGTTAAGAGAGGCCTGAGAGTGGGTGGTCATTTCCATGGCGCATTCTGGCCTATGTGGGGAGTCTCTCCTCAGCTTAGACTTAGCCGGGCTTCTAGTAGTGGGACTTGGGGTTCCTGAGGGAGTATCACTCAGTGTGCCACTCTGGAGCGAGTCATCACGTCGCATACCTTGATTAGAGCAGTGTGGTGCGGCCTGCATATTTCCTCTCACCGAAGCTGCGCCATTTTGAGGAGTCCTGCGCGCCGTGAGGGGAACGACATTTTCCATCTTTTGAGGCTGTAGCGTTTTTTTGCGGTTTCTCCCCATCATCGCGTCGTTCAGTGGAGATTCACGACCAAACGGGACGTGTTAACGATCGAAATGCCCTCGTTGTGCACTGTTGTGGGCTGAAAATCTCCGGTGTGTCACGGAGCTCCCAGGTTAAGCGGCCATCTTAGAGGCCGGTAGCCACGCCCCTCTACATTTATAAATTTTGAAATTTGTAAATTTTCTAATTTGTAAATTTGCGAATTTTGAAATTTGTAAATTCGGAAAATCGGAAATAAAAAAAACTGAAAATTCGGCTTTTTATTATTATTTATTATTAATTTGTTCCATTTCATTTGTTTAGATGTGGAATTCGTTATTTCAGATAATTTGTAACTTCTGATAAATTCATATTCGTTGCACTCTCTAACAGTCAAATTTGAAAGGAAATTCCAATACCTATAATTTAATAGATAGTTATTATTAGTTATTAATTTTTTCCAATTTTTGGATTTTCTTTCTTATTTTCAGATTTTCAAATTTTAGAATTTATGTAAAAAAAAAAAAACAGAATATATCCTAAGATAGAAACTGATCCTAGCGCTCAATGGACTAGTCCTCTATTTTAATAGATTAAAAGAATTTGTATGCAGAAAAGCAGCTATTATAAAAGTAAAGAATGTATGAAAAAGTATGTCTCTGTGAGGCATTAACAGCGCTATATGATATTATATCAATTGAACTCAAAAGTTCAAACTCTGCTTATATGAGGTGCAAACCAGGACAAAAAATCCTTAAAATGATAACTATCCTCAAATAGTAAAAAAACAATATTAAAAACCGATATTACACATAAAATAAAATGACATAATATTCCACTGGTGATAACACGTGGGTGTTTTAAACAAAACACAGTCTATAATATTCCTTAGGGTAAATAGGTCTTGAAGTTTTGATTGTGCAATAAACCAAAAACCTGGATTTCCTTCACTTGTAGTCCCCCTCAAGGTTTTGTACTCACCAGATTGACATGGTGTTAAATGCCTTCAGGTGTTTTTAAATCTCCCTTCCATGATATTCAGATCAGCTCAGCAGCAATGTTTTTCTCCTCCCAGTGGATATGAATGGGATTAGGTGCGTGTATGCAGCATGAGTGGTCATATGAAAATAAACATAGAGGGAGAGGACATAGTGTAATTCTGTCTTTATTGTAAAAAAATACCCCCGCTTAAAAGATATGCTTACAAGATAAAAACAGTAGTGTGCTCAACGGTTTACAAAGTTACTGCTCACTCAGATAGCCTGGCGTCTCCGCTCCGTCTCTAACTGATGTGTCCCGGGTGTAACTTGCTCCGTCTGTACTATACGTCGTGTAGCTGCTGAGCTGATCTGAATATCATGGAAGGGAGATTTAAAAACACCTGAAGGCATTTAACACCATGTCAATCTGGTGAGTACAAAACCTTGAGGGGACCTATTTACCCTAAGGAATATTATAGACTGTGTTTTGTTTAAAACACCCACGTGTTATCACCAGTGGAATATTATGTCATTTTATTTTATGTGTAATATCGGTTTTTAATATTGTATTTTTACTATTTGAGGATAGTTATCATTTTAAGGATTTTTTGTCCTGGTTTGCACCTCATATAAGCAGAGTTTGAACTTTTGAGTTCAATTGATATAATATCATATAGCGCTGTTAATGCCTCACAGAGACATACTTTTTTAGAATTTATGTATTTTCAAATTTACGAATTTCCAGATTTTCAGATTTTCGAATTTTCAAACTTTCGAATTTACCAATTTTTCTAATTTACAAATGTACGAATTGCGATCATAACACATTACCCTAAAAACAGAAAAAAAATGAATGAAAGGAAAAGGAAAATTAACACATTTTTTGGCAGTGCACATGTCTACTCCGAAGGGCAATTTAGCCTTTAACCCCCCTGGCGGTATGATTCTGTCTGGAATTACGTACCAAAAGTGGTACAATTTTTTGCATGGAAATTTGGCGTTTTATACTGTAGGCCTGCAATTCTTAGAAATAACTTGCTTAAATCTGTCCAAACAAGACATCCCGGGTATGATAAAGTTTGAAAAACAAAATCATAAATTTTAATACAATAAATAACTATAAATAATTATAACAAATGATAATGTAATTATAATAAATATTATTCAATAATGTAATCAAATCAAAATCACTGAAATTTGCTCAGTTGCAGAATTGTCGCTGTCATTATTTTTTTTTTATGACAAATTTGCCCACAAATCGCTATCGCTCAATTCTGCAAGTGATTATAATTTATTATCGCTGTTTTCTAGGTGCTCTAAAACCATTTTTGACATAAAGGGACACTTTTGGTTGCTATGGACAATCTACAGTTTGCAGGCAGAAAGAACAGTTTGTATTATATAAAAGTGCATGTAGGGCAATGTAGGGCACTGGGCAGACCACTAGGGACAAGGGGTATGTGTATTTTTTACATACAGTACTGTAATCTATAAGATTACAGTATACTGCATGTAATGTGTTTGTTTACTTTTTTGAATATGGCGCCGTTCTCCGCCCCCGTGCCTCGTAACGTCGCAGGGAATGGAGATTGGCGGCACACGGGTACTGTGTGAATCGAGTGAGGACCCGCTCGCTCACACAGCAAGGATGCATCGCAGGATCTACGGTCTGGATGCTGCAAGGTAAGCCGCGCCGCTGCACACTCTGCACATCTACCCCGAGCGTGACTCGGGGGTTACCGATCCTAGCATGGAAAAACCACCCAGAGTCACGCTCGGGGATACCGCTAAGGGGGTTAATACAAAGACCCCCCATAGACCACTTACAATTAAAGCAATGGGTGGCCCTTAAAGCAGCACCCAGATCATCAAAAGTCAATTTAAGAATCAATTGAGTCTGGTAGAAAACTATCTCCTGAATAATGACTGTATCCTATCAGATGCAGGCACTGTTTAGCAGCACCTGAATACTGTAGCACATTTTCACTCCATATTTCGGGTGCTTAATGAATGAAAATCAAACTATCCATGCCCATGTCTATGTCATTCCAAGTTGGATGGGGGGAGTCTTTCTGCTAAGCCGTTGTATTGTTACAGCAGGGAAACTCCCTTTTTTTAGAATACTCTGATTAAAGCTGCCGGCTATAGCCCGGGGTGCTGATCGAGAGGAAAAATATTGACAAGCTGGTTCTACAGAAGTCAACTGATAAAATGCACATACTGTACATGGATTGCAATTCATCCAGATCAGCAAGGATCCATGTATGGCCAGCTTTAGTATATAAAACTATCTTATCTACTTCCTAAATACATTGCTGATAAAAGATGCCATCCTCCAGCAGTCAAGGGATTGTAGAAATGATCATGTCTCAGATCAAGCTGGACCCAGATCTGCCTCCATGGGTTGATTTTTAGCTGCCTTTCTGCTCAGAAAGGTAACTTATACAACCAAATACCAGCATACACAACTCTCTCTAAAAGGTAAGGCTTCATTCTTTATGAAAACATAGCTTCAGATTCTTACAAATGCTTAATATTTACTGTTTTATCTTACCTGTTGCTCTTACTAATTTTGGATTTTGATTTTAAATCTTGAAACAGTAAGTACTGATATATGATTTAGATAACCACTTTTTAGTTAAATTGTGCTTTTAGGATTTTTAGAGAATTTTTTGCATGCTACTAGGACTTCTACATAGGCCATATTAAGTGTTTAATGCATATCAATATACACCTATGAAAAAGGGAAAAAAAAAACATCTTACAAGAACTATCAAATGCTATCCTATATTACTGGGGTTATTAGCCAACTTGCAACATGAGAGTCAAGCAGACTGTATAGAAGAGTTGCTAAACATTTCTTGATTTCATGAGAGGCAAATATTGCCTTTGCTTAAAAAAATGAAATAAAAAAACAGAAGGACAGGGTACCTGATATATTATTTGGTTTAATGGCACATCTTACAGCTTTTAATGTAATATATTCACTGTGTTGACGTTCTGTTGTCCATTCAAGCAGTACAGTATAACCATGGTACTGGCTGAATATCACAATTTTTTGCTTTAACTTGAGTTGTTAACAAAAATGTACAGTACTTGCAATTGTTCAAATATACTGACACCATTGCAATGTAATGCATATATATATTTCTTTCTCGTACATCACGGGACACAGAGCGGCATATTCATTACTATATGGGTTATATGGAGTACCTTCAGGTGTGGACACTGGCAATCTCAAACAGGAAGTCCCCTCCCTATATAACCCCCTCCCCTAGAGGGAGTCCCTCAGTTTTTTCGCCAGTGTCTTAGGTGTTGGTCACGGAATAGCTTTGCTCCACATCCTTGGGATTAAGGGCGGGCTAACCGGATCTGTCCAAGGAGCCTCAGTGCCAAAGTGGACAGTACCCGGGCCCCAAGCCGTGGGGTTTTGCCTATAATGCTCCTCTTTGGAGGGCTGGACCCTGGGCCCAGGACTTGGAGTTTGTAAAAACCATAAGTTCCTGCTTGCCAGGGTGCTATATAGGTCCAGGACAGTGGGTACCTTCATAGGACCCCAGGGCCTGAAGGTCTACTACGCTACCCACGGAGATGGGAGAAGATTGGATCAGTTTGCTGGACAAACATCCTGCTGCATGGAGCAGGTAAGGGGGAGCCTGCGGGACTTGGTTCGACAGCAGGCTCTCCGGGGTAACCTAAAAGGGGGGATAGCCTAAGTATGCTCTGCATGGGCAACCTTGTTCACTATGTCTGAGAGAGACAGGATGACACCCTTTCTCCCCCATCACTAGGTTCCCCTGTCTAAGAATGTGTTGCTAGCTAAACCTGCTGTTTTCTTCCTAGGGCTAGTAAGGATCCCTAGGGGCCTTTGGAGAGTCCTACCTGGCCGGGGGTTTGAATCTGCCGCCTGTTTCTGCGTTCCTGGATCTCCAGCAGCGCGGCTCCTCCATGTTCCTCCTGTTTCCGGCATACGCGCGCGCGCGCGTGCGCGCGCACGTCTTATAGACTTTTTTCGCGCCGTTCAGACAGGAAGGCGGGGGGGGGGCGTGCCTGCGGCGTCATACAGGAGGCGCGCCTTTGTGCTGTTATAGACAGTAGGCATTGTCAGTGCTCAGTCTGAGGCTGATTTTCAGAAGGAGAGGACGCAGAGCGGCAGAACAGTGACTCCCGGTGGCGGAAGAGGGGTAGTACATGCTGGACTTTGTTCCAATGCCTTTTTTGTTAAGCCAAAAAATTCCCCTTTTTGCAGCAGGTTGGAGGCTGGCAAACTAAGTTTGGGGTCACTGTATGTTGTAAAAAGAAAATATATAATATATATTTAAAAAAAAAAAAAAAAAAAAAAGCATACAGGATCCCATCAGTTTTTGGGCATTAGTGATCTATTGTCCCCTAAACTCTGGTTTTGTACTCCTGCCCACTACAGTCTGTTGTGTGGGCGGAGTCCCTCGATTTTGTATTATGGCTTCCAAAGGTTCGGGGTCAAAGGGTACAAAAAAGACCAAAAAACAAAAGGGTTCCCTTTCGGATTCTGATGATATGCCGATACTTTCCCCGCAACTTATTAACATAAAAAGCGCCTTGGATGAGCCATTAGGGGGATCTGGTGCGGAGGCTGGCCCAGATCAGCCCAGCCCTGTGTTTATCACAGAGGAGATGCTAGCCGTATCCCTAGGGGGGCTAGAAGAGAGAATAGCAGCATTGATCGCTAGAGCTATTCCTGGTAAGAAACGGGTTAGATCCCCATCACCAAGAGGTGTATCCTCAGATGCTGAGATTCTCTCTCTGGAGGAATTGGAATCACAGGAGGATCAACTAGACCTGAACCAAGAGGGTTCAGGGATTGAGGGGTCTGCCTCGGAGGAACCATTTTCAGACTCCCAGACAGAAAGACTGTGGGTACAGTCTTTGACGGACATGGTCCGCTCGGCATTTAGTTTACCATTGCCAGAGCCTCAGGTTCCTCCGGTATCCTCTCTGGGCTCTTTGAAAGCTCCGTTAAGCAACGCAGTTTTTCCAGTCCATCCTCTTTTGGAGGAATTGATCTTTCGGGATTGGGTACGGCCGGACAGGATTTTTCTGCCACCGAAAAGATTTGCGGTCATTTACCCCATGGGGGAAAAATTCTCCAAGAGGTGGAGGCTCCCAGTAGTGGATGCAGCCATCTTATGTGTGAATAGATCACTAACTTGCCCGGTGGAAAACATACATATGTTTAAAGATCCGGTTGATAAAAGGTTAGAGACACTTTTAAAAGCATCCTTTGCTACGGCAGGAGCAGTGGTGCAGCCAGCGGTGGCTGCGATTGGTGTTTGTCAGGCGTTAAAAGACCAGACAAAGGAAATGTTAAAGGACATGCCTACCCAACAAGCAGAAGAGTTTTCTGACATTCCCAGAGCTCTGTGGTTTGCGGTAGATGCTATAAAGGATTCCATCCAGCAGGCCTCTCGTTTATCACTATTTTTGGTGCACATGAGAAGGCTCTTATGGTTGAAGAACTGGGCGGCGGAGCCCCCATGCAAAAAGCTTCTGGCAGGGTTTCCCTTCCATGGAGGACGACTCTTCGGAGAGGATCTGGATAAATATATTCAGACTATTTCAAGTGGCAAGAGTACCCTTTTACCGGTCAAAAAGACATTCCGGGGTCCTACATTTAGAAGGCAGCTCTTTCCTGTCTCGGGGCCCTCAAATTCCAGGCAGTATCGACGGCCGCCTGCACGATCCAACGTTAACAGTAGATCGCAGGGACAGGCCCCTGGGGGTAAGAGGCCATGGTATCGCAAGCCGACAAAGACAGCCCCTGAGTCTGCCTTATGAAGGGGCGCCCCCACTCTCGCGGGTGGGGGGAAGGCTTCGTTTCTTCTCAGAAGTTTGGGAAGCCAAGATCCCCGACAAATGGGTCCGGGCATCTGTAACCACAGGCTACAGACTGGAGTTTCTAAGGTGTCCTCCGCCTCATTTTCAAGAATCAAGGCTACCAAAGGATCCAGCAAGGAAGGCCTCATTGCTGGCAGCTTTGGATCACCTGCTTTGCCAGGACGTAATAATAGAGGTGCCAGCCCAAGAGCAAGGGCTAGGTTTCTATTCCAATCTCTTTGTCATACCAAAGCCCAACGGCGATGTCAGGCCAATCTTGGACCTAAAGAGGTTAAACGGTTACCTAAGGGTTCGTTCCTTCCGGATGGAATCCATCCGGTCAGCAGCCGCTGCGCTTCAGAGGGACGATTTTCTGGCCTCCATAGACGTAAAGGATGCTTACCTTCATGTACCAATCTTTCAGTCGCATCAAAGACTTTTACGCTTCGCGGTGGGGCAGCAGGGCGCTCCCCTTCAGGCTGGCCACGGCCCCCCGGGTATTCACGAAGATCCTAGCCCCAGTTCTGGCCAATTTAAGGATCCAAGGGGTCACAGTCCTAGCATACTTGGACGACCTTTTAATCATAGATCACTCACGACCGGGTCTGCAAAAGGCAGTAAACCTCACGGTTCGGTACCTCGAAGAATTCAGCAGGGTCCTAAAACCGGGGAAAGTCAGCGTTCCAGCCTACAAAGCAGTTGGAATACCTCGGCATGAGGTTAGACACAGAACAGCAAAGAGTGGTCCTGCCCCTGGTAAAGATCGAGGCTATCAAGGGATTGGTTCAGTTGGTTCTAAACAAGAAAAAAAACCAACTATTCGCCTGTGTATGCGATTACTAGGCAAGCTAGTGGCCACGTTCGAGGCAGTACCATACGCTCAGATCCACACTCGCGTCCTACAGGCAGCCATTCTAGCAGCCTGGGGCAAGAGGGCACATGCCTTAGAGTCCCCTTTGACGCTATCATCAAGGGTCCGACAAAGCCTGGCCTGGTGGTTGAACCCCCAGAATCTTCTAAAGGGAAAAATCCTTCAGCCCTGTTGTCTGGAAGGTAGTTACCACAGACGCCAGCCTGGCAGGCTGGGGGGGCGGTCTTCGAGGGGTCCTCTCGCCAGGGAACTGGGGTGAAGGCAGAGAGGCAGCTCCCCATCAATATCTGGGAGATCAGAGCTGCTCGCCTAGCCCTTCTGGCATGGACCTCCAGATTAAAGGGGTTCCCGGTGAGAATCCAGTCAGACAATGCCACGGCGGTGGCATACATAAACCACCAAGGGGGAACCAGGAGTCAGGCCGCTCAAGAGCTTGATTTTTCAGTGGGCAGAGGTTCATGTACCCTGCATTTCGGCGATATTCATTCCCGGAGTAGACAACCTGCAGGCATACTTCTTAAAGTCGCCAGAGTCGGTTGCCAGGGGAGTGGTCTCGGCATCCCCAGGTCTTTCAGACAATCTGCCAGTGGTGGGGAATGCCGGACGTAGATATAACGGCATCCAGGTTCAACAAGAAACTAGACAGGTTCGTGTCTCGAGCGAGGGATCCTATGGCCTGCGGAACCGATGCGTTGGTTTGCTCTTGGCATCAATTCAAACTTCTTTATGCATTCCCTCCGCTACAGTTACTTCCTCGCCTGTTGCGCAAGATCAGAGTGGAGCACAAGCCAGTCATTCTAGTAGCTCCGGCTTGGCCCCGGAGGACTTGGTACTCACTAGTCCTGAAGATGGCAGTGGGAGACCCTTGGACTCTTCCTCTACAACCAGACCTACTCTCACAAGGCCCGATCCTCCATCCTACATTACAGCGTCTAAATTTGACGGCCTGGAGGCTGAATCCCTGATTCTCAGGGGTAGAGGTCTGTCTAGGCAGGTAATTCCTACCCTGATTAGGGCTAGAAAGCCGGTCTCCAGGGTGATTTATTACAGGGTGTGGAGGAACTACGTAGGCTGGTGTGAATCCAAAAGATGGAATTCCCGTAAATATACTATTGACAGGGTGTTAAGTTTTCTCCAGCTAGGAGTGGATAAAGGCCTGGCACTAAGCACAATCAAGGGACAGATCTCAGCTCTGTCAGTGTGGTTTCAGAGGCCGCTGGCCACCCACTCGCTGGTAAAGACCTTCTTACAGGGGGTCTTGCGTATTAATCCTCCTGTCAAGTCACCACTTTGTCCATGGGACTTAAATCTTGTTCTGTCATCCCTACAGAAACAACCCCTTGAGCCGTTGGCTGAGGTACCTTGATTTTACTGACTAGAAAGTCGGTATTTCTGATCACCATAGTCTCGGCCAGGAGAGTATCGTAATTGGCAGCCTTATCTTGTAAGGAACCATATCTCATTTTGCATAAGGATAGGGCGGGGTTCCGTCCTCATCCTTCCTTTCTACCAAAGGTTATATCCAGTTTCCACCTGAACCAGGATGTGGTACTTCCATCCTTCTTCCAAAACCCACCTCTAGAAAGGAGGGGTTGCTGCATACGTTGGATATTGTCAGGGCCATAAAGGCCTATCTTAAAGCTACAGAGAAGGTTCGGGAAAAAAGATGTGGTGTTCGTTTTACCGGAAGGACCCAAGATGGGTCAGGCAGCTGCTTGATCCACCATCGCAAGATGGATTAAACAATTAATTGTTCGGGCCTGCGGTTTGAAGAGGTTGCCTCCTCCTTTGTCGGTAAAAGGGCCCATTCTACCAGGGCCATGGGCACCTCCTGGGCAGCACATCATCAGATCTCTATGGCTCGAATATGCAAGGCAGCAACGTGGTCATCAGTCCACACGTTTACAAAATTTTATCAATTGGACGCAAGAAGGAATGCGGATACAGCCTTTGGGCAGTCAGTACTACAGGCCGCGATTCAAGCTCCTCAGGATCTGAGGGGGCTCCCTTGATTTGATTTGAGATTCACATTTCTCGTTTAAGTTGGATTTACTAGTATCTGAGTATACCTCTAAAATTAAATCCTTCTTTGGAAGATGTCTCCCTCCCCTCATTAAAGCATTGCTTTCGGACATCCCATATAGTAATGAATATGCCGCTCTGTGTCCCGTGATGTACGAGAAAGAAAAAGGGATTTTTAAATACAGCTTACCTGTAAAATCCTTTTCTTGGAGTACATCACGGGACACAGAGCTCCCACCCCTCTTTTGGGTGACCATTTTGGGAGGCATACTGCTTGCTACAAAACTGAGGGACTCCCTCTAGGGGAGGGGGTTATATAGGGAGGGGACTTCCTGTTTGAGATTGCCAGTGTCCACACCTGAAGGTACTCCATATAACCCATATAGTAATGAATATGCCGCTCTGTGTCCCGTGATGTACTGCAAGAAAAGGATTTTACAGGTAAGCTGTATTTAAAAATCCCTTTATATATACAGTATATTCTTTCCCAATGTTGGATGACAGCAGAACAATTTAATGGTAGAAATGTATCTGTAGAAATAAGCAGCACACATGCACAATTATTTATGTCAACTTCATAATCATGGTTGTGCTTAGAGCTTGAAATTAACTTCCAGTCATTTTAATAGATTATTATCAAAGACATTAATCAAACAAGTTCATGTTCTGCACTCTCAACCTAATTCTATTTCTTTATCTCCTAGGTGCAAAGTACATCATGGATGCCTCACCCGCCATATGTTATGCAACCAACGGTAGGTATTAGTCAATCACAGACATTTAATTAATATGCATGTGGGGGACGGTGATTAATGGTGCTCTGTGTTTTTACTTATGGAGAATTACCATTAATAAATCTCCATATGGTAACATAAATTGTTATATTACAATCCATAATGTTATGATTAAATGTTATTTGTGTTTCTGGCATCCCTTAAGGTTTTATGCAGGTAGAGTAATTCAGCAGTGCTCATTTCTTTTTCTGGATTCAATTTACATAATGATATAGTTCATAATAGTATGTGAAAGCAAAGCTGCAAAATTACTTTAGTAATACAGTGGTTCAATGGTATATGTTTGCTGGCCAAATTTGTTGTAAAATTACTTCAATCTTTTAAATTAACATTATCAGGATATGTACTTGTTTTATTTATTTAAAAAAAAAAATGTGTCATTCACTCAATTCCTAAATATTAACAAGAGACTGAACTCTGGAAGTTGTGCCTAAAACAAGGCAACTGAACTTTTCCCCATTCCTGACCGACCATGCCTTGTTCTGTACTGTGTCTTGGTGAAGGTGGCCATCTAGGTAGAAGCAGGTCTTTAGCTTCCCATTGTCAGTGCCTCCACCAAAAAGAACAGTGGGCAGCACAGTAATGCTATTACCAAACCTAACTCAAATTCCCCTTAGACTAGCAGTCAGAGACAGCAGTGCCTTCAATTTCACACTGCAGATTTACAGTTATTTGGCTGTAGGGTCAGGTGTGCCCAGGAGCCTCACATATCGAGGAAGTGCATTCTGAATTCCAGACAAAGGGTAAATATTACAGGGTACTTCTTACTTACAATTGTTGTTTCTATACGCTCCCTTTAGGATAGTAAATCATAAATGTTTGCGCTCACGCCCACTGTAGGTGATTTATTTTAAGTATAGAAGTACGGTGTAAAATAGTGTACTTCTATAAAATATGTATAAAGTAAATATATTTGGGGAGTGATTATTGGACATGTATCATTGCTTCCTTTTATTTTCTGCATTTTTGTTTTATTATTATTATTATTTTTATAATTATTGTTATTAATAATAATTTATATTAGTCAAAACTGGTAATCCTACCAATTTGTTATGTCCCTGTTCAAGTACAATTTTTGTACAACTTAAAACTCAGCTTTATTTTTTCAGTTTGCATAAAGTGGGGTAAGGTTGCAGCTTAAGGTTCAATATGATGTCTGTGTATCTACAGCAGAGAATTCTCTACCTGTTCAGTGTGGACAGAAAGTAAGTAAAAATCTCCCTTTGGGGACACAGACAGAAATAAATTCTTAATGATGCTGTAATTCTTCCTCACCCCACTAAAACAAATATTTGTATTGTTGTTTATGTTCTGGTTGGAAAGACAAGTCAAATAGACAGTAGGTGAGGACACATACCCTCATATCTTTTTCTGTGATACCATTTAAATGCTTTGAAAGATATGGGGTGTCTCCTGAATTGGGACACAGAAGACAAAAAAGTTAGGGCTCTTTCACACGGAGCGGATCCGTATTGATCCGCCCCGTGTGTGTCCGTCTGCTCAGCGAGGATCATCCGTAAATCCCCGCTGAGCTGTCGGTTGACAGGGCGGTCCCCTCACAGCGTGCGGTGGACCGCCCTGTGTTTTCTCCGCTCTCCCCTATGGTGAATCGGATGAATACGGACCTTGTGTCTGTATTCATCCGATCCGATCCGCCAGACGGAAGAAAAATAGGATTTTCTTCTGTCCGAAAAAACGGATCTTGACAGAGGCAGATGTTTACGGACGTTAGCGGATGCATTATCCGCTAACGTCCGCGATCCCATAGGGATGCATTGTGAGTCCGTAAACGGACTTATAAAAAGCGGACCGTTCGTCCGCTCGTGTGAATGGGCCCTTAACAGAGGTTCCAAACCTGACCTATTCTATCCAGCACTAAACAACGTTTTGACTTAACCACTTTATCCCCGGACCATATTGCTGTCCAAAGACCAGAGCACTTTTTGTGATTCGGCACTGCGTCGGTTTAACTGACAATTGCGCGGTCGTGCGACGTGGCTCCCAAACAAAATTGGCGTCCTTTTTTTCCCACAAATAGAGCTTTCTTTTGGTGGTATTTGATCATCTCTGCGTTTTTTATTTTTTGCGCTATAAACAAAAATAGAGCGACTATTTTGAAAAAAATGCAATATTTTTTACATTTTGCTATAATAAATATCCCAAAAAAAGATATAAAAAAACATTTTTTTTCCCTCAGTTTAGGCCGATACGTATTCTTTTACATATTTTTCGTTAAAAAAAAAATCTCAATTAGCGTTTATTGATTGCGCAAAATGTATAGCGTTTACAAAAAAGGGGTAGTTTTATGGCATTTTTATTAATATTTTTTTTTACTAGTAATGGCGGCGATCAGCGTTTTTTTTCGGTACTGCGATATTATGGCGGACACATCGGACACTTTTGACACATTTTTGGGACCATTGGCATTTTTATAGCGATCAATGCTATAAAAATGCATTGGATTACTATAAAAATGCCATTGGCAGTGAAGAGGTTAACTAGGGGGCAGGGAAGGGGTTAAGTGTGTTCCTATTTGTGTTCTAACTGTATGGGGGGGGTGGACTCACTAGGGGGAATCACTGATCTTCCGTTCATACATTGTATGAACGGAGGATCATCGTTTCCCCCGCTGACAGGGACGAGAGGAATGTGTTTACACACATACTTACCGTTCCCCGCTCTGTAACGAACGAGCGCGCGTGCCCGGCGGTGATCGCGAATGTCCCGATGTAGAGCTACGGGCTCTCGCCCAGGAGAGCCGACCTGCCGCCGTAGAACCACGGCGGCTGGTCGGCTAGTGGTTAAGTTTGGTTTTAATTTATACTTTTCTTTATTATGCATAAGTCACAGAGTAAGAACTTGTATTATAGCATGTTTTACATAAATCTGATTTGCACTTTTTTATCATATGGGGTATTATGGCTTGCATTGTGATTACTTGCAATGTAATATGTGGTTAACATTACCAGCAGGTCAATGCACAGAATTGGCATGTGCTTGCATCAGTTAACTATATTAGTAAGTTAGGAATTGAATATAAAACACAGTTTAACATTTTTCCAGTGATGTCACAAGCCTGATGAAGGGGTTCTGTGAGGTTCCAAAACATTGTCTCTGCTTTAATGATATGATCGCTGAATAAACCTTTGGCCCTGTTCTATACATGGTGTGCTGGTGACATTCTCTCACTCTGATTATCTTCGGTTCCAGCCAGTGGTCGCTGCAGCACCCCATTTACACACACAGACATTTTCAGAAATGTGTGCATTGTTAATAGTATGTTAGAATCCTTGTAGTAAGATCTGAACACACCTAAGGACATCCCTACTGACCATTTATCTTATGTGCTTTTTTGATAATAGAGAGTTGGATTTAGAAGATTTGTTTTCAGAGTCGGATATCAAAGATAATGATCTCATTATCTAATTGGGCTATAGTGATGATAAAAAGAGTGGTGAGACATATCCACTATGGGAAAATATCTGAAATACAATATAGTATATAGGAAACTTAGATGGGATGTAGCCATAAATGATGGGATAATAGGAGAGGAGGATATCCAGGATTGGTATGCATTTTTTAATAGTAAGGGGAAAGAGGTTATGGAATTTCTCATAAAAAGAAAACAAAAGAAAATGAGATTGATTGAAAACCAGAATAAGGATTTCATAGATAAAATTGAGCCCTTTAAGGAAACCACAGAATATGTTAAACATATGGGAGAACTGCAAATAGGGGGAGTTCAACTGGGGGGATCTGTAGTGGAGAAGGATGTAGGGGTTTTAGTTGATCATAAGCTCAATAATGGCATGCAATGCCAAGCTGCGGTTTCCAAAGCGAGCAAAGCCCTTTCTTGTATTAAGAGAGGTATGGACTACAGAGATAGAGATATAATTTTGCCCCTGTACAAATCATTAGTAAGACCTCACCTGGAATATGCAGTCCAGTTTTGGGCACCAGTTCTCAAAAAGGATATCGGAGAACTGGAGAAAGTGCAGAGAAAGGCAACTAAACTGATAGGAGGCATGAAGGAGCTCAGCTATGAGGAAAGATTAGAGGAACTGAATTTATTCGCTCTTGAGAAGAGGAGAATAAGTGGGGATTTAATCAACATGTACAAATATATAAGAGGTCCATATAGTGAACTTGGTGTTGAGTAATTCACTTTAAGGTCAACGCTGAGTACAAGGGGGCACTCTTTACGTCTGGAGGAAAAGAGATTTCACCTCCAAATACGGAAAGGTTTCTTCACAGTAAGAGCTGTGAAAATGTGGAACAGACTCCCTCCAGAGGTGGTTCTGGCCAGCTCAGTAGATTGCTTTAAGAAGGGCCTGGATTATTTCCTAAATGCACATAATATAACTGAGTACTAAGTTTTGTAGGTAAAGTTGATCCGGGGTAAATCCGATTGCCTCTCGGGGGATCAGGAAGGATTTTTTTCCTCTCCGGTAGCAAATTGGATCATGCTCTGCTGGGGTTTTTTGCCTTCCTCTGGATCAACTGTGGGTATGGAGTTGGTGTATGGGATGTACTGTGTTTTATTTTGTTTGTTTATTTTATTTTTTATGGTTGAACTGGATGGACTTGTGTCTTTTTTTAACCTGACTAACTATGTAACTATGGGGCTGATTTACTATTGAAGCTGCGCTGCGCCAGTACATGCCTTAATAGGTGCGCTGGATGAAGCCTTAATTAGGCGCATGAACCAGCCGCAGCAGCAGCGCGATGTAATTGATAAGTAAAGCCGCCGCCGAACTCCCTGTTAAAGTCTATGGGGGAAATCTTAATTGTGAATTTTAAAGGCTAATCTGCAAGTTTTGTCCTAAAAAGTGTTTGGGGACCTCAGTCCTGCCCCAGGGGACATGTACCAATGCTTTTTTTATTTTTTAAAACGGCCGTTTTTTCGGGAGCAGTGATTTTAATAATGCTAAAAGTGTAACAATAAAAGTGTAATTTTTCTTTAAATTTCGTACTATGGGGGGCTCTAATGTCAGCATGTGAAAAAGCGCATGTTTCCCGTGGTTAGAACTGTCTTTGCACAAAATGACATTTTCCAAAGCAAAAAAGCCATTTAAAACTGACTCGCGGCAATAATGAATTGTCGGCTCCCGGCAATTGCAGGAGAATTCATTCATTAAAAAAACGAAAAAAAAAAAGCGTGGGGGTCCCCCCAAATTCAATAACCAGACCCTTTAGGTCTGGTATGGATATTAAGGGGAACCCCGCCGTCAATTTAAAAAAAAAATGACGTGGGGTTCCCCCCAAATATCCATAACCAGACCCTTCAGGTCTGGTGT
This sequence comes from Rana kukunoris, assembly GCA_029574335.1. Classification (NCBI taxonomy): domain Eukaryota; kingdom Metazoa; phylum Chordata; class Amphibia; order Anura; family Ranidae; genus Rana; species Rana kukunoris. The sequence continues at coordinate 125,636,096 of CM056053.1, forward strand.
GGAATTTAAGGGGAACTCCACTCCAAATTAAAAAAAAAATGGCGTGGAGTCCCCCCTAAAATCCACACCAGACCCCTTATCCGAGCACGTTAACCTGGCCGGCCGCAGAAAAGAGGGGGGGACAGAGCGCAGCCCCCCCTCTCCTGAACCGCACCAGGCCACATGCCCTCAACATTGGGAGGGTGTTTTGGGGTACCCCCCAAAACACCTTGTCCCCATGTTGATGAGGACAAGGGTCTCTTCCCCACAACCCTTGCCCGGTGGTTGTGGGGGTCTGCGGGCAGGAGGCTTATCGAAATCTGGAAGACCCCTTTAACAAAGGGGCCCCCCAGATGCCGGCCCCCCCTGTGTGAAATGGTAATGGGGTACATGGTACAAAAATCGAAAAAGAAAAAATACTGCGCTATCTTAAAATACAAAAAGCCGCTAACACAGCAAGAGAGATCAAAAAATTGCTAATAGAAAATGTGTGGAAAAGTGTAGCGCTAATAATGACACAAATAATGATAATACAATAAAGATTAAATCATGCAACACCACATGTGAATGAATGGTATTCAAAAGTCCATAAATGTTTTGAATGAATCGGTGAGTCGGTTTCTTTGAGTAAAACAGATACACAAAATCCAGTGCATAAAGAAGTGAAAAATCCACCACCGCTTATGACAGGGGGCTTACCGGACCGATTGGACCTAGACAGGCATATACCCACTAGGCCAATCAAGCTTTGTTAAAGTTGATATACTGAAGCGGGTACACCATACACGTCATGCGATTCCGTATCAATGAAGGCAAACCTCAGACAGATGATTCAAAAATACTTCCCAGCAAGCAGCAACTCTCAACAGATCACTCAGAGGGCATATCAGTACTCCAACCGATAAGCATGAAAAAGAGAAGGCAAGGCGTACATAGCGTAATTCCGTAATAAAAATCGATATTTATTATAAAGAGAAAAACTCACATTTTGCAATGGTCAATAGAGCTTATAGAAAAAGGGTAGCAGGAACAACAGTAGTCCATCCCGACATGTTTCGTTACAAAAAGAACATCATCTGGGGTGCTGTCATCATGCTACACTTACCCTTATATACAGCAAAAGGTCCCCACACTCATATCAAGGCTCCCATAGGCAGCTGATGGTAATAACATGGCACTTCCTGTAAATTGCAATGGAGGATATGGTGTGCGGGTCAAGCCTCTCTTTCAGTACAGGAAGTACATCGAGAGGGTAATTATTCAAACCAGACCTCAAAGAACAGAGCTATAAGCTCATAAAATGGCATCCGCTCTGATAAAGCGGAGAATTAGCCATGCAGGAAAAAATAAATAAAAACACAGGCACCTGTATTGATAAAAAGATGTGCACTCCAAGCTCAAACAGCATGTCACAGCACATCACATGATATTAAAACCAAGCCTCGTTCTGAGGATGAGAACGAATCCACATTATTTTCCCCCTATTGGTAGATTGCGGTCACATGACCGCACTACCAAGCCTCATAGTGGATCCCGGGCTATGTGTTCCACAGCAGGCTAAAAAATAATGAAAAAGCCACACTGTGGAAGCACATTGAGAACGAATCAGCATTCTCTCCCCCTGTTGGTAGATTGCGGTCACATGATCACATCACCAAGCCTCGTAATGGATCCCAGGCTGTGTGCTCCACAGCAGGCTAAATGATATTGAATAGCCACACTATGGAAGCACATTGAAGCAAGAGGCACAGAAAAAATGGATTGGTTTAAAAACAGCATAATGGAGGCTGAATCCAAAACGCATCATTGTGATAGACACAGTGTGTATGTTAAAAATTAGGGATTAACCTATAATTAAAATAACAATATGGTGTTAGATGACATAAGTGACAAAAAATCGTGCACATCATGTCAGAAACCTAAATAAATAATTTTATGTAATTTAAATTGTATTACATTTTGGCAGTAATAGGAAAATAATTAAAATTATAAAAATGTCTTAATTAACCCCCTATGATGAAAATCAGGGAAAAAAAGGGACATGCATCCTATAGGAGCCAAGATTGAATATAGGTTTACAGAAAACACTCATATCATAATGGTAAAAAACAATAATAATATATTGAATAGAATCAATTTTAAGACTGGTTAATGAATGCGTTAATATCCCACTCTACATTCATACCCTGGGGAGAGTGGGATTGCAATTCATATATCCAGTAGGTTTCAAGTCTGGATACTCCTCTAGTCTTGGCTCCCCCTCGCCAAGGTGGGATATATCTGTCAATGATCAAGAACTGCGACCCCTTAGGATCCCGACTGTGACAGGATCTATAATGTCTAGGTACAGTATGTTTAGTGTCACCTCCCACAATCTTGGCTATGTGCTCACCTACCCGCACAGAAAACGCACGCGTCGTGCGACCCACATACTGCTTCCCGCATGGGCAAGTGATCAGATAGACAAAGTGGGTGGTAGCACATGTACAAAAGTGTTTGATCGAATAACTCTGATTGGTCACTGTAGATTGAAATTCTAAAGTTTTACGTCTCCCACACAAATTGTACTGACAGACTGTGCATTTTTTACATGGAAAGTATCCCTCCATATTTTGAAAAAAGGTGGGACGCACAGGGGGGTCAACCGTATTTGGAGCGATACTATTCCTCAAAGAAGGAGCACCTTTAAAGATGATCCTAGCCTGTTCCGGTAAAACTTGTCCAAGGATTTTGTCCTTTCTTAACACGTTCCAATGACGCTTAAAGATGTTTTTTATATCTCTATGTTGGTTGGAATAAGTTGTAAGCATAGAGTAACGGAAAGAATTATCGCTAACTCGTAGAGGTCTATCTGTTAAAAGAGATTCCCGGTCAATCTGCTCTACATTTAGCATCTCTACGTTCACAGAGGATTCGTCATATCCCTTTTCAATGAACCTATGTTTGAGCATAGATGCTTGGGACAGGTATGTGTCAGTATCACTACAGTTCCTCCGTAAACGTAAAAACTGGCTGCGGGGCACAGATTTAAGCCATGACCTATGGTGACAGCTATCCATGGGGATGAAGCTGTTACGATCTGTGGTTTTAAAATGAGTCTGAAACTTAAATTCCCTGGACTCCAACCTAATCTCAAGATCAAGAAAATTGATCTTGGTAGTACTCCATTCAAATGAAAGGGAGATACCTCGGTTGTTATCATTTAATGTAGAAAAAAATTCTTCAATGGTTTCTGGAGGGCCATCCCATAAGAGGAGGATGTCGTCTATATACCTGGCCCATAAGACCAGGGAGGGATTCCTCTCTGAATAGACGACATCCTCCTCCCACTTGGCCATAAATAAATTTGCCAGGCTTGGGGCAAACTTGGCGCCCATTGCCACTCCACGCTTTTGCAAAAAGAACCTCTGGTCAAGCCAGAAGTAGTTGTGGGTAGTGGCGAATTTAAGTAGTTCAATGATAAAACTACGTTGGTCGTTAACTAAGGAATGATCTCGATCCAGGAATAAAGTGACTGCTTCTATTCCCAAATCTTGGGGAATGCATGTATATAAAGAAGCTACGTCTGCAGTAGCTAAAAGATAATCACCACGTATTTCTGTGTTCTCTAGTAGTTTGATAGTAGAGGTGGTGTCTTTTAAATATGACGGAGTTGTCTTGACTAGTGGTTGAAGAAAAAAGTCGATGTAACGACCAATGCGAGAGGTGATAGAATCTATGCCGCTCACAATGGGCCTCCCGGGAGGGTGTACAGGGTCTTTATGAATTTTGGGTAGATAATAGATCGTCGGGATCCTAGGGGCAATGGGTATCAGATAAGATCGTTCTTTTTCATTCAGAATACGAGATTGGAACCCTTTCTTCACCAGGCCAGCAAGTTCTTTTTTGAAACTATTAGTGGGGTTATTCTGTAATTCTTGATACGTATCTTGGTCTGACAGAATTTTTGACATTTCGGACACATATTTGGATTTATCCATAACCACTATTCCACCACCTTTGTCCGCTGGGCGGACAACAAGGTCTTTCTGATCACAAAGGGATTGAAACCCTTCTTTGGGTAAGGGGTTGTGGTAATGTTTCTTGATGGGTAAAGAGGCCAGGTCTTGGAGGACCAAGTCTTTAAAAATGCTAACTGCAGGGGCCACTGCAACAGAAGGATTGAACAATGATGGATTGGACAATCTAGTATGAACTGTTCCTGAAGTAGCTGCCCTCTCTGCAGGAGGTGAGGTGTTGGTCAAAAAATATCTTTGGATGTTAATTTTACGTACAAACTTTTGCATGTCTATGAACGTGTTAAATTTGTTGAATTTGCTAGGAGGAGCGAATTTTAGTCCTTTGTCTAAAACAAGCAGTTCATTGGAAGTTAATACCTTTGAACTCAGGTTGAACACTCCTTGGCCTATTGAACCTTTCTTCTTTTTCCTCTGCGCCCTTCTGCCCCCTCTGGTCCCTCTTTTGGATCCGAAGGCCTTTGATGTCCTGGGCCGTCCCGATGAAAATCCTTATTTTCATAAGATCCTGGACCATATGCATCGTGGTTGTAGTGTACTCGATTGGATTCAGTCACACTTCCACCACGAGCATCACGAAGGGGGAGGAATCTGTTATATGTATTTACGGGGGGGTGGCTATATTGGTAGGCATTGGACTCATAAGGGGCCTCATACTCATTAGACCTCCTAGGTGAGCCCCCAGAACCATAATAGCCATGGTCTTGGTGGTAGGGGTTCCTAGAATCTCGTTGATTCCCCTTAGACCTACCACGTCCCCCTCTTTTGTTGGAATTGTTATTGGTCCTTCTAGGTGAGCGAGGTGATATATGATATCCCGGAGAGCGTCCTCTCGCTGGTTGCTCCCTAGTAGTATAAACAGATCTGGGATATACAGGAGCAGACTGATAAGCTGCATGTTGACTGTTATTAGAATGTGCCCCCGCAGCTCCGGTTTCCATAGTGGAATCCACGCCAACCGGTGCTGTTGAGGATTTTTGCCACTTAAAAACAGTCCCTGATTTATAATCCCCTACATCTCGTGAATATTTCTTGCGTTTTTTATTTCTCTGTTCTCCATCTTCTTTTTCAAGATGTAATTGGAGACTGGAGGAAAGAGAATTGTACTCTACAGAGTTTTTGAATGACAAGAGCTTCTCACTTAACTCCTTAATCTCTCTGTCCAGAAGTTGAAGTCTGCTTTGTTTCCTTGAAATTAAAAAACCCAAGAATTTGGTACCGGTCTCATTAAAATACCGATACCAGGAGTCTAGATCGGGGTCGTCTTGTTGAGGATGAACATCCCATCTAAGGCTCCTGGGGACCATACCCTCTGTTATATACTGCTGTAGAAAAATGATGTCCCACTGTAGGTGCAATTCTGAAACCATTATGTTTTTGAGACGCATAAACATTCCACCGATTTCAGTATCATTATTCATGACAGTGAACACCCCCTCAGCATTAACAGTCCGTTGGGCCCTATATTCAAAAACATCCATGATGGAAGGTGAAAGAAAAGATTGCTGCAATAAAAATGATCCCACAAGGCACAAAAATCGAAAAAGAAAAAATACTGCGCTATCTTAAAATACAAAAAGCCGCTAACACAGCAAGAGAGATCAAAAAATTGCTAATAGAAAATGTGTGGAAAAGTGTAGCGCTAATAATGACACAAATAATGATAATACAATAAAGATTAAATCATGCAACACCACATGTGAATGAATGGTATTCAAAAGTCCATAAATGTTTTGAATGAATCGGTGAGTCGGTTTCTTTGAGTAAAACAGATACACAAAATCCAGTGCATAAAGAAGTGAAAAATCCACCACCGCTTATGACAAGGGGCTTACCGGACCGATTGGACCTAGACAGGCATATACCCACTAGGCCAATCAAGCTTTGTTAAAGTTGATATACTGAAGCGGGTACACCATACACGTCATGCGATTCGGTATCAATGAAGGCAAACCTCAGACAGATGATTCAAAAATACTTCCCAGCAAGCAGCAACTCTCAACAGATCACTCAGAGGGCATATCAGTACTCCAACCGATAAGCATGAAAAAGAGAAGGCAAGGCGTACATAGCGTAATTCCGTAATAAAAATCGATATTTATTATAAAGAGAAAAACTCACATTTTGCAATGGTCAATAGAGCTTATAGAAAAAGGGTAGCAGGAACAACAGTAGTCCATCCCGACATGTTTCGTTACAAAAAGAACATCATCTGGGGTGCTGTCATCATGCTACACTTACCCTTATATACAGCAAAAGGTCCCCACACTCATATCAAGGCTCCCATAGGCAGCTGATGGTAATAACATGGCACTTCCTGTAAATTGCAATGGAGGATATGGTGTGCGGGTCAAGCCTCTCTTTCAGTACAGGAAGTACATCGAGAGGGTAATTATTCAAACCAGACCTCAAAGAACAGAGCTATAAGCTCATAAAATGGCATCCGCTCTGATAAAGCGGAGAATTAGCCATGCAGGAAAAAATAAATAAAAACACAGGCACCTGTATTGATAAAAAGATGTGCACTCCAAGCTCAAACAGCATGTCACAGCACATCACATGATATTAAAACCAAGCCTCGTTCTGAGGATGAGAACGAATCCACATTATTTTCCCCCTATTGGTAGATTGCGGTCACATGACCGCACTACCAAGCCTCATAGTGGATCCCGGGCTATGTGTTCCACAGCAGGCTAAAAAATAATGAAAAAGCCACACTGTGGAAGCACATTGAGAACGAATCAGCATTCTCTCCCCCTGTTGGTAGATTGCGGTCACATGACCACATCACCAAGCCTCGTAATGGATCCCAGGCTGTGTGCTCCACAGCAGGCTAAATGATATTGAATAGCCACACTATGGAAGCACATTGAAGCAAGAGGCACAGAAAAAATGGATTGGTTTAAAAACAGCATAATGGAGGCTGAATCCAAAACGCATCATTGTGATAGACACAGTGTGTATGTTAAAAATTAGGGATTAACCTATAATTAAAATAACAATATGGTGTTAGATGACATAAGTGACAAAAAATTGTGCACATCATGTCAGAAACCTAAATAAATAATTTTATGTAATTTAAATTGTATTACATTTTGGCAGTAATAGGAAAATAATTAAAATTATAAAAATGTCTTAATTAACCCCCTATGATGAAAATCAGGGAAAAAAAGGGACATGCATCCTATAGGAGCCAAGATTGAATATAGGTTTACAGAAAACACTCATATCATAATGGTAAAAAACAATAATAATATATTGAATAGAATCAATTTTAAGACTGGTTAATGAATGCGTTAATATCCCACTCTACATTCATACCCTGGGGAGAGTGGGATTGCAATTCATATATCCAGTAGGTTTCAAGTCTGGATACTCCTCTAGTCTTGGCTCCCCCTCGCCAAGGTGGGATATATCTGTCAATGATCAAGAACTGCGACCCCTTAGGATCCCGACTGTGACAGGATCTATAATGTCTAGGTACAGTATGTTTAGTGTCACCTCCCACAATCTTGGCTATGTGCTCACCTACCCGCACAGAAAACGCACGCGTCGTGCGACCCACATACTGCTTCCCGCATGGGCAAGTGATCAGATAGACAACGTGGGTGGTAGCACATGTACAAAAGTGTTTGATCGAATAACTCTGATTGGTCACTGTAGATTGAAATTCTAAAGTTTTACGTCTCCCACACAAATTGTACTGACAGACTGTGCATTTTTTACATGGAAAGTATCCCTCCATATTTTGAAAAAAGGTGGGACGCACAGGGGGGTCAACCGTATTTGGAGCGATACTATTCCTCAAAGAAGGAGCACCTCTACCATTTCACCCAACAAAAAAAATGTAAAGTGTAAAAAACGACAAGAGCCGGTTTTTGACAAGTCCTTTATTATCTTCTTTCTTCTTCTTTTCTTCTTTCCTTCGGGTTTCTTCCTCCATCTTCTTCATCATCATTTTTTTTTGGGGGGGGTGGGCGTACTAAGCACAGGCGTACCATAGCACACCCACCGGGAGCCGGGCTGAGACCACCAAACTCAATTCACATGTAGCCGAGACCGGGATCCGAACCCTTGGCTGCAGAGGTGAACGGCTTGTCAGCGCAGTGCCAATCACGTTGAGCCACCACAGCTCCCACCCCATGTAATTTTTGTTTAGATTTTTGGTAGTTATTTTTTATTAAAGGGCCCAGAGCTCCCAAGGCAACCCCCTTTTTTTATTTTATATATATATATATATATATATATATATAGATATTTTAATTTATTTTTCATTAAAGGGCCCAGAGGTTTTTTTTTATTAAAGGGCCCAGAGGTCCCCAGGGCCCCCGGATGGCTACCACCCTTTTTTTAATATATATTTTTCTATATTTATTTTTTTGTAAAGGAACCCCCCGCTTATCAAATTGCGGCAGCCCCCCCCTTCTCAATTTCAGGCGGCAGCACCCCCCCCCCCTGTTCTCTGCTCCAGGGGGCCCATGCCTGAAGCTGTGTAAGGGGCCCCATAATTCCTGATGGCGGCCCTGATTGCCCCCACCCCCATGGTACGAAATTTCAAGGAATTTGTAACTTTTATTGTTGCACTTTAACCACTTCCATACCGCGCCTATTCTGGCACTTCTCTCCTTAATGTACAGTAACAATTATATTTTCTTCCTTGAAAATTACTCAGGACCCCCAAACATTATATATATTTTATTAACAAACACCCTAGGGAATAAAGTGGCGGCCATTTTTTCTTACAAATTTCCAACGGTATTTGCGCCAAAAATTTTCAAACGTTTTTGTTTTTTTTTGGCTTTCAAAAAAAAACCTGTTTCATGAATGACAAAATAAGAAAGCAGTAAAGCTAGCCCAATTTTTAGGGATAAGGTAAAAGATGATGTTACACCGAGTAAATAGATACCTAACTTGTCACGCTTTCATATTGCGCACACTCATGGAATGGCGCTAAACTTCGTTATTAAAAATCTCCATAGGCGACGCTTGACTTTTTTTCTCAGGTTACCACTTTTGAGTTACAGAGGAGGTCTAGTGCTAAAAATCTTGCTCTCACTCTAACGCACGCTATGATACCTCACATGTGGGGTTTGAAGGATGTTTACATATGTGGGTGGGACTTGCATGCGTGTTCGCTTCTGAGTGCGAGCTACTAGGGACAGGAGCATTTAAATTCCTTGGGCCAGATTCTCAGCGGCGCTACGCCTGCGTAAATGTATATGCGCGGCGTAATAGTAAATGTGCGCCTGCGTATCGATGCGCGGTAAACACAGAACCACATACGCGCGATTATTTTTTCCGTCTGGGCGGCGAAAATGCATTAAGCTAGCGCGGCGTAGGCGCATAGTTACGCATCAAAAATATTCAGTTCCCATTGAATTAGCATGCAAATATGCAAATGAGGGAGATGCGCGTATTCCCGAAAGTACGCGCGTCCGGCGTTGGCTACTCGTGGTGCGCGTAACTCGAAAGCCTTGAGTAAACATACCCCTCATAAAAGCACGGGTAACTTTGCTCAAGGCCGTGTGCAAGTCAGCTGGAGAGCAACTACAGCAGCACCGTAACGGACTAGCTGAGCAATCACACTTACTGGACAAGACATTCATATGCCAATGATGCCAGGGCCAGCCATGGTCTTATCAATACTAAGGTATGCAGAGGAAGAGGAGCATAGAAGGAGGAGGAGGAGGACGGGGGCACGTGAGAGGATCTACCGAGCGCGCATGAGCCTCTTTGGCATGGGTGATGAGGAGGTGTATCGCATCTTCAGATTCAGCCCTGATGCCATCCTGGAAATAACCACAGCCCTGCAGGATGACATCACCAGCCAGACATACCGCTCACGTGCACTGCAGCCACTGGTGAAGGTCCTGGCAACACTCCATTTCCTGGCCAGTGGATCATTCCAGCGTACAAGTGGAGTGGTGGCTGGGATGTCACAAACCAGCATAAGCAGATGTGTGCACCAGGTTGTCCCCGCAATCCTCAGACGCATGTCCAACCAGTTCATCAGACCCACCACTGTGCACCTGCGGCAGAAGGCAATGACAGATTTCTACAGAATTGACGGATTCCCACGCACCATCGGGGCCATTGATTGCACACATGTGGCACTCCAGCCCCCCAGTGCCACAGAGCACATATACCGCAATCGGAAGCATTGGCATTCCATCAACGTACAGGTGATAGCCGATGCCAAATACCTCATATGGCACGTCCGTGCCAAAGACCCCGGGTCCAGCCATGACAGCTACATCTACCGTCAAAGCAACATCCCCGAAGATTTTGAGCAGGACATGTATGGGGACAGCTGGCTGGTTGGTGAGTGACATGGGTGGCAGCCATGACTATCCCCTCCCATGATGCACAACAGAAGTGGCACATGCATGACTACCATCCTCCTGTGTTTTCCCTTACAGGTGACTCTGCATATACACTGGGACCCCATCTCATGACTCCTTTCCGGAACCCCCAAACCAGAGGAGAGAGAAGATACAATGAAGCACACATCAAAACCCGTGCAGTGGTGGAGCGCACATTTGGCCTCCTGAAGTCCCGTTTCCGCTGCCTGGATAAGTCTGGGGGGGCCCTATTGTATTCCCCCAACTTTGTGGGTCAGATCATTGGTGCATGTTGTATTCTGCACAACTTTGCCATGCGAAAGGGCCTGCATATTGCCCTACGTGATGACCTGACCCCCCAACCACACAGCCCCCCCCCGCCAGAGGAGACCCCGTCAGCTGATGGAAGAGCAGTCAGGAGTGTCCTCGTGTTACGAATCTTTGACCTTTAAACACACACATACAGCATGGCACACAGACAATGCACGCGTGTACACCACTGATGTCCCTAGATCACACACACCACATGCACATCGCATTGGATTAGCCCAAGTCCAGCATGTAGGACTTGGGAGCAGCAACGCCACGTCAAGGCCCCAATGATGTTGCTGTCCATTCATACACCTTTCACACATCATTCATACAGCCGTGGGGTTAACTTCACCACCACGGCCGAGGGTGACACCCCTTACTTTCAGGAGTGCCACCCTCTCACATTCACACACCATTCACACTGCACCGTGTGCAGTATCCAAAAATATATAAAAAAAGCTCTTATCCAGAGCATAACAAAAAATAAATAAGCTCTTATCCAGAGCATAACAAAAAATAAATAAGCTCTTATCCAGAGCATAACAAAAAATAAATAAGCTCTTATCCAGAGCATAATACTAAAGAAAACTCAAATTAATGGGCCTGGCGGGGGCTCTGCCTGGTGCCACGGGTCCTGCCCCTCACTTGCCTGGGGGCAGCCCTAGATGGGGGGGGGGGAGCAGGTTGAGGAGGAACATCCCCACGTCCCTCCCTGGCTGCCTGCATGCCCTCCAGGGCAACCGCTATGCGGGTATGCACAGCAGTCTGCGCCTCGATAGCAAGGCGCAGGGCCTGAACCTCCCCCACAAGTTCTGAGGTGTTTTCCTGCAGCTCCCCCAAGCTGGTCAGCGTTGCTGCGCTGTTAACAGCAACATCCTGGATGGCATCTGTTATATTGTCCGAGGATGCCAGGCTGTCGGCCAGGCGCCTCATCTCCTCCACGACCTCGGCCAGGTGTTTATTTTGCTGGTCCTGCTGTCTGACCAGCTGTTCCGGCAGGACCTGGGATACACCCCTGGTCTTTGACGTTGCCTTGCGGGGAGTGGCAGGGGACCGGGCATAAGGGGAGGATGTTGAGGGGCCGGAGATGAGGGGGGGGGAAAGAGAGGGACTGGAGAGGTTGGAGGGGGACACTGAGGGGTTTGCTACAGGTAGAGGAATAGCCTGGGCTGGTCCAGCCAACCCACCATCCTCCTCCACAACAACATAGAGGGCCTGGTCCTGGACTACCACACCCTCCTCAACCACCTCCTCCGTTGAGGTGTGCCCACTTCCCTCCAAGTCCTGTTCCAGGGGGGCAGCCAGAGGGACTGTATCTTCAGGGGATGGATCCTGATGGGCCCTGGCATCAACAGATGGCCCCGCTCCCTCCTGCACATCTGTGGATGACACAAAAGATGCCCATGTTGGTGGAGCCACACACTTGGCACATGTTCCCTTCCACCCCCATACATGTACACAACAGATAGAATAGAAAACACACTTACCTGTCCTCACGGCTGGCTTCTGGGACTCATAGCCCCCAACTCCCTCTACCTGCTCCGTCTGCAGGCAGCGGGCAACCACCTTCTCCTCCTCAGTCAGGCGGACAGGGCAGGGTGGGCCCCCTCCAGTGCCCCTGGCATGCCGAGCTATGGCAGCCAGCTTGCCCTTCACATGACGCCGCAGGTCATTCATTTTCTTTTGAATGTCCTGCGGTGTCCGGACCTCATGAGAGAGGGCATTGACCTGGCACGCCACCCTCATTAATATCTGATCCCTCCGGGACTTGCTGGTCCGGGCACTGTCAGCACCATGGAGCCGCGAGTCATACTTCTCCATGGCCCGTATGACAATGGCCCTCTCCTCTGGGGAGAAATTCTTCTTCCTCCTCTCCTTAACAGCAGTTGCCATCTTGTCCAGCACAAACTTTCGCCGTCACTCTCTAAAAAATGGGAGACGTTTGCGCTGCACGGGCGCATGTGTGGGCGCATTATATACCCTGCGCCGGCGCATCGTAGGGAGGCTTTGCGCATGCGCAGAAGGCATCCACGTCACGGCGCGGGTCAACCACGTCATGGCGCGGGTCATCCATGTCACGGCGCATGCTCCGTTCGTCCCGGCCTGCATTTGCATGGGGTCACGCTTCATTATAATGCAACACGCCCACTTCCCTCCTACTTTGGAGTTGCGCCGGATTACGCCCATGATTTTACGCGACGCAGGCGCATCTTGGAGCGCATTTACTTAGGGAATACGGTACTTGCCACTCCGTGTTACGTCGGCGTAGTGCATCTGAGATGCGCAACGCCTGCATAATTAGCCGCGCATCTACGAGAATCTGGCCCCTTATTTTTTTTTTTTAACTTAATATTTTCATTTTTGCACTTGTTTGTCCCTTTTTTTGTATTATTTTTCACTTTTCTTCCTATTACAAGGAATGTAAACATCCCTTGTAATAGGACTAGTGTGTGACAGGTCCTCTTTATAGAGAAAGGCGGGGTCAATTAGACCCCACATCTGTCCTCCAGGCTGGAAAGCATGGAATTGGTAAAAAAAATAACATCTCATGCTTTCAGCTGCGATCATGTTCGTTCAGCACAGTAGTGTAGTGTGTAGCATGTTCACCTAGCAGCAAAAGGGTTGCTGGTTCGAATCCTGCCCGTGACACTATCTGCCTGGAGTTTGCATGTCCTCCCTGTGCGGGTTTCCTCCCACAATCTAAAAACATTCTGTAAATTGGATCCTGTCTAAATAAGCCCTAATATGCAGTAGGATATTTAGGTTTTGTGCTGCCCTAGGCCTGACCAAATTTTGGCACCCCCTAATAGAAAAATGACCCACCCTTCCTGTCAAGGCCACACCCTGTTTTTTTATGACCCACCCAGGAATTTTCAGGGGACACACACAAGTTCTGTAGGGGGGGCACAGGAGTCCCTTAATTTGCCTAGTTTTTCGATCACTTCCTGTTTGGCTATGGGGCAGGAAGTGAAGGCCAATCTCCCCAAACGGACAGGGATAATACAAAATAAACTGACAGAGCTTCTAACCCCCCCCCCCAACTCTATCCAAAATGAAAGAAAACAAAAAAATAAAAGTGATGATTATAGTTCCAGTTTAACCCCAAATTTCAGATCATTTTATTGAGAGGCTTAAGAAAATATAACCATGCCAATAGGCCAGGATCCAGCGTTGCTAATATGTATGAATGTGTGTTAGGGACCCCCACAAACACCACCCAATGTTAAATCAACAATTTTCTTGTTTGTTTTGGGGATGCCTGCACCCCTGATAGGGTAAAGACACCTCACAAATGTTGTCACTTTCTACTTAATTCATTCACTTCCTGCCACATAGCCAAACAGGAAGTGAGGGAAAAAAACTGAGTAATGTTTTGTTGGGGACACACAGATCAATATAAATAGTTTCCCATTTTGGAAATTGCTTTTTGCTGTGTACACCCCAAATTAGTATAGATCTTGGACTTTGGGGTCCATTTACTAAAGGCAAATCCACTTTGCACTACAAGTGGACAAGCAAGGAAGAAAAATAAAAACTTGGCAGGATTGGAAGTAAAAACCATCAGTGCTTCCCTTCTGATTTTCATTGCCTACGCTTCTACTGCAGAGCGGCTTTGCCTTTACTAAACCCCAAAGTAACTAATCATTTGGGGTGTACACTGCAGTGCAATTTGCTTAATGGGGACACTAGTTAGATTGACCTGTGTCCCGAAGAAAAGACCATTGGTAGGGTTTTAACCTCACTTCCTGTTCAGCTGTGTGACAGGAAGTGAAGCCAATTTTAAGAAAAGGGACACAAAGCCCAACCTAAAAACACTAGCAGGGGTTCTAACACTCAATTGGCTTCCCTCAAACAACCCACAATTAGAATAGGATTGTCTTGTGCTAGTTTCAAGCACAGCGCTGTAAATCAGCACTTCAAGCCTGTCCACCAATACACCACCCCCCCCCCCCCCTCCAAACAGGCCCTGTTTGCAGCTTTTCCTACATCTTGCACATGTGCTTTAAAAAGTCAGTCTGGACATCAATTCTAGGAAACAATACTTACCGCTTTGTCCTTCCTTTTCTGGTGACTAAACATTTCATGCATACACACCAGGAAAGAGCTTAGAGACAAATCACACTTGATGGTTTAGGCCCAAACTATTTCAGCTGCAGCGGTTGAAATCCGTAGCATGAAAAGAATATCACAAAACAAACTTCAAAATTTGAAAGTAATTTTATTGGTCCACAAAACAAGGAAAGCAAAACAAAAAATTACAAATAAACACACCAAAAAAATATAAAAAAACCTACAAACAAAAAAGACCAACGTTTATTTCACAGTCATTAGAAAATAAATCATGCTTTTGAAATAACAGGATAGACCCACAGGATTAAAACATTAGTCATTAACATCTTGAGAAACATTTAGCAAAATTATGCAGCAGACAAAACATCCAAAAAACAAAACTTGCTCCAAAACATCTCTGTTCCGCTCCGCCATTACTTCCAGCCAGCAAATCTGCCCCCTCTGAGGGCAGCTGACACGTGCACTATCCACACTTTTTATAACATGTGTGCTAATGAACCAATTGGAAACACATGAAGAAATGTCAGCCTCTAGTTTGTGTGCAATTGTAACTGCTTACACCTGTTAAGGATGTCCTTAAATTACTAAGCCAAAAAACAAGCTTTCTGAGCATGCTCAGAAAGATGCATGTCATTTTCAGGCTCAGACAACCAGCTTATTTTTCTAAGTGTTCGAGCATGCCCAGTTCACTCCAGATGCATTACCAGAATCAAATCTGCAATGGCGGATTAGAGCATTAGAGGTGTTTTATTTTTTTTTGGTCCCCCTGAACTGATGCTTTTCAACCTGAAGGGGAGGTCTTATAGAATTTTTACGTAACAAACATAAATAATAATAATTTAAACGCCCCTGTCCCTAGTAGCTTGCAGTCAGAAGCGAACACGCAGCATTTTTTTTGTTTCCGGTTACCAGTTTAGATTTACAGATGAGGTCTAGTGCTAAAATTATTCCTCTCGCTCTTACGCACGCTATGATACCTATCATGTGTGGTTTGAAGGATGTTTCCATATGTGGGCGGGCCCACATGTGAGGTATCATAGCGTACGTTAGAGCGAGAGCAATACTTTTAGCACTAGACCTCCTCTGTAAATCTAAACTGGTAACCTGAAAATAAATTAAAAAAGTGTTGCCTATGGGTATTTTCAAGTACTGAAGTTTGGCGCCATTCCATGAGTGTGTGCAATATTAAAGTGTAACGTGTTGGGTATCTATTTACTCGGTGTAACATCATCTTTCACATTATGGCCATAAATTGGGCTAACTTTAGTGTTTTCTTAATTTGTAACCACTTGAGCCCCAGAGCATATTACTGGTCACTGACGGGGCCAGTTTTTGCATTTCAACACTGCGTCATTTTGACTGACAATTGCGTGGTTGTGCGACGTGGCCCCCAAACAAATTTGGCGTCCTCATTTTTCCCCCCCAAAAAATGTTTAATTTGTTTTTTTTTGGTGGTATTTGATCACCTCTGCGTTTTTTCTTATTTTTGCTTGAACCAAAAATATAGCGACAATTTGGTAAATAATAAGACATCTTTTTTACTGTTTGCTATAATAAATCTCCCCCAAAATATATTCAAAAAATGTTTGCTCTCAGTTTAGGCCGATAAGTATTCTTCGACATATTTTTGGTTCCAAAAAATCACAATAAGCGTTTGATTGGTTTGGGCAAAAGTTATAAGTAGGGGTTGGTCTTATGGGTTTTTTAGGAATAATTTTTTGTTTTACTAGTAATGGTGGCTATCATTGCTTTTTCTGGCTACTGCGACATTGTGGTGGACACATTTTTGTGAGATTTGGCATTTTTCTAGCGAGCAATGGTATAGAAATGCATTGCTTACTATAAAAATGACACTGGCAGGGAAGGGGTTAACACTAGGGGCGCGGAAGGGGTTGATTATGTTACCTGGGTGTGTTCTAACTGTAAAGGGGGTGGGACTGTCTAGGGGAAATGACAGATCGCTGTTCATACATTGTAGGGACAGACGAGCAGGCATTCCCCCCCCCCTGACAGGACCGGGATAAAGGGGAACTCCACACCAAATTTAAAAAAAACGGCGTGGGGGTCCCCCTTCAGGTGCACAACAGGCTCTTAGATTTGATCTGGAACATAAGGGGTTAAACCCACGCCAAAAACGGCGTGGGGTTCCCCCTCAGATCCAGACCAAACCCTTCTCCCAGGCACGCAGTCTGGCCGGACAGGAATGGGGGTGGGGACAAACGAGCGCCCCCCCCCCCCCTCCTGAGCCATACCAGACCACATGCCCTCGACATGGGGGAGTGTGTGCTTTGGGAGAGGGGGGCACTGCCCCCCACCCCAAAGCACTCTTGTCCCCATGTCGATAGGGACAAGAGCCTCTTCCCGACAACCCTGGCCGTTGGTTGTTGGGGTATGCGGGCGGGGGGCTTATCAGAACCTGAGAGCCCCATATAATAAGGGGGCCCCCAGATTCTGGCCCCCCACCCTATGTGAATGAGTATGGGGTACATCGTACACCTACCCATTCACCGGGTGGAAAAGTGTAAACACAAATATACCACACAGAAAAAAATAATTTATTAGTCAGCTCTGGGGGTCTTTTGCCGGGACCCCCCACCACCAGCCCATTGGGCCCCGGGCTTCGCCGTTTTCTACCGGGGGGACGACACCCACCGATGCTCTCCGCCATGTTCAGCCAGGCCCCCACCCCAAAATAAGCTCTTTTACATCCGGGGGGGGGCGGCCGAAAACAGCAGAGAACAACGGGGGGCGGAGCCCCTCGGTCTTCCAGACGTTTTCTGCCGGGGGGGCTCCAGCCCCGCACCGGTCTTCGCCGCCACCTTCCGCCGGGGGGGGACACCCACCGATGCTCTCGAGAACAACGGGGGGCGGTGCCCACCGCTCAGAAGGCATTTCAGCGCCGGACCTCGCCGTGTCAACATCGAATGGAAGAAGAAGCCCGCGAGTGTCACCCTCACCCTCGCCGTGTCAACATCGAATGGAAGAAGAAGCCCGCGAGTGTCACCCTCACCCCGGTACGACCCTCACCCCGGTAGAAAACGTCGGAAGCCCGCTGCCCTCCCTCCATAAGCAGGAGCTTCGTGGTGAAGGGGGCAGAGGCGGAAGACAGCGACGAGAAGCCCGCCACGTCCAAGTCCTAGATGGGATGTACGACCCTCATCCAGGCAGAAAAATTCGAAGGGGGCGGCGGCGGAAGACCCTCGAAGTTAAAACATGTTTCATCAGGTGAATGGGTAGGGGTACGATGTACCCCATACTCATTCACATAGGGTGGGGGCCCGAAATCTGGGGGCCCCCTTTTTAAAGGGGGCTCCCAGATTCTGATTGGCTCCCACCCGCATACCCCGACAACCAATGGCTAGGGTTGTCAGGAAGAGGCTCTTGTCCCGATCAACATGGGGACAAGAGTGCTTTGGGGTGGGGGGGCAGTGCCCCCCTCCCCAAAGCACACACTCCCCCATGTCGAGGGCATGTGCTCTGGTACGGCTCAGGAGGGGGGGGGGGCGCTCGCTCGTCCCCACCCCCATTCCTGTCCGGCCAGACTGCATGCCTAGGATGAGGGCTTGGTACGGATCTGGGGGGGAACCCCACGCCGATTTTGGCGTGGGTTAACCCCTCACGTTCCGGACCAAGCCGAAGAGCCTATTGTACCCCTGGAGGGGAAGCCGCGCCGGTTTCAAATTTGAAATTTGGCGCGGAGTTCCCCTTCAGTGTCAGCGCAGCCCGAGAACAGCTCGGAGCTTCCCGTGCGTCGCTTCAGGCAGTGCAAACACTGCTACGCCCCTTGGTATTTACCAAGAATTTCCCGGCATACTGAAGAGGCGCACGGAAAGCCCCGATTTCTCCCTCTGCACATGCCCAGTATGCAAATGAACCTTCCGATGTTCTGGCGTACTTGGCAAGCGCACAGGGATCGGGTCCCAAAAGTCACTTTCGCTTTCAATGCGGCCCGCCACACACGTTCAAACACATGTCACCTCACTTCCCCTGCATCACCCCCCTCCCTCCCCTCATAAACTCCCGCCCGAATCCCCGATGTTTACATTACTAAATGCCGCACGCCAGCTCTGTACTGGCGTGCCGTGCGCCCTCTCCTGGGCGCATTAGGCAGTTTAGTAAATGAGGAAACACGCTGCACTTGCAGCGTGTTTCTTTTGTAAATGTCAAAAACAGTTTTACTCCTGCTTGTGCACCATGAGTCATGGCGCACAGGCTTGGTAAATCAGCCCCTATGTAACTATGTAACTATGTAACCCATAAGAGCAGTTAGCTGGCACTAAAAAAAGAACACAATATGAAAAGTAAACAGCAGGAATTTATTTTAAAAAGTTCGGAATTTTTACTTACAGATAAGAGGTGTCGATATGGGTGCAAAATTTGCGCCCAGGGTTGCTAATTTGTACAAGGCTAAATGGGATAGTATCCTATACAATAATGAACCCGGGTGTGAATTTGTATAGACGTTTTATTGATGACTTATTGTTGATATGGAAAGGG
Source organism: Rana kukunoris (assembly GCA_029574335.1). Classification (NCBI taxonomy): domain Eukaryota; kingdom Metazoa; phylum Chordata; class Amphibia; order Anura; family Ranidae; genus Rana; species Rana kukunoris. Next base: position 125,655,312 of record CM056053.1, read on the forward strand.
ACCAAAGGGACCACTGAAGATTCTTCTATAATCCATAAATAACAATGATCAAAATATCAGTTTGACATGGGATATCAGTAGGCATAATGTACACTTTCTGGATCTGGAAATTTTTAACACACCTCAAGGCATAAAAACAAAAACATATTTTAAAGCGGAGTTCCACCCAAAAATGGAATCCACTCCACACCGCCTTACATGCCACATTTGGCATGTAATTTTTTTGGGGGGAGAGTTAGGGCTTCAGGAGGAGTGGGACTTCCTGTCCCACTTCCTCCTTCTGCCAAGGGGCTGGTTAGGCGATTAAGCTTAATCGCCTACAGCAGCCCCTCCCTGTAGGCGATCGCCTAGGACACTGACATGTCCTAGACGATCACCTGTCCAATCAGCGGCGGGTTGCGCCGCGCGCACATGCGCAGTGTGCCTCGCGCATGTGCAGTAGGTGCCCGGCCGTGAAGCCGAAGGCTGTCACGCCTGGGTGCCCACAGTCGGAATGAAGACGCAGGCCGGGGAGGGGGGGAGAGGAAATACCTTGGCTCACTCTTGCCCTCCCTTCCTTGTTGCAAAGGACCTGAACCAATCAGAGGTGGGGAATAGACAGACACTGAAGATTCTGGAAAATTTAGTTCTAAAGGGACACTGCACAACACAAGTCAATGGTGGCTAATTAGGCTGCAGACTTTAATACCCAGGATTCCCTGCAGAGAAGAATAAACTGATCTTTTTTTCAGGCAAATCTGCAGAGATCAAGTCAGAAAAGTGTGGGAGCCAACAAGTGCAGACCTGCTGCTGGGGTATGTGCACTGCATCAGAGAGAACAGAGCTTGTACAAAGATCGGGTGCTTTCACTGTGTCCATGGGAGCCTGAGAATGGTGCTGCAGAGAGATAATTTGCTGACCTGTGTACTGTGTGACCACAAGCAAAGTCCCTGAGGCCCAGGGCCAAAATACTGAGCCTTGTGAGGACTGAAACTTCTGGGATAATAAATCTCCAACCATACTGGACCTAATTCCTGAACTCAACTCCCTTGTTTCCCACAGTTAATAACAACTAAGTTGGCCCCTTACTTAACATACCATAAACCATTTCTAGTGTACTGTCTGAAAGGACAGATACAAATGCACCACCTACAGAAGGGCCCCAGTGAAAGCCGGCCAACACTGACAGCAAGGTGCCAGATATTTTGGGTGGGGGATAATGCTATGGACTCATATCACATGCCCTGACATGTTTCACTTGTGGGGTGTAGTCCTTGGAGGGCATGACAAGTTTGGTTATACATATTTACATTATTACATATCAAAGTATTCCTAAAACAGCAGAGATTGCCAGCCTTGGGGTGGTGATTTGCCTGAAAAATTCAGGCAGATTTGTTTGATGTAGAATAAGCCACTTGTGTCTGAAAATTTCTTACAGCAGAATATTAGACATGGAAATAATATAACTATTATGGTGAAGTTAATACTTTTTTCTGTATTTAAATGTTCCATTATCCAACACCAAGTTGCCTCTTTTAAATGTGATAATTAGATGTTTTAACATTATAACTAATTTATTCTGAAGAAGTCTGAATTTGTTACATTGATTATGTGTTCCATGGGTGGTTGAATTTGAATATTGCTGCACATTTCTAGTGGCGGGTGGCCTGTAATGTTTCACTTAAGTGAGCAACACTTTCTGCCTCCTCTTACATTTTTCCCAAAGTAAGTAAATGGCTGTGTCAAGCATATTCCTGCTGTTCAATAGATGACTGCTAACTCCATGGGTTTGATTAATGGAGAAGGTAATGATATGCAAATCTTCAACAATATCACGGTATGCCTACATGAATTTTAATTAGTTTTAAAACTTGTAGTATCTCTGTTAATACTGAAATAAAGCAGCAAGGATATATAAAATATATGGCTGTAGATGAAATTAAGTGTTGCTCAAAAAAGATGCTGCCATTAAAGGCTTACTGTGAATCATTTAAAGTTATTAGCCCCTATGGATCTGTTTTTCATCTAGTGATTATATATAATGCACATTTTACATTTCTAACCACAAAGGCTTTATAGTTCTTAAATATAGTAATTAAAAACCACTGGGTATTTAATAAGGGGGGTTATTGGGGGGGGGGCATAGCACGCAATATGAGCAGATGAGCTCCACACTGCTACACCGGACCCATCTCTATCCTGTCTAATTCTGCCTGGACATCTCTATATTACACCTGCTAACCGGCCCAGTTACTGCGCCAGCACCTGTGGTTCCTTACGGTACTTATTTCTAGTGGATGAGACACAAGAGATGACAAACACCTGCCAAGATGATGATGGCCACAAGTTACTGCACAAGCACCTATAGTTTCTTTACAATACTTTATTCTAGTGGATGAGACACAAGAGATGACAGACACCTGCCTAGATGATGATGCCCACAAGTTCACTGCAACATGGTGCTCCTCTGTAGACCAAGTCTCTCCCTCTTCAACCCTAAGCATTCTTGAGGAGTTGTGCAATGATGCCTTTCTTACCCCACTTAGCCAAGACTCAGTGCCCACTGCATCTCTATCTGGGGCCACCTAGCCCAGTAGACAGGGTAAAAAGGGAGAGGGAAATTACTCCTAAAAAGGTACTATGCATGATTAACGCCAATCACACCTACCTTGTAAGTGAGGTGGATGAGATTAGAATAGATTTTAATATATTATGCCAGGACCTTCAAAAAATACAACAGCAACAACCGTTGAACAGAAGTGGAGGACCTTGTGCAACCAGTGTCCGCCAAGTGGAAGGGGTTAGATACCCGGAATTAGAGAGCTGGTAAAGACTAAGGCATAATAATATTGGTGTGGTAGGTAAAGCTTGAGGTCGCCAACCCAAACCCTAAACATAACTGCACCATAGGAAGGACACAGCTACCATCCTCAAATAGCCCTCCTCATCCTATGATATTGCTGCTGCTGAATTATAGGGACACATTGTACAGGACAGAAGGTGTTGGCTTTGAAACAGTACTTGGTAGATAATTTGGTATACAATTGCCCTTTAAATGTTTTTAAGTGGACCTGGACTTGAACCTAGGAGCTTTGGACAACCCTGCCATGTGCATTGATTTCTGCTGAACCTTAAACTCTTTGCTCCACCTACGAACTTCCTGATATAAGAAATGTCTCTGCACTTCCTCCTTGCCAGAATATTTTGCTCCAGCCTGTATTTTGCTCCTGTCATCTATATTTGCTACCGCTTGTTATCAACCTTCGCTTGTTCCTCGACTACGCTTCTGCCTGATCCCAGTCAGCAACTACTCATTACCGACCCTTTGGCTTGTTTACTGGCCATGCTTCTGTTTGATCCTTCTGTTTGATCCTTATCTGCTTATCCGATAATGGAACCTAGTTTGCTCACCTCCTGGTGGGGTGATCGCGACCTGGTACTAACACGCAGCAAAATCCAGCTCCACCATCATGAGCACTGGTGAACACTGGTTGGTACTAGTTGGTACTTAGACTCCGCACCTCAGATGAGCCTGCATGTTGTTAGTGAATATTTATATCTCCCCCCACAACTAAGGCTGATATACTTTATGAAGTGAGAATCAAATTTATACAGCTCTCCTGCTGCCCAATTTTACTTCTGGGGGATTTTAATTCAGTAGTGCATCACCACCTTGATGAGTTGAGACCTCTGTGCTCGAGTCCTACCTTTATTTCCCAGTAGTGCACAGCCTATTGTTACCAAAATGTATGCTGGTGGAGGAACCCAGGTAAATGTTCCTGCCAATTCAGAACATTCTGGATTTTTTTTAATTACCTTGTGATGGCTTCTCCTGGTGTAATGAAGTGGATGAAGTAGAAACAACTCAGCCGCATCAAACGGCCGTTGAAACACTGGAAGCCATTAACTCGGCTATGCTACAGTCAGCTGACTTGGTAGCGCCGAAACGAAGTACCCGCATCCGGAAAAACAACCGCAGCTGGTTTAACAACCAGCTGTCGTTACTGAAGCAAGAACGCAGAAGGGCAGAATCTGCCTGGAAAAGATGTTCCTCAGAGCTAAACCTATCCATCTACAAGGCAGCGACAAGAAAATACCACAAAGGAATTTTCCAAGCCAAGAAAAATTATTTTTCGGAGGCTATCAACGGTGCCATTAACCGCCCCCGCGAACTCTTCAAGATGGTCACCCAGACCATGGAACCAGAATGCATCAAAGCCCCCAGTTCGGATACACAAGAATTTTGCAATGAACTATCGGATTGCTTCATTAATAATCCGTGAAAGCATTCAGCAAAACAATTCCCCCCTTAGCCCCCCCTGCAGCCTCTCACACAGCACCCATAGTAATTCTCCGTTATCAGGTAAGTTTACCCTGGAACCCATCTCCATCGAGACCACTAAGAATGTCATTTGTACTCTGCGAAATAGCACAGCGCCGAATGACATTATCCCCACAAAACTGCTGAAGGAATGCGCCGACATCCTGGCTCCTCCCATCACGCAGTTTATCAACCAGTCTTTTCTGGAGTGCCCACACAGTTGAAAGAGGGTATAATCCAACCCATCCTGAAGAAACCCTCCCTGGACCCCAAGGACCCACTCCACCGCCGTCCCATAACAACCCTCAACGTACTTTCTAAGATAATGGAGAAAGTAGTGGTACAACAGCTGCAACAGCATCTAGATACCTACAAGCTACTTGACCCATTGCAATCAGGCTTCCGTCCCGGACACGGGACGGAAACAGCACTGCTGAAAGTATGGGACGATGTTCTCAAGGCCGCAGACGAAGGAGAATCTTGTCTTCTAGTTCTGTTGGACCTAAGTGCAGCTTTTGACACTGTAGACCACAAACTGTTACTGACTCGGCTTGCTGAAGTAGCCAGAGTCGCAGAAGGCGATTTATCTTGGTTCTCCTCTTTTCTGGAAAACCGATCGCAAACAGTAAAGTTAGGACCTTTTACGTCAGAAAAACGCACAGTAACATGCGGAGTCCCTCAAGGATCGCCTCTGTCACCAGTGCTGTTTAACATCTATCTTCGTCCTCTTTTTGAGATTATCAGCAGCAAAAAACTGCTCTATCACTCATACGCAGACGACACACAATTGTATTTCCGCATCTGCAATAGACAGGATCACCACCTCAATCTAGAGACTTGCCTCTTCTTGATAGAGGATTGGATGACAAAGAGTTATCTTAAACTCAATGGAGCGAAAACAGAACTTCTTCTGTTTCATGCCAAGCGTAGGAATCAACCTTCAACAGCGTGGACCCCCCCGCCTATTCTGGGCAAGCTCATCACCCCTAGCGCCAAAGTCAAAAGCCTAGGGGTCATTTTCGACTCCTTTATGACAATGGACGCACAAATAGGGTCAGTAGTCAGCGGATCTCACCATCTACTGCGCCTACTACGCAGACTCACTCCGTTCATCCCTAAAGAAGATTTAGCGGTCGTGGTGGGAGCTATTGTAAACTCCAGACTGGATTATGCAAATGCCCTTTACCTCGGCCTCCCCAAGTACCAAATCGCTCGTCTGCAAGTCGTTCAAAATACGGCCGCTAGACTTGTGACTGGGAAAAAACCCTGGGAATCCATCTCACCTTCACTGAGAGCCCTTCATTGGCTGCCAGTTAAAGACAGAATTGCTTTTAAAGCTCTCTGTCTTACGCATAGATGTGTCCATGGGAATGCCCCCTTTATTTATGCGAAATAATAAAAACGCATAATCCCAATCGCGTTTTGCGATCCACGAATCAGAACCTGCTCCAGGTTCCGAAAGCCAACTTCAAGTCCAAAGGAGAAAGAAGATTCGCGATCCAAGGTCCCAGACTATGGAACGCTTTACCAACCAGCATTCGGTTGGAGGAGAACCACCTAGCATTTAGGAAAAAGGTCAAGACTTTTCTCTTTTGATATCAAAGGAGACAGGAACAACAAGCGCCCAGAGGCGATTCAGTTCGCATGTGCCGCGCTATACAAGTTTTCATTCATTCATTCATTCATTCATGTTAGATGTTCAATATTTACCACAATCACTCTCAAACCATTTGATAGTACAACTATCTCTTTTAGGAGTGCAAACCATGACTAAGCACTGAACTAGTGTGAAACGCGTTGGCTGTCCTTATGATTTCTTTGCTGTGACCTAGTGGTGCATTTTACTGTTGCTTCAATAAAGACGACCTAAGTGTTTTTTGGAGTGCGGCTGTCCATCCTCTTGTTACTTTTCAACTATCTCTTTTAGTGGGGCCATACACCTACAATTAGATTATGGAGGTTAAGCTCCAGTGGCTCCCAATAGAGGGGGTTTATTCTGTTGCTAAAATGGGCTGCATATTGGCAGACAATGTAGTCCCCTCCCAGATAACTTTATATACATATATTGTAATAGTGAGAGTCCCTGTCCCTATGGAAAGGGAGCAAAAATGGACACAGACTCTGCATGTCAGCGGACTGCAGAGCTAAAGAGCATAGCTTTGAAATGGAGAAAACTGTTTTGGAAACTTTCGCCAGGTTTCACTGTGTTCGGATGGGGCTCTGTAGTTCAGAGATTTGGGTGGGATGGGATCTCCAACCCTATGTCCAGGTCTTATGGATAGCCAGCAGGTTGTGTGCCCAGGTGCACACAGCCTATATAACAAGGTTCTGGTTAGGACAGAGAGTATAGGATGGTGGAGAGTGAGCAGCTTGCTATTGCTGTGTGAAGACAGACCTGTGTCTGGAAAGCGGTCTGCCCTGTGGGAGACTGAAGCCCATGTAAAGGGTATTCTGTGCCCAGGGATTGGGAAAGGCTGGCTAGCCTTGAGAGTTGGGGAGACTGAGGAAGCCAGTGAGTCCAGGGGGCTTGAAAGAATCATTAAATCTGTTGAGAGCAAGCAGAGCAACTGCTGATGAGAAAGAGCCAAGTGGCTTGGTATGTTTTTCACTTGAGTACTAAATGAAGTTTGAATCCCTGTGTGGGAATCCTGAATGGACCCTTTGCTTTTGTTTTTATGTTTTAATAAATGTGGGCTACCAGGTCCTGAACTATAATGCCTGTCTGACGTGGACTCATTGTACCAAAAGAGCATCTATCCAATTGAGCTAAACACCCCAATATCACAATATACACATATATATACACATATATATATATATATATATATTATATATATATATATATATATATATATATATATATATATATGTGATATTGAGGTGTAAGTGTTTTGAAGTAAGTGTTTTGAACCCACAAGGGATTAGTGATAATTTTGCCCAGTTATATGCCAATTTATACAGTATGGTGGTTACTCCTTCCCAACAAGAGTTGGAGACCCTTCAAACCTTCAAAGAACTCTACTCGATACAAGACATTAGAGATGCTTTTCTAGCATTTAAACAAAAAAAACATTTCTAGTAAGATTGATATTTTGGCTACCATACTTCTCTCTACTTTTAATCAATGACTGGGGTCCTCATATTAGTAATTCCCAAGCCTATGATTTATATCACTAAGTGTAACTCCCACTGGCCCATGTCACTATTAAATAGTGGTCTAAGAAAGTAAGAACACGAAAGAGTACAATTCATAGGGAGGCACTTCTCAAAAAAATAAAATAAAAAAATCCGTCAAAGAAAAAACCTAAAGACTTAAAAGCCTCTTGGGAAATCGGTAAAAGTCTAAAAGCCGCTTTAAAAATCGGCTTTTGCCAATAACGCTCCCTGCCCTACATCTCTTATTTTGTCAATAGATGATTAAAACGAAGCATAAGATACCTAGCAAAGGGAATCATCTATTTCATCATTCAATGATTTTCCAACAGGAAAGAATAAATGATGTATAATGCTATAGAAATGGGGCTCTTTTTTGTGAGCAAAGACCTAAAAAGGGGAAATTCAAAAATGTTTAAAAGGAGGGTTAACAAATGGACCCGATATTTGATCTTCTGCTATTTCCTTACTCAATTTTTACCAAACTATCTGGAGAGCCCTATCAACAGACTTAATATTCAAAACTAAAGAACAACCTTTACCTTGAAAATTTGGTAAAGGGAAGCCAGAAGATAATCCCTGAATCTTTTGAGACTTTTGGTCTCTCATCTATTGCATGAAGAGTTGGTCTTTATTCAAAACCCATCCCTGTTTCCCAATGGAAGGTTGATGTCCGGATACCATCACATTAAGCTTTAGTGACTCATTAAGTGTAAACTTAGCTGAGTCCACGCTTTCCGGTAAGCCTCCCATTTTTCTTTGGTGGTGGATCTGCTATCAAAATCTCCTTCACTTATCATTACGTTTGTTTGGACACTTTGAATCAATCATTTTGATATTTATTTCCTATTCATATCTATTGATATGATCGTTTGAACACTTGGGGCCAGATTCACGAACACTTGCGCTGGAGTATTTGGATATGCGCCGCGTAACTGTGATGATGCGCCGTCGTTTCTATGTGCCCGTACCCAGCAAACTAGATGCGCCCAATAACGGGTCATTTGCGACCGGCGGAACGTTCCGACGCCAGAGTATCGTCAGCGCTTATTTTCGCTGGGCGCATCAGTCGTGCCCATTGATTTCCCCTGCAAATATGCAAATGAGGTTTTTTTCCCAATTCACGAACGGATTAGCACCATACGCTGGCTACATGCGCCGCGCGTATCTGGTCCGTCCGGCGCAAAGTTATTTCTACAAAAGGCTGCTTTATCTTTACTCCAGACGGTCACAGGTCAGCAGGAGAGCAGCTACAGCAGCGTTACCGACGATAAGAGCTAGCTGAGCACCCCCACTTGCAGGACAACACCTCTGTCCATGCTTGTCTGTCAAATTTTACAGCCATGGAGGAAGACATCATAGGTCTCCATAGCCGGGATGACGGCTGACAGCTCCTGGCCATTAAAGTTCAGCTTTCTCCTGTGTGTTTGCGGGGAACGGGAGCAGCCATCTCAGAACAAAAGTAACATCACTGCGGGGAGGGGGAGCAGGATATACTTTAGTGCCGGAATGGCGCTTCTATGGGCGCATCTAAACGCCCAACGGAAGGCATTGCGCTGACGTTTCCCGTGCAGTGGTGCCGACGGAAGTTGTGAGCATGCGCACAAAGGGGGCGAGTGGAGCCTCACTCACTGCGCATGCTCCGTGGTTGATGCGCTGAACGTAAGCCTCTGCGCTGGGCTCCGCCCATCATTTACATATGATCACACCCACTTCCACTTGCGTCGGGTTACGCCAGCGCATTATCGTTACTCTGGCGCAAGTTTACGCGCAACTGTTATGTGAATTACAGGACTTGCGCTGAAAGGGTCTTCAGAGTAACGTAAATGAGAAGCGTTACTCCAGAGGAAAGATACTCTCATCTACCTGAATCTGGCCCTTGGTGATTAATTTATGTGACACCTCACGTATTATAAATATTATTTCATTCCATTTTTTTATGATGCTTTGCAGCGTTATATATTTATTTTATAGCATTTGACCACTGGGTGTGCACCTGTGCAAAAAGAACATTCATGCTTGTATCTGCATGATGTATTCCATTTACACTGTGATTCATTATATGCAAAACAAACCCCCTTTTTTATAGGCTGCTGACAAATTACTAACCACATTTTGTCTAGTTGTGGGAGGTTTTTGTGGAACATTTAACCATAATCCCACATCTTTCATCACCCATTTAAGTGAGGGATGAATAGATAATTTTTTACAGAATGACTCATCGTACTGAAACCATCCCATACCTCCGGAATTTCAGTACGCTTCTAACGCTTGTTCCAAATGCTGAAATATCAAGCCGCACAACTCAGGTTTCTGAAAAAGGTTTCTTTTCAGCCAATACACTGGAAAATATACAGTATGCCTGTAACCAAATAAAAAATGATTTGTACTTAAAGGGGTTGTAAAGAAAAAACATTTTTTTCATAATAAGCATCCCTTACCTGCAGACATTCCTCTTTTCACTTCCTCATTGTTCGTTTTTGCTCAGAAGTTGCTCTATTTCTTCTCTGTTCTGTTCACTTCCTGCTTGTCTTATTTTACTCACCACCGTGAAGGGAGGCTTTACTGCGGTGGTCAGTGACGTGCTCGCCCCCTCCTGGGAACTAGATCTGTGTGGCAGGACGCTCTCTGCGTGTTAGAGACTTCAATGAGGTGTGAATTACTGGGCGTGCCGCAATGCATACTGGGAAATGTAGTTCTTACATGAACGAATGCCGCAAACCAGAAAGTGAAAGAGAACAGAAACTAGAACACCGGAGGTGATATAGATGAAGGAATTTAATAGGTATTTACTCTTTTTTTAACAGAATCATTACACTATTCTGTCTACCTTTAATTTTATGCATTTTTTTTTTCCTTTACAACTCCTTTAAAGTATGGTCATTTGCTTTATCATCAAATATTTTTTCATGCCCTACGTAAACTTCCTTAGCAAAGGAACATCAATACAATTTCTCTTCCAAACTTTTTCTTTTAATGCTAATGATAAATTAAATCCTAAAGGGGATAACTTCTTTAAAGCATGTCTCAGGTATGGTATATTTTCCCGACATATTCACAACAGGCACAATGGTAACTGCTTGTAATCCAGAATTATTAGTAACGGAATTGTCTTCTAACACTGTATCAGGAACATCAGGTGGATTAGAAACCAACTGATTAACTGAAGGAGTATTAGCAGTAACTAAATTGGAATTAGCAGAAATCATTTGCAGTAAAGAGGATAAAGAACCAATACATTCAGATAGCATGTATCCATTATTAAACTCACCAGTAGTGGCAGATGCATTATTGGTATAAGCAGCCTGTGAGACATTCAGAATACCAGCGCTGATTACTGTAGATGGCGCTGAAGACCTTCTGCTGCAGCCTGCAGTTTCCGCTGCTGTCTTGTTTATTATAGCTGACAGGGGAGAGTCTCCTTTTTGCTGCCCGGCCTTCGGAGAGGTGTGGTCTAGCCTTTCTACCTCCACTGCTTGCTTGTGGAGAGGAGTAGCTTCCACGCTTCTTCCTAGTGTGACATCCCGGTCCCACCTCCTGTCCTTTGTCAGCGGCACTCCCCACATGACTCTGCATCTCCTCCTCTTCGTCACAATGTCACATCCTTCCTCTTCAGCGGCTGGCTCCTCTGTCTCCGGTGAGGCACACCTCTGTCTTCCATGGAGGGGTCTTGAGAACACCGCCCTGTTGAGTCTTATACCGGCATCTGATCCACTCTGTCCACCCATTCCTGCTGTACATCAGCACCATCCTCTTCCACCAGAGCAAGGCAGGATCTGCCTGAGGAGGGTCATCATGGTCAAGTCCTTTAAGAGTATTATAGATCTTTTGCCAGGCTTGACCAACTGTGAAATGATTGGGAGCTCTTCCTTATTTATACAGCTCCCAGGAGTTCTGAAAATTCCATTAATTCTGATTGGATGATTAATTCTTCTCCAGTAACATTTTGTAATAACTGCTAACAAAATCAATATTACATTAACACAGAGGGGCAGGGCTGCTGCAAGCCCATGTAGGCTGGCCTAAACATCTGTACCCTTTTCTTACATTCTTAAGAGCTGTAATTCCTAAACCCTTCCTAAACCCTTCCTCCGATTTGGCTGTACATACCCTGCAATAATATACAACTATAGCTTAAAGATGTTTTGTAAATACCTGAAATTTTTTTTATTGTGCATGTTTCCAAATATATATACGGACCTAACTGTATATACAGTATCTCAAAAAAGTGAGTACACCCCTCATATTTTTGTAAATGTTTTATTCTTTTCATGTGTCAACACTGAAGAAATGACACTTTGCTACAATGTAAAGTAGTGAGTGTACAGCTTGTATAACAGTGTAAATTTGCTGTCCCTTTAAAATAACTTAATACATTAATGTCTAAACAGCTGACAACAAAAGCGAGTACACCCCTAAGTAATTTTTTTTTAAATTGGGCCCAAAGTGTCATTACTTTATGTGGCACTGGCCACCATTATTTTCCAGCACTGCCCTAACCCTCTTGGAAATGGAGTTCACCAGAGCTTCACAGGATGCTACTGGAGTCCTCTTCCACTCATCCATGACAAAATCATGGAGCTGGTGGATGTTAGAGACCTTGCACTCCTCCAACTTCCATTTAAGGATGCCCCACAGATGCTCAATAGGATTTAGGTCTGGAGACAGGCTTGGCCAGTTCATCACCTTTACCCTCAGTTTCTTTAGCAAGGCAGTGATAGTCTTGGCAGTGTGTTTGGGGTCATTAGTGTGTTGGAATACTGCCCTGTGGCCCAGTCTTTCGAAAGGGAGGGGATCATTTTCTGCTTCAGTATGTCACCGTACATGTTGGCATTCATGGTTCCCTCAATGAACTGTAGCTCCCTAGTGTCGGCAGCACTCATGCAGCCCCACACCATGACACTCCCACCACCATGCTTGACTGTAGGCAAGACACACTTGTCTTTGTACTACCCTGATTTCTGCCACACAGGCTTGAAACCATCTGAACCAAATACGTTTATCTTGAATTCATCAGTCCACAGGACATGGTTCCAGTAATCCATGTCCTTAGTCTGCTTGTCTCTACCAAACTGTTTGCAGGCTTTCTTGTGCAACATCTTTAGAAGATCTGGGATGACAGCCATTCAGACCAATTTGATGCAGTGTGTGGCGTATGGTCTGAGCACTGACAAGCTGACTCCCCACCCCTTCAACCTCTGCAGCAATGCTGGCAGCACTCATACGTCTATTTCCCAAAGACAACATCTGCATATGACACTGAGCACATGCACTCCACTTCTTTGGTCGACCATGGCAAGGCCTGTTCTGAGTGGAACCTATCCTGTTAAACCGCTGCATGGTCTTGGCCACTGTGCTGTAGCTCAGTTTCCGGGTTTTGACTATCTTATTTTAGCCTAGGCTATCTTTATGTAATGAAATTCTTTTTTTTTTTCAGATCCTCAGAGAGTTTTTTGCCATGAGGTGCTATGTTAAACACCAAATTTAACAAACCTACTCCCCATTTACGCCTGAGACCTTGTAACACCAATGAGTCACATGACACTGGGGTGGGGAATGGCTAATTGACCCCAATTTGGACATTTTCACTTAGGGGTGTACTCACTTTTGTCGCCAGCGGTTTTCACATTAATGGCTGTGTGTTGAGTTATTTAGCAAATTGGCACTGTTTTACAAGCTGTGCATGTACTACTTTACATTGTAGCAAAGTGTAATTTCTTCAGTGTTGACAGGAAAAGATATAATAAAATATTTACAAAAATATGAGGGGTGAGTATATCACAATCCCACTTGTGAGATAATAGTGTACATGTACTGTATATGCGCAGCCTCTTGCATTAGGGTGTGTACCTTCAAGTTCAAACACACATGTGTATATATATATACACATTTTAAAAAGTATTAAACAATGTTTTAGTAAGTAGACACTTATCAATAGAAACAAACACTTTCATTTTTTTAACTTATCAAAAATGCAGTGAGGCCAGTCAATGTGTACAACCACCAGAGATGGTTGCAGAGATGGGTGTGCACCCAAACACCCCACTGTAACTGCCCCTGGATTAGGGTGTGCCTAGAACACCCCCTGCGAATGCCTATATGAGTGTGTGTGTATATATATATATACTATGGGTCAGATTCAGGTAGATGGGCGAATCTTTACTCTGGAGTAACGTTTCTAATTTACGTTACTCCGCCGTAACTTTAGGAGCAAGTACTGTTATTCACAAAGCACTTGCTCCTAAAGTTGCGGCGGCGTAGCGAAAATGAGCCGGCGGAATTCAAATTGGGCGGGTAGGGGGCGTGTATTATGTTAACTATGCGCGGTCCCGCGGCGGATGTACTGCGCATGCGTCGACTGTCAGTGCGCATGCTCCAAATTCTTTCAGGGAACGTCAATGACGTCAATCCCCATTCACGGACGTTTTACGCAAACGATGCGATTTTTTTTTTTTCGACGCGATTACGACGGCCATACTTAACATAGGATACTCCACTAGGGGGCTGCTTTATCTTTGCGCCACGTATCTCTTACGGAAACGTCGGAAAGTCACTGCGTCGTGCCCGAATACGATCGTGAATTTCCGATTCCCGCTGATTAACATATTCTCGGCGTTAATCAGCGGGAACGCCCCGCGCGCCATTTTTAAAATTGAAGTTACGATACGACGGCGAAATACAATTACGCCGCTCGTATAGTAACTCCAACCCGGCGTTTCATGTTTTCTGACTACAGAAAACAGAAACGCCGGCTCAAAGTGAGAGTTAGGCTGGAGTATCACTGATACTCCAGCCTAACTCTACCTGAATCTGGCCCAATATGTATATATATATAGTATGTACAGTATATTATGTATTTTTACCCTATCCTTAATGCTGCCAGACCTTTGAACATCTGTAGAGAAGTATATTATTTATGATGTAGATAAGTGGTAGCCTAAGGGTAATGTCATCTTGGTAGTTTTGGTATCAGTTTTCCTGTTATGAAAGCAAAAATGTCTGTCACTGATGTACTGAAACACAGTAAAGTGGCAAACGCTACCATTAAATACCTGCTAGAATGAAGCTTTTACGATATTACTCAAACTCAGTGCAAGTTTCACAGCTGCAGGGAAGGGAAGTTGACATGTGTCCACATTTCAAGCCCTGTTTGAGTTTGTCCAACAAGTTTCAAGCCCTTTGCCAACATAGTTTAAGCTGTGTTTGTTCAGAATACCAAAATGGATTGTGTTTATAGCTAATATAATAATAGTTCTGTTGAACATTACTATATTTATCAGAGCTTGACAAAACAGTGTGCCACACCTAATTATGTCATCGGTTCCTCATGTTTTGACACAGCTATCGTCTAGCATGAACTACTGTAGCACTTTCACAGGTGTCATGACCAGGGCTTTTTTTCTGGGGGAACTTGGTGGAACTCAGTTCCACCACCTTTGGCTCAGACCCTTTGGTGCCCGCTCACCACAATCACTTGTGAACACAGAAGTCTGGTTTCTGTGTTTACAAGTGACTGCTTTGTAACCCCCTGAACTCTGCACACTGTATGTAATGCAATTCTGGTATTTAATGCCCCTTTAAGACCCTTCTACTGTTTGTGAAATCTGAACGGGTCGTGGTTGAGTTCCTGCACCTATTTTCTGAGAAAAAAAGCTCTGGTCATGACAGAAACTAATGTAACAGTTAGGAAGTAACTGCACTTGCAAAAGAGATGCCAGATGTTACTTTGTAAGCAACTAACAGTAATATTGTTCTCTTCCTCAGCTCTGCCTCAAATTTTTCCACAAGATTATGTTTTCTACTCACTAAAGATGGCAAAAAAGGATCAAACACTTAAAGGAACTGTTTAACAAATAGTAGAAATCTGTCTGTATGAAAGTGTTTTTTACAAGAATTTATGTTGAATCTGTTTTATTGAGTTACAAGCATTTGTAAAACATTTTGACAAAACATAGGTCAGGAATAATATTTGTCTATTGAGTGTACAAGTCCACATTAGGATCGGAAGGACACCAAAAGAACATGTATCACATATGCATAGTCAGGTAAATAACAGTAATGAACACAGAAATAAGTGAAATAGCTAAGTAATGGTAAATCAAGTAACCAGTAGACCACTGTAAACTGTGGCGTAGACAACGACCAACAAAAAAAAAAGGCTCAACACATATGGCCTGAACGTATGGTAAATCTACTGGTAAGATTATTACAAACTGATAATACAGGAGGAGGAGAAGTAAGGAGAGGAGAGAAAAAAAGGAGAGGGAAAAGTAGGGAGAAGGGACATCACGCTACTCATGAGAGGGCACCGGGGAAGCAGTAGGAGCTGTATCCGCTATAAAAGATTCAAAATCAGCAGAGATTTTTACAAGAATTTAAATAGATAACCTGTAAGTGTATAATCTAGTGTAGCGCTGTTTGTACTGATCTTTAATGTATATTGATTTTTCAGTTTCCAAATGCTACATTAACAATTTCCTAAGTGCACTTACAGTAAAGTCCCAGAAACTAATTATTTCAGGTATGTTTCTTTGATAAGGACGAAGGGAAATAGCTGCCAGTCCATTTAAAAACAAAAAAAAAGTTTATTGAACATGTCAGTATAGGAAGAAGGGTGAGGTAGGGATCAGAATTTCCCAAAAGTGCACTGGACCTCATACTTTAGACTAGGCTTACTTTAGGCTAGGCTAGTCTCTATGGAGCCGGTTCACATATCTCCGCTGTAGCTCCAGTGCAAATTTGCACAGGGGTTCTGTGCCTCTTTAGTTTGTTTCAGGTCCAAATTCAGCCCAAAATTCGGGCTGAAATCGGACCCGAAATGGTGAACGGCGATGCACCAGACCCCTGCTATGAGACGAATGCGGCAATAGTGTGAACCCAGCCTGAAAGTTTCCACTTTGCTGCAATACGTTGTTGGCTGCTGGAGAAAACTGAAAATTACCTATTAAACACTTGCCACAATTTTCCATTCCTGACAGCCTCCCATGGACCCTCGCTCTTACCCTATAGGACCCCACCAATAAAAATTTCAGGCAGAGGTAAAGGCCACATTTCTTTTTTGTCCTCCTCGTGGCTCACTTTTGCATTGAGCCTGCATCTTTGTCTTCTGTTACCTTTGGCCTTAAAATGGTGTTTGTCAATGGTGAAATGTAAAACTGTCCTTTGTTCAGCACTCCTGCACATGTTGTTTGTGTGGCTAGTTAGTTTCCAAATGTATGCTGCCATGGGAGTTTGTCAGGAAAACTGAAACTTTCCTATAAAATACTTACTTTATTTTCCTTTCCTGATGGACTCCACAGCAGCAGGAGATTCATTCCAGTGTCATGAGTAGGCTAGTTACGGGACCCCTCTGGCTAAGCCTGCAAATTTATGGGAGTAGGGTCCTATGGGGTTAGAGTGAGAGTGGAGCTACACAAATGTATGCTGTCATGGAGTCCATCAAGAAAGTAAAATGATGGTAAGTGTTTTCTCCAGCAGCCAACGCCTTCAGGGGTTCCTTCAATATAAATGCAAAACTCTCTGGGCTCAACCTCATCACCTAGTGCATAGATGAGGGAAGTCAGTACCCCTATCAAGCATTCAAAACCTGAGTCTATCAAATAGTCAGCAACATGGCCAGATCTAAAATGTATGAAATGATTTATCAGCACATCGGGTTAAAATCCAGCAAATTATACATGCTGACGTGTTTCAGCCACACTGGCCTTATGCCACATACACACGACCATTTTTCATGACGAGAAAAATTAAATTTTTTAAATTGGTCATGAAAAACGGTCGTGTGTAGGCTCCGGAGCATTTTTCTTGACGAGAGAAATAGGTGTAAAAAAAACATAGAACCTGCTCTATTTTTTCTCGTCGTTTTTCACGTTGTCGTTTTTCACTTTTGTGAAAAAAGGTTGTGTGTACCAAAATAATACAATTTTAACCTTGTTAAAAGCTTTTAACAAGGACCAATCAACCCTATTCCAGAAAAAGAATTTCAAGCCCCAGATGAGAAACAACACTTGTTAACCACTTTCAGCACTGTAACATTTTAAATGACAAATACTCAGTTATCCAAACTAAGTTTAGAGGTGCCGCTCTAGGCTCCACCAGGTCCTCTGGCTCTTATGTAGGAACTGCATGGACTGCGGACAAGGACAGAACTTATTTCAGCTCTAGACATGGAAAAGGGAAAATTCCTGGAAATGGCACATTTCTGCAAAACCCCCGTAAGAAGCTGTGTGACATCCTCAGCCTGGGCTCCAACCAGACCATGCCCCCAATGTTTTTCACTCTGCTCACGGAAATTAGTCATGGGGATGGTGACTTATTGTCACACTATGACTGGTGTGGTGGTAAACATGTGACACCATTACTGGTGTGATCAGGGACACTGTGACTAGAGTTGTGGTTATCATTCATTCCAGACAAAAATAACCTTTTTGTAAAGGGGTAGCCCCACATGTTTGTTTTTTTTTGTTGACTGCAAACAATATTGCTATCACACACATTCCTATGGTAGGCTATAAAGTAAGTGGTGCTGAAGAAACAGCCAGCTGTAAGCTGGTAACATCATGGCACAACCTTCTTATTGCCAGCACACAAGGGAGCTTCAAATAATGGCCAAATGGTTTATTTAAGATGATCAGATCACAGTGCAGAGCGCAATGTTTTAGGGCCTCGCAGGACCTCTTCATCAGACATGTGGTGTTTCTTTTTTTAACTATACTGGCTCTTTGCTTATGCTGGAATTCCCAGCCATGTACGTCAATGGGACATCACTTGTTGTCAAAGACTCGACAGTGCCTGCATCTGACAAGATCCTTAACAGTTATTGGGAGTGTGAAGCTGTCATGTACTGTATAATAGGGATATTACCAGTCTTATACAAGATGTTCAGGGATTCGGACCAAACCTTATGCTCATCCCTATTTCTCAAATTACCTGTTTTTTTGGAGTGCACAATTGCTTGAGTTACGTCGCGTACACGCAACCGTTTTTCGGGGTTGCAAAAAAATGATGTTTTTTTTTTAATGTCATTAAAACGATTGTGTGTGGGCTCCAGAGCATTTTTCACAATGTAAAAAATGGGCATTAAAAATTTAGAACATGCTCTAATTTTTCACGTCGTTTTTAACATTGTTGTTTTTAACGTCGTAAAAAAATGGTCGTGTGTGGGCTTTAATGACGTGAAAAAAACACGCATGCTCAGAAGCAAGTTATGAGATGGGAGCGCTCATTCTGGCAAAACTGCCACTCCCAATGCAGTAAGCGAATTCTTCACGCTGTAACAGACTGAAAAGCGTGAATCATCTTTTAATAACACAAATCAGCAAAAGCAACCCCAAGGGTGGCACCATCCGAATGGAACTTCCCATTTATAGTGCCGTGTTGTACGTCACTGCGCTTTGCTAGAGCATTTTTTTTTCATGATCGTGTGTAGGCAAGGCCGGTTTAACGATTGGGTTGAAAAAAACATAGTTTTTTCTAGACCATTAAAAACGTCATTTTTTACAACCCGAACAACGATCATGTGTACGCAGCATTATTGTACGTTTTTATGTCCATCAGTATATCTTTTTACATCTACATTATATACCGAAAATTATTAATAAAACATGTTTGCTGAAAGAACAAACAAACAATGAAATGAAAAACATTGTTTACACTGAAGTATTATAAAACACTATGTAAGCCACATTTCTATTAATTGTCTATATAATTTAATATATTTCATTATTCTTTTTAGGGTGCTGTAATAACACCAACGATGGACCACACCATGTCAATGCAGCAAGCCAGTATGATGGGCCCTCTAGCCCAGCAAATGAATCACCTTTCCTTGGGGACAACCGGAACGGTATGACTTACATGACTAACCATATTGTTGATGAAAAACAATAACCATCTCAGTGGCTATAGACAACTAAGATAAAGAGGCACAGTTAGATTAGCACAGCATAAAATAACCATAACATTTTAAGGACAAAACTGATTTTGAAACACCAATGGTTGATTGAAAAAATAGATATCGATCATACAATGTTGTCAAATGTATTGGGACACTTGCATTTACACACACATAAACGTTAATGGCATCCCAGTCTTGGTCCATAGGATTCAATATTGAGTTGGCCCACCCTATGCAGCTTGAACTCTTTTGGGGAGGCTGTTACAAAAGGATTAGGAGAGTGTCTATGGGAATGTTTGAACATTCTTCCAGAAGCGCATTTGTGAGGTCAGACACTGATGTTGGACAAGAAGGTCTGGCTTGCAGTCTATCCTGACTCTGCGCAGGCCAGTCAAGTTCCTCTTACTGCAATATTGAGTTGGCTCACCCTTTGAAGCTAGAACAGCTTCAAATATTCTTGGAAGGCCGTCCACAAGATTTAGGAGTGTGTCTATGTGAATATTTGACCATTCTTCCTCAAGCGCATTTGTGAGGTCAGGCATTGATGTTAGATGAGAAGACTTGTCTCGCAGTCTCCGCTATAATTCATCCCAAAGGTGTTCTATCGGGTTGAGATCAGGAATCTGCAGGCTAGTTAAGTTCTTCAAACCAAAACTGACTCATCCGTGTCTTTATGGACCTTGCTTACTACTTACTACTATTAAAACTAATGCCGCGCACACACGACCATTTTTAATGGTCTAGAAAAAACAAAGTTTTTTTCAACCCGATTATTGTTAAGCCTGCCTTGCCTACACACGATGGTGAAAAAAAATCTTCTAGCAAAGCGTGGTGACGTACAACACGTACGACGGCGCTATAAAGGGGAAGTTCTATTCGGATGGCGCCACCCTTGGGACTGCTTTTGCTGATTTTGTGTTAGTAAAAGTTAGGTGAGAGACGATTTGTGCTTTTCAGTCTGTTAGAGCGTGATGAATGTGCTTTATCCATTACGAACGCTAGTTTTACCACACAACCATTTTTTACGACGTTAAAAAACGGCAACTTGAAAAACGACAACGTGAAAAACTACGCGAAAATTTTGAGCATGTTCTTAATTTTTAATGCCCATTTTTAACTTCACAAAAAATGCTCTGGAGCCCACACACGAGCGTTTTTAATGACATTGAAAAAAATATTGTTATTCACATCGTGAAAAACTGTCGTATGTACATGGCATAAGATTGGCATTAGCCCTTTACATGTTTAAAAGTGTTAAATTCTCTAGCTACATACTTTATCTTGGGCTCCAGCAGACTCAAACTGAACTAGACTACACAGGACTACTGTTATCCAACATGTTGTTGACTCAGTGGTAAACTGGAGAGTACAAAAGCTGGTGTAGCTGTACATGGTACCCAATCATCTTCTAACTTTAGCTTGTTCAATTAAGCTTTGACAGAAAAAAAATGGAAACTGGGGCCGAGTCTGGCATTCATGTCTATGGACGCAAATGCTGGACTCGAGAGTGTGAAAATATATATACAAATGTGTATATAACACCGCGCTACCTAACTAAACATAAATTAGCTGCCAACACCACAGAATTGGATCAATTCTGCAACAGAAAACAAATGGAACACAAAAAGTGTAGCGCTGAAATTATGTGAGAAATAAACATATAACGCTGCAAAGCATCATAAAAAATTGAATGAAATAATATATATAATACGTGAGGCGTCACATAAATTAATCACCAAGTGTTCAAACGATCATATCAATAGATATGAATAGGAAATAAATATCAAAATGATTGATTCAAAGTGTCCAAACAAACGTAATGATAAGTAAAGGAGATTTTGATAGCAGATCCACCACCAAAGAAAAATGGGAGGCTTACCGGAAAGCGTGGACTCAGCTAAGTTTACACTTAATGAGTCACTAAAGCTTAATGTGATTGTATCCGAACATCAACCTTCCATTGGGAAACAGGGATGGGTTTTGAACTTTGGACTCGAGAGTGTGCCTGCATGGTAACTCACTGGGAGAGCACTTCTCCTAGGGGGTTATCTGATGCAAGGAGGAGCTGCGAGCACTGTCGGGGGACCCCAGAAAAGGAGCTGCACAGTGGAGGTAAGTACAATATGTTTGTTAAAAAATTCAACACAAAGGTATAAAATCACTTTAACTGCCAAGAAACTGATAGAGGAGGTGTTAATCTACATACAGTGAAAAATATATATGTACAAATGTGCATATAACACCGCGCTACCTAA
Organism: Rana kukunoris; assembly: GCA_029574335.1. NCBI lineage: Eukaryota > Metazoa > Chordata > Amphibia > Anura > Ranidae > Rana > Rana kukunoris. The sequence continues at coordinate 125,676,916 of CM056053.1, forward strand.
CTAAACATAAAAAGGCTGCCAACACAACAGAACTGGATAAATTCTGCAACAAAAAACAAATATAGACAAAAAAGTGTAGCGCTAAAATATGTGAGAAATAAACAATATAATACTGCAAAGCATCATATGTGGCATGAGATAAATGAATAAATATATTACATGAAGCAACACATAAAACTAATCACCAAGTGTCCAACATGATCATATCTGATTAGATATGAATAAAAGGAGAAAAAAAAAACGTGACAACAGATGATGTGAATTTTGATAGCAGGTCCACCACCAGAGAGAAAATAGGAGGCTTACCAGAAAGCGTGGACTCAACTAAGTATATACCTAATGAGTCAAACAGGCTTAAAATGATGGTATCCGGACATCAACCTTCCATTGGAAACCAGGGATGAGTTGTGGGTATAAATCAACTTCTCATATGATGGAAAACCAAGCAGGATGTAGCAATACCGGGACCAAAAAACTCATAGGTTCTTTACAGAGAATCAGGAATGCTCAGATGCAACAATAGGGGGAGAAAAGAAATGGATGCAAACATAGTGTAATAACATATGGTACTTTTACTGTAAAACACAAAATACAGTAGGTTGCACTCACATTTCAGCAGACATATCAAGGCATATAAAAACATCTAGCAGTAAAGTCAGCAGAAGACCCGACGCGTTTCGATCAAACGATCATCATCTGGGGTGCTGGTTAATCTACATTGGTAGACTACAGTGGTTGCTCAAAAAACTTTCTGAAATATTTTGGTATGTGGCATACACAAAACTGCTGTCTATTAGATGTAGCTCCTACTTGATTTTGACTTGCAAAGTTTTTCCACAAAGCTCAATTTTTTTTTAACTCTGTTTTATTATGATATAATGTTTTCCAGTACATGACTGCTGCGGCACCTATGCAAGGGACCTATATTTCCCAGTATACTCCTGTGCCTCCATCAGCTGTTCAAGTTGAAGTAAGTTGATCAATTAATGTCAAAATGTTTCTATTTTCAAAATATAAAATTGTAATTCTAATCTAAGAGCCGGTTCACACTAGACATGTGCAGACTGAAATATTTTGTTTCGTAATTTCATTTTCGTCTGGAAAATAAATGTATTTCGTTACTCCCGAAAATCGTTTTGATTTATTTCGTTTTCGTCGGGAAAGTTTTCGTCCGAAAACGACGATTTTCGATGCTTTGTCGAATTTTCGTTGTTCAATTCGACAAAGCATCAAAAATCGTAGTTCTGAATACAGTAAATATGTAGAAATTGAACGACGAACATTCAACGATTTTCAAAGCTTTGTCCAATTGAACGACAAAAATTCAACAAAGCATCGAAAATCGTCGGATCTGAACGAAAGAGAAAATAAAGCATTTTTTATGTCGGATCTTTCGCTTTTCGTTTCTTGCTCTTTCGTTTTCATTTGTTAAAACGATAACGAAAATACCCGATTTTCGGACGAAAATGCATTCTAACGAAAACGAATTCACATGTCTAGTTCACACTGGGGCGACTCGTCAGGCGCCTGATGAGTCGCGTCCCATTCTATGCAATAGAACTGTTCTAATAGGAGCGACGCAAGTCGCTCCGACTTAGAAAAAGGTTCTTGTACGACTTCGGGGGCGGCTCGGGACGATTTGCATTGACTTCTATACAGAAGTCATTTTGCGTCACCGCCACGTCACCGCGATGTCTGTCCACGGGGATTTTGGTTTGATCGTGTGTACACTGATCAAACCAAAATAGCCCAGCAGACATATCGGATGAAAACAGTCTATCCAACCGTTTTCATCTGATTTGTTTAGACGCGGCCTAGGTATGTATGTTGATAATAATAGCCCATAATATATTCTATGTAAGGTGATGCAAGAGTTTGGAGCAATGAACCAACAATGCATGGAATATAATCTCTGTGTGTATGCTGTGAGAACTGTACCTACATACTTTACTTTAAAGTAGCGATATAGCCAAACAAAGATCTCCCACCCAATGTCATAAAAAGTCAATGCAAGTCTTACTTTTTTTTGGATGTTTCTAAAGCAGACTCAGGATATGACTATACACCCAGGAATTTCCTTCAAATGTCCCAACACTAATCAGATAAGCACTATGGAACATTAGGGAGAATAGAACTGTTATTATTATTTATATTACTTTTCATTGTACCAGGATCCCCTTTTATCTATTTAAATGATCAAATCAGCATCTATGTTTAACTTCTAATTTTGCCTTAAAGCAAAAGGGGTTTGATCCTGTGACCTGATACTGTGGGATTTAGTAGTTTACCAGGGAAAGAAATATCAACTTATCTAGCTTCTACAGAGGCAGGTAAGCTTTATATAACCACAAGCTTTTGGTTAGGCAGGGTTGGAAAATAAGTTGAGGCTGGGTTCACATATGAGCAGCATGCTGTTCACAGCAGGGGTCCAGTGCATCCTGATTCCTTGGTTCAGGTTCGATTTCAGCCCAAATTTTGGTCTGAATTCCGACCGGAGACGGACCAAAAGACACATGTTTCCGGTGCAAATCGCACCAGACTTGCTGAAGAGATATGTGAACTGATAAAAATCTCCTGCTATTGCGCATCGGATGTGGGGTACCCACACCAAATTGGCAATGGTGTTAACTAGGGTTGTCTCGATACCGATACCAGTATCGGTATTGGGACCGATACCGGGTATTTGCGGGAGTACTTGTACTCCTGCAAATACCCCGGATACCTAAATATAATACTTCCCCCCCGCCGCATCGCGCCGCCGCATCGAAAGCCGCTGCATCGCGCCGCCACATCGAAAGCCACCGCATCGAAAGCCACCGCATGGGTTAAACGTGGCGTGCGGGAACATCACAGCATTCATTTGAATAGCCCGCGCATATAGACACTCTCCCTTGCTCGGGATTGGATGGGTGACCGTGATCTGTCCAATCCCGAACAAGGGGGAGTGTCTATACGCGCAGGCTATTCAAATGAATGCTGTGATTTTCTCCATGTGGCGGCGCGGCGGCTCTCGGCGGCAAAGGTATGGGGGAAATGGCTGGAGGGACATGGCTGAAGGGACATGGGACATGGCTGCATATGTGAGGAACATGGCTAGAGGGACATGGCTGAAGGGACATGGCTGCATATGTGAGGGACATGGCTGGAGGGACATGGCTGAAGGGACATGGCTGCATATGTGAGGGACATGGCTGAAGGGACATGGCTGCATATATGAGGGACATGGCTAGAGGGACATGGCTGCATATGTGAAGGACATGGCTAGAGGGACATGGCTGCATATGTGAGGGACATGGCTAGAGGGACATGGCTGGAGGGACATGGCTGCATATGTGGGGGACATGGCTGGGGGGACATGGCTGCATTTGGGGACACATTTAAAAAAAAGTATCGGTATTCGGTATCGTTGCCTACTTGAAAAAAGTATCCGTACTTGTACTCGGTCCTAAAAAAGTGGTATCGGGACAACCCTAGTGTTAACCCAGCCTCAGGCTTGTGTTTTGAAATAGAGGAGCCACCTTTTTTGGCCCTTCCCTCTTGAAGCATTTGCTTGATACTGAATCCTTAATGGTTTGTATCAGCAAATAGGCAAGCTCATACCTGGATTAACAAGCTGATATGCTTTTGGCTTGTATTTTTTAATAAGGTGTATGGAAGAATAATGCAGGAGACCATGGAAATCTTTAATTTTCCTGTGTAAAAAAAATGAAATGTAATTTAAATGGCATAATTTAATTTTGCTAATAATACGCTGGAACACATTTTTTGTTCTAAATTTTACAGGGTGTTGTTGCTGATACCTCTCCTCAAACAGTACCATCTTCATCACATGAAGCCAGTGGGCAGCAGCAACAAATACCTGTAGAGACAAGCAATGAACATGCATCTGCATACTCCTACCAACAGAATAAGTAAGTATTTGGTAGGTTTTTAAGCTCAGTATAGTTAAAGTGAACCTGACCTGACAAAAGTGTTTCTAGGTTAGCAGCAATGATGGCCTTTAAATTAATCCCTCACAAAACTTATACAGCTACTTGTAGATGCCACAAGATGCTCTGCGTCTAACAGTATTGCCACATTAGGTCCACTTAAAAGGACCTGTGCTCTTTGTGCATTATATTATTAAATAAAGGAAGTTGTATCTGTTAATATAAAACTAAAGCACATAATTAACCCCTTAAGGACCACCACATGTACGTTTACGTCGGCAGAATGGCACGGACAGTCACATCAACATACCTGTACGTGGCTGCCTTGACGTGGGTCGGGGGTCCGATCGGGACCCACCCGGTACATACAGCGGTCCCGGTGACTGTAGGAGCGATCCGTGCTGAGGGGGCGGCGGTTCGTTTTTGTCCGCCCCCTCCGGATCGCTCCCAGCCAATGCGCACGCTGTGTAAACACAGGAGGAGGAAGTGATGTGATCTCTGCTCTCGGTGTTTTTTTCAACCGCCGCTGAGGAGAGATCACATCACATAGTAAGTCTGCACAACACTACACTGACACCAGGACACGCAGGCACACTTAACCCCTTGCGATCACCCCCCCTCCCACTGTCACAGTGTCACTGAATGCAGTAATCAGGGCCGCCATCAGGGGGGTACAGGCATTACACCTGTAAGGGGCCCGGAGGCCACCAAGGGCCCCAGATGGCAAGCCCTTTTTTTTATAAAAATATATTTTTTTTATAAAAAAATATATTTTTTTTATAAAAAAATATATTTTTTTTATAAAAAAATATATTTTTTTTATAAAAAAATATATTTTTTTATAAAAAAAATATATTTTTTTTATAAAAAAATATATTTTTTTTATAAAAAAAATATATTTTTTTTATAAAAAAATATATTTTTTAAATATATTTTTATTTTATTTTTTATTAAAGGGCCAATTTTTTTTATTTTATTTTTTTAGAGGTCCGGAGGTCCCCAGGGGCCCGAAGGCCACCAGGGACCCAGATGGCAAGCCCTTTTTTTATAAAAAAAATATATTTTTTTATAAAAAAATATATTTTTTTATAAAAAAATAAAAATATATATTTTTTTAATATATTTTTATTTTATTTTTTATTAAAGGACCAATTTTTTTTCTTTTATTTTTTTTAGAGGTCCACAGGTCCACAGGGACCTGGAGATCTCCAGGGCCCCAGATGACAACCCCCCTTTTTTTATAAAAATGTTTTATATATTTTTTTATTTCTTTTATTTTTATATTTATATTATATCTATATATATATAATATTATTATTATTAAAGGGCCCAGAGGTCCCCAGGGCCCTCGGATGACAATCCTCCTTTTTTATAATTTTTTTTACTTTTTTATATTATTATTATTATTTTTTAATATATAGATGTATTTTTATTAAAGGGCTCAGAGGTCCTGTTTTTTTTATATAAATGTTTATTTCTTTTTTATATATATATTTTTTTATTTCTTTCTTTTTTTTTTAAAGGGCCCAGAGGTTTCTTTTTATTAAAGGGCCCAGAGGTCCCGAATGGAAAGCCCCCTTTTTTTGTAATTTCCTTTTATAAAAAAAAATAAATAAATAAGGTCCCCGGGGCCCCGGATGACTACCCCCCTTTTTTATATATATTTTTCTTTATTTCTTCTTTTTCTCTGCTCCAGGGGGCCCATGCCTGAAGCTGTGTAAGGGCCCCAAAATTCCTGACGGCGGCCCTGGCAGTAATCATATATGTATAATTACTGCATTTAGTAGCAGTGTGACAGGCAGTTAGTGTTAGGTTCAGGGTAGCCCCCGTACCCCCCCAATAAAGTTTTAACCCCTTGATCACCGCCCTAGTTAACCCTTTCACTCCCTATTGCCAGCATCACTAAGCGATCATTTTTCTGATCGCTGTATTAGTGTCGCTGTTCCCGCTAGGTAGCTAATTTTTTTTATTGTGATTTTTTTTACTAAAGACATGTGGCTAAATACATTTTGGCCTAAATGTTTGACTAAAATTTTGTTTATTTGATTTTTCTTATAACAAAAAGTAAAAAATATTGTTGTTTTTTTCAAAAATGTCGCTTTATTTTTGTATATAGCGCAAAAAATAAAAACTGCAGAGGCAATCAAATACCACCAAAAGTAAGCTCTATTTGTGGGAAGAAAAGGACGCAAATTTTGTTTGGGAGCCACGTCGCAGGACCGCGCAATTGTCTGTTAAAGCGACGCAGTGCCGAATTGTAAAAACCCCTTGGGTCATTTAGCAGCGTATTGGTCCGGTCCTTGGTGGTTAAAGGAAATGATAATAGAACAATTACAGTTAGTGTAAAATCAACTGTCAAAAGGATATATAAATCATAATACTTTCCTTTTTGTAACAACATTTTTATATTTTTGCTATCAAAAAAGGTAGTAAACGCCACAATGTGCTATTTTTGTAAGACATATTCACACGGTATTATACTTCTCTTCATATTAGTCATTGTGGTGCATTTATAAATAAAACCAAAACAAGTGCATGGCTACAGTGAAACTCCTGGCACATGCATTATGTGCAGAGGAGGTAAAATTGAGTGTTCTCTTTTTTTCCTCTACAGGTCTTTTTTTATTCATTCATCAAAATAAAATGCTGTGGAAAAATGTATTATGGCAATTAGATGTAGCTGAAGATCATAGTAAATAAGTATGATCTTTAATTCCAGCTCATGACCATAAGACGGTATGTTTAATGGTGGGTTTCCCCCAGGTAATATTACCTTTTCTTAAAGTTTGAAAGACCAAAGATTACTAGCAGCAGAGCGGTAGCCAAGACACCCATTATACATATGGCAGTAAAATTATTTTGTTTAGAATTACTTTTATTATTTATATTACCGAAATTTGGATTTTGATTTATGCCTTTTTAGAGATATACTTGTATATTTAGTAGCAGTGTTGTGTGATATTGAATATTTACTTTTTAAATAATTTTTCTTTCTTTTAATGTGCTCTGTTTCTTTTTGCAATATATTTTGCAGACAATAAACAGGACTGAGAAATGTTGGTCAGAAAACCTTGCCTTGAATGGATACACTTCATCTAGAAGTTGACTTCCAGTTTGCACAGGCATCCGACAAAAGCTTTTTTTTTTTCCTTTAATTTTTCTACCTTGCTCAAAGTGTTTTTTATGTGCCGTGCAAAAAAACAAAACAAAAAACAAAAAAATAAATAAAACAAAAATACACAAAACAAGAAAAAAAAGTTCTGCTATGTTGACAATTTTATTTTTGTTACTCTTTCTTAATGATGAAAACATACTGGGTTGTCTTTTCACCTGGAGCTTGAAGATCATTGCAAAAAGGAGTCGTACTTTGAGGACAGTAAAATTGGTATCAAAGGGAAGCATTTTTGTCAAAACCATAACTGTCTTCCTTGATAATTAGATATCCGTTTCTTTCATTCATTTCATGTTTTTTGTCCATAGGAAAGATTATCTTGAATTCTTATTGCCTTAATTTTAAGGACATCAAACAAACCCAGAGCAAAAGAACAGCATCTGGATAAAAAAAAAGGCATGACATTGACCATCTTAATAAAGGACTTGTGTTGGCATTTCTTATGGGTTCCTAAGGGTAAAATATTAAATGTAAAATTTGACATTCAATTCATACCTTCATTTGAAGAAAAAATTTGCTGATAAAAGACTATGGTGTGTGCAAGAATAAAAAAAAATGTGTGGACTTTTATGAACTTTCTCTTAAGTGTGAATACAAAATATAGATGGCTGTAGGTTTTTACAAAGGTGTCAATGAACTTTGAAAAACAACTGCATTGAGAAAATGCAGATTTTCTTTTTTTTTTCATTTGAATGCTGTTTTTTTTTAATCTCATTATTTTTATTTACAAAGCGTGATCGCTACTAGTAAAAGCATTAGTGCTTTCGATTTGCAATCTTTTTTATGAGCTTAAAGAGATTTTTAGTCAGCTTTGCTTGTCTTATTGCAGAACGTAGCTTAATAGTGTTAACATGTTAACATTATGTAGGAGTTCATGTTAAAAAAAAAAGAAAAAAAAAAGCAATAGATAGAAGAAATTGTTGACAATTTCTGTAGTATTTCCTAGTTGTGATCAAATGCAGCCTATGGATGGCCAATTTTATACCAAAGATGAAGTGACACCATAAAGTAGTTCTGAAGACAGTGTTTTTTTTTCTTTTGGTCTCTTTTATTTTTTGACCTATATGGCCGGACCAATTTTTAATTTCCTCTTGATTTAAACTATCTTCCACTGGTACTTTGTGTCGTACATACAGTATTGTTTGTAAGATATGGTGAGTTGGTACATGAAAATTGTGCTGAATATTGCAGCCTAAAAATAAGAAAACCAACTATTAATTATGTATGGCGTTCCCCAGTTTTTTTTCTTTTTTTATAGTATAGCCTGATATTTTATATGGCTACCAGTCTTCCTTTTTTTCTAACTAGACTTCTTCTGAGTATCTAATTTTGTTAAATGCACATGCAACAACAGTTAATATTTATGTTTTAGATGCTGTTTATTGTTTTTAACATAACTCATTGACGATCATGTGATTGGTATCAACCAAACAGTAATTCATTTTGGTAAATTGAATTGCCAGTAAAATATGCATTTTGTATCTAAATTAGAATGGCAAACGTTATCATTCAAATGAGGCAACACCCGAATATTAGATTCAAAATGCATATGACAGTGTGCAGATCAGATTGGGCACTTACCCATTTCCAATATCAGTCACTGAGTCTTCTCAAATATAAGTAATGCTGTATTATTAGAACTATTTGATTCCAGAGTTGTTGTTTTTTTAATCAGGGGAGAATTGAAGCTGAACTCCAGGCTCAAAACATGTTACATAATCTCTACTGATATTAGAATAAAGTGTTTTTTGTGTAAATATGCCTTCTCTTGAAAGAACTGTTGATACATTTACAATGTAAAATGACCCATTTTTCTCAAGTGATAAGCCAGCAGATTGCTGTATTCTGCTGGTTCACTTTATTCGCTCTGGCTGCATACATGCCCCTTTGAAACACACGGCTACAAGGAATGTTGATGTGTGTCTAGTGAGATCCACCCTCTGATTTTATGTAACAACTGCTGCCATGCTTCATTGACTTTCTGTTCAGCTATGAATGAACTACACCAAGTTTGCCACCAAATGTATTGCTTCCTGCTAGTCCCCAAACCTGTGGACTTATAATTCAGTAGCAGCTACTATGTCTTTAGGTTCACTTCCCTCTTCTGCAGTGGCATTTTTTGAACATACGTGATCATGTGCCAGAATTCGAAATTAAATCTGAACTCCAGACAAACAGCTACATGTACAAATGACATACATAGACTGTATGAGAATTGTTTACTTGACTTGTCTAGCCAGTTCTGAGATTAACACAGCTCTATCATACTGCACAGCTAAGTTGATGAACCAACGTGTTTCTATTGCGATTAAGCAATGCAATTTGGTCACTTCTCTGCCATCAGCTTGTGCTGGGCAGTGAAGGAGCAACATAATGATGAGGTCATCACTCTCTACATATCCTTTTCCTTGTGAGCACATGAGCATGCAAATGCAATATAAATGCAATGTAATAAGAGTCCTGATTCTTCATTCCCCCGTGCTGCATTGTAGGGGATTACAAGAGTCTGATATAAAGACAGATCCAAGCACTGACATTTTTGTAATAAAAAAATCATATTTTTAAATGAATACATACATGTATGTCTTCCTAGACTTCAACTTTAAAGGTTGTAAGCTTTTTATTTATTTTCTTAATTTGCAGGTTACAGGGAATATTTTACTTCCTGTGGGTAGTTTTTTTTTTGGGGTCCCGGAGTTCAGCTTTAAACACATTGTGAAAAACGACACCTTTAGTCTGTAATTCCGAAAAAAACAAAACATATAATATGAATACACCATGAAAATGCAGTGAAATTCAGTGATCTATAAACAATTAAGTGCATACTATTTATTTTAAAGTCTACTGCAGAATCTGCCTCTGTTAGGCTGCCCAGGAATAAACCTGTGGATTAATATCTGGGACCGGGTTCCTTTTTAAATACCTGCTCTCAGATGTCTTTTGAAGCATTTAGTAAACAGTTAGGCTTGATGCTTGGAAAAAACTGATTGCCAGTAATGGCTACTGATTCTCCAAATTATGCTTATTTTCTCTTTTCTCTTAGAAAACTTCTGATTGTTGAACTATAGCATAAAGCTGAACTCTACATATCGATTTTATTGCACAGCTAAGTATGCATAGGACCACTGTAGAAGTAAAGAGTCACTGTAAATATCTCTGATCCTACAGTGATCACTGACATCTTATATGTCCCATGCAAACCACAGGGGATTGCTTGCTCTGCATGGGCACCATTCAGAAAAAAAAACGTATATTTATGTTGATAAATGCAAGGTGTTCTCTGACTGGACAAGGTGAAGAGAAAGGGCAATGATTTCACAATTCCTGTTGAACTATGCAACAAAATTCATACCTAGAGTTCAGCTTTACAATAAAATCCATGCATACTGGATGTCAACAATGTTGCTTAATCTTCTTAAGATGACTGCTCTAGATACCCTTGCTGCAACATTTACACACAAAAAAATATACATACACACATATATATATATATATAGATATATATATATATCTATATATATATCTATATATATATATATATATATATATATATATATATATATATAGATATATATATAGATATATATACACACAGTGCCTTAAAAAAGTATTCAAAACCCTTGAACTTTTCCACATTGCATTTTATTGGGATTTTATGTGATTGACCAATACAACATGGCACATAATTGTGAAGTGGAAGAAAAATGATAATTGGTTTTCAACATTTTTTACAAATACGTTTGTGAAAAGTGTGGCATGCATTTGTATTCAGCCCCCTTTGTAGAGCCACCTTTCGCTGCAATTGCAGCTGCAAGTCTTTTTGGGGATGTCTCTACCAGCTTTGCACTTCTAGAGAGTGGAATTTTTGGACATTGTTCTTTGCAAAATAGCTCAAGCTCTGTCAGATCGGATGGAGGGTGTCTGTGAACAGCAATTTTTAAATTTTGCCACGGTTTCTCAATTGGAATTAGATCTGAACTCGGCAACACATTCTAACACATGAATATGCTTTGATCTAAACCATTCCACTGAAGCTCTGGCTTTATGGTCGTTGTTCTTTTGCAGACTCTAACATGTTTCTTTTAATGCCGCATACACATGATCGGTTAAACCGATGAGAACGGTCTAATGGACCATTTTCATTGGTCCAAACCGATCGTGTGTGGGCACCATCGGCTATTTAACCATACGTTAAAAAAAAGCCAACTTGTTTTAAATGTAACCGATGGATACCTAACCGATAGCAAAAAAAATGATCGTTTGTAGGCACGACCATCGGTTAAAAATCCACGCATGCTCAGAATCAAGTCGACGCATGCTTGGAAGCATTAAACTTCATTTTTTTCAGCACGTTGTTGTGTTTTACGTCACCGCGTTCTGACATGGTCGTTTTTTTAACCGATGGTGTGTAGGCGCGACGAACCATCAGTCAGCTTCATCGGTTAACTGATGAAAACGGTCTATCAGACCGTTCTCATCGGATGGACCGATCGTGTGTACACGGCATAAGATTCCCCTGTATTTTGGATTCATCTTCCCATCAACTCTGACCAGCTTCCCTGGCCCTTCTGAAAAAAAAGCATGTTGTGTTCAGGGTGATGTGCAGTGTTAGTTTTCCACCACACATAGCGTTTTGCTTTAGGTCAAAAAGTTCAATTTTGGTCTCATCTGTGCAGAGCATCTTCTTCCACAGGGCTTCACAGAACAGCTATAGTTATACTAAAATTAAACCACACACATGTGGACTTTATTTACTAATTATGGGACTTCTGAAGGCAATTGGTTCCACTAGATTTTAGTTATGGATATCAGAGTAAAGGGGGTTAAATACAATTGCATGCTACACTCTTCAGATATTTAATGGTTAAAACATCTGAAAGCTTCCACTTCACAATGTTGTGCCACTTTGTTGTTGGTCTATCACATAAAATTCCAATAATATACAGTTACTTTTTTGGTTGTAACATGACAAAATGTGAAAAATTTCAAGGAGTCTGAATACTTTGTCAAGGCACTGTATATATTTACACATTCTGTATATGTACTGTATATATATCCACTGGATAGGCGCTTGCCTGTAAAATCATATTATATATAATACAGAAGACCACAGCACTGTGCTCTGTGATTCTCTTTGAGTACATTGTACCAAAACACAAACTTCTGGCATTTTTTAAGGACCTAAACAACTTTATACTTTACCCAACTACTTTATCCTAAAGTAGCCACTGATTACTGTTTCATATATAGCAAACATTTATTTCAAAGTGTTTTATATGTGCACTTACCAAAATTTGTATAAAGAAATATGTTCTTTTAATACTTGTATGTTGTGTAATAGGTATATGATGCTTATTTTTTTAAAGTTTTTATTTCAACGGCTATATTCTAAAGCATAATTATTTAATGAAACAGATAAATAAACAAATTGAAAAGCAATGTAAATTTTGCAGCAGGATACATACGGTCTCAAAGAGTTAAAGTCATCTGAAGGTTGAATTTCTCTGCTGAGAAATATGTTAGAGCATTCACAAACACGCGTGTGTGTATATATATATATATATATATATATATATATATATATATATATATATATTTATATATATATATATATATATATATATATCATAATGACATATATGTTTACATCTTCCTAAGGGACATATACATGTTATATAAATGTATTTTTCAAAATCTGATTTTTTTGAAAAATCCAGAAATGATAAGATACTTCTGATTAGGATGTTAGAAATCAGTGTTTGTGAATGTTATTAATCACTATTGTTCTGTTACTACTATTTTAATTGTTAGTCTAGGAACTATTTGTGTTTAAAAATCTGATGGCCATGTAAATTAGATATGTAAATTGATTAATTTAATGCTCGCAAAGTCCTAAATTTGCATTTTCTAAGCAGTTTAGATGTCTATATAAAAAAAAAACAAAAAAACAATCAGTTCTGCATACATATAGACAAATAACTTTATTTTAGGATGAAATAGTTTGATTGTACATACGGTTTTATTTTCTTTTTAATTGCTGTTGTGCTTCAAAGGGGATATCCACTCATTCCTGACCCATACTGCAGTCATATTACCTTTAAAATATTATGATGTATTGTATGACTGGAGACTACTTTGATGGTTCTTGAGCATTATGCTAAGCTGTATATGTATTGCTACTACTGCCAGAAAAAAAAACCCAAAAACTGAGCATTCTATTGTGTTTTTAATGGTAATATTTGTGAAATGTAATATCATTTGAACAAACAGGAAAGCATTCCAAACTTTCTGTTAGAGGAATATACTATCAGAGAGCAAAGTGGCTTTATACAAATCAGTACATCTTAGAATGTATAACCTAATAATAGATTAATTTAGCACTGCTAAGTACTGTATTTTTACATGATAACATTTTGAAAAGTATACATAAATAAAGTACTTGTGGAAAAAAAGAATATATGGGAACTAGATCAATATTCTAGTGAGTGGGTATCTCCTTGAAACCAAACATTGTAATTGCAGTTGTGACATGTGCCTATGTTTTAAGATACTGTGCTGGCAGCTCTTTTCTTTATTTTTTTAAACAATTCAGTACAATTGAGTGTAAATGTTCTGGAAAACATACTATAGTGTTTAAAAAGAATACTTTTTTACTTTCAAATTTAAAAAAAAAGCCTCAATAACGATCAGTACTTCGGGTTCTGATGTAGCTACCATGTGGCCAACGGGAGAGAGAAAGAGACTTCTTGTATGGTTGAAAAAACTGCTGCTATTTTTACTTGTGTAAACTAAACATCTACCCAATTTAAGCTGCTAATGGTAAAGAGTCTCTATTTAAAAGAAAAATCTCTTATGCCTGGGGCATTTTTACTATTTTTTTTCTAAAACTGTGTTGTTTTTTTTAAGACGACATTCTGTTAATGTTTGCATTGTTAAAGTCTAAAAGTTAGATCCTAGAAATTAGCAAATCTATCATTTGTCCCAGACTTGTCATTTGTGACTTTGCTGGGGCAACAGTTTTTTTTAATGCTAATTAATTAATTTATCAAAATAAATGGCTAGATAGGAGCAAATGTTTAAATGTTTAAAGAAAATCTGCCACAAAACACAATCAAATCAATAGCTAAGTAACTAGCTGTCCAAGCATTCTGTACATGCAGCTTAGTTCACCATCACTTATTTAGAAAATACATTTTGTGAATATTCAATCATCTAATGTATCCTGCATGTGAAAAGAAGACTGGAATAAGGATAGAAAAGCATCGACACAAGTAATTAATAATCAACTAGATAGCATAGTTACAGCCCTAGGACTTACTTGGATTTACTGGGTTAACCTCTCCTCCCTCTTATGCCCTGTACACACGATTGGATATCTGATGAAATCTAATCCGATGGATTTTTTCGTCAGATAGCCAATGAAGCTGACTTTCATCAGTCTTGCCTGCACACCATCAGTCAAAATCTGATCGTGTCCAACGCAGTGACGTAAAACACTACGACGTGCTGAAAAAAATTAAGTTGAATGCTTCCGAGCATGCGTCAACTTGATTCTGAGCATGCATGGATTTTTCTCAGAATGAGTTCCACACAGACGATTGTTTTCTTCTATCGATTTTTTAGGAGTTCATTTTTACCTATTATTTTCCCAATTCAAAAAGTCTAGAAAACCTTTGCCCCATTTTGGCAATAGTGTTGTGTTAGTACCATGGTACACTTCCTATCTTCTGCATGTCTGCATCTGTTTATATAGGGTGCAAGCATCCTAATATGATGATTTATCACTTTAATAAAATAGGCCAAAGTTGGCTGTGGTTGCTTAAAGCATTGTTCCCCATCATACTTCCCTTAATTCTGAGCACAGAAGTTAGCCACTTGCATAGAAAGTATTAGAGCTCATTACTATTAGTATTTAAGTTCAGGATCCAAAATAGATATAAAAAAAAAGTTTTCAGTGTCTGTTGCTTTTATTGATTTAACAGGTGGCAGATTCGCTTTGAATATACAATCTACTTACAATCTTTAATGGATAACACAACATGGTTTGCTCATCTCTAGCTAGTTCATTTTATTTTCTATGTTGGTTAATTCGAAAGTTTATATCAAAAATAAATATATTTTTGTTCCAGTTAACATTATACACGAATCATGTAAAACTAAGGGCTAAATATACTATTGGGAGATGTAGAGAATGAAAGGTGAAATAAATTGACTTTATATCATCCATGTTTATGTTATAGCTACAATTTTCTCTGTCTATAAGATGTCAGATCTTGTAATTTTTGATGTCTAAAAATATTCCAATAGCACTTTCCATGTCAAGTCACCCAAGTGTATATTTAGCATAAAAATGTTCATTTTGTCATTGTGGTTGAGAGAAACTATTGATTTACATCTAGTTACATAATTACAAAATACAAGTTGTAAGCAGGATCAAAGCAGGATAAAGTGTCATTCAAAACAAAGATAACTGTATATGACTGTATCATTATAAAAGTTGAAATGTAAAATTGTTCTTTTAAGGGTAGAAAAAAATAGCTATGTGTTTTGAGTTGTAACCTTAAGGAATAAAACAGAATACCAAATTGTTTGGAAGTCTTATACATGGGCACCCCCTGCAAGCATTGTTATCCCAACTTTGTTCATGTTTTTCATGTTCAAACTCTAAACTGTTAAACTGTTAGTGTCAGCCAAGTATGACACAAATGAGGTTTTTATAATAATGAGTTATGTTCAGTAACCCATAGTTACCAATTGCAGATCAGGTTACACTAGTCGGTGTACACTAATTTCTGATCTGTGCTTTGTTGATATGTTACATCACAATTACTTTTTTTCTGTTATGTTAGAAAATAAGCCACACTGGCCTTTAATACATGAAAACTGCAATGTATAGCAAGCACTAGCAACCAGTCAGAAATGATATTTTGTTTTGGAAAACAAAGCTGCTGAAAGCTGATCTCTTATTGGAAGCTATGTGGACTGCCCATCATTGCTCTTTGCTTTACATTATTTGATGTAGTCTTTTAAATAAAGCAACCCGTGATTAACTTATTTGAATGTTTTTTTTTTCAGTAAAACAATATTTTGTGATTGAAGTATGGCTTCTGCTTTCAGATATGCTTATGTGCAGTGTGACTGCATAAGTATTGGAAAATAAACAGTACAAGATGAATTGAAATAACTGTCTGCAGTATATATAGAGATCATTTATATGAGAAACCTATTTGTGAATTTTAATCAAGCTAGTTGGTAAAAAATTCCTACACTGTATAGCATTGTAATAGCTTCCCAGTAAAGTACTTATTGTCAGTTCAAATAAATGGGTGGGCATGCAAGGATAAAAATATTCTGAAGCAAATCAAACATTAATACGCATTATCTTGTTATGAATGAAAGAGAGCATTTGGGTTATTGTTAGATAATAAGGGTCCTTTAATCAGATACACTCCTCCTCTTCATAGCTAAAAATGTGTATGGCAGCGTACACACGATCAAACATATCTGCTGAAACTGGTCCGCAGACCAGTTCCAGCGGACATATCCGATGGTGTGTATGGGCTAGCAGACAGGTTTCCAGCAGACAAAAGTTTTAAAGCATGCTTTAAAACGTGTCTGCTGGAAAGCGGTCTGTCGGATATGTCTGCTGGTTAGTACGCCTAACCAGCGGACGGAAATGGATTTGACGCATGCGTGGAAGTATTTTACTTCCTGGTTTGGTGACGTGGTGGCATCAACGTCACCGCCACGTCACCGCGCTGTCTGTCCGGGGGGATTTTGGTTTGATCGTGTGTACACACATCAGACCAAAATCTCCCAGGAGACATGTCCGATGAAAACGGTCCGTCGGACCGTTTTCATCGGATATATCTCCTCGTGTGTACGCGGCCTATTATGTTTAGGTGTCTGCCTTTGAACCTGTGTTCACTTAAATAATACCTGGCATGGGAGACAAGTAGGGATGATATTACTGGCCTTCTTTGGGCAATGTTAGCTGCATGACTATGCCTGGCTCTAATACTTCTGAGTCACAGACCTGGAACCAACATGCAGCAAATGCAAGTCAAAGAAATGTAGAAATTTAATTTCATTGAGTTCCTTATTTCTATCTTCATGTTCCAGGCTTGTGACTTAAGAAGGATTGAACCAAAAGCATCTATGTGACAGCAAACATTCCCCGAAGAAGAGGTCAACAATGACGGTGTGCATACATCTCAAATGACAAATTCCCTTTAAAGTCAAACTCCAGGCACACCTGTTTTTATGCTTTCTTTTTTTTTTTTTTTTTTTACAGATAAACACGCTAATTGTTGTTAATTTTTATTTTTTATTTTAGGAGTTTACTGACAGCAGTTCCAGTGTTATGCCTTCACTTCTTGCTTTGTTGTGTCACTCACAAAGCATTGTACAGTGATGATACTGTGGCTGTGCTTTGTGAATAGAGTAGGTGGAGGCAAAACACTGGAATTTCTGTAATTCCCAAATAGCGCAAGTTCCGACTCCAATTGTGCATGTCACAGTCATTCAGCGTGGCATAGACAGCTTTTGAAGTATTGAAAAAAAAGGCAGTAATTATGTGTGAATTTAAGATTTAAAAAACAAAACAAAAAAAAATATAACTGTCTGGAAATTAAATGTACTACCAAGTTAGAGCAGAACTAAACCCTCCTATCATTTACAGTAAAGGAAGCTGCCAACGTTGCCTCTGTTTGTTCTGCAGTTGCCATGATGCTGCACATGCGATCAGACATAATACCAGCTATTTGATGGCTTGACAGTTCAGTTTGGAGCATAACCAATTGTGACAGATATCATTCATGAAATGCCTTGAATGTAACCAATGGCGGCTGGGGCTCCATATTTTGGGGTGGACGGCAAAAAACCTCCCCTGTCAGGTCCGCACTTACCCCATCCAGGTTGTGGGCGGCTTCCCTGGCTTCTCCCTCTGGCCAATCCAGTCTTAAGACCCATTTCCTGTCTTGATTAGATAGGAGGAGAAGCGGGAAGACAATAGTGTATATTGATTTGCTAACGTCACAAGTGAGTGGGCTCAGGACGCAGTGCTCTGTTCACTGAGCCCAACCCTTTTAAAGACAATTAAAGCCTCCGGCTCTAATTATGTGCTTAAAAAAAATATTGTAGAAATCTATGCATCCGGCGCCCCGCGTGGAGAATAGGGGGCCAGTGCATGGAGATTAGGGGGCAGCGCCTCTGTGCCCTATATGGACCGGCTGCCACTGAATGTAACTGTTTTGGGAAAAGGTTAAATTCATGGGTTTAATTCTGCTTTAAGTTGGACATGCGTATTGCATGCTTCTTTTGAAGATCATCATAAGATGTCATGTATCTTTGGCTAATTCATATCTTTTTAGTCACTCTTGACTTCAACAAGAGATTGAAACTTATCATTACATTGAATGGGGGAGGAAAAAATATACAGTGTTAATTTCCAATCAAAACCACTATTCAAAACAATCATAATATAGCTGAAGTCTTACTACAAAAGCAAAGATTGACTATTTATTTTACTAGTTATTAATCACATCGGATGGCTAATTTAACTCAGCACATGTGGGTGATTGAACTCAACATCTGTATAGATAGAAATTAGTCAATTTACTAAAGGCAAAAAGGCTGTTCATTTTGCAAGGGAACTTTCAGTTTGCGAGGGAATATTTTCCCACAGCTTAGTAAATTAATTTCACCTCTACCAACTTCATCCAACCACAAGCAAACAAAATACATTATATATATATATATATATATATATATATATATATATATATATATATATATATATATATATATATATATATATATATATATATTTTTTTTTTTTTTTTTCCACATTTTTTTGTAACTCTTAATAAAATAAAATGTTATTAAGATGTTTTTGTCATAACAAAATGCCAAGATGATGTGTAAAATATTTTACTATCAAATCTGTTTTTAATTTTTCTTAGTCACAGTGATGAAATTGCAGAGATAAACCTTCAAAAGCAGTTCATAAAGCTAAAATATGTCCTTCATACTTTGCAAATGGTTTGCTCATCATCCTGCAAAATGGCTCCTTTCAGCCATTTTTCTAGGAAACGTTAAATAACATATCAAAAAGTGCCACTTTGGATTCAAAATGACCACTTTAGAAACAACATTTGGTACATCAGTGTTTTGAAATAAGGGAAAGTGGTAGTTTTCAATGCTAGGTTATTATGGGTACTAGTCTGTAGGAACAACCGGACACAAACTAGGCATTTCAAATTGAACCTTTTATAAAAATGGATAAGCAGAGGTTATCTTCAGTGAAAACTGCATGTCAGTCCAAAATTTTCAAAATAGTCAGTAGATCAAGTGCTATAAACAACTGAATGTATATACAAATGTTAACTTACAGTAGAAATGTGGACCTTGATCTAGAGCTAGGCAATTTTTTCCCCTAAAAAAACTCGATATACGATTTGAATAAAAACATTTTTTTTGATGGATGGTGAGGCTCTGGCCTAGTCCAGCCTCACGGACTAGGCCAAAGCCATGGCCTTGTCTAAAAACTCCTGCCCGCAAAAATATGAATTGATTTGACCTACTAACTCAGTTTCTAAATCAAATTGATTTTTTTCCCAGCCCTACCTTGACCCTTACCCTTCACTTAGCATGGTTGCCTGCCTATTAATCTACTGGAAGGTTAACTTGGGTGTAAACCCACTCTCATCCTTTCTAAACTACTGCCATGGTGCTGATCTATAAGGATATACATGCCTTCTGCATGTATCCTTACCTGTCAAATGTCTCCCATCTGTCTGTCTAAGAACTGAAAAACTGCAGATTCTGTGGGTGGATCTGTTGTCTGGAGCTCTGTGGGTGGAGTCGTGATGTCAGTAGACTCCCCACCCTCCTCTACACTCCCCTTGTAAACATGCATTTTTTCCTGTGTATTCCTTACACTAAATGCTGCTATGATCACTAACATCCAGTCAAAATCCAGAAAAGTTACCACATGACTTCAGAAAAGGAGTGGGGTGGGAATTAAAAAATAATGACTGTCTCCAGGCTAGTGCATGAGATATGTAAATAACCTGTCACTCACAGCAAGGGGGTGGAACAGACTAAGTTTTTTTTCTGTAAGTCCGTTTTATTTCACTGAACAATAAGAGGATTGCTCAGAGCTGGATTAACTCTGTGTGGCAAGACTGGGCACAGATGATAGTAAATGTTATACTGTACATTGTGACATAAAAAAATAAAATAAACATTTTCAGGTTTACATCCACTTTAAGGAGGTGGGAAGAGGTGTGTCCAGGGCTGACTTTTACAGGAACATGCATTTTTCAGTAAATCTCTGCTGTAAACATGTACCACAGGATTAATTTGTCCACTTTCACTTGTTGCTCATGCTGGGTCTGAGTGTGTTTGAAGGATTGACTTTAAAACGGTATTAAAGCCAAAATAAAAAATGTAATATATTGCAGCTTACCAATCCTTAGATGTGGTGGCTACGTTAGTTTTATTTTTTAAGCTTTTTTATTTCTTCTTGTAGTCCAGCTAGTAAGACACTTGCTGTTTTAGGGTGGCTGCAAAAAAAGCAAACATTTTTGTATGGCAGCATTGTCAGTCTGGGGAGAGGGTAGTGTTAAGCAGCGTACACACAAACGGTTTGTCCGCTGAAAACCGAGCGGTGGACTGTTTTTATTAGAAAAAACGATAGTGTGTGTGCCCCATCGGTTATAATTCCATTAGGGTTAAAAAATAGAACATGTTTTAAATTTTTCCTATGGATAAAAAAATGATAGAAAAATCCGATCGTCTGTATGGAACTCAATCTGTCAAAAATCCACTCATGCTCAGAATCAAGTCAACGCATGCTTGGAAGCATTGAACTTCATTTTTTTCAACTCGTCGTAGTGTTGTACTGATGAAAGTCAGCTTCATCGGATATCCGAGAAAAAATCCATCGGATTAGATTCCATCAGATATCTGATCATGTGTACAGGGCTTTAGACCAACAAATTTAGATGGACTTGACTAACAAATTAAAGCTGAACTCCAGTTAACACTTTGTAAGCACTTACAGAAAACAGTTTTTTCTTTCCTTTTGGAAGGTTTTACACAGATTAATAAAATCTGACCATTGTAAGCACCCCGTCATTGTCAAATGGTTTGTTGCCTGGACAGCTTGATCTATTAACCACTTCCATACCAGGCACTTACGCACCTTCCTGCCCAAGCCAATTTTCAGCTTTCAGCACTGTTGCAATTTGAATGACAATTGCGCGGTCATGCTACACTGTACCCGAATGAAATTTTTATCATTTTGTTCCCACAAATAGAGCTTTTTTTGTGGTATTTGATCACCTCTGCAATTTTTATTTTTTGCGCAACAACTAAAAAAATACTGAAATTTTTGAAAAAAATTATGTTTTAATTTTTTTCTGTTAATTTTTTGGAAATAAGTAAGTTTTCTTCTTCAATTATGGGCACTGATATGGTGGCACTGATGGGCACTGATATGGCGGCACTGATGGGCACCAATGAGGTGGCACTGATGGGCACCGATAGGCAGCACTGATGAGCACTGATAGGCGGCACTGATGGGCACTCATAGGTGGTACTGATGGGCACTCTTTGGTGGCACTGATGGGAACTCATGGGTGACACTTATGGGTGGCACTGATGGGTACTTATGGGTGGAACAGATGAGCACTGATAGGTGGGCACTAGGCATAGATGGGCACTGAGAGGTGGCAATGATGGCATTGCTGGTCATCATTTCAGTCAGTGCCCATGTTGCCAGTCAGTGCCCATTTGTGGGCACTGATTGGTATCGATTGTGTTTGATTTTTTTTTTGTCTATTTTTTCTAGATTGGGCATCGGGGGGCACTCCCTAGTGGTCCAGTGTTGGCATCCGAGGGGGGGCTGCACTGATAAATAATCAGCGTGAACCCCCCCTGTCAGGAGAGCCGCCGATCGTCTCTCCTCTACTCGCATCTCTCAGACGCGAGTGAGGAAGAGCCGATCAACGGCTCTTCCTGTTTACATCGTGATCAGCCGTGATTGGACACCGGAGGCTCTTTACTGAGATCGGAGATGCAGGGTATCAGACTGACACCCTGCATCACCGATCGCCACGCTGCGCACCCCCATGGGCGTGCACCGGCATGTAATCCTGCAGGACCTCAATAGACGTCCAGTCAGGATTTCACAACCACTTGCTGGAACGTCAATTGACTATTGACCGGGCGGGAAGTGGTTAAAGTAAAAATCAGACTTACTGGCTGGATAACCAGGTAAAAATAAAGGGAAAAAAAATCCTAAAAAGAAAAAGAACGTAGAGCTGCATCTAAGAATCGGCGAGGTGAAATTTAGTAAATGTTTGTCTTTGGGATTAAAACCTCTTTATTTGCATGTGTTCTCCTCTTCAGCCATAAACATTTTACTATAGAGGAACCCTTGTTAAAACATTAAGATCTCAGGAAAAACCCTGCTAAAATGTGTTATTGAAACTTTTTTATTGTATATCTCAGAAAATTTGACTGGCTTTGTAAAGTTAACATAATTTCACTGTATGCACTAAGTTAAGGAAAAATTATCTACTTCTTTAGTAAATTAACCCCACAAGTCAGTATGTATAAAACACATTAAAAATAATTTAACATTTTTAGCTATAAAATAAATCATAGTTGTGTCTTTTTAACACTCTGCAAACGTTAAAATTTAACTCATTTAAATGCATTTGAATGTTCACAAAATAGACTTTTCTATTTTACATTTTTTGGCCTAATTGGGGTAATGTTTGATTTGGAGGTGTGGAACATTTTATCAATATTTGCTTTGCCATATTGATAGTCATTCTATTACGGCCTTGTTTGCTAACACTTCACATAAGTCTGCTGCAGCATGCAAGTCATACTATCAAACCACAATCTAATTATTGACAATTTGAGAAGTGAAAATGATCTGTCTGATCTTTGACGGGTCAAACTAATTCATCCATCTGCAGATATTTTGCTGTATTATTCTTGTTTTATTTTAGTTTTTTTTTTACTTTCCCCCTTTGTCAAATAAAATTAAGAAATAATGTTGGTTAAGATCTATGTAAAAGTTAGATGATTAAAAGTAGTTTGTAAAAATCTTGACACTACATTAGTTAGATTTTTTACATATTTTAGGACCAATTCAATTGTGTATTTTTTTTGTTTTTTGTGGAACCAGTTCTTTCTAAGACTTGACTAATTGTTTGTTTTTACAATGGGTTGACTGGTGCTTGTCTTTGCACAAGAGCAGCAAAACTGTGCACAATGATTAAAATTGAAAAATAGGTTATTTTTACTGATTTATGTCCAAATGATAAATACCTTCATTGAAAGCTTAGTTGTTTCAGGATTACAGTGTAAAATACAACATTATTTTAATGTTCCATAATGCTTGAGGTGATTGTAGCCATATTAGTATCATGGACAGTACTGAAATGTTCCATACAAAAGTTGAATCTTCATATCATAAAACTCCTCTTCCAGATATATTTAAAAAAGTTGTTGGTTTGCAGTCTTGGCTCTAAAGGCCTGTACACACAATCGGTCAAACCGATGAGAACTGATGGTCTGATGGTCAGTCGTGCCTACACACCATCGGTTAAAAAAACGATCGTGTCAGAACGCGGTGACGTAAAACACAGCGACGTGCTGAAAAGAATGAAGTTCAATGCTTCTAAGCATGCGTCGACTTGATTCTGAGCATGCGTGGATTTTTAACCGATGGACGTGCCCACAAACGATCGTTTTTTTGCTATCGATTAGGTATCTATCGGTTAAATTTAAAACAAGTTTGCTTTTTTTTTTTAACCAATGGATAAATAACTGATGGCGCCCACACACGATCGGCTTGGTCTGATGAAAACGGTCCATCAGACCGTTCTCATCGGTTTGACCGATCGTGTGTACGCGGCCTTAGAAGAGATTAAAGAGAGTATATACAGTACATATGTTTTGATGAGGCACAAGCTTGTTTTACTCAGGGGAAGACAAGCGTGTGCCTTTTGTGAAAACGTTAAAATAAAATCTTCAGTATATATATATATATATATATATATATATACAGTACATACACAAATACACACAGGATTACACACTCACAGAATTTACAATGCACTGACTTACAGGGTTACTACAGTGATACACACTTGACTCAAATTCAAAACACATATAAAACATGTCCCCATATTTTTGTGCTTAATTGGAATTTATAATATCATTTTATAGCATAATTGGCAAGGGCCTTATTTTTAAATTACTATGTACAGTAAATTAGGATATGGAACCTCACAGAACAAAAATGTACCTCTTATTAATTGCTTTACTTATATCCTACCTATTTCCTATATAAAATTAAAATATTTAATAATTTCCAAATCCTGACATTCAGCGCTATCTGCTTTTGGGGGATATCTCTGCAAATACATTAAAGCAATCTGAGATATAATTACAATTGTATTGAGGATTTTATGTTTTTTTGTCTGAGGTTGTACCTTGTCTTGTAAATTGTCACCCCATATAACAATTTGGCAAACTTTCTAGTTAATTTAAAAGTAAAAAATTCCTTTTGATGTAATTGATCATACATATATGATCATATATGATATATACAGCTTTAATTGTTGTCAACAAATTGCTTTTTTTCATTTTGTTGATGTTTATTTTCCATGGAAATCCTTTCATATGTAGAAGAGGAAGGCTTTACATTATTTTACATTTAACCTAAAATGTATAACCTTTCCTTAAAAAAAAAAAAAAAATACCTTTAAATCTTGTTATGGCTATGGTCCATGGAACATTTCATTACTATCGTTATTTGTTGGATTTGGTTGATTAAAATCTTTCCTGTAGAATGAATTATAAATTCAATTCAAAATAAAGAAGGTAAAGAAGTTTTAATGCCATAAATGTCAATAAAAGTTCATTTTTGTAAGGGTTTGTATAGGTTGTTTACTATGTGATAAGGTGCGACTGTCAAATGGCTCTTAATTCCTAGGGTCT
The DNA here is from genome assembly GCA_029574335.1 of Rana kukunoris. Lineage (NCBI taxonomy): Eukaryota > Metazoa > Chordata > Amphibia > Anura > Ranidae > Rana > Rana kukunoris. The sequence continues at coordinate 125,702,044 of CM056053.1, forward strand.
TCTGTACAACCGTGGATGTTGAGTTTAAAGTTATGGTTTATTTGATCAGACTTTTAATAAAATTATAGAAAAATCTTAGTGGATATCTTGATTACTGCAGAGCATTAAAAATGTCAAATTATTTGCAGTCAGTAGTCTGCAGACTAAGTAGCCATCCTGGTGGTATGATTGTCAGATTTGTGTCTCAAAGCGGTACATTGTTTTGCATAGAAATTTGATGTTTTATATTGTAGGCTTGTAATTATTAGTAATAACTCACTGAAATCTGTCCAAACAAGAGTCTAGTAGACATCCCGGGTATGATAAAGTTTGAAACACAAAAATCATAAATTATAATATAATAAATAACCATAAATAATTATAAACAATAATAACATAATAATAATAATAATAATAATAATAATAATAATAATAATAAAATAAATTTCCTCACGATTCATAACGGCTCAATTCTGCAAGTATTCTGATTTACTATCGCTTTTTTTTATCTTGTCTAAAATCACAGGTTTCTAGGCAGAAAGAACAGTATATGTAATATAAAACTCCATACAGGGCACTGGACAAAGCACAATGGACAAAGGAGACGTGAAATGATTTGATACAGTAATGTAATCTGTAAGATTACAGTGTACTGTATGTTTATATTTTAATTTGTTTTTATTACGTTTTTTAAAACAGATATAATTTACATTACATTTCATTTCCATGAAGCGTACAAAAATAGATCACATTTAAATGCATTCAGCATTACATAAAAATAAATAACAAAAACAACAATAATATGGGTCTTTTCTTTTCCCTTCGCTTCCCTTCGCTTCTTCTTCTTCGCTTCTTCTTTCCCTTTCCTCAGCCCTCCCCTCCTCCCTCCCAGAAGAGAGTAAAACAAAAAAAAAATGTTTTAATCCACCCCACCCCCTACCCATAACCCCTTATTTAAGTGCTATGTACCCCATTTCCATTTCTTATTCTTTAATGACTGTGACTTCCATTTTTTTACTTTTTATGAGGGGGCAAGAGGGTCACTCTTTTAACCCATTACCTATTTACCTCCCAAGAGAAAAAATGGGTGAAGGTGGGGGAATGGGGGAACCCTCCCACCCACCCATACTATATTAAAGTGCAATATGTGCATTTACAGTAGGTGACTGGGATATTGTGTCAATCTCGCTCCCTTTCTCGGCGAGATTGAGCACTTGCGAGCCCCATCGCGGCAGCCAGCGCCGAGCTGGCTTGCCGCGATGGAGACAAAGCCGTCATAGAAGCGAAGGGGATCCGACACGGATTCCCGCCAATTCTACACGTGGGCGGAGTTTGTTATGAATCCTGAGAAGGAAGTCCCCGCTGGATTTTAAATAAAAATCCGGCATAGGTTCCCCCTCAGGAGCATAACAGGCCCTTAGGTCTGGTATGGGTTGTAAGGAGACCCCCCCCTACGCCGGTCCCCCCACAATCCATATCAGACCCGTATCCAAAGCACGCCGGCCGGCCGGTCAGGAAGGGAGTGGGGGCGAGCGAGCGCCCCCCCCCTCCTGAGCCGTACCGGGCAGCATGCCCTCAACATGGGGGGGTCAGTTGCTCTGGGGCAGGGGGCACACTGTGGCCCCCCACCCCAGAGCAACCTGTCCCCATGTTGATGAGGACAGGGCCCCTTCCCGACAACCCTGGCCGTTGGTTGTCGGGGTATGCGGGCGGGAGGCTTATCGGAATCTGGAAGCCCCCTTTAATAAGGGGGCCCCCAGATACCGGCCCCCCACCCTAAGTGAATGAGTATGGGGTACATTGTACCCCTACCCATTCACCTGGAGGCAAAGTGTAAACACAAATAAACCACACAGGGTATTGAAATATTTTATTAGTTGGCCGCCGGGGGGGGGGTGTGTATGATCACTTTTACAAAAGCGCCCCCCTCTGGCGGGCTTCTGCGGGGGGTTGGGTGCCGCTGTTCTTCGCCGCCGTCTGGTTCTCTTCCGCCGTCGGGGGGGGGCGCTTTGATAAAAGCGCCCACCACCCGGCGGGCTTCCTTCAACATCTTCGGCGGCGGGGGGTCTTCTCCCACTCTCCGGAGTCTTCTCCCACTCTCCGGGGTCTTCTCACGCTCTCCGGGGGTCTTCTCCGGCTCTCCGGGGGTCTTCTCCGCTCTCCGGGGGTCTTCTCCGCTCTCCGGTGTCTTCTTCTTCTTCAGGACTCGCCGCCGCTATCTTCGTGTGTTAGCTCAATTACTAGCGGCGGCGAGTCCCCTCTTCTGTGACGTCTTCTTCTTCTTCTCTTCTCCAGATGTTGATGCGACACTTCCTTCCGCTGTTATGGCGGGCGTGCGGCTCGCAGCGAGTTATATAGGCCTGTCTTGTGACGTCGCAGTCCCATCATGCTCCGGTAGGTACCACATGCTAAGAGGGTCCTGAAGAAGAAGAAGACACCAGAGAGCGGAGAAGACCCCCGGAGAGCGGAGAAGACCCCGGAGAGCTGGAAAAGACCCCCGGAGAGCGGGAGTAGACCCCGGAGAGTGGGAGAAGACCCCGGAGAGTGGGAGAAGACCCCCCCGCCGCCGAAGATGTTGAAGGAAGCCCGCCGGGTGGTGGGCGCTTTTATCAAAGCGCCCCCCCCCCCGGCGGCGGAAGAGAACCAGACGGCGGCGAAGAACAGCGGCACCCACCCCCCCGCAGAAGCCCGCCGGAGGGGGCGCTTTTATAAAAGCAATCATACACACCCCCCCCCCCCCCCGGCGGCCAACTAATAAAAGATTCAATACCCTGTTTGGTTTATTTGTGTTTATACTTTGCCTCCAGGTGAATGGGTAGAGGTACAATGTATCCCATACTCATTCACTTAGGGTGGGGGGCCGGTATCTGGGGGCCCCCTTATTAAAGGGGGCTTCCAGATTCCAATAAGCCTCCCGCCCGCATACCCCGACAACCAACGGCCAGGGTTGTCGGGAAGGGGCCCTGTCCTCATCAACATGGGGACAGGGTGCTCTGGGGTGGGGGGCCGCAGTGCGCCCCCTGCCAAAGAGCACCTGACCCCCCCATGTTGAGGGCATGCTGCCTGGTACGGCTCAGGGGGGGGGGCGCTCGCTCGCCCCCACTCCCTTCCTGACCGGCCAGCCTGCGTGCTTTGGATACGGGTCTGGTATGGATTGTGGGGGGACCCCCACGCCGTTTTTTTGGCGTAGGGGGGGTCTCCTTACAACCCATTCCAGACCTAAGGGCCCGTTATGCTCCTGAGGGGGGAACCCATGCCGGATTTTTATTTAAAATCCGGCGGGGACTTTCTTCTCAGGATTTATAACAAACTCTGCCCACGTGTAGAATTGGCGGGAATCCGCGTCGGATCCCCGTTGCTTCTATGACGCACTCGCTGGAATGTGCTTTTACTATTCCAGCGAGTGCGAGATGTCGGCAGCCTGTCGCCGAGAATCAGCGCGATGCTGTCGTGCTAAAAACACATTCTCGGCGGCAGGCACTGTACCCCATGTTTTATCTTTTTAAACTCTTGTGATATTTCTATTAATTTTAGGTAAGGGAGGGAGAGAAAAAAAAGATATTATAATATATTATTTAAAGTGCATCATGCGCATTTACCACATATCTTATCCTTTAATTATTCCCTGTGACTTCTATATATTCCTTTTTTAAGGGGGCAAAAATATCCCTTTGTACGCCAGACTCTCCTTGTGAAATAAAACAAAAAACAAACATTTCCCTTCCTTGGGGGGGGGGGGGGCGCTACTACTCCTATGTTAAACTAAACAAACTGAAGTTCCCTAGGTACTGTCTTTCCTACTCATATAGCCTACATAAACCAGAGACTGTCTAAACTCCGCCCAACTCCTCCAAGTCCCGATGTCTCCCCATGTTAGGTTCCTTATGTTGGTACATTTCCTCCTCCATATTTCTTATTCTTTCTACCTCCCTCAACCATTCCTGTATCGACGTGGCTTGCTTTTCCCTACACCTTTTCGGAATCAGTGTCTTTGGTGCATTTAGTAAAATTGGCATAATTGCTGTTTTATATCTCTTCCTAGGGATGGCCATTGCATGGAACAAGCATTGCCAAGGGTCCAGACCGATCTCGGTTCCTCTGATCTCCTTAATTAACTCAAATATTTGCACCCAATATAACTGGATCTTAGGACACTGCCACCACCCCCCACACTCCCTCTAACACAAAGGTGACACCTGGGGGTTTATCATGTGCAATTTTGCTTGAACATATTACCACTTGATTAATAATTTAAAGTTCATTTATGTTATTCGTGTATCTACAGATGTAGAGGGTACATAATCTAGAACTTTACTTCTCATGGTTTCTGGCAGTGGTTGATTCAGTTCTAATTCCCAACTTTCCATTGGGCACACAGCTCCTCTCTCTAGATGTGTCATCAACATCTTATAAATAATAGAAATTCCATGCCTATCCCCATTTGATCGACTAATTCTTCCCACGAGTTCATCCCCCCCACCCCCTAAAGAGGTTTTGGGAGGGTGCCTACAAAATATTGTAGTTGTTTATATCTCCAGACTTCCCATGGTGTGGACCCATATCTTTCACACAGTTCACTTAGTGAACATAGGACGTTGCCCCTCATAATAGTTATTTCCTGTTAAGGGCATTAAGAGGCTATTGTATTGTCCCTGTATATTCTTCATTAATTGGTCCCACGTTCTTAATGCTTCTAAGGTAATCGAAGCCGCTTCCTCCAAAGGGCCTCTGAACTGCCTTGGGATCCAAATAACCTGTCCCAGCGCGGGTACTGTATGTGTTATGTTTTGTGCATTTTTTTTAATTCCTGCTGGCTCTGTCCCCATGGGTCGTGTCGCTCACAGAGAATGGAGGCTGGCACACAGAGAATTGGACTGAGGACACAGTCTGCAGACACAGTGGGGGGAAATTTCAAGATCCTGGTGACAAAGTAAGTACACCGCACCAGGATTCTGCAATGCAATCCCGAGTGAGCCTCAGGGTTACCACAAATGGTACTGAAATTTAACCCCGAGCCACACTCGGGAATACCGCCAGGGAGGTTAATAAAACAGAACAACACCTGACTTACATTTTGGATCTTATAGAAGGAAATTAAATGAATTCCTTTTTTTTCTGTAGAGGTACTATTTGCAGGGAAACCCTAATAATGATGGGTAAATGTTAATAGTTGGTTCATGTGTATACATTTTTAAATTATTTCTACATATTCTTTTTAATATTTGTTTTACACATAAAATACATGACAAAAGGTTCACAGAGCACTATGCTATGCAGGAAGATGGATATCTGTGTTATCCCAGGCAGCCCACCCCCTATACAGTTAGTAAACACACCAAGGGAACACAGTTAACCCCTTGATTACTCCTGATGTTAACCCCTCCCCTGCCAGTGTCATTAATACAATGTCAGTACATATTTTTAGCACTGATCACTGTAATAAAGTCACTGGTTCCCCAAAAAAGTGTCAGTTAGGTGTCCGATTTGTCCGCCCCAATATTGCAGTCCTGCTAAAAATCACTGTTCGCCACAATTACTAGTAAAAAAATAAAAAAGCCATAAATCTATCCCCTATTTTGTAGATGCTATAACCTTTGCGCAAACCAAACAAAATACATGGATTGTTTTTTTATTTGTTTTTTTACCAAAAATATGTAGCAGTATACATATTGGCCTAAATTAATGTGATGAAGAAATTTGATTTTTTTTATTGGGTATGCTTTATAACAGAAAATAAAAATATTGTTTTTTTCAAAATTCATGGTCTTTTTTTTATAGTGCAAAAAATAAAAACTGCAAAGGTTATCAAATACCACCAAAAGAAATCTCTATTTGTGGGAAAAAAGGGCATCAATTTTATTTGGGTACAGCGTCGCACGACCACGCAAATAATGAAGTGCCATATTGTACAAAATTGCCTGGTCATTAAGGGGGTAAAACCTTCTGGGGCTGAAGTGGTTAAATAACCGCAACAAGCATATGGATTAAAGACATGTCATGAATGATATATTCAGAAAGGTAATACTGATTTTGAGAACAGTTGTCAAACAAAACAGCAGATTAGTTAACCACTTAAGGACCGGAAGGATTTACCCCCTTAATGACTGGGCCATTTTTTGGGCACTGCATCGCTTTAACTGACAATTACACAGTCATGCAACGTTGTACCCAAACAAAATGTATGTCCTTTTTTTTCCCCACAAATACAACTTTCCTTTGGGAGTATTTGATCACTTTTTTGCGCTAAAAACAAAAAAGAGCATCAATTTTGAAAAAAAAGCAATATATTTTACTTTTTGCTATAATAAATATCACCAAAAAATATATATATATAAAAAGTCTTCCTCAGTTTAGGCCAATATGTATTCTACATATTTTTGGTAAAAAAATCGCAATAAGCGTATATTGATTGGTTTAAGCAAAAGTTATGACGTCTACAAAATAGGGCATACAGTTATTTGATGGCATTTTTACCCCCACATTTTGTTTTCAGTAGTAATGGCGGTGATCAGTGATTTTTAGCAAGATTGCGACATTGCGGCGTAAAGATCAGACACGTTTGACACCTTTTTGGGACCAGTGAAATGTATACAGCGATCGTGCTATAAAAATGCACTGTTTACTGTATAAATGACACTGGCAGGGAAGGTGTTAACTCTAGGGTCGATTAGGGGGTAAATGTGTTCCCTGGGAGGTGTTTCTAAATGTGGGGGGGAGTGTACTGACTGGAGAAGGAGAGAGATTTCTGTTCTTGATCACTAAAAAAAGACAATCTCTTTCTACTCCCCTGTCAGAACGGGGATCTGTTTCTTTACATTGACAGATCCTTATTCTGGCTCTCTGTGGAGCGATTGCTGGCAGACATTGTGGCTGTCAGTCACACGCATTGGCTCCGGAGCCGCCCACTGTATCTATTGCACAAACCGATGTACAGTTGAGGTGATTCGCACAATAGAGCTAACCTGCCACAGTATAATGATGGCGCCTGGTTGGCAAGTGGTTAAAAGAGAGACCAAGGCAAGATGCAAGGTTCAGTAATTACAGCCCAAATTTGGATAAAATAGTTTTTTTTGTTGGTATGTGGATAAAGTGGGGAAGATTTAGAACCTCTGTGGATTTTTTTTATCGCTGGGGAAGAATGAAGATGTTTTGATGCCAGGATGCCACCACTGCTTACAGTATTGCACATTCTCACTAAGAGGAACCCATGACATCTTTCTTTGCAATTCTTTCTTTCCCACCCTTCCTAGACATGATGCTTCAGCATAGATCTTGAATTTTACTGCACCAGTTTGGTCCATTAGTTGTAGTTGTTGTTGTTGTAGTTTTTTTATGATGACTTGTTTGCATAATTTAAAATACCTCTGAATCTCATTATGTATCTTTTGTCATCAAATAAAGATTTTTGGAATGCCAGGTTCAGGTTCAAGAACCACATTTACAAGTGCTAGACATTGACCCGAAGACTTAAAATGGGTAAACACTATTGTTACAAAAAAAACTGACAACTCGGGTCGGGATCCACTGAACTAACCATGCAAAACTATGCCGGCGATGTCCCCCGCTGAGCTGTTGTGTTCTCACAGGGGGATGGCCCCCGCCAGAACACTCCGATCAGCACTCTCTGCCACTGATCGGGAGTTGGTCAGCTGTTGGTTTTCTGGCATGCAAGTCCGACAGAAGCCGGCTGAAAGGCAGACAGACCGACATACACACAGGCAGAAAGTTTTTTTTTTTTAAACTCCAAATGTCTCCCGTCATTATGCCTGTGTGTGTGGGACTTTATTTTCATTCAGATGCAAACAAAGATTTGGATAAGAAACCTGAAAGCTACCAGCGAAGCCTAAGATCTGGGTGGGAAGGCTGCGAAGATTAGATATTGCATTGTCTCATTACATTTAAATCAGTTTGATATATGGATGGCTATTCTTGCAAAAATTAAAAAAAAAACTTTCTTGACTGAATTATTGGGAATCCCATTGCCGACCCCTTTCTAAAGATGCTAGTTGTCTGGATATTACAGTTTTTTTTACATTCTGACTCATTCACCTGGAAAAATCATACATAACAGGAAAGCCATGGTAAAGTCAGATGTACTTACGTATATGCATATTCTTTCCAGTTAAGTGACATAAGGTATTGAGGCCATACAGCAAAAACTACATTTTGCAGAAAAGGTAGCAATGACACCATCCTCGTATCTCCTTTTTTTATTCATTTGTTTTCATTTAGAATAGAATGGAAATTGTTAAAACCTCTGTCAAGCTTAAATGCTGTTTATCAACTCACTGGGTAGATTTGCACAGTCCTCACCAGAAAAGGAATAGAGGTTCTCCAAAGGCGATCCCTGTTCTGATAACAACTGTTAAAAAAAAAAATAGGCTTTCGAGTCAAACCCTCTCACAAATCTATGCATGCCTCCTCTACTGCACTCAGCCCTCTTTCCATAAACACACAAACCATTTATCGACTGAACTTGGAACCCTCTTCTCCCCAGAAGACTGGGACAAGCCTTGTATTCCAAAATAAAACTCTCCTTGTCAAGTAAGGACCAAGAAATGAATATCAAGATTGCATAAGCTAAAAGATATATAACTTTCATCTCCCATATGGAATTCCACCTGGCAGGTGACAGCAACAAACAAGAATCCTACACCCCAATATGGAATGCCTGGACTGTTCTCCATGACTCTCAGGTACTTTGTGAGTCTTACTAATGTCTTGAATGCTTCTATTTGACTTTCATAACATGGTGATGACTTAGAGGAGACCTAAGGCACACCCCCTGATACCTTTTTCCTCCCTATACCTACCCATCTTTTACCTACTTCCCCACCCCACCCCCCAGTAAGCCTTTATACCAATCAAAAGTTCTGATTCTTTTGTGCCCATACAACATGGAACATTTCACATACTCTATTCAGCATATGTCTTAATTCATATCTATATGGTTAGCCAAATTTCCCAGGGAGCATGGTTATAATTAGCGCCACCTTAATTCCGATTTTTCCTTTGGCTGCCTACTTATGCACATAATATACAGTAGATATATGATATTCATTTTTTACTCATCCCTCTATCCTTACAACTTATTTTCTCTATGAACTGTGCTTTGTATCTGTCAAACCTTAAAGTCATAATGAACGCAAATAGAATTAAAGAAGTGGGATTTACATATACAACGCACAACCCAGATAGCAAGGATAACTTGTCACAAATTTGTGGCAGTGTTGAATTGTAAGTCTGTTAACTTGCTGCATAATTTCACTGCCAAATTTTACACTTGCAGAGCACTTGAAGCAAAAGTTCTAGTTGATTTTTTTACAATTTGTAGCAAATTTCCATGGCAAGTCTCTAGCACGAGCAACGTTGCAGTGGTGAGTCTACAACAAGAGATTTGCAAGTCTACAGCTTGAAAATTCAGCCACAGTGACCCCTGTGGTGTGATGACTATTGCACAACATAACTTAACCAGAACTTTGAGAATGTTTGTAAAGAAAATTGATCTGGAGTCATGCAAAGCAGACTTGCTGTAATTGTGCAACAAACCTGTGAAGCCTGGCAAGTCTAGCAATTGCTTGTTTTCTGTTGCTTGCTATCTGGGAATTTATTACCACATGTCAAAATGTCCTAACTCAAGGAAATACAATGTAATATAAAATGATTCCTTACCTTTAAAATGCAGTTAAAGGACCAAGCCCCTTTTTTCGATTCGGCACTACGTCGATTTAACTGACAAGTGTGCGTGCTACGTGGCTCCCAAACAAAATTGGCGTCTTTTTTTTCCACGAATAGAACTTTTTTTTGGTGGTATTTGATCACCTCTACGGTTTTTATTTTTTGCGCTGTAAACAAAAATAGAGTGACAATTTTGAAAAAGATGTAATATTTTTAACTTTTTGCTATAATAAATATCCCCCAAAAATATATAAAAAAACGTTTTTTTCCTCAATTTAGGCCAAAACTTATTTTTCTACCTATTTTTGGTAAATAAATCGCAATAAGTGTTTATCGATTGGTTTGCGCAAAATTTATATCGTTTACAAAATAGGGGATAGTTTTATTGCATTTTTATTAAAAACATTATTTACTACTAATGGGGGCGATCAGCGATTTTTTTCATGACTGCGACATTATGGCGGACACATAGGACAATTTTGAGACATTGTTGAGACCATTGTCATTTCACGGCAATAAATGATCTAAAAATGCATTGTTTACTGTGAAAATTACAATTGCAGTTTGGGAGTTAAGTGTGACCTCATATGTGTTTCTACCTGTAGGGGGCGGGGCTGGACGTGTGACGTCATTGATCGCCTTTCCCTATATCAGAGAACAGACAATCAATAACGATGACCCAGTTGTTTGCCACTTCTCCATATCATGTAGGAGGAGGGGAGCCTGACACCAGAAAAGCTCTTTGTCACACTCGTCCCAGGGCTTCTGGACTGCCTTACGCCTGACACTGAACCTGCCACCGAGACCTCCCCAAGACTGGCTCGCACCATATAACTGAGAAACACTGCTGTTGGGCTGGGCTGAACTCCACAGGAGGGAGATCCCAATATCTGAAGGCAATTAACACCATGTCTATCTGGTGAGGAAAAACCGTGAGGGGGACTACAAGTGAAGGAAAGCCTGGATTTGTGTTTTTTTCAACCAATTTCAAGATTTTTTCCTACAAAGAACATTATAGATATACAGACTGTGTGTTTTATTTTTATTTTTATTTTTATTAATTTTTAAAAAGAAGCACCCTATTGACATACGTGTGTCATATACACTTAATATTGTATTATTTTATTTTAGTGTATAATAGCAGTTGTAATATTGTTCTCAGTATTTGAGGCTAGCTACCATTTTAAGGATAGGAGGTCCTGATAGATGTTTGCACCTCACAAAAAGCAGATTTTGAACTTTTTAGTTCAATTGATATAAATTCATATAGCGCTGTTAATGCCTCATAGAGACATATTTCTTCCATATACATTTTTCTTATTATAATAGCTGCTTTTTCTGAATATATATTTATATAATCTATTCAATTAGAAGATCTGTCCACTGAGCGCTAGGACCAGCCTCTATCCTAGGATATATCCTGGTATATTTTTTCTAGACAATCAATAACAGTGCCACAACAAAGAACAGGGAAGGTGTGTTCTTCAGCTTCGGGGACCGATCGTGGGACTCCGGCTAGGATCGGGTCTGCGGGTCCCGCGGCCACGGTCACAGAGCTTCGGACCGCGACCCACGGCTGGGCATAACACAATCACGTACAGGTACGTGATTGTGCCCAGTCGTGCCATTCCGCCGACGTATATCGGCGTTAGGCGGTCCTTAAGTCATTAAATAGATAGTAGAAATAGTTACACAAAATTTTACTTTTCCTGCAATGATCTTTGCTGTTTTGGATTACAAAACTTGCTAGTGATTTGCAGGAGACTTGAATTGGTTTTACAGATGTATATATTTTTTTCATCCGAGATAAACAGAAGTATAAACTCAAGATTACTGTCTGAGGCGGCGTACACACGACCGAGGTTCTCGCTGGAAACCAGCGAGAACCTCGCTGGAAGCTGCATTCCAGCGAGGACCTCGGCCGTGTGTACACAGAGCGCTCGCCCCGCCCGTCGGGAATCCCGTCGAGCGAAAAGAGAGCACGCTCTCTTTTTGCTCGACGGCCCGCCTGGATGAATGGCTGGTTGCCATTCCCGACGGGGCGGGTCGCCGATTTCGACGGCCGGCAGAGAACCTCGACGGGCGGAACGATGTGTTCTGCCCGTCGAGGTTCTCTGCCGTGTGTACGCGGCTTCACTGTCAAATAGTAGGGAGATCCCTGGCATGAACTGAACAGTGAATGTAAAGAATGGTAAAAAAAAGTGACTGAGATAAACTTTTTCTCAACTTTATCGTAACTGGAGCACAGCTACTTGTCTTTTAGATTTTGATTTTCTGAACTGTTTGGGAAAAATTGAAAGAGTAATCATAAAGATTTTATTAAACCCCCCATGTGTTAATTTTTACAATAGAACTCTTGGTACCAAAAACAAAGAAAACCTTCATCTCACCTAAGTGTCCCTATGTTACAAAGTCCATCCAACACTAATCCCCCCTAAATCTGAACTTTTACCTAAACCTTAAAATAATGCCTTAATTCTTAACTTCTCAATAGAAGTGAAATTACGACATCTCACTTTAAAAATCTCCTGAGAGTAGCAGTCAGAGACAGTGCCTGAAATCTACACTACTAGATACATTCACATAGTAGGAGGTACACTACTATTCTTCTGGAGCAACGTTTTTCAACCAGTGTGCCGCGGCACACTGGTGTGCCGTGAAGAGTCCCCAAGTGTGCCGCGGCAAAATGACCCCAAATATTGGCAGCTATGGCTGCTATCTAATGCAATGTTTTTCAACCAGTGTTGGTTGTTGTGCAGCTCTGACCGTTCTTATTTCAGTGTATGTGTACACATGTCTGTTAGTGTGTGTGTGACAAAAGTAGTTCTGATGGTACAGGAATAGAGGGGGTCAGGATTAAAAGTAACATACATACAGACAGATGTACGTGTGTCTGTTTGTGTGCGTGCGCATCTCTCTGTATGTATGTTACTTTTAATCCTGACCCCCCTATTCCTGTACCATCAGAACTACTTTTGTAGGGTTCGAGATAGCAGCAAGGACTGCTGCTCCTCTGAAAAGCAATTTGTGTTCATATCGCTTTTCAGGGGCATTTGTCAGCCAGTAAAGAGGCATATCTTGCCTCCTCACCACCTGTTTTAAGCCCGTAAATGCAATGCACACAGTTGCGGGGTAGTTGCAGTGCAGCCCTATTATCCCTGAGTATAACTCCAGCTGCAGCCACAGCATGTTTACACCCCCAGCTGTTGCCTCTGCAGCTAAAGGGGCAAAAGTTGGGGGTGGTAAAAACAGCTCAACCATGTGGTTTTACTGCCCCTCCAGCCTGATATGTGAACAAGCTCTTGGTTCTGTGTGGATGTGTGCTGCGTGTAGGGCAGCCCATTCATTACCCTACCCGCAGTAATGCGGGAAAAGAAGTCCCCGGCCCTTTTTTTTAAATTGTGCCATAACAAAAGCAACCCATGTTTGCCAATGGATGGGGCACAATTAAGAATTAATGGCACCCCTAAAGAGCAGAGGATTTGTCTGTGTGTCAAGAACAAGCACGATTTTGCACGTGTTCCGCAACACACATCGACGTGAACCAAGTCTTGGACAGGGGTGCCTCAAGACTGAAAATACTTTTCAAGGGCGCCCCGACTGGAAAAAGGTTGAGAGACAATGTTCTGGAGGAATGCCAAACAAAATTTATATTTTTTCAAGTTACTACTTAGGCACAATTAACATTTCAGTCCTACTTTAACCAGATGTTAACACAAAACTTCATAACACAATTTGCATTACCTGCACCATTTTGTTATTTGTGTGTCAGCAAGCAAAAGTAATAGGTAGTTTCTGAAGCAGGTAATACCGCCACCCAGGTGTACTTCAGGTAAATGCAGGATAATTTTCAGTGACCCCCGAAATTCTGTGAGAAATCAAAATGAAACATTTAAGTGTTCATTAGATCTCTAAAGTTTATTCCGTCCCAGAGTGGCTTATATGCAAAAGAAAGATAGGTGGGGCTGTGTATTAATGCATATGTCTCTAAATATTATACAAACTCAGTATATTCTTATCATGATTTAAACTTGCTAAATTTAGTTTAACAAGGGCTAAAAGATGACTTTGATTATACAATGAGGCTGCTCCATGAATAAGCTTAACCACAATGACTAGAAGTAGCAAGGTGTGCCTATGCAAACTGTTAGTTAACCACTTCAATACCGGGCTTTTATACACACCTCCATACCGGGCCTATTCTGGCACTTCTCGCCTACATGTACAAATCATAATTTTTTTGCTAGAAAATTACGCAGTACCCCCAAACATTATATATGGTTTTTTTTAGCAGACACCCTAGGGAATAAAACGACGGTCATTGCAACATCTTATCCTTCACAGTATTTGCGCAATAATATTTCAAACGCCTTTTTTGGGAAAAAAATTGTTTCGTGAATTAAGAAAATAACAAAACAGTACAGTTAGCCCAATTTTTTGTAAAATATGAAAGATTAGGTTACACCGAGTAAATAGATACCTAACATGTCACGCTTTAAAATTGCTCACACTCATGGAATGGCACCAAACTTCGGTACTTAAAAATCTCCATAGGCAAGGCTTTGACATTTTTTACAGGTTACCAGTTTAGATTTACAGAGGAGATCTAGTGCTAGAATTTTTGCTGGCACTTTAACGCACGTGGCGATACCTCACATATGTGGTTTAAAAAGTGTTTACATATGTCGGCGGGACTTGCGTGTGCGTTCGCTTCTGCGCGTGAGCTACCGGGGACAGGGGCGGTTTAATTTTTTTAATATTATTATTATTTTCTTTACATATTTATTTATTTTTTTACACTTTTTTTTATTTATTTTTTATTTTTTTATCACTTTTATTCCTAGTACAAGGAATGTAAACATCCCTTGTAATAGGAATGTGTGTGACAGGTCCTCTTTATGGAGAGATGCGGGGTCAATAAGACTCCACATCTCTCTTCCAGGCTGGAAAACCATGAGATCGGTGAATACTCATGAATACTGTGGCTTAGTAGCCGCAATCTGGTCACTAGTCATCACTATGGTTCCTGCTAGCGCCAGACGATTCATTCTCCGGGCCCCCGATGGCATGGGAGAGCCCGGAGAAGCACCGAAGCGGGAGGGGGGGGATGTCACCACCTATAAAAAGATCAAGCGGCAGGCATCATTCAGATATCCCAACCGTAAGTCCAGTACGTCATATGACGTCCACCTGGGATGGGAGAGCCCCTTTGTGGACGTCATATGACAGTGGTCGGTATTGAAGTGGTTAAACTAAGTATGTCAAAACACATATTGAAAAGTAAATTTCTACTTAAAATTAAGTCAGTTATTTTATACATTCTATTACAGTTTCCACCTTCACTGTAGATCTATAGTTCTCCAATTACAAATGTTGTAGCATACAACATTTCCCTTCCTGCAAAGATCTATACCTATATCTATCTGTGACCCTATAAATCTTTGTGTGCATCATCTTAATTTACCTGTATGCCATGTCAAATCAGTAAGCTTCAACACAGAAACTAGAGACCATATTTCATATTACTTTGTGTTTTATGTTGATCCCTATTGATGTATGTAACGGTTACCACCGCTTACAACCTTCCATCCATCCACGACAAGCTTATCCGACACACCAACAACCAGGCAGACATGATCCATTCCATTTCCCAGAATAAACGAGACAGCGCTCCGTTCTCTAGTTTCCAAAATGTATGAATATCTTTATTGGTTCTTAGCTTGCTTATATCCAGTACAACATAATTCAGTTAATCACAGGACAATGTAATCTCCACCCCCCTATTCACTCACTGAGGATAATTCTTTAATTGGTAGCTAGACATGACGGCACCGTATTATCAATAGGGTTCAATTAACCTTGAATAGTAACACAGACATCTAGTTGAATAAGTTCTCTATACAGCTTTGTCACACAATGGCAGTGAGAGTGGGTGTCTTTACATTGAATAGCTAACACCTTAGGATATTTCAATAGCCTATTATACAAAAGGTATGACTCACTGGCTGACCTGGTCATGTCATCATGACTCCTTGTGATATCTCAGTCCTGCAATATGAAGTATTATTAATGTCCCATCTCATGTAATAGGAATTATGATTCACTATTAGCCACCCTATACCCAAAAGGGCGCAGGGTGGATTTCGACCCAAGAGTTTTTGGTGCTGCTGGCACAAGAGTATCTCTCATCCTTCCAACGTCTCTGGGTGTCACGGGACATTCTGTTACAATGTACTTCTTTTTCTAGGCTTTCTTCATAAGCTATTAAATGCTGGTGTGTGCAACCTGCGGTAAGGACATATACCAAGTTATGCAGAGATCACAAAATGTACTAATTCAAATTTCAAAAAGAATAAGCTTCAGGTTGGCTTTAAGTTTGATCCGAACTCTAGCTGTTTTCAGCTCCCTGAACAAGTGAGCTAGATGGCCAGATTTAGCTGTGTGCATTTGCGTTTTTTTGTGATTAAGTGAAAAGTACTCCTTACTCATTCACTTGCGAGACAGATATCTAGGGCCCCCCTCATCTTAAGGGGCTACCAGATTCCTCCTCCACAGACCACCTTATCCACTGGATTAAAGTTGTGGAAATGAGGCACTTATCCCAATCAACATAGGGGCAAGGTGCTTAATGAGAGGGCTCCCTGGCAAAGTACCCACCCCTTTCTTCCCTAGCTAACCAGGCTGCATGTCTGGATAAGGGTCTGGCATGCAATTTTAGGGTGACCCATGTCTTTTTTGGCTTTTTGTGTGTGTGTGGTCCACCTTAAAAATCCAAACCATACCTTTATCTGAGCATGCAGCCTTGGTGGCCAGGAAAGGAGGTAACAGGGAGCATGCCCCCCTCCTTCCTTAAAGTGTTTGTAAAGCCATTTTTTTTTAACATAACAAACATATCTTACTTACCTGCTTTGTGCAATGGTTTTGCACAGAGCAGCCCCGATCTTCCTCTTCTAAGGCATCCCACTAGCGCCATGGCCCCTCTCTCTTGCCGAGTGCCTAATAGCATAGCCAAGCCAATAAGACACAAAGAGTGGGGTTTAGCACCACTACCTGCTCCTTCCTACCTTGCTGACAGCAGTAGGAGCTAATAGATCTGCACACCTAGTGCATTACCAGAGATAATTTAATAATAAGGAATTTTTTTGTAAAAGTGGGTACCCACAAAATGCAACTGACAAAAGGCCATAAACACAGTGCATGGACATGCACAAAACACAGGGAACAGCTGACGTGTTCTGGGGCGCACCCCCTTCCTCAGAGATAGGCTAGTCTCGCATACCATGGGCAAGAACTTTTATAAGGAATGGTGGAATTGAAAATTGTGTGTCAAAAAGAGCCATGCCCTCAAAGGGGCGAACAAAAAAAGAAAAAAAAATAGTTGCACTAATGTAAAAACAACATAATCCATATCAAAAAACGTAAAAAAAAAATCCATCATTAATGCACAAATAAATAAATAATGATAATTCATTCAAATGTGTGATATATTGTACATTAATTTATATTTAGTCAGATTAATACAAAAAAAACTCTCTAACAGGACTGGACCACTAGGTAATAGTGAATTAAATAAAAATAAATAAATAAAAAATAAAATTTTATCAACAAAAAAAAAATGTGCACAACAATAATAATGATTCCCCATTGTGTAACAATTAATGAAAAGCGCTGAACCATCGAGTATGTGAAAGCCAACCCTACAAAAAAATAAATAAAAAATCTATAAAGGTTTGTTGTTATAGTAATTTATAATCAATAGCAGCTAATCATTAAGAACAATGGTGGGTTCAAGTAAAAATTGTAATAATAATAATAATAGTATATACATATAAAATAAAGAAATGTTTTAATTAAAATAAAATTGAACACAAATACTGAAAAATAAAAAAATAAGAAACTTAAAAAATAACAGAACCCACATGAAGGCAAAAAAAAGGGGGAAGGGGGAAGAAGACCGACAGGTCACATAAGAGTCTGAACATCCAAACTCACATTCTGGCTCCTAGGAGATAAGGCTCCTAAGCGATGTATCCAAAAAGTTTCTCTTCTACAAAGTCTACCAAAGCGCCTGCCAGTATCAGGATTCTCACCCATAACTTCCAAGCCAAGTAGCCTAAGACCAGATGGATTATGATCATGTTGATGCAAAAAATGTAATGGTAGTGAATGGCTGTCAACACGTTTGAGTATATTCATTTTATGCTCCCCAAACCATGTGCATAAAGCCCAGATGGTGCGGCCCACATAAAGAAGTCCACAGGAGCATATCAGATAATATACTACAAATTGTGAACCACAATTAATGAATTGCCGAATGGCGTGGGTTTGGCCATCACTACCTGTAACCTGCTGCTGTAAGGGATTTGGAGGCTGTCAAAGTCTCTAATCTCTCAATGGACCAGGAACTCATTAAGGGTCTTGACTCTCTATGTAATAACAATGAACTTGTCATTCGTCCATTAGATAAAGGTGGAGGTATAGTAGTTATGGACAGGTCTATGTACATTACTGAAACAAAAAAAATTGTGGACGACCAGGAGACCTACACACTACTATCGGGAAACCCCGTTATTCAATATAAATGTTCCCTTGAGATCTTGATCAAAAAAGGTGCTGACCAAGGAATTTTAAATGAAAAAGAACAGACGTTTCTGGTTCCGCGAGCACCAAGACTCCCGGTGTTGTATTGCCTCCCAAAAATCCACAAGAGCCTCACTTGCCCCCCTGGACGTCCCATTATCAGTGGGATTGATTCTATTACGTCCAGGGTGGGTAAGTACATAGACCATTTTCTGCAACCCCTTGTTCAGCAAATGCCGTCCTATTTAAAAGATACGAAACATGCTATCAACTTATTGTCCCAAATTCAGCCAGATGAAAGTATGTGGCTAGTGACAGCTGATGTAAGTTCACTCTATACTATCATCCCACATCACTTAGGGATATCCGCTGTGAAATACTATCTTGATGCACTTTCGGATCTGTCAGATTTACAAAAGGATTATCTGATTGAGCTCCTTGAATATGCGGCCAGTCACAATTATTTCTGGTTTGGTGACAATTTTTATCGACAAACAAGAGGTGTCGCTATGGGTGCTAAATATGCACCAAGTCTAGCCAATCTTTTTATGGCCAAGTGGGAGGAGGATGCCGTCTACAGTAACCTGAGCCCATATATCAAATTATGGGCCAGGTACATTGACGACATCCTCCTCCTTTGGATTGGTACCAGACCCCAACTGGATGAATTTTTTTCATTTCTGAATAATAACAACAGAGGCATTATTTTAACGTTTGAAGCTAGCCAAGACTCGATCAACTTTCTAGACCTCACTGTCTCAAAGAAGGGGGGAACGTTCACAACAAAAACTTATTTCAAAAAGACAGACAGGAATTCCTATATACCAATAGGAAGCTGTCATCATAACAACTGGCTGAAATCTGTCCCCAGAAGTCAACTCATTAGAATGAGAAGGAACTGTACTACTCTAGACGATTATGAGGCCCAAGCTGGCATTCTTGTCAATAGACTGTTGGAAAAGGGATACGACCAAAGAATGCTAGAAACCACTCTAATAGAAGTAGGGGAACTTGATCGCTCTCAACTGCTGGATAGTAGTGATAAGAAAAATAAAGCAGGACCTACAGTCCCGTTTATCACTACATACTCCACTCAGTATTACAAGATCAGGAAAATCATAAAAAAACACTGGCATATACTTGAGAATGACAGAGTTTTAAAAACATTCCTACCTCCAAATCCACAAGTGATCTTTAGGGGTGTACCCTCTCTGAGGGACAAAATAGCCCCTAATGTGGTTGACCCCCCGGAGAAAAAGGTTTCCTTCTTCCAAAGGGGTATTGTAGGTTACCACCAATGCCGGAGGTGCCAGGTTTGTACGTTAAATAAAATAAAAACGAAAAAAAACACCTCATTTTTTTCAACCAGTACATCCAGGGAGCATAAGATTGAACCTTTTATAACATGTAGTTCTACTGGCATTGTATACTTGCTGCAATGTCCCTGTGGGAAACAGTATATTGGTAGAACCAAACGTCCAATGCAAGTCCGATTGAAGGAACATATTACTAATATCAGAATAGGATTTCCCCAACATTCAGTGTCAGCTCACTATGATCAGCATCATAGTCGAAATCCTGAAGGCACGATATTTTTGGGGATCGACAAATTTGATCCCCATTGGAGGGGTAGCTCCTTAGTTAGAGGACTCTCTAGACTTGAAATGTCCTGGATTTATCGAGTCCGGACATACTTACCATATGGGCTGAACGTTGACACGGACGTTAATGCGTTTATTGATAATAGCTAAACAATTCCTCACATTTTCATAACAGTGTGAACCTGCTGCTATGTCTGGGCAGATCTGATAACCATTTGGATTCTTAATTAGTCCAGTTTTATCCTATTCCTGCATTTTCAGGCATTGTAGCAATTTTTTTTATATTGCTACATTGTTCAACTTTGATGGCCTATATACATTTTTACATATTTTTTATATATTTTTAATTTATTGAAACCTTATCTCAATTTTAGTTCAATATTTTTATCTTTCATTCTGGAGAATGTACATGATGACAGTCTGATCCCTGGCCCTTTAACAGGTGCTGTTACAGACGTGTCCTTTTTTTTTTTTCTACATTGGCTTTATCCATTCACAAATAAATACCCATTTCATACATCACCACGAGGTGGTGCTATGTCTCTCTGACATACACCATTTATATTTAAATGAATTGTTTTTGTATTTTTTTCTTTTTCTCCTTTCAGTATATATGGAATGATTGTTTCTATCCTGTTGCTTTTTGTATGTCCAGATTAATTTCTTTACATATTTTTTCCTCTATCAGTGGGTTAATGTATAATAGTCGGTCATATCCGATTTATGTGCTTTACAACTTTCATTTCCATATTGCTGGCTTTATATTTTCAGGTGGACTCTTAAAAAAAATTTTTTTGTAGTTGTCCACCTTTGCTGAAGCGATCCCTTGTTCAAGAAGGTTGATTGCTACATGAGATTACCTTACTACTAAGGATGATCTGTAATTTTAGGGCACCAACGTGCAAACACACACTATTGGCAATTGATCCCTCAGTTAAAATGGCGGATTGCTATTCGAGATCCCCAGACATCGGAGAAGGGCGGACCTAATGTGTTGTCAACGAATTAAAAGGTGGCGAGTCAGCACGCCGCTCGTGCCCCTGGAGGAAGTCTGCTATTGGACGAAACGACGTAGGGAGGAACGGCGTGCTGACGTCACTATTGTTTTTACCCTCACTACCATCCGGAAGGACGGGCGGATTGTGAGAGCCGGCCGGCTAAACTATCTATATGCGCCTAATGATTCGACATTTTTGTAAGTGTAAACAAATTTTTTATTAAAATCTACATAGAACATTACTACTCTATGTTGGTATCCCCTCTTTTCTTTATCCCTGGGCTACATATTGGGAGTCATTGCTACCTGAGATACAGCTGATTTGAGACTGACACTGGAGGTTCACACAGGAATCCACTTGATTATCTGCACAAGCAACATAGCCAGACGTGCTGTTTGATGCTCATGATTTTATTCTGGTAAGCAGATTTATATTAAGAGGTGGAGGTGGAGGCTCTCTTCTGTCCTGTGGAAACACAATTTCTCATCTGGGATTTTTTCTCCTTAAACTCACTGAAGTTGGAACTTTCATTGGAACCCTCTCTGGAGTTTAATTACTGATATCACATGAACTTTACTAACACTGTTATTCATTATTTTGTTTTTTTCTTATGTCCTAACGACATTCACTGGATCACTTGGTGCTAGTTTTTTTCTTTATTAATACTTTTTATTAATGTGTATTGTTCATCATGCATATCACTTATGAATTATTGATGTATTAATTTGTAGCAGCGCAGCATACCATATTTACTACCTGTAACCTGCTTCTTCCTATGCCACATGTATTGGCATGCTCCACAGTTGGGGACACCACACTTGAAGCTACTCTGGTCAAATAAACTTCTCCAACATTGCTTGACCACAATTTTGGGTTTACGGACTCTGCTTGGAGCAATATATCCCCTTAATTTCTTGGGTCTTCGGAAAATTACATTCAGTGTTCTGGAATAACATTGGTCAAACAAGGATCTTGATGGAGAATACCTTAATATTTTTCTATGATCCGCTTGATAGGGAAGGCCTTGTTTGTGTACCAAGTGTTAAAAGTTACATCAGAATGGCTGCAAGTGCCAGTATTTTCCTTGACTGAGCCATTACCATCATATTTGGTACTCCCCACTTCATGCTGGGAATTCACCTTTCCAGTGAACTCAGGGTATTGCAGCCTATATTTGGTGTGTGCATCTTTAATCGTGGCTGGATCATAGCCCTTTTCCAAAAATGTTTTACTAAGTTCACTGCTCTGTTCATTGGAAAACCACATGCCATATATACTTTTCACAAAACCATTTTATCTGATATCTGTTACGTCCCACCTTGGAAGACCTATTAGTGCTGGAAGTGACTGTGTTTTTTGTAATTTGTGATTGAACCTTTCTCTACCTAATGACTTAAGCAACAAACAGCACACACTGCTATCCTTCCACCTAAAGCCATGGCTATAATTTGTTTCACCCATGGCAGAACTTAATCACTTCTATGATTCATTTCAGCTATAGGTAAAACACATTAGAGCCATGGCTTTATATGGAATGATTTCAGGGTGTTCTGTATGTTGCTTACATACATTGCTTACATATTCAATAAAGCTAACTGGAAGATGTCATCTGTGTGTGGTCTATTTTCTTTATGTGAGTGCAGTGTGGAGAGAGCAGACTCCTGAGCTCTGGCACGCAACTAGTTTACAGGATAAATGAGGATAAATGTAAATTTGGAGCAGTGGAATGTGCAAATATCACCCAAATGCTTTATGCAAGAATTTACCTAAGAATACATCTTCAGATGTTCTCCTGTTCTCACAGCCGGTCACATGTAAACATGGAAATGCCGGTAATCATCTCTCATCGCCTCACACTGACAGAGTGTGTGGCAAGGAGAGCCGATAAGTGGCATCTCCTCGCAGGGGACATCAACACATGTAATCAGGGCACTGATCATCAGGAAAATCTCTTCAATGTAGTCCTGGATATAAGGAAAACATGATAGATAGAGCTGTAACTCTTCCCCTGTTTTTCAAAACTATCTAAAGATACACTTTAATAACTAAAAAGAATTACAGCGCTCGCAAATAAGTAAATAAAATGCAGACTTTAAATGAAACAATTCATAAACAATTAGTGAAAGTCCAAAAAAATGGTAAGGAATGATGTGCTCCAATATTAAAGTGCAGTCGTGCTCCAAAACTCAAGGTGCACCACCTCACCGAATGGAATGGAAAAGTCACCATAGTGAAGTACTGTTAACCAAAGAATGTAATGCCAAGTGGACAAGCACTTACAAACTGAAGGTTAAAAATAAGCATGGAATCAGCAACAGTTTAAAACAGCAAGCAAACGCAACCGGTGTGCGTTCCAATCGAAAACTGGAAGTGACGTCTTGCGCATTAGACACCGGAAATTATGTCAATGCATTTCGCCCTCCCACAGGGCGTCTTCAAAGGACCTCCTTTGAAGACGCCCTGTGAATGGGGCGAAATGCATTGACGTAATTTACGGCACACCTTGAGTTTTGGAGCATGACTGCACTTTATTATTGGAGCATATCATTCATTACCAATTTTTGGACTTTCACTAATTGTTTATGAATTTTTTTATTTAATGTCTGCATTTTATTTACTTATTTGGGAGTGTTGTACTTCTTTTTAGTTATCTATTTGTCAAGTGTTAGCACTTTGTGTATATCAGCTGCAACTTCACTTGTCACACATTCAATTATTTTTTTAATTATTATTATTATTTTATATGTACTTCTAGCGCACGTTATATATTTAGATATTTTTTTTGTTCACCAAAGATACACTTTAGTACGAAAGTACTATAACCTCAATATGAAGATATGCTTTGATTTGACCTGCAGAGGTACTGAGATACTAAAGAGCTATTTAAGGGTAGCATTGTTATTTAGCAACATTGTAAAGGAATAAGGTTATTGGTATTGAGAATAAAACTAACTATATTAACAATATTATACTGTTAAGCACAATGATGTTCAAAAAAATTATGCACAACAAATATTGAAACAAAAGTGTATCTAAATAACCATTGGCTTTGTAGGTACAAACAGAAAAAAAAATATTTGTAAACAATATTTCAATAAATTTAGAAGGTATATACTAAACAACACGACAGGTAAATACATTTTCTTACATCCCCACAATACTGCTGTTTCTAATTGCTGAAATGTTAATATTATAGGTGTTGTAAACAATTACTTTGCATGCTCGCAGTCATTTAATTGCCTTACTGGATAGTACCTGAAATTGACTTTAATATTGATTAAACAATCTTGTAATGCATTCTAAAGCAGCCTGTAAATAAGAATGGAGATTTATTACAATGAATAGACTGTTGTGTGCTTCTTTCTTTAGAACCACTAATGAGACACCAAATATCGATGTATGGTGCTTGTGCACAAAATACTATTGGGGCTATACAAGGTGGCTTTGAACATTGTCTCCTTCAAAGTATGTACCTTGTAAGTGTACACAAAGCTCCCCGTGAATTTTCCATTCTTCATAACATCCTTGGAAGTCTTCAAGTGGGATGGCATTTAGAGCCTGTGTATTGCCAATTTGGATGTTTTCCACACTATCAAAATTATGTGTTGTCTTATGTTCAAATCCTGAGTCACTATTTCATGAAAACTTGATAATTCCTTAACGCAATTGGTTGCATTTGAGAACAGACCTCACTGCATCCACATTCTGTTCCATTTTTTACTGATGTAATTACACAGCTTTTACTTTCTGACTGTCACATGCCAGGCAGTACATAAACCCCCCAAATTACCTCTTTTTGGAAAGTAGACAAACACCCAAGGAATTTTCTGAGAGCCCATGGAAGATTTAATTTTTTGTCACAATTTAAAAAAAATGACAACATAGGTTTTCCTTTTTTTTTGCACAAAGTTGTCACTTTAGTAAAATAGTTCTCACACATGCCATGGGTATATGTGGAATTACAACCCAAAGCACATTCTGCTGCTTCTCCCGAACATTAGGATACCACATGTGACCTTTTGACAGCTTAGCCACATACAGACCCCCAAAATCCAATGAACATCTTCAGACTTAAGAGGTGTATTTCCTCGTGTCACTTCCTCACTACCTGTCACAGTTTTGGAGGCCCTGAAATGGCAGGATAGTACAAACAACCCCCCCCCAGTTCCAATGACCCCTTTTTGGAAAGTATAAACCCCAAGGAATTTGATAGGAGGCATGGCAAGTATTTAGCAGGTTTAATTTTTGTCACAAGCATATGAAATATAAAAATAAAAAAAATAAAAACATTTGCAAAAAGGGGTCATTGGGGGGGGGGTTGTACTATCCTGGAATTTCAGGGCCTCCAAAACTGTGATAAGTATTCAGGGAGTGTAATAAGAAAATAAAACCCCTTAACCTTCCTGGCAGTATTCCAGAATGTGGCTCAGGGTTAAATTTCAGTACCGTTAGCGGCAACCCTGAGCCACACTCAGGATTGCATTTCAGGATCCTGCTTGCCCCCAGGTTCCTGCAATGTCCCCCTGCTGTGTCCTTCACCCAATGCCTCTGTGTTCCCTGCCAGCGTCGAGACACATGGGGGCCGAGCCCGGCGGAAAATAAAAAAAGTACAAAATTCATAACACATGCAGCACACTGTAATCTTACATATTACATTACTGTATGGAATTATTTCACCTCCCTTTTGTCCAGTGCCCAGTGTTTTATATTATATATACTGTTTTTTTCTGCTGGAAACTTGAGAATGTCCATGGCAAATAAAAAGTGTCCCTTTATGGCAAAAGTGGTTTGAAACCAGCTAGATAGTAAATTAGAACACTTGCAGAATTGAGAGAATCATGGGGAAATTAATTTTATTATTATTACATTTACATTTTGTATAATTTGTTTATAGTTGATTATTATATTATAATTTATGATTTAGTGTTTCAAACTTTATCAAACCATAACTTAATCATACCCGGGGTGTCTATTAGACTCTTGTTTGGACAGATTTAAGTGTGTTATTACTAAGATTTACAGGCCTAAAGTATAAAACCCCAAATTTCAATGCCAAAGAATCATACCGCCAGGGTTGCTACAAGCCTGAAGGTGCTTATTGGATTATGGAGTCCTCTATGTGGCTAGACTGACAAAAAGTTTTTCACATGTGGTATTCCCGTACTCGGGAGAAGTAGCAGAATGTGTTTTAGGGTGTAATTCCACTTATACCTATGGCATGTGTGAGAAATATCTTATTAAATTTGCAACTTTGAATAAAGATAATTTTTTTTGTAATTTTCCAAAAACTTGTGGCAAAAAATAAAATCTTCTAGTCAGGAACTTAAATAAGGAAATACCACTCTTTAAAAGCCTGAAGGTGCTTATTGGATTTCAGGGTCCTGTACGTGGCTAGACTGCCAAAAAAAAACCTCACATGTGGTAGCCCCATACTCGGGAGAAGTAGCAAAATCTGTTTTTGGGTGTCATTTCGCATATACCTATGGCATGTTTTCCAAAAACATATGGAAAAACAAAAACCCTTTAATGCACGCATGCCTCTCATCAAATACCTGTGTCTACATTTGAAAAGGGGGTAATTTGGGGGGGTTTGGGATGCCCTGGCAGTTTATGCCCAAAATTAGAAGATTATGTCACATATCACTCACTCTTCTAACCACTTGAACACCAAGCCTTTTTTGACACTTTTTGTTTACATGACAAAATCTGCAGGGATAATGTTTGCAGCCGCAGGCATCATCCCAGTTTAACCACTCAAAGTCTAGCGAAACATTAGTATGTTGCTGGTCTTTGTTGCTGGTCATATATATATATATATGTTCCTGCATTCACATTGAAAAAAATTCTACCAGAAAACCATTGGAATACATCTCCCTACATCCATCCACTTTCAATTTTGAACATACGTGTAATTTTAGTTCTTTTTTTTTCCATTAATGTGGATGAATAAATCTCTGCCTAACAAAAATATAGGGCGAAGCATAGGGGCGATCTGCCCACTGGTCACCCCAGGCCCCCATGCTTGGGAAAATACTTTCTTTTTTTAACTGCGGATGAGAAATATCTTCCTGCAGCACTGCAAGCACTGATGTATGTATTCTGAAGGCACGCACTTTTGCTGTCAGAATAAACAGATTGGTGTTTCAGCAGAATGGTGTTCCTGCAAAGTAAACAACAATGGTTAGCAATAAAACACAGTAACAATAGAACATTAACTCAATAGAACATCTTCTTTTTATTGAAATCTTTTAAAAGCTTTTAGAAACATTTAGGAGCATTAGCATTCATTAGCATTTTTACACTACATAAAGCAAAATAAAAATCTGAAAAATATATATGATGAAGCATTGGAGGGATCCGTCCACTGACCATCCCAGGCCCACATGCTTGGACGTATAATTTTTTTTTTTAACTGCTGATAAGAAATCCCCTCCAGCAGTGCTGCAAGTGCAAACGTATGTATTCTGTGAGCAATATCCTGTTGCTGTCAGAATACACACATCAGTGCTGCAGCTGATTGGAATCCCTGCAAAGCAAACAACAAGGGTGAATAAAACATAGAAACAATATAACATTAGCTCAGTAAAACAACACAGGATGTAAACATCCCATTTGTACTTCAACTTCACTGTAAGCAATTGATTTTTCCGCAAGCAGGCTTTCTCCCCCTTTTTGAATTGGGTGTTTACAAGCCGTTGGTGTAATACCCTACAAATAGGATTTATGGTACCACATGAGCCATTTCAAACATTGTATACATGTCTAAAAAGTGATATGCTATGCAGGCCAGTCAAGTTCCTCCACCCCAAACTCGCTCATCCATGTCTTTATGGTCCTTGCTTTGTGCACTGGTCCAAATAATTTGGTGGATGGGGAATTAGTGTATACTGACCTAAACCCGATAGAACATTTTGGGAATAATTGGAGTGGAGACTGCAAATACATTTTTGGTTTCTTATGCCCATGTTGAGGTTTAGGTCCCCAAAATTTTTTAACTAGGAAACTGTGATTTTTTTTCCATTCCAAACGTCCGGCAAGGTACAAATTCAGGTTGGCGGTGATGTACTGGTCAGAATATAAATTACTTTGGTCCACAATCAAATTATACAAACCTTCCATGAAAATCCTTCCGGTTTGAGCAGTGTATGGGGGAAGTACGAGCGCTGCAGAATCTGTGGGTTGTCAATTAGGACTAGCAAGCACATCCAGAAGGACACCATGGGCTCTTTTGGTCTATGTTTGAATTCTTGTTGGCTGAAGGATGCTTCTAGTGCTATCCATCCCTCCAATTTGGACTACACTTCTGAGACTCGTCACATCGCCATGAGATACAGCAGTGCTAATGTGTAAAAAAACAGGATGTACTCGGCCAATGGTGCCTGCCAGTTCACTAAAAGGTAACATGGCACTAGCACTGGCACTCTGCTGCATATGAGAATAATTGTGCCACTAGAGCACCTGAGCAACCTGGGCATGGCACCTCTCCTCCATCGTCTGAGCTACCTGTCAGGGGGGGCGCTGTTGTCTACGGGTTTGTATTCCGAGCCTTATTCTGTCAGTGAGGACTCCCCTTTGCTCTTATCTGACACACTCAGAATCCTGTAGGCCGCCTCTCTGTTCCTTTCTGTGGACGTTTTGGCACATGCTAGCAGGTGTCGAGGCTGATCCTGCTAACATTGAATTTTTGGGGACACTATACTAATGGGGATAGTAGTATAGTTATGATCTGATCAAAGATACTGATCCGTTCAGACACTATACTAGTAATGGAGGTATATAGTGTGTCTGTGATAGTGTTGTTGACAATCAAAGGGATAAATGTGATGGTGACAATGTGGCGAACAATCTGATGCTATCTGGGAGGGATGCTAACTGCCGCTAATGTTATCTGATGCCCGCCTGTGGCACTAATACAGGAATCAGTAAAAAAAAAATCTGTACATTGTACTTACGACACTGGTGATAGGGAAGTTAAAGGGTTAACTGGGGCGTTATAAGGGGGTAAAACTAACTAGGTGTTTTTGTGTGAGTGTGCTTCATTTACTCACAGTAGATGTGCTCTCTTCTCTCATTGGAACCGAAAAGGGCTCCAGAAGAGAAGAACACATCATTTCCTGTGCATGTGTTTTGTAAACACAGGCACAGGCTGATCTTTGATTTTGTAGAATCGATCAGTAGGTCCAGGCCAAAGATCATTGGTCTAGACTTGATGACTGATTGGTGCTATATTGAAACACATGTGCCTCCCTGCCCAGTAGCACGGATAACATATTTAGTACATTATCTAGCAAAGGGGTGCCATATCTGTGTTTTGTGGTTGGCAAGCAGATATAGTAGTTTTCCACAGTAATATTTATACGGTGTATATCTATCTATCTATCTATCTATCTATCTATCTATCTATCTATCTATCTATCTATCTATATATATATATATATATATATATATATATATATATATATATATATATATATATATATATATATATACTGTATAAATAATCCTGTGCAAAACTACTATATATATCTATATCTATATATAGATATAGATATAGATATATATACATTGGTCAACTAATACAATGAGGTTAATTATGTTAAAAAAAATTGAGAGATACATTTATCAAGAAGATAAGTAACAATATACAAACATATAAAATAATACTTTCTCCTGCTTTTTAAACAACGTTATGCGGTTTGAGAATACAAATTGGTGTTTCACCACCAGATGGCACTACAGACTGTACATAAGGATAATTTAATACTTTAAATACAATTCTTGCTAGTAAATTAAATGAACAGGCTGAAAACCTCCAGTTGATAATACTGCATTGAAATTCTGCCTATAAATGCCTCCATTCACTTAAAAAATAAAGTGCCACGAGGAGAAGATGTTAAGCTTGACTGATTTTACTTGCTTTATTTGCATTTCTTGCCAGTAACCCCAGCAGGATGTGCTGCCGATCAAGCAGTGCTCAATGGTACAGTAATTTTAACAGTATGATTCTATCTAAACCACAAACACCTTTTATTATATTCCACACACGGGCCAGTTATTAGACACTTTTTAAGTAAAGCCATATAATACTTTAACATCTTGTGTGGCAATCATAACTCATAATATTTAAAGCTGTTGTAAAAAAAAAAAGTCTCCTTATTCTTGCTTTAGTAGCGCTGTCATCTCTATACTCCAAATGCGTGTTTTTGCTAATATGTGTTTAAAAGCCTCTACGGTTACAAATTCCAAGTGTCTGAAAGGTCTTATCAATGTGTAAATTCTTATATTCCTTCAGACGTTTTAAGCAATGTGCCCCACTTTTATTGTGCATTCAATTTTTTTTGCCTCTTTTAATAGTTTTTTTTTAAATAGTTTTTATTAAAATGACAAAGAAAGAGGGGGGGTCCTTCACCTTAAAGTGGAGTTCCACCCAAAAGTGGAACTTCCACTTTAAGGACTCCTGACCCCCTGACATGCCACATTTTGCATGCCATTTTTTTTTGGGGGGGGGGGTAACTAGTTTTGACAGGTACCCAGCTTCCACTTCCGCTTGGAGTTCCATATCCAGAAGATTACCCGGCCATTAAGGAGCGTGACTCGCGTATGCGCAGTGCACACCCGACTGTGAGGCCCGCTAGCTGTCACGATTAGGTGCCCACACTTGCAATTCCGGCGCCGTGAAGAGGAGAGGGAGGTAAACAAGGCTTCGGGAGGCTGCATTGCTGGACCGTGGCAGCAGCAACACAGAAATGGCTGGAACTCCTCTTTAGTATTAAAAATAAATGCCTTGTACACACGACCTGAATTTCCGATGGGAAAAAATCCAATGGAAATTTTCCTCGGAATTCCGTTCAAGCTGTCTTGCATACACACTTTTAGACCAAATTCCGACGGTCCAAAACGCGGTGACGTGAAACACTATGACGAGCCGAGAAAAATGAATTTTAGTGCTTCCGAGCATGCGTGGACTTTTTTCTCCGTCTGAGTTCCACACAGACGATCGGATAGGATAGGATTTCAGATAGGATTTTTTTCCATCGGAAAGAAATAAAACATGTTCTATTTCTAAACTTTTACGGAAAAAAGTCAGATGTGGCCCACTCACAGTCGGAATATCCGATGAAAAAAATTCCGTCTGACTTTTTTCATTGGAAATTCCGATATTGTGTACAAGGCATAAAGGTGTTGTCTGAATACAGACTTCATAGAGAACCTAAGTGAACAAAAAGCATCATGAAGGCCAGGGAACACACCAGACAGAGCAGTGATACAGTTCTGGAGAAGTTAAAAGCAGGGTTAGGTTATAAAAAAATATCCCACGCTTTGAGTATCTCAAGGAATACTGTTCAATTCATCAGTCAAAAATGGAAAGAGATTGACACTTATCAGAAGTGACTCATGCTGATAACAGAGGAATGAAGCACCAGAGAGAAACAACACTTATGCCGCGTACACACGATCACTTTATGTGATGAAAAAAAAACAACGTTTTCAGTGAAGTAAAAAACGACGTTTTTGAAACTTCAATTTTCAAAGACGATGTTGCCTACACACCATCGTTTTTTTCACAATGCTCTAGCAAAGCGAGGTTACGTTCATCACTTTTGTCCATTGAAGCTCTCTTCATAACTAGCTTCTGGGCATGCGCAGGTTGAAAAACGTTGTTTTAAACAACGTTTTTTGCTACACACGGTGACTTTTTGTGAAACAAAAAACGACGTTTTGAAAAACGACACAAAAAATTGAAGCATGCTTTAATTTTTTTTTTTGTCGTTTTTTACAAGACAAAAAACAACGTTTTCCCCTACACACGGTCAATGAAATTGACGTTTTTAAAAACGTCATTTTTTTTCATCACATAAAGTCCGACGGACTGTTTCGAGCGGACATGTCTCCAGGGATATTTTGGTCTGATGTGTGTACACACCATCAGACCAAAGTCCCCGCGGACCAGAACGCGGTGACGTAGAACACACCGACGTGCTGGCGAAAGGAAGTTCAATGCTTCCACGCATGCGTCGAATCAACTCGACGCATGCGCTGGGTTTTTTGTCCGATGGTTGGGCGTACTAACCATCGGACATGTCCGACGGCCAGGTTTCCAGCGGACAAGTTTCTAAGCATGCTTAGAAACTTTTTTCCGCTGGAAACCTGTCTGCTAGGCCGTACACACGATCGAACATGTCCGCTGAAACTGGTCTGCGGACCAGTTTCAGCGGACATGTCTCCTCGTGTGTACGCGGCCTTAGAGCTCTGAAGAGAGACAAGTAAACGCTACAGATTTCAGATTTGTTCAGATTTCATGACTGGGGTTTACAACCACTTTAAGGTGATTTTTAAGGATAAATTGGGGTTTCCGTGGCTCATAAGGTTTAGCAATCTAGCTGATTAGCTAGAAAGATGACATTAGATACACTATATTGTCAAAAGTATTGGGATCCCTGCCTTTTCATGCTTATGAACTTTAATGGTATCCCAGTCTTAGTCCATAGAGTTTAATATTGAGTTGGCCCACCCTGTAGCTATAACAGATTCAACTCTTCGGGGAAGGCTCTCTACAAGGTTTAGGAGTGCGTCTATAGGAATGTTTGACCATTCTTCTAGAAGTGCATTTGTAAGGTTAGGCACTGATGTTGGATGAGAAGGCTTGACATGCACTCTCCGTTTTAATTCATCCCAAAGGTGTTCTATTGTGAAATCCTTTACATCACAAGTGAATCACAAAAAAAAAATCCATGTCAAAATAATGTCTCTTGAACATAAGATTAATGTGCCATCATTCAAAATTACAAGTGTATACACATACTGTACAACTTTACAATTTGTATTAAAATAAAGAATTTCAAACTATTGTATATGACTATGTATTTTCTTTGTTTCCTTTAATATTCCCACACCTCTGTGCACACACTTCAAGCCGATAATTGTACCTGACACCTGTGCTTATATATAAACTCACCAGAGTTAGATGACCTTACTTCATGTTCAGGACAATAATCCTTTCCTTTGTTCCTTTGCTGTTTTTCCACTCTCTCCTCTGCCAATATTATACCTCTTCCCAGACATTGCAAAATACACATTAGGCATTAAACTGTTTAAATTACTTTATTGAAAACCAACAATGATAAAACATATTATCTGTTGGTGTCAGTTATTCACTACATTTATAGTATGTCGGGATTCTCTGTCATCATCAAATACTAAGATTTTTCCATAAGTATCGCTCACCCTCATAACTCAGACCTTGATCCCTCAGTCCTTGGAGCCTGCCACAGCTACTGAATACCACAAATTTGTGTGCTCAAATTCCTCTACCTCCATCTGACACGTTTCACCACTTAGGGTTTTTTCCGCCATTAGGGTTACCTGAGTTAGCACCCCTTACTCTATCTATATACAACACAAGGATACTATATTGGCCTATATCTCTAATCCATTTATAAAAGGAGTAACTGTAAAGCCCCATACACACTATCAGTTTTCCTGACGGTTTTCTCATCAGGTTTACCAAAACCATGTAGTGCAAGGGCCTGCCTGATTGCATACAAATTGAAACTCTTGAGGTTTGACCTCATAATAGATGGTTTTGGTAAACCTGAAGAGAAAACCGTCAGGAAAACTGATAGTGTGTATGGGGCTTAACAGGAGCAAAATTAGACAACAAAATGAAAAAAAAAACATCAATTGCACCCTCAATGTGCCCATCAATTGTTACCACTGTGCCATCAAACGCAGCCACTGTGCCATCAAATGCAGCCACTGTGCCATTAATTGTCGCCACTGTGCCATTAAACGCAGCCACTGTGCCATTAATTGTCACCACTGTGCCATCAAACGCAGCCAGTGTGCCATCAAATGCAGCCAGTGTGCCATCAAATGCAGCCACTGTGCCATCAATTGTCACCAATGTGCCCATCAACTGTCGCCACTGTGCCAATCAATTGCCGCCAGTTTGCCGCTGTCTCTGATGGACAGTTCTAAAACACATCCACCGCTGTTATTCAGATGGCCGGCACTCAACAGGGGGCCGGCCACCTGAATAGTGGGCGGCAGCGGCGACAATACAATGCAATGCATGAATCTATGTATTGTTGAATGACAGGTGCAGGAGAGAGGGGGCGGTGCTTCTGCGCCCACTATGGACGCACCGCCACTGATGCATACCCTGCAGAGTAACAAAAGCAGCTTATGAAAGCTGAACAAAAATGAAAACTTTACAGCAATGTCTCAATCAGGGTAACATTTGGCTGCATAGCTTAATTTCTATAAGATGCTATAGCAACAGAGAGTCTAGCTGAGAAAACTACTTCATTGAAGAATGACAACTGATTCTTTTGCTTACCTTCATATACAGCTTCCCTCTCAGGTATTACGGGCAATACATGAAAGCAAATCAGGAGATCCCCACAGTAGCTCAGTCTTCCTGAAAATCTGCATGCTATTAGGCCCCTGCTCATTGCCTGCACGTCGGTTCTGACAGTGGAGGACCTCTCAGAAGTTACCCATTCCTCATCAGGTATGGTTTTTCTCAAATGCTGAGGAAAACAATGTTTCCTGAAACCCAGGGAGTTGTAGGAAAAGGTGTTAAATGCATGTTGTGGCATTGCATCACAAGTAACACGGAGCACCTAATTTTTCAGTAACACGCGCAATTCCTACTCACTTAACTTGTGCATTGTGCTGAGAATATCCAGGACTTGAGTAAACTAGTTGGAACTTCGCACTGATATAAAAGTATGCATCTGTCTGCTAAAGAATCATGCTATCTTCAGACCCGCAACCTTGAAGCAGGTTTAACACTTGTCACTGGTTGTGCCACTTCTTATGAAAATATTGATTGTGCTCTACTCTCACCACTGCTGTCCTCTGCAGAAAATACTGTCATGCAGATTTCTTTCATCTCATTAACCACTTCAATACCACCATATGTATATACGGTGTCTCAAGAAAGTGAGTAAACCCTTCACATTTTTGTAAATATTTTATTATATCTTTTGATGTGACAACATTGAAGAAATTACACTTTGCTACAACGTAAAGTAGCAAGTGTACAGCTTGTATAACAGTGTAAATTTTCTGTCCCCTCAAAAAAACTCAACACGCAGCCATTAATGTCTAAACTGCTGGCAACAAAAGTGAGTACACCCCTAAGTGAAAATGTCCAAATTGGGCCCAAGGTGTCAATAGTTTTTGTGGCCACCATTATTTAACCCTCTTGGGCATGAAGTTCACCAGAGCTTCACAGGTTGCCACTGGAGTCCTCTTCCACTCCTCCATGACGACATCACGGAGCTGGCGGAAGTTGGAGACCCTGCGCTCCTCCACCTTCCATTTGAGGATGCCCCACAGATGCTCAAATGGGTTTAGGTCTGAAAACCTGCTTGGCCAGTCCATCACCTTAACCCTCAGCTTCCTTAGCAAGGCAGCGGTCGTCTTGAATGTGTAACTGGGGTTGTTATGTTGAAATACTGCTCTGCTGCCCAGTCTTCAAAGGGAGGGATCATGCTCTGCTTCAGTGTGTCACAGTACATGTTGGAATTCATGGTTCCCTCAATGAACTGTAGCTCCCCAGTTCCGGCAGCACTCATGCAGCCCCAGACATGACACTCCCACCACCATGCTGGACTGTAGACACACTTCTCTTTGTACTCCACACACGTTTGACACTATCTGAACCAAATACGCTTATCTTGGTCTTATCAGACCACATGACTGGTTCCAGCAAGCCATGTCTTTAGTCTGCTTGTCTTCAGCAAACAGTTTGGGGGCTTTCTTGTGCATCATCTTTAGAAGATGCTTCCTTCTGGGATGAAAGCCCTGCAGACCAATTTGATGCAGTGTGCAGCATATGATCTGATCACTAACAGGCTGACTCTCCCCCACCCCTTCAACCTCTGAAGCAATGCTGGCAGCACTCATACATCTATTTCCCAAAGACAACCTCTTAAAGGGGGATTCCAGATTTTAAAAAGATGCTAAGGATGTGGCAGGTGCTGGCTTCTTAAGAACCAGCTATTTACTGGTTGCCTCTGGGTGCTGGCTCATTGACAAACAGCTGAACTAAAATACATACTTTAACTATCACATGCCTGGACCAAATCGTATTTAACGCATGTATTTTATTTATTTTTTCTTTTTGTGAATTTACTTTACCACTTTTTATATAATATTTACCAAGCATGTTTGCTTTTTGAGGTAAATACCGCATAAAGAGCATGCGATATTGCAATATTGACGAGGATGGTTGCCTTGTTCAAGGCAGTTCTTTTTTGTCCAGTTCTCTTCCAGACCATACAGCAGTATGTTATGTTGGCAGAAGATAGGAGGACTCAGTGTAGACTGGTAGATTGTTATGGAAGATACTGATGACGCACATCAGCCTAACAGGTTGTGGAGGAGATCTGATTTTCTCCTCAGTGCAAGGACTGTGGTTTCCACAGGAGAGGTTGCTCTCTATCAATACACTGGAATATGAGCTATTTGCCTGGTTCATCTGAATCTGTGACATAGCCTACGGGTGACTATTCAGTTGAACAACACTGTGGCATAAATAAGTCATCAGAGGGAACCAAAAACTGGGCAGTCTAAGGAGAGGTGGGCTTGATCCTCCCTTGGGCAGAGCTCTGTATCCACACTCTGTCCACAGTACAGGTTCCTGTGGATAAGGGATTGGCTAGTGGATTTTCCTCAGCCGTCTACAGTTATCACTAGAGGTGTTCTAGGCATGCCTGGAAATAGACATGTTGGCATCCGGGTTCAAAGCAAACTGGACAGATTAATTTCCAGGTCCAGGAATCCTCAGACGTTTTGCAGTGTACATGCGGATGACAAGGTGGGACCAGTTCTCCCTATTTTTCCCCTCCTTCATTACAGATTCTTCCAGGGTTTCTTTGCAGGATCCAGGTGGAAGGAGTTCTGGTTATCCTAATAGCACCAGCTGGCCATGTGGAATGTAGCACTCCAACATAATGAATTTGTCAGGGGACAGTCCTTGGATGCTTCCAACCTGCTCAGACCTCCTGTCACAAGGTCTCATTTCTATCCTCCCTTATGTTTGCTTGCTTGGACATAAGGGCTATTGACCCCACAATCTTGAGGGATGGGGGAATGTCTGATGCAGTCATCCCCATGCTTTTTAGAGCCAGAGAGGATGCTTTAACCACTTCAGCCCCGAGCCTGTTTTTCCAGATTCGGTGCTTACGAGACTAAAACAGTTTTTTTTGCTAGAAAATTATTTAAAACCCCCAAACATTATATTTTTTTTTTCTAACACCCTAGAGAATAAAATGGCGGTCATTGCAATACTTTTTCTCACACCGTATTTGCGCAGCGGTCTTACAAGCGCACTTTTTTTGGAAAAAATTCACTTTCTTGAATTAAAAAATAAGACAACAATAAATTTGGCCCAATTTTTTTATATATTGTGAAAGATGATGTTACGCCGAGTAAAATGATACCCAACATGTCACGCTTAAAAATTGCGCCCGCTCGTGGCATGGCGTCAAACTTTTACCCTTAAAAATCTCGATAGGCGACGTTTAAAAAATTCTACAGGTTGCATTTTTTGAGATGCAGAGGAGGTCTAGGGCTAGAATTATTGCTCTCGCTCTAACGATCGCGGCAATACCTCACTTGTGTGATTTGAACACCGTTTTCATATGAGGGCGCTACTCGCGTATGCGTTTGCTTCTGCGCGCGAGCTCGTCGGGACGGGGCACTTTAAAAAAAATTTTTTTTGCTTTTCGTTTTTATTTCTATTTATTTTATAATGTTTACCACTGAAAAAAAAAAATATTATCACTTTTATTCCTATTACAAGGAATGTAAACATCCCTTGTAGTAGAAAAAAGCATGACAGGTCCTCTTATATATGAGATCTGGGGTCAAAAAGACCTCAGATCTCATATTCAGGCTTAAATGCAAAAAAAAAAAAAAGTCAAAATGTAAACAAATTAAATGTCTCTTTAAGACGCTGGGCGGAAATGACGTTTTGACGTCACTTCCGCCCAGCAGAGGTATGGGGACGGCTGAGGGACATTTTTTCCCTCAGTCGCATCCCCGGACAGCCAGCAAGAGGACCCGATCGCCTCCGCCGCTACCGACGGCTACGGTAAGCGGCGGAGGGCGCGGGAGAGCGCCGGGATCCGCCGCGATGACCGCCGTTATCGTTAACAGGACCGCCCCACGAAGAGATGGATATCTCGGTTGTGGCAGCAGCTGCTGCCGTTACCGAGATATCCATCTTCAAAAAAATGACGTCTTTGGACGTGGGGCTGGTCAGAAGTGGTTAAGGAAGCAGTTGTTTTTCCTTAAATAAAGGTAACCAGTTCCAGGGACAAACATCACATCCACATCCTGTGTTATATACAACTAAAGATGGGAATAAAAGGGAGAAGGCACTCCCACCTACATAAAAAATAGGACTTTTGAGGGGGTGAGGTTGTCACTAAGGTGAGCACAAAAGCAGTTATTTTTAAAGTTATTTTTTGTTTTGTACAATAAAATTACTTCTAAACAAATTTGCTTTTGCGCTTACCTCAGTGACAATCTCACACCCTTAAAAGTCCTATTTGTTCTGTTGTTGGGCGTGCCATCTCCCATTGTTTTGCCTTCTTTTTTCCAAGGCCTCATTCGTCTCAGTTGTTGTGAGACAAGGCCCCTCACACATTAGAGGTGGTACAGCTGTCAAGATGTATTTGAATTTTACTTCTGTAGTCAGATTCACAATTTTTTTCTACCGGGGAAGCGTCAAACAGCTGCTAAGTCAACCTTTTTCCATTGAGAAAGTCTTTGGTTTGAAAGGAAAGACTCCACAATGTCCAGTGACAGCACATTCTACCAGACCGAAAATTACATAATTGCCATTCTGCGCATGCGGTTTCCAACTTACAAACATTTTTAACTTAAGAGTAAACCTAAAGTCCCTAACCTGTTCGTAAGTCGGGGACCCCCTGTAGCTGACAATTAGAGGTCTTGTATCCTACCCAGCCAGTGTCCTCTCTTTGCGAACCCTGCTCTCTCTTGCTAATACATTCCACTGAGAGCTGTGCACCTATCTCTTGATGCACAAAGCCTGCTCGGTCCTAATATCTAACTTTTATTCAAAATTCATTTTGAAAAAAAGTTATGTTAGTAGGACCAGGTGGGCTCTGTATGAAGAGAGATAGACACACAGCTCTTGGTGTAATATATCATTTGGTGATTCCCACTTATAGGTTTATTTCTTGCTAATGTTCACTTTAAAGGAATTGTAAAGGGAAAGAAAATTGGGCTGAAATTACTGTTTACAGGGTATAGAGATATACTAGTTAACTGATTCCTTTTAAAAATTATTAAAAATAGATAAAAATCAATCATATAATGTACCTACAGTTTAGTTTCGTTTTTGCTGTTGTTTCCTGTCTCTCTGATGTACAGAGCCAGAGAGCCAATAGAGAGCAGTGATGGTTTGTAAAACGAAACTGGATTGGTTTAGACACACAGTAATCACACCTCCTTGATTAGTGACCACAGTGAGAAAGCTCCCAGTACTGTGGTTATAAGCAAACTGACAACCAGGAAGTGTCCAGAACAGAGAGGAATTACAGCAACATCAAAGAAAAAACGAACTATGAGGACATGAAAACAGGACTGTAGTGAGGTAAAGGAAGCTATTTAGCTAAAAAAAAAAATCATTTAGTGACCCTTTAAGTTCAATTTAAGATATTCATCAAGTTTTTTTATCCTATCTCCCCTGCTATCGGCATGTCCCTTATTAACATATGTACACTGCTGCAAAACA
Source organism: Rana kukunoris (assembly GCA_029574335.1). Lineage (NCBI taxonomy): Eukaryota > Metazoa > Chordata > Amphibia > Anura > Ranidae > Rana > Rana kukunoris. The sequence goes on from CM056053.1 coordinate 125,741,658, forward strand.
GATTGGCTCCTTGTGCTGCTTCTCCCTCCCCGCTCTGAGTTCTGCTGTACAGTGACTACAAGAGGCTGATGCCCTGCAAGATTTAATTAACTTACACTGATTTTTTTAATTATATATTTATGGATGTATTAGTTATAACAAAAATGTATTCATTTCATTTTTTAACTCTGCCAAGAGTTAGGCCTAGCTTGAAAAGGCAGGGCCTGTCTTACAGCACAAAACAGAATACTGCACTGTTTTTGTCTAATATTTTAACAAACCATTAGTTAAAATGTACCCCAATGTAAAAAAAAAAAAAAAAAAAACAAGTTGTTCTTTCCTTTTTCTTGATAATGAATAAAGAAAGTTAATAAAACATAGTTGCATGTGCAGAAGAATCCCAGAGATGGCAGCATGCCTCCTTCAAAGGAAGGATTAAAAAAGAAAATCACTGTTGACAGCCAAAACTGTTCAGGCATGTACTAGAAAAAAATCCTTTCAGAAACATGCAAACGTGTAAATACACAAAAGGGAATATGTGATCTAGCTTGCAATGCTCAGAATAATTGTAACCACAAACCTGAAAAAGCCATAACTGTACCGAAGATAAAATATAAGATTTGCTGTCATTTATTTTTACAGCAGACATTGCTAAAAGTGAATGTGTCATATGTAAAGGAAAATCATAGTTCTGTAGAACAGAATGAGACACCACAGAAGTAATTTTTACTTTGTAATTTCATTCTATTGTTTTCAAAATTTACCAGTGGGATATCACAGATTCTAGAGTGATTTAAGTAAAGCGATCTCAGGATAACAATAAACATTTTATTATAGAGTAACCTCCAAAGACATTAAAATTGAATTTAGATAAATAAATAAAAATATATATATTGATGATTAAGGGTCCATTAACACCTCAGAGGAGCAACCAAGCATGCATGCATGTTGTGAATTCATGTGTTTCGCATTTAGGGCAGCCCATTCATTTCAATGGGCTGCTGTATATGCAAGAAACATGCAAAAAATACACTTTTTAATAATTGTGCCACACTAAAACGCATGGTACTGTGATTTAGCACGCATGATCACATTAGCAAGATGCATGGGAATGCCATTAGGAATTAATTGCTCCACATCTGCAAAAGGGTAGCACATTTGTGTGCGTTGCTGGAAAGCATGCAATTTTGTGTACATTACCACAATGCACTGTGAATGAAGCCTTAAGGCTACCGTTTAACCAATTAAGCGCCAGACCATTTTGCTGGTCAAAGACCAGGCCACTTTTTGCGATTTGGCACTGCGTCGCTTTAACTGACAATTGCGCGGTCGTGCGACGTGGCTCCCAAACAAAATTAACGTCCTATTTTTCCCACAAATTGAGCTTTCTTCTGGAGGTATTTGATCCCCTATGTGTTTTTTTTGTTTTTTTTTGCACTATAAACGAAAATTTAGAAAAAAATCAATATTTTTTACTTTTTGCTATAATAAATATCCCCAAAAAATATATAAAAAAAACATTTTTTTCCTCAGTTTAGGCCGATACGTATTCTTCTACATATTTTTGGTAAACAAAATTGCAATAAGCGTTTATTGATCGGTTTGCGCAAAAGTTATAGCGACTACAAAATAGGGGATAGTTTTATGGCATTTTTATTAATATTTTTTTTTACTAGAAATGGCGGCAATCAGCGATTTTTATTGTGACTGCGATATTATGGATATACATCTGAAACATTTTTGGGATCATTGTCATTTTTACAGAGATCAGTTCTATAAAAATACACTGATTACTGTGAAAATGACACTGGCAGTGAACGGGTTAACCACTAGGTGGCAGTGTAGGGGTTAAGTATGCCCTAATGAGTGCTTCTAACTGTAGGGGGGATGGGCTGTGTGTGACACGACAGTGATCACCGCTTCCGATTTCAAGAAGCTGTGTTCACTGTCTTTTCACTAGGAAGACTGGGGAAATGCTTGTTTACATAAGCATTTCCCCCTTCTTCCTCACCGTGACACAATCGTGGGTATGCCTGCAGACATTGAGTGCGCAGGACCCGTGGTTGGAGTCTTGGAGCTCACAGCGGGTGTTTGTTTTATCCAGCTGTATTTACTTTTGCAACTTATAACATCCAAGTGAAAGATACAGCAGCAACATGTCAGATAAAAACAAAAACAAATCAAAAACAGAATCACTGAGTTGAAAAAAGGATCACTCCACCTTATGTAAGTATTTTGTTTGACCATCTTTTTCTTTAATTACAGCCTTTAGTATGTTGGGATATGTCTCTACTAACATTGCAGATCTAGACTTTGAAAAATTGAGTTGGAATTGATGGTGACTGTGGGCTGCAGTCTTCAAGTTATTCCACTGATTTTTAATGGGGTTTAAGTCTGGGCTTTGAGTAGGCCATGCACGGACATTTACCTCTTTCTCTTTAACCACTGTGTGGTCATTTTTGCTGTGTGCTTTGGGTCATTGTCATTTTGGAAGATAAACCTTCTTCCCATTGGCAACTTTCTGGCAGAGGGCAGCAGATTTTCCTCAAGAATTTGATGGTATTTTGCCCAATCAGGGTTGCTATTAAATTTATTTGCCAGGTGATAGTTGCCTTGCCCAGGAGGTAAATTGATTTTGCCCTATTTCTGTAGTTGCTGCACTTCTCTCTTCTGTCACTAGGCCTGGTATCTGGTGACATTAGATAAGACAAGGGCAATGCAAGGACAGATTAGGAATGAATGAGGTGTCACAGCCAATGGGCAGAGATTTTCTTGGTTTTCTTGGCCTGCTGTGAGAACCTATTTATTTGGGTGGATTCAGGTGATCTGGGGTTCTGTGTCACCTGGCTGTCCAGGTGACACAGATGGCCTCAATAGCAAACAATATGACTAGGTGGAAATCCAATACAGCTCACCATCCAAATAACACCATTCCTACAGTAAAGCATGGAGTCGGTAATGTCCTGTTATCGGGGGGGGGGGGTCTCTGCAGTAGGGACTGGAGCACTTGCCAGGATAGAAGGGAAAATGTATGAAGCAAAATATCATCAATTTCTTGAGAAAAATCTGCTGCCCTCTGCAGTTCTCTGCAGTAGGGACTGGAGCACTTGCCAGGATAGAAGGAAAAATGGATGAAGCAAAATATCATCAATTTCTTGAGAAAAATCTGCTGCCCTCTGCCAGGAAGTTGTCAATGGAAAGAAAGTTTACTATCCAACATTGCAATGAGCACACAGCAAAAATTACCACACACCAGATGGGAAACTGTCTGCTTTCTCAACTTGTCTAGTTGCCATTTATTTATTAAAGATTTCTCACACATTTCATGCACAGTTTCCACAAGATAGTTTAATAATTACACAATCTACTCTAGAATCAGTACTTAGGTCTGAATGTCTGGAGAAGCCCACCTCAAGACTGTATCATCATCTTACCTCAATTTCTCTCCTGCAATTAGAGGGTCTTAGAGCTAGGTGGACACGAGACATACCGGATCTGGACATGAAAGACTGGAGGAGAGTGTGGAATTTCCCTTTGCGATCCCTGGTATTCTTAAGAGATCCAATTTAAATAGGTACATAGAGCATGTATCACGTCAGACTTTAAAACATAAATACTGTGTCCTCTTCTGAGTGCTGGCAGTGTGGAGCGGTTCAGGGGGATTTCACACACATCTTCTGGACCTGTCCATATATAGCTATTTTTTGGTTAGAAGAGGTGGATTGATTGAAATCTATTACTTCTGCTCCTCTGCCGGTCTCAATGTCTGTATGCTTGTTGGGTCTGGTGGAGGCTATTTTCCCTACTGCAAACCAACTGGAGAGGGCTCAAAAAAAAAACTTATCTTACAAAAATTCATGTAAAGAGAAGAAGAAAAAAATGGGGGCTCCAATGGTGTAGGTTATAAAAGAGGTTTTAATGAAAAAAACAATATACATAATAAAATATAAAAATAAAAAAAAAGTGATCACAATTCATAAGTATTAAAAGCAAAATGCAAAGCGATAATATCATGTTAATAACCATATCACAAGGAAAATGTATAGTAGTATTTGCTAACTTTATAAATTACTTAAAGCTCAACTCCACTTTTTTTGAGAAAAAAACTGCTCTCCTACTAACTAACAAACGATCTACTAAAGGCAACAACAATGGACACTATTTTGTACTCCTACTCCTTGACCTTTCTGCTGCCTTTAATATGGTTGACCACCCCCTCCTCCTCAAAGAACATCACACCTTTGGTCTCCATAACTGTTTTCTTCGCTGGTTCTTTTCCTACCTATCCAAGTGCACCTTTAGTGTTACTTACAATTCTTTTTTGTTTTACTTATAATTCTACTTCCTCCTCTCCTCTTCCTTTCTCTGTTGGGGTTTCCCAAGGTTCTGTTCTTGGACCTCTCCTACAAAACTAAACTTATAATTTTTCCTCGACCCATGTACCCCTTTCCCTGATCTCTCTGTCAAAATCAATGGTACAACTATAAGCCCATCCCTGCATGCCAAGGTCTATTAGCTTACTCTACTACTCTATTAGCTTTTAGACAATCCCCAAAAACCCGGACCAATACGCTGGTAAATGACAATCCCCAAAAACCCTCCTCTTCAGAGAAGCCTCTTCTACCCGTACCTAACAACTGTATTTTAATTTTCATCATCAGCTCATCCCTAGCTCTAACGAGCAGGGCCTCTGATTCATTTTGTATTTAATTGTATCATAACTGTACTGTCTGCCCTCATGTTTTAAAGCACTGTGCAAACTGTTGGCACTATATACATCCTGTAATATAATAATAATAAAATTCCCCTCTGGGTGATCTATGTACATTGCATGTTTTTTAACCACTTAAGGACCCCCGCACGCACATATACGGCCACAGAATGGCACGTACAGGCACAAGGGCGTAAATTTACGTCCCCGCCTAAGTGCGGTTCGGGGGTCCCATCGGGACCCCCTCCGCGGCGTGCGGGGGTCCCCCTGGCTCCGGGAGCAATCCGGGATGAGCGGGCGGATGTCGGCGTTTACCCGCCCCCCCGCGATCGCTCCCAGCCAATGCGCGCGCTCCCAGCTCCTGTCACTTCCTCCTCCTGTGTTTACACAGGAAGGAGGAAATGATGTAATCTCTCATCGCAGCGGTGTTTCCCACCGCTGCTGATGAGAGAAGACATCACAAGTAAGTGTGCACCAACACAACACTGACACACACTCACATAGGCACATTAACCCCTTGTGATCGCCCCCCCCCACCCCCCCTGTATTTAGTGTCAGTGTGACAGGCAGTGTAAAAAACAGTTAGTGTTAGGTCCAGGGTAGCCCCCCCACCCCCCCTAATAAAGTTTTAACCCCCTGATCACCGCCCTAGTTAACCCTTTCACTCCCTATTGCCAGCATCACTAAGCGATCATTTTTCTGATCGCTGTATTAGTGTCGCTGTTCCCGCTAGGTAGCTATTTTTTTTTATTGCGATTTTTTTTTTTTACTAAAGACATGTGGCTAAATAAATTTTGGCCTAAATGTTTGACTAAAATTTAGTTTATTTGATTTCTTTTTTTTAACAAAAAGTAAAAAATAGTGTTTTTTTTCAAAAATGTCGCTCTATTTTTGTATATAGCGCAAAAAATAAAAATCGCAGAGGTGATCAAATACCACCAAAAGAAAGCTCTATTTGTGAGAAGAAAAGGACGCGAATTTTGTTTGGGAGCCACGTCGCACGACCGCGCAATTGTCTGTTAAAGCGACGCAGTGCCGAATCGCAAAAACACCTTGGGTCATTTACCAGCGTATTGGTCCGGGTCTTAAGTGGTTAACAAACGTTGCTGCGGATTCCTACCCTTTGTAATTAGGAAGAAATCAATGTTTGTTCCTTTGTGCCCATGTGCTGAGTGAGACTAATGGTAGTGACTTCATAATTATTAACCAGCTGCTGCAGAATCAGGGCTCTAATGAGGAATGTGGCAGGGTCTGCATCCCTTTAGACATTATTTCCTATTGGGAGTATCTTACCAGAAATTACATTTTTGTTGCAGGGGATTCCAAAAATCTGTCTTGTATCTTAGTGTAGATTTCTGGGAAAATCAGTGAGCCAATTACACAAGCAGGAAATTATATTTCTGGGGGGCATTCTGTACACAGAATGTGTACAGAACACCTCCAGCTAGCCATATTGCATTGCACTTCCCAAAAAAATTACAGCACTGCAGATTGAAAATGTAAGGTCATTTTTAATAACATTCCATTACAATATGACTTGAGCCACAATTGTATATGCTATATCGTATTATTTTTTTATTTGCTGTTTTTTTCCCCATGAAATTGGAGTCACCCTTTAAACTGCACCCATCACACATTTCTTAAAATTTCAATGGCCCATTCAGACTTGTGTATTGTGTTAACCAGCTCAAAAATATATGGCAATGTATCTACTCTATGTGTGGTGCATTGCAGTGCCATTTATTGTAAATGGTACCCAATACAATATACAGTAGGGTCCAGTCGACAATTTATTGCAGTACATCACAACCTATATACTATGCACTGTGGTGCACTGCATTGTTAGATGAGGGTTCATGTATATTTATATAGATACATATCTATATATATATAGACATATATATATAGATATATCCATTGTGGTGTATTAGCAGCACATCCATAATGAATGGGCTGCCTTACAGCAATCTACATTAACATGTGCCATAAATTGCAATAACAGAGCTCCATTACTACATTGCAACTGAATGCATCAGTGTGAATGTGCCCTGAAACCATCACTTTTTACCAATTTCATTCTACCAAACATTCTTTTCTTTTTTGACTGATATTGTTTTTAGTTGTAACAAAGTACAATTACGAACTTGTCACTGCAGGGGAGTTTACAGGTATGACACTCTGTAACTAATTGACAGAAAATTGAAAGTGTTTTTTGTAAATATCAGCTCAGAATGTTGTGTCTACTTGAGATATTACCCTTATCCTTCAGAGGTAGAAACCATTGAAACTGTCAAATGCCATCTGCAGTGCTATCATTCTTCTCAAATAGGTCTCTCTCCTTTCAATTTTCCGAATCAAAATTGTGTGTCTGAAAAATAAATTATGTTCTTCAAATTTTACCTTTACTGGTATCTCAAGAAAACCTTGCACAGAATAATCTCATGGGCTCCGGTACAACAGAGCTGAACATTCTCTATAAAGTAAAGCGAGTACATAGGTTTTACATGGTCACAAGCATATGTGAAGTATATATGAAATTGAACTGAGAGGTTTAGAGCAGAAATTCAGAGTTGGTTAGACTATTTAACCTACTGATAACTGTGTAGCCCATTTTTGTGTTCCACTCTCTACTCCAAAGTCTACTGAAAACTTAAAACACAGTAATCAACATGTTGCGAGAAGTAGCAAGAACAGCTCTGTCTTCAGGCACTTTTATGCATGAAGTCATATGTGACAGTGTGACTATAGTGAGGGGATGGTTTGTTTGCAGCTCACTTGGATTTCAGAAGAGTTTATTTACAAAAAATAAATAAATAGCCAGTGCACTTTGCAAGGGCAGTTGCACTCATTTTTCCTTGGAGCTTAGTGAATGTGTTGAAGCTCTGCTGATTTCCATCATTCAATCATGAGCCTGTAAAAATGTTTTATTTTTTTTTCCTTTGCACCTGATTGAGTATTCTTTACAAAGTGCCTCCGTCAGTAATGCCTGTTAGTGCCGCCCATCAGTTTTATTTTTTTTCAAAATTGTCACTATTTGTTTATAGCGCAAAAAATAAACCCATTAGAGGTGATCAAATATCACCAAAAGAAAGCTCCATTTATGGGAAGAAAATTATAAAAATTTTGTTTGGGTACAGTGTTGCATGACTAAGCAATGGTCATTGAAAGTGCGACAGCGCTGAAAGCTGAAGATTGTCCTGGGCAGCAAGGGGTGAAAGTGCCAGGTATTGAAGTGTTAAAAACAGGCACATCTAATGTATGCAGGCATCTGGGGTAAAGCTGTCCACATAAACCGTCCTCCTCACCGCCATCTACGTTATCCTTTCCACTCTGCGCTCCACGAGCGGTTCAAGCCTTGCTTTCAGATCGCTCTACTGGAGGGTAGTCTTTTCCGGTTGCGATTGCAGACTGACAGCAGTAAGAGCCGGCGGTGCAGGGTATGGTCTATGTGGACAGCTTTACCACCGGATACCTGCATACTTAGATGTGCCTGTTTTAATCAACCATGTGAGTTATGAAATGTTGTACCTTTATGAAATGTAACCATATTGCTACCCTTGGAGGCGCCTCTTTTTTATACTCTGTAGCTCCTGCTGGATTTTGCTTCTATGTGGAGGCTTCCATTTGTGGATGGACATTCCTGGAGGTCACAGCTCTATATACACTACCAAAGTTCATTTCATTTTGGAAGGTGGCTACAATCCTGTATAAGGTGGGACTCAAAATGTAGCCACCCTCTAACAGGAAGTCAGATCACAGCAGCAAAAAAAAAAATGCCGTCTACCTCAATTTTTATTTTAATGTGAGAATATGATTAACAATAAAAATGGCTGCAGCTTTTGGTCAATAAGTCAAATGAAAGAAGGACAATGTACAGTGTGTTACAAAAAACATTCACTTAGAAGGAATGTAGAGGCATTATAAACCTTAACTAGCTTAGGTATTTTAATGAAGCTCTGTCATAAATGCTCACATTTACAAAGGGCTTGGACTGAAGCTTAGAAATACACATCTATGATTCTGGGGTTATGGATCTATAATTGAACTCCCAGAGCTACAGTTTCATAGTTTCTGCTGTAATAGAATTAACTTTTTAAAATGTAGAAGATAACTGAGACATGAAACATGAATACATTGCAAGGTTTATATATCTATGACCCCTGTTGACAGTCACAGATTTAATAGTTTACTTCTTCTGTTTGGTGTGTAGGGATGAGCAGACTTTAGCTGTGTGACTGTTCAGATGAACTTTTAAACTTTTGCTCGTTTGGACCCCTGTCCTGCAAGAGCCAACCATCAAATATAGAAAGAAGCATTATTTTCACTGCATCTATATATGACAGCTTCCCAGTGTCTATGGTTCCTAAGGAAACAGAGGGTGCTGACACCAACTGCATCCTTATCAAATGCTGCTGTCCCCAGATTATTGACTTGTATGTCTAGGAATCCCTGTCCACCCAAGTAAAGGGATAGGGAAAGAAGTGAGCTGTACATTTGGGATCGGTCATGGGCCTTGGATCCATCAGATTTTTATTTTTGGCGAGTTGGTCCCCACAGCAGTCCATCCTTAGTGGTGTGTAGTGACAGTAGTGTTGTGTGAGGTCTTACTGCATATTGTTTATTACATTGGTGTTATTTGACAAAGTGTTACACTGTCTACTGAACTACAAGTGTGTTGTATGTAAGGGTACTTGTAGTTTATGAAACATGTAGCTTCCTATGCCCTCATAAGCTTTCCAAAAAAATGTGTTAATTGTAAATATTGGAGATTAGCTGGCAATTTGACCTTATGGTAATGTACTAATACATGTGCTCTATTGTGGAAGCATCACCCTCTGGGATGGTGAAGTGCTACCTGACTGTGGGCAGAATAAAGCAAAAAAAGCACAAATCTTAAGGTTTAGCATTCTATTTATAAATTTGTAGCAGATGCAATGTATATTGAGTCGTAAAAAAAAAAAAGTTTGTAACTCAGTGCTTCAACTGCACTTGACCAGCTTGGGCATACAGAAAAATTCCTATGACACATCAGATATGCCAGCATACATATACATTCTTGCAATGTTGTCCACTTAACGCACAATCTCTTTGCCATGTTGATGGAAGCCCACTCTTGTCACAGTGCAATACCTAAGCATTGGATATAACCTGGCACCCCTTTACACCTTTTCAGTAATATAGCTTTATATTGTTTAAAACTTTCCCCATGGCCCTCTGTGTTGTCTGTAAGGTCGGGAACACACGATCGGTCCAACCCGATGAGAATGGTCCGACAGACCGTTTTCATCGGGTCACCGCTGAAGTGGCCTGATGGTCTGATGTGCGTACACACCATCAGTTCAAAAAACGATCGTGTCAGAACGTGGTGACGTAAAACACAACAACGTGCTGAAAAAACTAAGCTCAATGCTTCCAAGCATGCGTCTAATAGATTCTGAGCATGCGCGGGTTTTTGAACCAATGCTTTTGCGTACTAACCATCGGTTTGGACCGATGGTCAGGCGTCCATCAGTCCGATTTTAAAGAAAGTTTTCAAACTTTGGTCCGAAGGACGACGGACCGATGGGCCGTACACACGGTCGGTTTGGACCGATGAAACTGGACTTCAGTCCATTTCCATCGGTTTGGACAGATCGTGTGTGTCATGGACCATGAAATACTGAAATCCTAATTCATGTATTACAGAAGATGTAATTCTCTCCCTGCTAATCTTAATGCCTGTGTGCCTCTAGACCTGGATAATTGGACAATGACCCTTCAATGGCATACCGGAGTCGGGCTTGTGAGATACATTTTATTGTCCAGTGTGTAGAGGTGTTAATTGTTATTCTAAACCCCAGCCAGGTCAACAGACTCATAAGTGATACTTATTGTCCATTGTGTGATAACCCTATTTAAAGCCTTTCTATTATAAGGTGTAAATTACTTCTGCCCTGTCTCAATTCTCCAGACGGCTCCATTGTTCTGTGGCTGGCTATTGTGTACATTGATTGACCCCCTGGGGCTTTTGTCTGAACACAGATATTCAGGCTTCTGGCCACACCTATTCAAGCTTTGGGACCAATCTCTGCGGAGACATTTTCAAGTCCTCATTTGCATGGTTTTTAGAGGACCAGAGTGAAGACTGAATACTTTACAATGGACCAATAGGAAAGCGGTTGTTGGGGGCGGGATGTTCCAAATCCTGTATAAAGTGTGCTGTGTACTTTCATTAAAGTGTGTCCTGTTAGATCCAGTATGAAGCCATGGCTCATGTGTGGATGATTCGGCGATTCCAGGGATATTCCTAAGTCGGGGAATATTGGGTGATTTCTTTTATGGGAGAAGAAGGGAGAGGATGGCGGAGATATGCTCTAATACCGTCACACTGGTGGCAGCAGCGGGATTTTCCCTTCTACCTTCCTTTACACCAGGATTCCAAGCAGACACTGGGAACAGTGAATGGAAGACTGGTACACCCGGCTTAAAAGAAATACACGGAAAGGACTACTGGAAGTTTGTGGAAGGATTGCTAGCAACAGAACCGAGCGTGTCATCATAGCAGAATAAATGGAGCTAGACCAGGAGAACTCGGTTGCAGCGACGCCAGCAGTACAAGAGATGGGGACACCAGTGATTCAGGAGGAGGAATCACCAGCCAACAAGCTAATAAGAGAGAAATTAGCATGGTTCGGTCCGAACCCAACGGCGGATGTGGTGCTGAAAGTGATGACCCTGTTAGCGGAGGAGGCTAAACAAATAAGAGACGCAGAGCTACAGTTAAAACTGGCAGCAGTCCAACAAGCAGCCGCACATTCTCCAAACAGTGAGTACAACACAGCAGACACAAGGAAGATTCCGTTTAGCGCTTTTGAAGCTTTTGATGAGAAAGAACGAGAGCGGCAACCTGAGCTGAGAATTGCAGAAATACGACGATCGGTGACAACGCCTAAAGAAGCAGCACCAAATGAAAGACGAGGAGAGGTACAGATACCAGTAACCATGGAAGAGGAATTCAGAAGAAGGTTACAAGAGATGCGGATGCAGCACACAGGTCCAGAATCAGAGGAGGTCCTGCTGGGATGGGCGGATGTGATTCGGTGCCAACTCTGGAAGGAAGCGCTAGCCCTGGAGCAGCAACACCAAGGAGAAGTCCTGCCCTACATCTATGCAAGGTACTGGCCGCAGTATGACGTACGACTGCCATTGTTGGGGGAACAACCGAAGCAGGAGTGGATAGCGGAATTAAGCAGGCTGCTCAGGGCAGAGATGCAGCTGGATGAGAGCTACAGAGCCCTCCGGTGGTATGTAGCCCAAGAGTGCCCGTGGTCAGCGGATGACAGCCCCACAGAAGGCTATGACTATGATGGCCTGGGATTGTTGTATTGGAGGATGTCCAGTGATCCCGACTTTGGGGATGATCGGGAGTGGCGCTTAGAGGACATAATGGAGCACAGAGAGTAAAAATTGAATATCTCGGAAGCGCACTGGGCACAGGAAGATTTGGAATTTCTGGCCGCTCGGGAATGGGACCTGGAGATCGCCTACAAACAGCTGCTAGACTCTGCTCAGCACCAGGACCGGGCTCCCTTTGCCTGGGACTATCAGGAAATACCAGTGGACAATACTGAAATCCTGGCTGAAGAATCGTCCATGTGGCAGGGTAACCGTGTGCTTTCCCAACCTGCCCCTGCAGCTATGGACCCGGAGGTCTTATGGCCGATGCAGCAAGTGCCGACTGACCTTGATCCGGTTTCTGCATGGGACAATCTTGAATGGAGGAATGTGCCTGTCCAGCAGTATGCCAGTGAATCGTCAATGGAAAATCTGGAGATTGCCATTCCCAAAGCTGAAGTTCTGACCGCAGGGCCGAGCTCTGCTAACCTCTGCTCAGGATCTATAGCATTCTCTGGGTTCCATGGACAGGAGATGGTGAACCCCTATTCCCAGACACCAGTTCCAGAGACAGGGGATTTGATAGACTTCTCTGCTGAGGAAGAACAACCTGATGGGCCCCCAGCAGAAGAGCTGGTATCAGGGCCACACTTCACTGTGCTCTGCCCAGCCCCAAGAGCAGTATTTGTGGAGTTACAAGGAACTTCCCCAGCTGAAGCGCTGGTCACCGGACTGAGGGTTCAAGACCTCTGCCCCACCCCTGTGGCAGTTTTGGAGGCTCAGGGTGATAAGATGGCGATCACTCCCCAGCCACAGATTACAGAATGTATGGACTGTTCAGAGGATGTTATGGATTATGCATCCCCAGCAGAAGTGCTGGCAACAGGGCAGATTACCAGCCATCTCTGCCCAGCACCGGGACCAACTGTGGAGTTCCAGGGAGCCGGGGCGGTTGGCCCCCCTCCCCAGCAACCAGCTGAGGTGGTAAAGCTCTTACTCCCAGCAGAATCCCTGGCAGCAGGACAAGATGCTACTGGCGGCTGCACCCCACTACAGCTTGAGCGGATATCGGTGGATGGGACTGTGGTCTCCACTCAGAGCAACCCAGCGGAAGAGCTGGCAACAGAGCAGAGTGCCCCAGGCCTCTGCTTTCACCTAACAGAAGAAGGGGTCCCTGTGGTAGTGGATGGGACTTCAGTCTCCACTGGCACAACCCCAGAAAATGGTACAGGACTGAAAGAGGAGGATGTCGGCTTTGCTTTGCAAGCACTGGGGGATTTTCACCTCACACCAGTGGATGAGACTTCAGTCTCCACTAGTATAACCCATAAATGGTGGCCAGTTGGCCCAGATCCCCAACAGCATGATGGACTGAGCCCAGCCACCCTGTCATCTCTCCAGCGGCTGAAAGGACTCCAGGGAGAAGGGCTAGTCCAGGCCTCTCCCCAGCGGCAGACGTGTTCCCTGAGAGAGGCAGAGGATGGCGGGGTGAGTAATGCTCGGTTTGGAGCAAGTGATTTGGGGTACTGTATGGATACCGGCATCGGGGGACTGGAAATACTGACTGAATTCAGAGACAACCCATCTGGTGTCTCCGACTGGGTTAGTCCCCTGCCAAAAGGGGAGATGTGTGACAGGCCTTGCCGGGACAGGGGCTTTTGGAGAGGACTGAATGCGAGCCTCTTGCCGTCCGATTATGGGCCAGGGCCGCAAAGCAGGAAGGCGGATGGGTTATCCTGGCAGACAGTCCTGGAACCTTAAGACTACTTGCCCAACATCCTCGAGTGACCCGTTTGGGTCCCACTGCAGATGTTGAACTATTTCCCAGGGGGAGTAATGTCATGGACCATGAAATACTGAAATCCTAATTCATGTATTACAGAAGATGTAATTCTCTCCCTGCTAATCTTAATGCCTGTGTGCCTCTAGACCTGGATAATTGGACAATGACCCTTCAATGGCATACCGGAGTCGGGCTTGTGAGATACATTTTATTGTCCAGTGTGTAGAGGTGTTAATTGTTATTCTAAACCCCAGCCAGGTCAACAGACTCATAAGTGATACTTATTGTCCATTGTGTGATAACCCTATTTAAAGCCTTTCTATTATAAGGTGTAAATTACTTCTGCCCTGTCTCAATTCTCCAGACGGCTCCATTGTTCTGTGGCTGGCTATTGTGTACATTGATTGACCCCCTGGGGCTTTTGTCTGAACACAGATATTCAGGCTTCTGGCCACACCTATTCAAGCTTTGGGACCAATCTCTGCGGAGACATTTTCAAGTCCTCATTTGCATGGTTTTTAGAGGACCAGAGTGAAGACTGAATACTTTACAATGGACCAATAGGAAAGCGGTTGTTGGGGGCGGGATGTTCCAAATCCTGTATAAAGTGTGCTGTGTACTTTCATTAAAGTGTGTCCTGTTAGATCCAGTATGAAGCCATGGCTCATGTGTGGATGATTCGGCGATTCCAGGGATATTCCTAAGTCGGGGAATATTGGGTGATTTCTTTTATGGGAGAAGAAGGGAGAGGATGGCGGAGATATGCTCTAATACCGTCACAGTGTGTACGCGGCCTGAAGGATTGGGATAATTGTATTTACATATATTTTTACAAGCAGCCCCATCAAACACTGTCACTCTTCAACATACAGGAATTCTTTGCTTTCCAACACACATTGACTGTCCAGGGCATTGTTTTCATTTTACTGTGGAAATATAGAGACTCCATCTCTCTGTCTATTTTGAGGTTAATGCAGTACCTGCTACATCTGTTATACATAACAACCTCCCTTTCTCATGAGACCCCAATGCACTGCAGGCCCAGGAGGAACCTGCTGACACCAAGTGGGGCTAAATTATTGCTCAGATGTATTCTATATTTGCCTTGGCTCACATTTATCTCAGTGCCTTACACTAAGGGACCAAAATCCAGAATTCTTGTTTGCATATGGGACATTCAAATGGAATACCTCTCATGACTTCTCCCCTAGGTGTAGATGGATGACTCTTAAGAGTGTAGAAAATCCTTCAACACTCTGGACACTGTTACCATCAGCTTGACTCTAAATCACCTACTTAAATTCCAGGCATGTAAGCCACACAACTATCTTCACCACATTGCACACGTTTGTATGACTGTTGTAAGTATTGGGAATAAATTCTGCTTTAAATCTATGTTAACTTTCAAGACAATTCAAATTAAAGCGGAGGTTCACCCAAAAATCAACTTTCTGTCATTAGATCCAGCATACTGCTGATATCTGCAGTATGCTGTTTTTTTTTTTTGTACTTAGTCTCCCTCATCTGGCACCGAGCGGGGATTCCTGCGGGGAATAGGCATTCCTAAGGCAAGCGTAGTTGATTGACGGGCTTGGATAGCGCGTCACGCCCTCCGAAAATAGCCGAAGTGACACTCAGCTGTTTACGGCGCTATACGGCGCCTGCGCCTGCCGTGTAGAGCTGACTGTGCAGGCCCTGTAAATTGCAGAGTGTCACTTCGGCTTTTTTTCAGAAGGCGTGACGCGCTATCCAAGCCCGTAAATCAACTACGCTTGCCTTAGGAACGCCTATACCCGGAAGGAATCCCCGCTCGGTGCCAGATGAGAAAGACTGCTAAAACGATAAGTACAAAAAAAAAAAAAAAACAGCATACTGCAGATGTCAGCAGTATGCTGGATCTAATGGCAGAAAGTTGATTTTTGGGTGAACCCCCGCTTTAATAAAATATATATATATATATATATAAAATATATATATAAATATGTGTAAATCCCTTTTGTAAGGTAGTATTTTTTTAAATCGCCAGTATTAAAAAAAACTATATTTTCTATAATAATAATTGTAACAATTAGCAAATGCACCAATCATGATCTAGCATACAAGGAAATGCTAAAGCATAGCTAAAGAGTCGCAGCACATGCAAAAGACAGAAAAATATGGTTTGTGATGTCTTACTGACATTTGTAAAAAATATAATGTTTTTTTTATTTTATTTGGGAAATATTATATCAGGTACTGTTATTACTTAATTTTCACCTTGTAATTCTAATCAGAAATCCACCAGAGGGCAGTTATAGATTTGAACAGAGAGCTAAAAAAAACAATGCTAAATTATAATTGGCCACAGCTGTATTTTACTGTGTTCTATGTATTTGTCCTTTTCTCTGTCACTTGCTGTTGTTTTATGAAATCTTGTACTCACCAGCAACTGCACACCATAAATCTAAATATCTCCAGCAACAGATGGCTATTCTGCTATGCCTCATTACATGATCTCCAGCCAGCCTGCCAAAGGCAGAAGGTTAACTGGTTCACTACCAGAGAACTGTAAAATGCATTTCAAAGGAAGAGATGAAGCTTTCAAAATGTCAAGCAGATAAATGAATCAACAGCACAATAGTCATAAATATCTTAGGCCATCAAAATCAAACTTTTCTGAGAACTGCTATTAGAAAAATGCTGAATAACTATTGAGAGCTTTCTCTTTTCATTATCTAGTGATTGCTTCTACTGTCTTGAAGATAGCAGGAAAACATTTCTACCTTCTCAAGTAATGTCAGGTTAATTTGCACAAATCAGCACCCACATAAAGATAGATAAGGACATATCCATCAAAATGTGCTTGATTGACCCCCTCACATTTTTGTAAATATTTTATTATATCTTATCATGTGAAAACACTGAAGAAATGACACTTTGCTACAATGTAAAGTAGTGAGTGTACCACTTGTATAAAAGTGTCAATTTGCTGTTCCTTCAAAATAACACAGCCATTAATGTCTAAACCGCTGTCAACAAAAGTGACTACACCCTAAGTGAAAATGTCCAAATTGGGAACAATTAGCCATTTCCCCTCCCTGGTGTCATGTGACTCGTTAGTGTTACAAGGTATCAGGTGTGAATGGGGAGCAGGTGTGTAAAATTTGGTGTTATCGCTCTCACTCTCTAAAGGATCTGAAAAAAGATTTGTCGCTCTACTTAAAGATGGCCTAGGCTATAAGAAGATTGTCATGACCCTGAAATTGAGCTTCAGCACGGTGGTAAGAGTTTTAACTGGACAGGTTCCACTCAGAACAGGCCTCACCATGATCAACCTAAGATGTTGAGTGCACGTGCTCAGAATTATATCCAGAGGTTGTCTTTGAGAAATACATGTAACAGTGCTGCCAGCATTGCTTCAGAGGTTGAAGGGGTGGGGGGTCAGCCTCTCAGTGCTCAGATCATACACCACACACTGCATCAAATTGGTCTGCATGGCTGTTGTCCCAGAAGGAAATCTCTTCTAAAGATGATGCACAAAAAAGCCTGCAAACAGTTTGCTGAAGACAAGCGGACTAAGAACATGAATTACTGGAACCATGTCCATTGGTCCAATGACACCAAGATAAACTATTAGATATTTGGTTCAGATGGTGTCAAGTCTGTGTGGCGGCAACCAGGTGAGGAGTACAAAGTCAAGTGTGTCTTGCCCACAGTCAAGCATGGTGGTGGGAGTGTCATGGTGTGGGGCTGCATGAGTGCTGTTGGCAATAGGAATTTCATTGTTCATTGAAAGAACCATGAATGCCAACATGTAATGTGACATACTGAAGCAGATAATGATCCCCTGCCTTTGGAGACTGGGCTGCAGGGCAGTATTCCAACATGATAACGACCCCAAATACACCTCCAAGATGACCACTGATTTGCTAAAGAAGTTGAGGATAAAGGTGATGGATTGGTCAAGCATGTCTCTAGACCTAAACCTTATTGAGCATTTGTGGGCATCCTCAAACAGTGATTGGAGGAGTGCAAGGTCTCTAACATCCACCAGCTCTGTGATGTCATTATGGAGGAGTGGAAGCGGACCTGTGAAGCTCTGGTGAACTCTGTGCCCAAGAGGTTCAAGGCAGTGCTGGAAAATAATGGCGGCCACACAAAATATTGACACTTTGGGCCCAATTTGGAAATTTTCACTTAGGGGTGTACTCACTTTTGTTGTCAGCAAATTTACACTGTTATACAAGCTTTATACTCATTACCAGTGTCAGCTTGGGTGATAAAGGATGAGGAGGATAAGGCAACATCACTAATCAGAGACAAATGTGCCCTGCCTGAGAACAGACCATGTCCACCTTTGCCTTTGGACACAGACGCTGTTGGTCCCCTCAAAATAGCATGGGAACATCTGTATCTCCTTGTTGGCTTCCCAGACATGATGGGGGGTGGGGGGGTTACCCAAATTTAATATAAACTGGGAAATGTGTGATTTAATGCACTTTATTAAATGAAAAGTGGAGTTTGCTCACTTTAAATTGAGGACTGACGCTTACAGAAATGTAAAAACTATAAAAAAATAAAACAAGCGGAACATCAGTGTCACAGTCAGAAAAGCTGCAGTTGACAATTTTAAAACAGGGGAACAGGCAGGGGATCATAAAAAAAAAAAACATACAGCAGCCCAAAAAAAGGGGGTATACAGCACTAAATGTTGTGTAATTCTGTGTTAAACACTGCACTACACTATACTGACATACTACACTATATTCACACTATACTGACATACTACACTATACTCACACTATACTGACACGCTACACCAGGGGTGTCAAACTCAAATTCATCGGGGGCCGCATCAGCAGATTGATTGCCCTCAAAGGGCCAGTTGTATCCGCACTCCAGTTTTCTTGCGCTGCATAGGGAGCACAGGGTTCAGGAGTGCGCTGCGTAGTGAGCGCAGGGTTTAGAAGTATGCTATGCAGTATACACAGTGTGCAACAACTGATTTTATCCCTCCTAGTGGATTCTGACCTCACTGTCCCCCTGCTCTCTCCTTCCTACCTGACCCAGCTCTCAGGCTGCAGCCCACTGGATAAAAGAAAAACATAGCTATCAGAGATATCAGGAACCTCTTGAATCCAAATCTCCAGTGCTGCAAGAACACACAATTGTGCAAATATATAAATAAACAAACTAATTCCATCTAAAAATTAATACATTTAAAAAAACATGGCCACCATGCCAGTAATAATAACCCCACCATGCCAGTAATAATAACCCCACCATGCCAGTAATAATAACCCCACCATGCCAGTAATAATAACCCCACCATGCAAGTAATAATAGCCCCACCATCCAAGTAATAATAACCCCAACATGCAAGTAAAAATAGCCCCACCATGTCAGTAATAATAGCCCCATCATGCCAGTAATAATAGCCCCATTATGCCAGTAATAATAGCCACCATCATGCCAGTAATAATAGCCACCATCATGCCAGTAATAATAGCCACCATCATGCCAGTAATAATAGCCACATCATGCCAGTAATAATAGCCACCATCATGCCAGTAATAATAGCCACCATCATGCCAGTAATAATAGCCATCATGCCAGTAATAATAGCCACCATCATGCAAGTAATAATAGCCCCATCATGCCAGTAATAATAGCCCCATCATGCCAGTAATAATAGCCACCATCATGCCAGTAATAATAGCCATCATCATGCCAGTAATAATAGCCACCATCATGCCAGTAATAATAGCCACCATCATGCCAGTAATAATAGCCACCATCATGCCAGTAATAATAGCCATCATGCCAGTAATAATAGCCATCATGCCAGTAATAATAGCCATCATGCCAGTAATAATAGCCATCATGCCAGTAATAATAGCCACATCATGCCAGTAATAATAGCCATCATGCCAGTAATAATAGCCACATCATGCCAGTAATAATAGCCACATCATGCCAGTAATAATAGCCCCCATCCACTCCCTTTCCCTGCCACTACAGAGAGGGATGTAACGCTGTTTTCTCAGTTTGCTCACCTTGCTCCCTGTGCAGCAATCAGTGTCTCGGCCGGTGCTAGGAGAGAGGCCGTCGCCGGTGTTAGGAGAGAGAAGGCCGCCGGTGTTAGGAGAGAGAAGGCCGCCGGTGTTAGGAGAGAGAAGGCTGCCGGTGTTGGGAGAGAGGAGGCTGCCGGTGTTAGGAGAGAGGAAGCCGCCGCCATCGTCTCCATCAGTGCAGGCGCAGCTATACCTCCAGCGCGTCTGGCCCACGAGGCACTTGCTGCAGGTCACAGGACAGGAGCCTTCTCTCTCACCTCCTTCTGCGCCTCGTAAATGTGCTAGCGCCGGCTGTGCTTAAGGAATGGCGTATAGCGGGAGGTGAGCGGCGGCCGCAGTCTGTGTTAACCCTGTCCAGACCGCGGTCGCTGCTTACCTCAGTCATCAAGAAGCCTCTTTAAAAAAAGCAGCCCAGAAGTCGCGGCCCTATGGCCAGTCCGGGCCTGCTCCTGACTGCCGGGGGCTGCTGCCCGGGCCACATGGCAAGCCCTGGCGGGCCGCATTCGGCCCGCGGGCCTTGTGTTTGCCACCCCTGCGCTACACTATATTCACACTATACTGACATACTACACTATACTCACACTATACTGACACGCTACACTATATTCACACTATACTGACACTACACTAACACTCTACACCAGGGGTACCCAACCAGTGGTTTGGGGGCCACATGTGGCCCACGGAGCCCTCTGATGTGACCCGCAGACCTCCTGTTCTGGTATGAATCAGAATAGAATAGAATACTGTTATTAAAGGTAATTTTATTACTAAAATCACAGTGTATATATGGGCATATGTCTTTTACAGTGGTTACTGGGTGCTTTCAAATGAATCCGCAGGTGCAGAGGAGCGCACCTGTGGGTTACCTGCACTGAGCCATAGGCTTCTGTTATTACTTGCGAGTTTGTTGAGCTTTCTGAAAGTGCACCAAACCTGCAGAATTGTAATAGAAGTACATTGTAACATGCAGGAAAGCCAAAGGTACACTGCATTGCACCTGCAGCGCATCAGTGTGAAACCAGCCTTGGGCCCCTTTCACACAGTCAGTCTGACCCAATTCGACCCTCCATGCATCTCCAAGGAGTGGCAGATGTAAATCGACTTGTGTCCTACCTCCAATCCGATTCCCCCCCCCCCAAAAAAAAAATATAGTGGGCATATGCAGAGCGGACACGGACATCCCGTCCACCCACTCTGCTCATTGTGGCCCGCAACCGGAATAAGTGGCCCTTGCTCTTCAAAAGGTTGGACACCCCTGCTCTACACTCAGAGTCACAATAAGTGAACACACTAACTCACTAGTAGCAAACTGAGCCCTGCTTTATCTCTGTCCACTCCAACAACACACTGTGAAAGCTACTTGTGGAAAGGAACCTTTTATAGTGTGGGGTGGGACTATTAGCACTCAGTCGTGATTGGACAAAGTGATCATCACTTTGTCTAAAAAGGGCTCTGACAGTGCTCTGTGCCCTAATTGCCAAAACCTTGCACCCGACCAGCCACCCTACCAATACAAGTTGTTGCTATTTACCCATGGTTAAATCTTAGTACATTTTAATTAGCACTAAATAGGTCCTCCTTACCCTTCTCTCCTTAGACACAGTATATTTTTCTCTTGATTCTTTTTTTTTCACTATTAATAATTAGATATTTTTTGCAATTTTTTATTATTTATTTTTTCATTTTTTTTTGGCATTGCATCGCATTGAAAAAAATTCACCTAATCGAAAAAAAACAAAACAAAACCCGTAATTTCACCGGTAAATTATTTTGCTGTGCTTTGTACCAGGATCATAATTTGAATGTACAGTAATTATAGGTGTGATAAATCAAAGAATATATTATATAGTAACAATGGTTATTTTTAAACTAACACTTGACAAACTGGAAAAAGGAACTTTTTTTAAATTTTTTGTCTATAGGTTGCAAAGGAAATAAAAAATTATTTTAAGAAAATATCACCAAAAAAATCATATGTTTTGCTTTGTTATCTCATGCGTATGATCTTGTATGTTTCTTGCATGTGATCGGGCATACTTTTCAAAGTGAAAACCACATTCACCAAGCTCTGGGGCAAACTCCCTTGTAAAATGCAAATTTGCTTGCAAACTGAACAGCATATTTTCCTTTCGTATAGCACCAGAACTTGCAAACAAAAACAAAAAGTGCTAATTTTAAAGGCTTATATGCAAGTTATAGTCATAAAAAGTGTTTAGGGACCCAGGGGACATGTATCAATGCATGTGACATCAGAGGAAGGTGGGGTCATCCATTTACATCACCGAGGGGCCCATCCACAGCTATTTAACAGCTGTCACCGAGAAGAAGGGTCACTTGGCGGGAGCCTCCCATGGAGGCGGAGCTGTTGTGTTTTTCTTTTTTTGGCTCATTAGGCAGCATGCAATGGATTTACATTGCGAGACATTTTATTTTTTCAATAAAGGACTTGTCCCAAAGTGTCTCCTGCAGGACTTGTCCCAAAGTGTCCTGCGGGAACGTGTGGGAACGACTTCCCCACACTTATTTTACAGCAGGAACGTCGTTCCCTTTGCAGGACTCGAGCAGAACCGTGTGACAGGCAACCAACTGTTATGTGTCAGGCAGCGTCAGCTCCACCCCCCCGCGCAGCTCTTAGCTCTCACTTCTTCCGAGTTCCGCCCCTCCTGTGTGCTCATCCAATCCACCTGCAGCATGTCTGTCACAAGCAGCCTCACACTTCTCCTGAGTCCCGTGCCTCCTGTGTGCTCGTTTGTGAAGGGGAGGTGGGCGGGAAGATTAAAAACAAGCAGCCACACTGACAAGCTGCTGAATATAGTGAGCCAGCCCCTGGGAACGATTCCAAGTGAGCACTTCCACTGACCAGACCCTGCTCCATCTCTCTCTCTCTCTCTCTCTCTCTGACCTACTCTCTCTCTCTCTCTCTGACCCTCTCTGACCCTCTCTCTCTCTCACCCTCTCTGACCCTCTCTCTCTCTCTCACCCCCTGTCTCTCTCTCTCTCACCCCCCTGTGTCTCTCTCTCACCCCTGTCTCTCTCTCTCACCCCCCTGTCTCTCTCTCTCTCTTACCCCTGTCTCTCTCACCCCCTGTCTCTCTCTCTCTCACCCCCTGTCTCTCTCTCTCACCCCCTGTCTCTCTCTCTCTCACCCCCTGTCTCTCTCTCTCTCACCCCCTGTCTCTCTCTCTCACCCCCTGTCTCTCTCTCTCTCTCTTACCCCCTGTCTCTCTCTTACCCCCTGTCTCTCTCTATCTCACCCCGTCTCTCTCTCACCCCCTGTCTCTCTCTCACCCCCTGTCTCTCTCTCTCACCCCCTGTCTCTCTCTCACCCCCTGTCTCTCTCTCTCTCACCCCCTGTCTCTCTCTCTCTCACCCCCTGTCTCTCTCTCTCTCTCATCCCCTGTCTCTCACTCTCTTTCTCACCCCCTGTCTATCTCTCTCTCTCTCTCACCCCCTGTCTCTCTCTCACCCCCTGTCTCTCTCTATCTCACCCCCTGTCTCTCTCTCTCTCACCCCATGTCACTCTCTCTTTCTCTCCAGCACGTGCTGATCATATGAGCCGAGGTGTAATGTAAAGAGGTCCTTAAGTGCAAGGTGCTGTGTAATGTAAAGGGGTGCAGGGTGCTGTGTAATGTAAAGGAGTTCAGTGATGCAGGGTGCTGTGTAATGTAAAGGGGTCCAGAGGTGCAGGGTGCTGTGCAATATAAGGGGGTGCAGGGTGCTGTGTAATGTAAAGGGGTCCAGAGATGCAGGGTACTGTGTAATGTAAATGGGTCAAGTGATGCAGGGTGCTGTGTAATGTAAAGTGGTCCAGTGGTAAAGGGTGCTGTGTAATGTAAAGGGGTCCAGAGGTGCAGGGTGCTGTGTAATGTAAACATTGTGTAATGTAAACATTTTATCATGGGGGGGTGCTAGATATAGGATCCGCCCCGGGTGCCAAATGCTCTAGGTACGCCCCTGGTTGCAAGGCAGGTGCTGAGTATGCGGGCCGCACCTGGATGACACCTGTGGGTAGCGGCACCACTATTACTGTCCACTGCCCTGTGCCTCGCTCATGCCACGTCTGTGTCCTCAGCGGAGCGGAACAAAGCCACCTCCCCTCCTCTCTGAGGCCAGCAAAGCACTGATGGTCTTCAACTCAAGTTGAGCAAGTCTTCAAAACTGTAAGTAAATATATAATATATATATGTGTTAGAAATTCCCTGCGAAAAAGATCATCGCCCATTGTGGTGATTATTCTGTTTGACAAGTTTACTTATTTTGCTTTTGTAAACTGGCACTTTAAAATAAATGTTGCACTGTATTTTCTGTGAAATATATATGCATATGAGCATATCATTTTTTTTTTTTTTGGTGGGGGAGTGGATCTTGGGTGGGAGTTCCCACACTTTTTTCGCCAGGACTTGACCCCTGGTCTTCTGTCTTTTTTACTATCTTTGTGAATTGGTAGAGGTACAATGTATCCGTTACCAATTAACATAGGGGGGTGGGATATGGGTGTTCCCTTGTTAAAGGGGGCTTCCAGATTCCAATAAGCCCCCACCCACAAACCCCCAAACCATCGGGCAAGGGTTGTAAGGATGAGACCCTTGTGCCAATCAACATGGGGACAAGGTGCTTTGGGGCAACTCCAAAGCACCCTCCACATGCTGAGGACATGTGGCCTGGTATGGTTCAGGAGGGGGGGCTCTCTCTCACCCCCCCTCCTTTCCTGTGACATGCCAGATTGCGTGGTCAGATAAGCGTCTGGTATGAATTTTATACGCCATTTTTTTTAAGATTTGGCGCAGGGTTCCCCTTAATATCCATACCAGACCTGAAGGGCGTATTATGGACCTTGAGGTGACCCCCAAGATATTATTTTTTTAAATTTTTGTTAGGATTCCCCTTAATATTTATACCAGACCCAAAGGGCCTGGTAATAGACTGGGGGGGGGCATGTTGTTTTTTTTTTTTTTTTTTTTTTTTTTTTTTTGTAATATGTTTTTATTAAAGAATTCACACATCAGAGAAAATACATAACAAGACATGTAGACATTATTCGAGGACATTCATGGTAGAAGAATTGTATACGGAGAAGTCCTCATAAGAAAAAAATTAAGGGGAGGGCATAGGCTTAGGGGTATATGGAGTAAAACTGAATAGTCCTTCCAAAATAAGAGGGGGGGGGTGGGGGGGGGGGGGAGGGAGGTATGGGTAGAAATCTTCAGTCCCGTGAGGGATCTCGGTAAAGAAAGGACATTTTCTCAAAGTTCAGTCTCTCCGCGGGAGTAAAAGTGTGCAACAGAAAGGGATTCCAAAGGTGATAGAAGCGGCTTTTGTTCCGTTCGTGGGTCAAGTCCGTGTTAAGCCTGTCTTTGTATAAGAGTTGTAGGAGTTCCTTCTTGACTTGAGCAGTGGTTGGGCTGTCAGCAGATATCCACTTCTGGAGGATGGCTCTCCGGGCGAGCAATAGGCATATCAGGATCCAATTCCTGCGCGGGGGGTGTGGTAGGGGAAGACCAGGGGAGCAGTAGGGGGTCCCAATAGCCGAAGATAAGTAGTAGCGGGTCCTTGGGTATGCGCAACAGGGTGACGTCAAATATGTATTGGATGACTTGGTCCCAGAATCTGGCTATGTGGGAGCAGGACCAGAACCTGTGAGCCAAGTTGGGTTTGGGTTGTTTACAGAGGGGGCATTCTGGGGAGGGATGGGCTCGGCTGAAGGGGATGTGGGCCCGGTGGACAATTTTGATCTGCGTCTCTCTCCATGTCTCGTTAGGGATAAGTTTGTGGACGGTGGTGAGGCCTTGGAGGAGCTTCCCCACCAGCTCAGGGTCGGGGAAGTCCTTCGACCAGTTGGCCGCTGACGTTGATGCCAGGGGGGGGGTATTGTGCAGGAGGAGGGGGCGGTAAATGTCCGATACCTTGTACGAGGCCCGGGCGATAAGGGTGTCGGTGAGGGAGCTCTGGAACCTTTTTCTATCGTCCCGGCAAGTATTTTTCAGAAAACTGAGGCATTGGATATACTGGAACATGTGTGATGCAGGGAGAGAGAATTTGTCCGCCAGGGCTCTAAAGCCCATGGGGCGGCCTGAAAGGGGGTCACACAATGAATAAAAGATTTTGATACCCTTATCATGCCAGTCGAGGTAAGGCTGGTTATCTAGGCCAGGTTGGAAGCTAGGGTTACCCAGGATTGGAAGATATCGTGAGATAGAGGATGGGACATTGAGGGCTTTCCTGACCTCTCTCCAGGCAATGACCGTGTCCCGGAGAAGGAGATTGTGTTGGAGGGGAGGGGGGGCAGATTTCCAGCGACAATGGAGGAGGGCCGTAAGGGAGAATGGGTGGACCATCGCCGATTCTAAGGGGTAGTTTGAGCATCTGGAGGACTGGGAAATCCAATCCAAGCCCGTTCTCAATAGGCAAGCCAGGTTATATAGCCTGATGTTGGGAAGGGCAATGCCCCCTCTCTCGCCTGGGAAGATGCAGTTTGGCAAATGCTATGCGCGCCCGCCTACCACGCCAGAGAAACTTGGAAATGGCCGAATTTAGGGATTTGACGTCTTTATGGCGCAGAAGTAGTGGGACGGTTTGAAGTGGGTACAACAGGCGAGCGAAACTGACCATCTTGACCAGGTGGCATCTTCCCAGCAGTGAGAGAGGCAGGTCCATCCAGTTTCCCAGCTCTTGGGATATTTTGGTGAACAGGGGAGGGTAATTGAGCTGGTACAGGGAGGAGGGTAATTTACCTATTTTTATTCCCAGGTAAGTGATATGAGACTTCGCAACAGTGAACAGCGAGCTCTGGGACCAAGAGGGGGCAGATAGAGAACCTATGGGGAGTATTTCGCTCTTATTATAGTTGATACGAAGCCCAGAGCATTGCCTGAATTCGTCAAAAGTGGACTTGATTGTGGACATGTCAAGTGAGGGGCTGGATGTGAAAATAAGGACATCATCTGCAAATAGTGACGTGCGAAGGTCGTGGTCTCCGACACGTATGCCATGAAGGGGGGCGATCTGGGTTAGGTGGCGGGACAGGGGTTCAAGCGCTATGTTGAAAAGGAGCGGGGGAGAGCGGGCAGCCTTGCCTCGTGCCTTTGTGCAGCCTGAATTCCTCAGAGAGGAGGCCCGCAGCGACCACTCTCGCGGCAGGGGCAGTGTACATGGCCTCTATGAGGTGCGTGAAGGGGCCCGAGAAGCCCATTTTGGACATGACCATGGAGAGCCATTCGAAACTGACGTTATCGAAGGCCTTCTCCGCGTCTAAAGTGATGATGGCATGATCACCTGCCGGGTTATTTTTTGCGTGTTCGAGAGCCAGCATCACCTTCCTGATGTTCATGGTGGCCGTCCTACCCTTTACGAAGCCTGATTGTGCGGGGTGGATCAGGGAGGGTATAATGGATGCCAACCTAGTGGCCGCTATTTTGGATAGGATCTTGACGTCAAGGTTTAAAAGTGAGATGGGCCTATAAGAGCCAGGTTCTAGGGGGTCTTTGCCCTTTTTCTCCAAGAGTTTTACGATGGCCTGATTGCCCGTTGGTAGGTAGGTCCCACCCGACCATATATGCTGGTAGACGTCGTGGAGGGGGGGAGACACAGTCGAGCTAAAGGATTTATAAAATTCTCCAGTGAAGCCATCTGGGCCTGGAGCTTTGGAGGGGGCAAGTTGTTTGATGACGGATTGGACCTCCAGGACTGAGATAGGGGCATTGAGGGCTTCGAGTTGGGTGGGGGTCACCCGATCTAGGGATATACGTTGTAAGAAGTTGAGGGCCGTTGGCTTATCAATAGGGTCTGAGGCATACAGGGAGGAGTAGAATTGGCGCATGATACGATTGATGTCTTTCGGGGTGTTGTGTACGGATCCCAACGGATCTCTCAGAGACAAGATATGTGTCGGGCGGTTGGGTCCTTTGCTTAATCTGGAAAGGAGTCTACCGGCCTTGTTGCCAAACTTGTGGAGGGAGGCGTCTAGATGTGCCTTTTGGGTACGCTCGAGGGTGGCCGCCAAATTATCAAAGGCCTGCTTAGCAGCAAACCACGCGCTACGGTTGCTGGGGGAGTCATCGGTATAGAGGACCCGCTGGGCCTGATGCAGTGTTGCGCTGGCCAGTTTGTAGCGTCTAAGTGTGTGTTTTTTGAAGGTGGCGGCGTAGGCTATTATGCAGCCCCTGAGGAAAGCCTTGCCCGCTTCCCAGAAAAGATTGGGGTTGTCGGCGTGTAGCGCATTATCCGACGCGTATCCCGACCAGGCGTTTTCCAGATGTTGTTGGAAATCGGAGTTGTTGTGGAGATAGGAGGGAAACCGCCAGATTTTGGGGTTGGAGGCTAGGCCAGGATCTTCAAGAGTGGTCGAGACCGGGGCATGATCCGAGATTGCGATGTCGTGTATGTCAGCTTCCGAGATCAGTGGGAGGAGAGAGTCAGAGCAGAAAAGGTAGTCCAGTCTCGTGAAGACATTGTGAGGGTGGGAGTAGAACGAGAATTCCCTATCAGCTGGGTGTCGTAGTCGCCATATATCATGGAGGTGTAGTGATTCTATAGTCGATGCCAGCAATGTCTGGGTGGGAGGAGTCAATGGAGGACGGGAGTGTCTGGTAGAGGACCTGTCATCTGTCGGGTGTATAATGGAGTTGAAATCCCCAGCTATCAGGTGCAGGCAATCTGGCTCTCGAAGTGCCCAAGAAGTGAGGTCGCTAAAAAAAGTACTTGTGGGGCTGTTGGGAGCATACACATTGGTGATGTTTAAAACCCTGGGTCCCAGTTGGATACGGGCAGAGGCGAAACGCCCCTCAGAGTCCGAGTCTGAGGACAGTATTTTGCAGGGAAGGTTCTTGTGGACTAGGATTATTACCCGGCTTTCCGACCGCATGAGTCGGAGCCGAGGACTGTGCCCACCCAGAGTTTCCGCAGCCGCGGGAAGTCGGGAGTGGACAGATGGGTTTCCTGAAGGAGGGCGATATCGGCCTTAAGCCTTTTAAGGTGACGCAGAACCTTCATTCTCTTATTAGGGGAACGGAGCCCTTTAACGTTCCAGGAGACTATTCTCATGTTGGGAAAACCATCAGAGGGGTGTGAGCCGGATGCGGAGGCAAAGTAGGTGGGAGCATGGGGTATGGCAGAAGTGGTATAAAAGGACAGCAAACGGAGTAGTGGTTGACTGGGAGAGAGAACGGAGGCTTTAACGGATCCCTACGTGCGGGGAGAGAGCAGGGAAGTAGGAAAGGGGAGATGGGGGAGGGACAATGGGGGGAAACATAGTGAACAACAATATTCGGGAACTTCACTTTTTTCCGCATGGAGCCACTGAATAGGCCAACTCCCAACCCAGGGCTCACTATGCAGCACTTCACCCGCAGTGACAGAAGGGGGGGGCGTAGGCAGCAGGAGCAATGCGTGGGGGAGGCAAAAGCTAAACAGGTATCCCTGCGGAAGAACAGAGGGGCTCACACATGTCATATAAACGTATGCGAAAACCCAATATTAAACACAAGTACTAGCTAGAACAACTATTACCAATCGTGTAAAAAGAACATAAAACAATGTGAAAATAAAACAGCATTATAGAACAAAAAAAAAACAATGGCATAACAGCATAATAGCATTGGGCCTACCGTGGCTCCCCGTGTGAGGGGGAGGCACAATGGAGGAGAATGACCCAGGAGTGGTCTTAGACGATCAAAGCGCAGCAGAGTTGCACCAGGACGGTGTGGCATCCAAAAAAAAGAGAGAGAAGAAGAAAAAAAAGGGGGGTTCAAGAGGAGGAGGCTTGTTGTCGGTCGGATCCAGAAGCCTTGAATCTCTTAGGAGAGTCCTTGCGCGGGCTCCCGTGTTCCAGGGCCCGGTTGGAGGGTGCAGCTCTAGGAGACAGGTTGTGGTGGGGGCCTTGGCGGTGGGACCTCAGGAAAGCCTCAGCTTCGGAAGGGTCATGGAAGGAGAGCTGATCCCGTTAGGGGCTCTGAGTCGAAGCACGGCCGGGAAGGCCAGAGTGAACTTGATTTGCATTCGGTGGAGCTCCGCGCAGATCTGCTGGAAAGCCTTTCTCCTCTTGGAAACGTCCACGGAGTAGTCCGCGAAGACCAAGATGTTCATGCCATCTATCTGGAGGGTCCTGGACTGCCTGAACTTCTGCAGGATGAGGGATTTATCCGAATAGTTGAGGTACTTAGCGATCACAGGACGTGGTGATTTGCGTTCAGAGTTGAAAAGGCCCATGCGGTGGGCGCGCTCAACCGTGCTGGGGCCGGGCAGGCCCAGGGCCTCGGGGATGCGTCTTGAGCAGAGATCTGAAAGTGCCTGGGGTTGCAGCGATTCGGGGACGCCAATAAAGCGCAGATTGCTCCTCCTGGATCTGTTCTCAAGGTCGTCCAGTTTGGCGAGTATATACTTGTTCGTCTTGTCTTGCGCATGTTCAAAGGATTGGGCCTGGTAAAGATCCTCTTCTATATGACCGATGCGATTCTCGGCCTCATTCAGCCGGGATGCATGCTCCCCTAGTTGAGCCTGGATCTTCTGTATCCCTGCATTGATAGCTTTTTCCACTGAAGTTGCTATCATGGGGGATAATAGAGCAGCCACGGCCTGGGCAATCAGCTCTATGTTGTGCATATCCCCCGCTTGTGGGGGAGGTGGGGGGTTGTGGGCAGCCTGAGGGGTGGTTGGAGGGGCTGGTGTTGCACTCACCTCCATAGCAGGCGCCGTTTCTGCGATCGGATCCACGGCCGGATCCGTGTAGGCCGAAGCCGGGGCCTCGATTTGCGGCTGCCCCGTCCGTGCCGCGGCGGCGGCGTACGATCGCGCGCCGTTTTTTTCTAAAAACCTGTCCATCCTCGTCCGGGGGGATGGCAGATGGTTAGCCCTGGGGTCAGTTGCGGGTCTGCAGGCTTTTACAGGCAGGTTTTGGAGCCGGTGTGCGGGAGCTGAGGAAGCACACAGCTACTCCATGCGGCGCCGGAACCGGAAGTTCATGTTGTTTTTTTTAATGAGTTTTATCTATATTGCCAAGACCCAACAATTCATTATAGCCGCAATCAGTTTTAAATGACTTTTTTTCCCCTTAGAAATTTTGTTTTGCTGTGGTATCGTCCTAAACATGGGAACATGCACCACTTTACAGGCATACTATAGACACCACCCAGGCACAATATTTAAAGGAATATTTATTATTTATTGTTTAATTTTAAGCATTTTTTTAAATCTCTGCTCCCAAAAAAAAAACTGTTTTTAAAACTTTTTTTGCATTGTTACATGTCCTCTGGGTCTGGACCTGGGTCCTCAAAATTCTGAATGAATGAATGAATGAAAACTTGCGAACTGAATCGCCTCTGGGCGCTTGTTGTTCCTGTCTCCTTTGATATCAAAAAAGAAGAGTCTTGACCTTTTTCCTGAATGCTAGGTGGTTCTCCTCCAACCGAATGCTGGTTGGTAAAGCGTTCCATAGTCTGGGACCTTGGATCGCGAATCTTCTTTCTCCTTTGGATTTGAAGTTGGCTTTCGGAACCTGGAGCAGGTTCTGATTCGTGGATCGCAAAACGCGATTGGGATTATGCGCTTTTATTATTTCGCATAAATAAATGGGGGCATTCCCATGGACACATCTATGCGTAAGACAGAGAGCTTTAAAAGCAATTCTGTCTTTAACTGGCAGCCAATGAAGGGCTCTCAGTGAAGGTGAGATGGATTCCCAGGGTTTTTTCCCAGTCACCAGTCTGGCGGCCGTATTCTGAACGACTTGCAGACGGGCGATTTGGTACTTGGGGAGGCCGAGGTAAAGGGCATTTGCATAATCCAACCTGGAGTTTACAATAGCTCCCACCACGACCGCTAAGTCTTCTTTGGGAATGAACGGAGTGAGTCTACGTAGTAGGCGCAGTAGATGGTGAGATCCGCTGACTACTGACCCTATTTGTGCGTCCATTGTCATAAAGGAGTCAAAAATGACCCCTAGGCTTTTGACTTTGGCGCTAGGGGTGATGAATTTGCCTAAAATAGGCGGGGGGGTCCATGCTGTTGAAAGTTGATTCCTGCGCTTGGCGTGGAACAGAAGAAGTTCTGTTTTCGCTCCGTTGAGTTTAAGATAACTCTTTGTCATCCAGTCTTCTATCAAAGAGAGACATGTCTCTAGATTGAGGTGGTGATCCTGCCTGTTGCAGATGCGGAAATAAAGTTGCGTGTCGTCTGCGTATGAGTGATAGAGCAGTTTTTGGCTGCTGATAATCTCAAAAAGAGGACGGAGATATATGTTAAACAGCACTGGTGACAGAGGCGATCCTTGAGGGACTCCGCATGTTACTGTGCGTTTTTCAGACGTAAAAGGTCCTAACTTCACTGTTTGCGATCGGTTTTCCAAAAAAGAGGAGAACCAAGATAAATCGATTTCTGCGACTCTGGCTACTTCAGCAAGCCGAGTCAGTAACAGATTGTGGTCTACAGTGTCGAAAGCTGCACTTAGGTCCAACAGAACCAGGAGACAAGATTCTCCTTCGTCTGCGGCCTTGAGAACATCGTCCCATACTTTCAGCAATGCTGTTTCCGTCCCATGACCGGGACGGAAGCCTGATTGCAATGGGTCAAGTAGCTTGTAGGTATCTAGATGCAGTTGCAGCTGTTTTACCACTACCTTTTCCATTATCTTAGAGAGTACGTTGAGGCTTGTTATGGGACGGCGATGGAGTGGGTCCTTAGGGTCCAAGGAGGGTTTCTTCAGGATGGGTTGGATTATACCCTCTTTCAACTGTGAGGGCACTATGCCCTCCAAGAAAGACTGGTTGATAAGCTGCGTGATGGGAGGAGCCAGGATGTAGGCGCATTCCTTCAGCAGTTTTGTGGGGATAATGTCATTTGGCGCTGCGCCATTGCGCAGAGTACAAATGACATTCTTAGTAGTCTCGATGGAGATGGGTTCCAGGGTGAACTTACCTGATATCGGAGAATTATTATGGGTGCTGTGTGAGAGGCTGCGGGGGGGGCTGGGGGAAGAATTGTTTTGCTGAATGCTTTCACGGATTGCTTCGATTTTATTAATGAAGCAATCCGATAGCTCATTGCAAAATTCTTGTGTGTCCGGACTGGGGGCTTCAATGCATGCTGGCTTCATGGTCTGGGTGACCATCTTGAAGAGTTCGCGGGGGCGGTTTAGGGCACCGTTGATAGCCTCCGAAAAATAATTTTTCTTGGCTTGGAAAATTCCTTTGTGGTATTTCCTTGTAGTCGCCTTGTAGATGGATAGGTTTAGCTCTGAAGAACATCTTTTCCAGGCAGATTCTGCCCTTCTGCGTTCTTGCTTCAGTAACGACAGCTGGTTGTTAAACCAGCTGCTGTTGTTTTTCCGAATGCGGGTTATTCGTTTCGGCGCTACCAAGTCGGCTGACTGTAGCATGGCCGAATTTATGGCTTCCAATGTTTCAACGGCCGTTTGATGCGGCTGAGTTGTTTCTATTTTTTTCCTTAAAGTCGTTTTGAAGAGTTCCGAGTGGAGCTTCTTCTGACATCTAGTCCAGTGTGTTGTCACTGGATTTGATGTTTTTGTTGCAGGGGGGATGGTGGAAATACTGAATATAATTGCATGGTGGTCTGTCCATGGCAATTTTTCATTTTCCCTAATTTTTATTTCCAGCGCTTGTCTGAAAATAAGATCGAGTGTGTGACCTGAAGCATGTGTGGGCCCACATACTAGTTGCTGTAATCCTAATCCTTCCAGGTGGTCAATACAGGCGTCGGCAATGGGGTCTTGTGAGGAGTTAGCCCAGAGATTGAAATCCCCTAGCAGCAAAAGATGTTTGCTGTTGAGGGTATAAGTGGAGAAGAAATCCGTCCAAGATGATAGGAGCTGCGATTTTGGGCCGGGCGGCCTATAGCAGAGTAGAATGTGGACGGTCTCCTTTGAAATTGCTTGCAGTTGCAGAGTAAGGGTTTCCATGAATGGAAGAGGGTTTTGGCGGACTGGTTTGGTGATCGTAAGGTGAGTCTTGTGGATCACCGCCAGGCCGCCTCCTCTTTGCCCTATTCTGTTTTCCGTTATAATACGGTAATTTTCTGGCACCAGTTCTCCTAGAATGGTGTTACAGTCAGCTGTGAGCCAGCTCTCTGTAATAAAAAGACAGTCTAAATCATTTTGTTGAATGAAGTCGCGGATTTCTAGTCGGTGTTTTACTGCCGATCTTGTGTTAATCAGAGCACATGATATGTGCTTGAGCTGGGGTAAATGGCTGAAACGTCTGACAGTCGATCGATGATCGATTCTCAAAAGTCGCTCAGTTCTTAGGGCATTTTTGGTGATGGCTGGCAGTATTGCGGCGAATTGCCTCAAACTCCAAATGGTTTCGGCCGAATATTGTCGACCTGCCATAATCGCAATACACCGTGGGGGGGGGGGGGGAGAGGGGAAATTGGCTTGGTCCAGAGGAAGGCAAAAAAAACCCTGGCGGTGCTAGGCCAATATGCTCCGGTAGGGAAAAAAATTCCTTCCTGACCCCTATAACAGGCGATCGGTTAACCCCTGGATCAAGCTTCTATTCGTTCACGAGACAAGGGGGGGGCTGGGGATGAGAGGGGGAACGTGTTGCTGGTCTGGTAGGATGGCTGCCTGCTCAGGCAGTGGGATGAGGGCTGAACAGATAAGGTGTATTCCGGATGATCTAGGGGCTGAGAGGGCGAAAACAAGGACAGATGGCTGTCCTTCTGGGGTGAGGGGGGGTTTCCCAGAGGCTGGGTGAAGTTAGCAGGGCGTGGGGAGCCGCGCGCCGTTAGGCCGCAAGTGAAGCCGCGGTCTTTCCTAAACCGCGGCCCCGCGATTCAGGTCGGCCTGGCGCGGTGCTTTCAAAAAAGTGCCCCCGAACGTCGGAATTGCCGCGGGGAGGTTACAGGAGGGGCCCCTGGTGAGGATGGAGGTGTGGGAGTGCGGGGCACCGAGGAAAGGAACCAAAAGGAGCAAGGGGGATCCGTGATTGCTGCGGCTTTATCCTAAAAAGGACGGCCGTCAGCAGCTTCAGTGGAGGGCTCTTACCTTCAGGAGAGCCAAGGAGCTGGGTTAGAGGAGTGCTCGGACTAGGGTACAGGTTTTTCCAGGCTGGAGCTGGAGAGAAGACCGGGCTAGCAGGGCTGGGAGGGACTCTGCCTGTCTGCCTCCTACGCCTGCCTGGAGCTATGACTCACACGCTCCTACTCCTAGGAGACGTGCGCCGCTGGAGCTCCTGTAGCTAATCCATCTGCCTCACTAGCTAGCTAACAGACTGAGGCTCTAGTGACTGTTGCTCTTACCCGCCCCTTCCTACTCCTAAGGGAGCGAGATTCACACAATATCCCAGTCACCTACTGTACATTTGACTCGAACATTGGGCTCATCCCTACGTATACAGTATCTGGTATAGAATGTCATGGGAAGTCAAGAATAGACAGGATCTATGTAATGACGAATAATACATATATTTGTTTAAATACTGTTGGGGTTATTATAATTTCAGTCATAATTATTAGTATTTGTATGTATACTTAATAATGTATAGAATGATAGTATGTGGTACTTAGGTAGATCATTGGTTATATAACATAACATTAGACACATTAGAAGACAAGAATAGAGTGTTATATGTGGGCCTGTCAATCAAAGTCCATATATGATTTGTATAGCAAATTGCTGAAGTTAACATTAATGCGTGCTATACAAGGTTCTGAGGTTTGTGAAGTTATGACCTCTACATGGAGCATAAACATACCTTTCACATATTATGCCTCTAAAAATGATAGCTAAAGAATAGTTATTTTCAATGTAAGGTTTATTTTTTAAGCAATGTTTTGAAGTAAAATAAATGTTATGGTGAAAAAATTCCACACTGGGGTTTTTCTGTTTATATACAGAAATGTATTAGGTTATATACTGCATATTTGAATTTTCTTTACTACTTTGAAAAGATAAATGTTAACATTTATAAAACAGAGAAGGGAGCTGGACAGTAAAGCATTGTGAACATATTGCATATTTCAACATAGGAATGGGTCACTTTTATAGAAAAATATTTTAAAATATAAGGCAAAACTTAAATAGATGTTCTCCCAAAACGTTTTAACTTGAAAACCTTTGAAGCAATACAAACATACGTGTAGCACTGACCCCCGAAGGAGCTGCTGGTTTGATTTGGGCCTGCACTCTACCAATAAACCCCACTAACTTGGCTCAATCCCCTTGGCACAGCTGTGATGCAATGCAATACAATACAATGTAAGACAATACCAATTACCTGTATTGTCACCCGAGGATCCACTGACTGCACCTGGTGGGAGAAAACAATACGCCACAACTGGATACTTAACCAGAGATATATTTTACTGTAGAATATGCAAAAAAGTGATTACAGTAATTGTGCTGTCGTCCCAACATAAGACGACAGCACGATGGATTTCAATATAAACAATTTAAAAAAACAGTATACATATATATATATATATATATATATATATATATATATATATATATATATATATATATATATATATATATATATATATATATATATATATGTCTATACCTGGGAGCTCCCCCTACTTTATAAGCTATGTGTGAGATCTCACTTAAAGTACTTAGTCTTGGATCTTCTTTTCTTCGCTAGCTAAAGTGGCTCCTTGTGATTTATAATCCACAGTTTTGGTGAGTTAAATTGAAGTGTAGCTGTAACAACTATTTTAACATTGCTTGAGACATCAAGGTAGATAGGCCTCAAGCCTTCTCAGTGTCAGTTGCTCTTCTCCTTCGTGGAACTATAATTTCCAGTGAGGCCTGTATATGAGTCTAACTGCATGTGAGATTTAACAAACTGTGGGCCGTGACCCGCTAACCCACTGGATAGAGGCTCTGTGTGGTAACTTTTGTCCGGTGACTGCAACTTGCTTTTCCGTCAGCTGGGCCAATCGCTCCGTTCAGCTCCACTGGGTGGATCCCGTCCTCCGATGCACGGATAAGTGTCTCTGGGTCTCTGCAATCTGGCCACTGTCTCCCCACAGGTCCTCTCAGGCAGGAGACCTAAAATGGCTGCTATGGCTCCTTTTATCTCCTACCCAGCATGCACTGCTTAAGAAGGTGTTCATGGGTAGGTCACCAAACCTCCTGGGTGAAAAAGATCAGCCTCCTCTCAAAACAACAGTCACTTCCAGTCTAGTCTTTTGTGCTTCTTTCAGGAAAAACATATCTGCATTACCAGTATTTGGTCACTAGATGGCTCCAAATACTCAAACATAGCAATGTCCATAGACGATTTATTAAAGTATACAAAAACACACATCAACATGGGAGAATATCAGCGCTACATACATAATTATTGAGACAGTCAAGGTCTAGCCCACCCCTATGGCTACCTTTTTACAGAGTGAGTCTGCTCATCACTTTAAACCACCAATAGGAAATTAAAGGAAAAGGAAGGAGTAGGTGGTACAAATCTTAGAGAAATTTTGGAACTGCATATCAGAACAACTCACGTTTTGGGAGTTCCAGGGAACTCACAAAATTAATAAAAAGTTCCGACAGACAGTAAATGGGGTATTTAAAAAGTGAATGTGGTGCTGCTTTATATAATACATGCCTTATTACAAAACTGTGCACAAAACCATAATCAAATTAACATGATTAATATACAGTATTAAGTGAATAGTGACTCCAAATATCAGCACCTGTCATTTCAGCCAATCAGGTGATAGATAACAGGCCCGAGCACCTAATTGGCGGAGAGGCGGTTCACTGTTAGGAATGGGAATATTCATTTGCTGTTCTAACACACCTGGGGGCTTGTTACCTCAATGTTCATTGTCTAGGGAGAGATGTCTATAGTAATTGCAATGACCACACAAGATTTAAAACCTTCAACTGTAGGCTTTATTTTTGCTGCATAAACTTGTGAAGGAAGTAGAATATAGAGAGAGGGGGGAAGGTTCAGGTACACAGTACAGAATGCACAATAGTTCTCAGAGTTATATACCCTATGAATAAGTGGCGTGTTCAGCCACGTAACGCATTCGAGAGAAGAGTCTGTGGTGATGTCATCTCCGCTCGCGGCCGATAGCAGAGAAGTTTTATTACCTACACGCTGTTATTGTCCAGTATGCTGTAAGTGTATTTGCTTTCAATAATTACATTTTGTCTTATTTTGTTTTATTGTCTGTTTGATTGAGAGGCATCCACCTTATGAGCCTATTGCTGGGACCTGGAGATTACTGGCTTGAGCGATTAGAGTGACGTGTGCTGACTGGCTGGCTGGCTGGGAGTCGTTCATCACCAGCAGAATCTGCTGTGCCATTAAACCAGCAGTATTGGAAATTCTTACAGGCTTTCTATAAAGCCTTTCTGAGGTGAGAGGCTTGGGGAAACTTATCACCTGGAGCATGTGTGCACCTTGGGAACCATTGTGGATTCAAGCACCTTGTTGTTTTTTATTGAACCTATTGGACACTGGATTGATTGTTTTTTTGCACTTATTTTTGAGTGTGGAGTGTGCACAAAGACTCACATTTTTTTCACCATTTTAAGCATGCATGTTTTGTTTTTGCATTCTTAATTTATTGTACTTTATTCATTTTTGTCAGCGGTTATTGATCAATTGTTAATAAGTATTTCATGACACTTGATGGTTCACACATTCTTATTTTTATTATTTTTTATATCTATTATCCTTCAGTATTTACATATATATTTTTGTGTTTTTCTTTAGTATAGATTTTAGTAGTGATACATTATTTATTACTATTTTGCACTATGAGTTGGAGGTACTCATTGTACTATTAATCGGTTTACGTTTGCACATTATTACCTAGTGTGCTTACCCCCCTCATCATCCCTTGGATCGCTGGTGGGTTTTATGGATTTGGAGTGAAGCACCCCCTTTTTTTCTTTAGGGCTCATAATTTTTAGTCGTTTGATTTGAGTTGGAGCGCATTACTTTTTTTATACCCTGCTTTTTAGCAGTGTTCCATTAGCGAGCGCCTTTACCCCCTCTTTATTTACCACTTAAGGACCGCCTACTGCACATATACGTCGGCAGAATGGCACGGCTGGGCACATCAACGTATATATATATACGTTGGTTTTAGTACCCAGTCGTGGGTCACAGGCGCGAGCCCGCGGCGCGCTCCTGTGACCCGGTCTGAAGCTCCAGGACCGGGACCGCGGGACTCGTGGACCCGATTGCCGCTGCAGTGCGGCGATCTGTGCCTGGAGCTGAAGAACGGGGAGAGCCGTGTGTAAACATGGCTTCCCCGTGCTTCACTGTGGCCGCAGCATCGATCGTGTCATCCCTGTTATAGGGGGACGCGATCGATGATGTCACACCTACAGCCACACCCCCCTACAGTTGTAAAAACACACACAGGGAACACTCAAAGTCACAGCGCCCCCTGTGGTTAACTCCCAAACTGCAACTGTCATTTCCACAGTAAACAATGCAATTTAAATGCATTTTTTGCTGTGAAAATGACAATTGTCCCAAAAATGTGTCAAAATTGTCCGAGGTGTCTGCCATAATGTCGCAGTCATGAAAAAAATCGCTGATCGCCGCTATTAGTAGTAAAAAAAATAAAATAATAAAAATGCAATAAAACTATCCCTTATTTTGTAAACGATATACATTTTGCGAAAACCAACCGATAAACGCTTATTGCGATTTTTTTTACCAAAAATAGGTGGAAGAATACGTATCGGCCTAAACTGAGGACATTTTTTTTTTATATATTTTTGGGGGATATTTATTATAGCAAAAAGTAAAAAATATTGCATTTTTTTAAAAAATTGTCGCTCTATTTTTGTTTATAGCACAAAAAATAAAAACCGCAGAGGTGATCAAATACCACCAAAAGAAAGCTCTATTTATGGGGAAAAAAGGACGCCAATTTTGTTTGGAAGCCACGTCGCACGACCGCGCAATTGTCAGTTAAAACGACACAGTGCCGAATCAGAAAAAGGGGCAAGGTCCTTTACCTGCATTTTGGTCCGGGTCTTAAGTGGTTAATATCATTCTACACTGTAAGCATGTGAAATTTTCATAATTTTCTTCACACATCAGTAAAGGAGCTTTCTTTTGGTGGTATTTCATAACTGCTGTTTTTTTTATTTAAAAAAAAACTGAACATTTTGAAAAAAAATTGTTTCTGTCCGTACATTTTATAAATAAGTAATTTTTCTCCTTTACTGATGTGTGCTGATGAGACAGCACTGATGGCCACTGATAGGCTTCCCTGATGGACACTGATGAGGTAGCACTTAAGGGCACTGTTGAGGCAGCACTTATGGGCACTGATTAGGTGGCACTGACGAGGAGGAACCAATATGCCACACTTATGGGCACTAATTTGTGGCACTTATGAGCACTGCTAGGCGGTACTGATGGGCGGCACTAATGGGCACTATAGGTGGCACTAATGGGCACTGATATAGGGCACTTGTGGGCACTGATATACCACACTGATGAGCACTGATGGGCACTGTTAATCATTGCTAGGTGGCACTGATGGGCATAAATGATGAGTATTGATGGGCATGAATGATGGGAATTGATGGGCAGCACTGATAGCACTGACTGGCATCACTAACGGGCATTAATTAGTGGCACTTGTGGGCACTGATTTCTGGCACTGGTGGGCACTGATTGTTGGCACTGGTAGCGCTATATTGTATCAGGACACTGATGATCATTACCGTGATTACAGGTCTGAATGTCCCTTGCAAAGAGATGTCACCGATCGGCTCTCCTTGCCACACACTCTGTCAGTGTGAGGCGATTAAAGACAATTATCGGCATTTCCTTGTATACATGTTGTAATCGAACGTCCCACACTCCGCTTGAGTGCTTCCGTCATATACTGCTTCCTATCAGTCTGGCTATAGATATCAGATATTACAGCTGCTCTCAAGCACACAACGAGACGAGACTTGTTTGTCTGCTGAACATGGAGTGTTTAATAAAACCAAGAATACAACCTTAAATACAGTTAAAAAGGAGGTAACCAGCACATAAATTAACATGAGCTAATTAACTAATCATTTACCCAGACTAGGTGGCTCATAGATGTGTCCTTTCAGGGTAGACGTCACGTATCCTCGCTCACCTGCTATACAATACACATTATCATAAGTGTAAACACAGAACATCTTCACACAATAGCAATAGCAATTAGCACAAAGAACAGACAGATGGCTGGAGGTGAGGGCATTATCATCTCATTACACTGTATGTCACAACAGTAGGAATCAGTCACTCTAATATGGCATACACAGGGTCCCCAGGCATACAGCTCACAAAGGGCACCATTCCCCCAAATGCCAGGGCCCATGTTCGCAAGGCAAGAGGTGATCATTCAGTCCCCTCCAAAAGCCTCTGTCCTGGGTGAGTCTGTCACACATGTGACCGGCTGTGGTTGGACACAGCCAATTACATGGTTAAAGAGCCACAGCCAAGGCTCTTTACAGAGGTTCGAGTCGCACTGTGTCCTAGCAACACATGCAGGAGCAGCCGTTCAGGTGTGCCGTCTTATGACGTCCACCTAGAACTAGAGCTGCACCATCCCTCCATCATTTGATGGTGGGCGGGGGGCAAGCGGTTGTTATACCTGAAGGGTTCCACATATACTGTCACTTTAAGGCTGGCACCCCCCAGGAGTGATGACAAGGGTCAAGGGGCATAGTAGCCATCTTGGGGAGCACATGTAAGGAAGCATATAAGATGTACCGCCCTGAGATGCATGTTACAGTGTACAGATGACCTGAAATAAACATCCATTGTTCCAGACCAAGGTCTTGTGTCTCTCACGACACACAGGATATAACAGT
The DNA here is from genome assembly GCA_029574335.1 of Rana kukunoris. Classification (NCBI taxonomy): domain Eukaryota; kingdom Metazoa; phylum Chordata; class Amphibia; order Anura; family Ranidae; genus Rana; species Rana kukunoris. The sequence goes on from CM056053.1 coordinate 125,783,351, forward strand.
GGTTAAAGAACATTCCTCTCCTGGGTATCAATGCCCTCTACTGGGGTAACAGGCTCCAATAAGCATGTTTAGGAGGAATATCATTGGGTACACTAATGTCAATAACATTAAAATACAGTAGGTAATATCATTCCATTTCTAAGCAACATTAAGCTGTGATTTATTTTTCTATTATGTTGTTCATAAATGACCCAGCTTAGTGTTTCTAGCAGCCTCACCTCTTCCAAGTGGTTGTTAAAGTCTTGAGGTTTTTCACCTTAGGTAAAAAACCTTCTGTGCTGCAGCTGTCCCCTGACCCCTCCTTTTTCTTTCTTAAGCCCAATCTGATCCAGCGATGTGCACGAGCACATCCGCTCCAGCTGCTGTCTCTCTACTCATTGGACAGATTGATAGCCATTGGCTCCTGCTGCTGTTAATCAAATTCAGTGACACGGGGGTGGGGCCGAGTCCCACTGCTGTGTCCATTGATTCAGGAGCGAGCCTGCGCGGATGCCCCCAGGGTAATTGGATTTCAGTGGGGACACCCAATGAAGAGGAGGGGCATGGATTGCCTGCGGGGCACTCCAGAAGAAGATGGTCTAGACTGCTCTGTCCAAAACTATTGCACGAAGCCAGTAATTACCGTATTTATCGCGGTATAACGCGCTCCTGCGTATACCGCGCACCCCCAAAGTGCCCCCCAATCCTGTGGAAAAAAAGTTATTTTGTACTTACAGTTTTGGTGTCTTGCGCGGCGTCCATCGGCGGCCTCGTCGGGTTCGGCGTCCTTCTGCGGCTTCGGGTGTCCTTCTGCGGCGGGTCCGGTGTCCTCTTCGGCGGGTCCGGCGTCCTCTTCGGCGGGTCCGGCGTCCTCTTCGGCGGGTCCGGCGTCCTCTTCGGCGGGTCCGGCGTCCTCGCGGCGTCCTCGCGTCCTCCCCGCTCGTTTCCCGCGCCGAGTTTTGAATACTGCGGCAGCATATACTGAGCGCAGTACACTCGGGCAGGCTCGGCAACTTTCGCGCTCACGTCCTGTACGTCCAGGACGTGACCGCGGAAGAAGCTGAGACTGGCCGAATATACCCGAGTGTACTGCGCTCGGTATATGTTGGCGCAGTATTCAAAATTCGGCGCGGGAAAGCGGGTATCGGCGTATATCGCGCACCCACGATTTTGCCCTGATTTTCAGGGCAAAAAAGTGCGCGATATACGCCGATAAATACGGTATAGGCATTTTTGATATTTTTAGAAAAAAAACGAGGTTCACAAACCCTTTAAGGTCCAATGGAGCATCCAAGAGCAGGGCATCGTTGTCACACTGCCTGGGGGTGGGTCAGCACAGTTCCTTACACTCACAGTCCAGCATTTCAGGGAATGACAATGATGATATCACTTTAACATTGCTTTCTGCACAATTATGTGTCACAAAGTGGTGAAGCGAATGGTCACGTAACTAGGCAGAAAACAGAAAAAGATAAGTATAAATAAAATATAGGGGGTTGGTGAAGGCTAGAACTGGACTTCAAACCTTTTCAACACAGTGAGTCTCTGGGAAATCTAAAAAAATTGTCAGGTGGTTTTTCTCTTCAGCATTTACTGACAAGGGGTTGATCCTTTAATTCCTACAAATAAAAGAAAAAAATATATCACAACTAGGTTAACACACAGTTTCTACTTTCATTCCTAAAGCAGAATTCCATAAGAATGACCTAAGTAAAAAATACAGCGTCATAATAGTTATTTATGTAAAATCTTGGTCTTGCTAATGGTTTACTTTTTCTGCAGAATTTACCAGAAATTCCTACGATGGATCATACAATGTTCCAGGAAATCCCACAGTGTGTAGAACATATCAAAAACATAAATCAGGATATGCCGGCAGAATTTCTGTGTTTTTGCCAGCATCATTGAATCCAGTCCAGATATGATCCACGCAGCTGCTTATAATGATTCATTTCCTCCCTTTCCATGTGACCCTAATAAAAAAGACCATCTCAACTGCAAAAATGTGTTGCCATAGCATCAGTGGAGGAAACACATGTCTTGTTCTGTCATTTTCATCTGTCAGCAGCCAAAGCTGTAATAAGTTTATCTTTGATTCGTGCAGATTCAGGCCCAGTAAAATGTGGTCATCAATTTGTCCTAACACAAACAAATCTGTTTTTATTTGCACCTTATTTTCCTTTTATTTACTCCTTGAAATCTGTGTTCTTTACTCCCAGTGGCCTCTTCTCTCAGTGGCTTTTACTTCTAGCGAATTTTCCTCCTGAGACTTCATAGATTTGTTTCCTATATGCAAGAGCACAGCTCCTACTGATGAAAATCCCCCATGAAAACTGAGCATGTGCACTAGCTGCCAACACCGCTCTGCAAAAGTGGTTTGAACAGCATGTAAGATAGCACTTGCTTATCGTTTTTAAAGATGTGGGTTTAATGACATTTAAGTTAACAAGGGGGTGTTGGGGGCTTGCAATCCCATGGAGCTGTGTAATACTGGACTGTGTAATACTGGTGGCCCTAACAGGAAAGTTGCTAGGGATCACTGCCATTACAACCCCCTGCTTCTTCTACTTGCGATCCATGGGCCACAAATTGGGCACTAGACATGTGCACACTGAAAAATTTTGTTTTGGAATTTAGTTTTAGTTAGAAAAATAAATTTATTTAGTTACTCCTGAAATTCGTTTTTATTTATTTTGTTTGGTTAAATAATGCATTAGTCAGAAAATCCAAATTAATTCAGGACGAATCTGTCATTGAAGGCTCATGGTGTCTGTCGAATGTTCTGATGCCGCGTACACACGGTCGTTTTTTGCGATGAAAAAAAACGTTGTTTTTTAAAACGCCATTTAAATTGATGGTGTGTGGGCAAAACGTTGTTTTTTGTCTTAAAAAAAACGACCAAAAAAACATTCCAACATGCTTGAATTTTTTGTGTCGTTTTTCAAAACGTTGTTTTTTGTTTCACAAAAAGTCACCGTGTGTAGCAAAAACGTCGTTTAAAACTACGTTTTTCAACCCGCGCATGCCCAGAAGCTAGTTACAGTATGGAAAAGTGTGGTGAACGTAACCTCGTTTTTTGTGAAAAAAACGATGGTGTGTATGCAACATCGTCTTTGAAAGTGACGTTTCAAAAACGTCGTTTTTTACTTCACAAAAAACGTCGTTTTTTTTTTCATCGCAAAAAACGACCGTGTGTACGCGGCATAAGAAGATTTGACGGAGCAGCTAAACTGTACGACATCGAGAAAAAAATAAAAAATAAAAAAATAAACTGTACGACATCGCAATCGTACATTACTGGTCGAATGTTCCGCCTACAAGCTATAGAAGAATTCTAATGTTGTATGACACTAGTAATAATTATATTTATAAATTATTAGTACTAGTCAACCAATATTCAAATTCTTCTATAGCCCATGGGTCGAGCATTTAACCTGGAAGTGTATTATTGCGGCGTCGTACAGTTTAACTGCTTGTCGAATCTTCTTAGAACTTTCGACAGACACCATGAGCCTTCAATGACAGATTCGACATTTGTATGTTTTTTGCTGCTTTGTTGAAGCTTTGTCATTAATGTCAAATGGTCTACCCCAACACTGTCTCTATAATGTCGAATCTTTTCTATCTATGTAGAATTATCTTGAAGTTAAGGTTAGGCACATTCAACTGCAGATTCAATAGACACACATTACTATTGTCATCATCATGTTGAATATCCTACAGTATCTATATTGAATTGTTGTAGCAACGAAAACGAAAATAAAGCATTTTTTTATGTTGGATCTTTCGGATTTCGGATTCTACAGGTTCGTTTGTTCAAACAATAACGAAAATACCCCAAATTCAGACAAAAATGCATTTGGACGAAAACGAATGCACACGTCTATTGGGCAGCAGAGACTTAAAGCGGAGCTCCACCCTAAAGTGGAACTCACGCTGATCGGAACCCCCTTCCCCCTGAAAGGTGTCAAATGTGACACCGGAGGGGGGAGGGGGTGCAGATACCTGTCTAAAGACAGGTATTTGCACCCACTTCCGGCCCAGCATTCTCGGGCAGAATGCAAGCATGTCGTCACCTCCCGTCGCCCCCCCGTTGTGTGCTGGAACACTCGGCTCCCAGCACATAGCGGGAGCCAATCAGCTGGCGCAGCCCGACTTGCGCATGCGCCGTAGGGAGCCGGAGCGCTTCACTTCCTGGTTCCCTCACCGTGGATGGCGGGGGGAGCAGCAGAGTGACAAACGATCGCTCGTCCTCTGCTGCGGACGGTGCTGGAATCCAGGACAGGTAAGTGTCCTAATATTTAAAGTCAGCAGCTGCAGTATTTGTAACTGCTGGCTTTTAATATTTTTTTTGGAGCGGACATCCGCTTTAACCACTTCAGCCCCGGACCATATTGCTGTCCAAAGACCAGAGCACTTTTTGAGATTCGGCACTGCGTCGCTTTAACTGACAATTGCGCGGTCGTGCGACGTGGCTCCCAAACAAAATTGGCGTCCTTTTTTTCCCACAAATAGAGCTTTCTTTTGGTGGTATTTGATCATCTCTGCGGTTTTTATTTTTTGCGCTATAAACAAAAACAGAGCGTCTATTTTGAAAAAAATGCAATATTTTTTACTTTTTTCTATAATAAATATCCCCAAAAATATATAAAAAAAAAATATTTTTTCCTCAGTTTAGGCCGATACGTATTCTTCTACATATTTTTCGTAAAAAAAATCGCAATTAGCGTTTATTGATTGGTTTGCGCAAAAGTTATAGCGTTTACAAAATAGGGGGTAGTTTTATGGCATTTTTATTATTATTTTTTTTTTTACTAGTAATGGCGGCGATCAGCGTTTTTTTTTCGGTACTGCGATGTTATGGCGGACACTTCGGACACTTTTGACACATTTTTGGGACCATTGGCATTTTTTTAGCGATCAATGCTATAAAAATGCATTGGATTACTATAAAAATGCCATTGGCAGTGAAGGGGTTAACACTAGGGGGCGGGGAAGGGGTTAAGTGTGTTCCTATTTGTGTTCTAACTGTATGGGGGGGTGGCCTCACTAGGGGGAATCACTGATCTTCTGTTCATACATTGTATGAACAGAAAATCAGCGTTTCCCCCGCTGACAGGAACGAGCGCTGTGTGTTTTCACACACAGCTCCCGTTCCCCGCTCTGTAACGAGCGATCGCGTGTGCCCGGCGGCGATCGCGGCCGCCGGGCACACGCACGGGACTCGGGGGCGAGCGGGGGGCGTGCGCGCGGGCCGCCGGCGGCGCGCACGCGCCCCCTAGTGGCCGCGAAAGGCGCGACGTAGAGCTACGGGCTCTCGCGCACCCGTGCCGACCTGCCGCCGTATAACTGCGGCGGCTGGTCGGAAAGTGGTTAAGATGGCCAAAAATGGGTCCATTTTTTTTTTCATTTAACCAGTGGGGTGAATGAAAAAAACCTGACATGATTACTCCTGCTGAGCTATTGTGTTCTAACAGCGGGGAGACTTTCCCCCCAGGAGAAGACACTGATCAGCACCACCAGTGCTTATCAAGCTGCCTTTATTTAACAGGGTGGTTGTACAGAAGTCAATCAGTAGATTAATTTCTGTAGAACAAGGGTGCCCATATATGGATCCAAATTTGTCTGGTCCCTGCTGAATCGTTCAATTTTACAATTTTGATCCATGTATGCAGAAAGTTTCTTCTGACAGTAGGCAACATTCCCTTCCTCTGTCTACCTATGGTTCTGTTCTTGCTCAGCTATCAGCCCAGCTTGCATTGAGAGCCTACATTAAAACAACATATAACAGAATTTATCAGTGTATAACACGCACAGTCGTATAACACGCACCCTAGTTTTGCAGCCTGATCAGTGCCCATCTGCAGCCTCACCAATGCAGCCTGATCCATGCCCATATGCAGCATAACCATTGCACATCAATTCAGCCTGATCCATGCCCATCTGTAGCCTCACGATTGCCCATCAATGCAGGACAATCCATGCCCATCTGCAGCCTCATGATTGCCCATCAATGCAGTCTGATCTATGCCTATCTGCAACCTCAACATTGCCCATCAATGCAGCCTAAACCAAACTCATCTGCAGCCACACCACGACAATCTCCTATTTACTCTGCGGCCTCTTAAATGCAAAGTCCCGCCTCCTGGACTGGCTTTTATGATAGACAGAACAGTGGTCCAATGCAGGCCCAGGAGATGGGACTTCCTATTAAACAGGAGATCCTCACTCTGACGATGATCCTCTTGAATCTGACAGTGCTTGTCTGTGAATACTGTTCAAAAGGAAAAAGGTTCCAGTATTGGAAATCTTTTTTCTCCTTTTCTTCTTTAAATCTTTAGCAAAAGAAACTGTAAAGTGAACACAAATAAATACAGTGTATATACACAAAAGCAGATGTCTATGTCTATGTTAATCCAGGATATCCAGCTATAAACAAGACGGCCACAGTTAATAGCAATGCATGCGTAACATAAACTTCTAGCAGGAGACCAAATACATTTGTTGTTCAAGAATGATAAAAACTGATATGATTCCAGTGAATCGGAGAGGTGAGAGAAAGAGTGAAAGCGTTTTTTAAGACATATTTTACCCTAATGATGTCCTCTCTCTCTTTCTCTCTGGCTGTTAATGTTTCTTTTTACATTACCTTTTTGCTTTTACTATACACTCTCTTAAATATCCTTTAATGCACCTAATCAGTTTGTTTCCAAAACACGTAGTTTTCACCTACAGTTTTCTGAAAAATATAACTAATTCTTATAATCTTACCTTATTCATTCATACCTGCAAGGTTTATTATTCAAATATTGTGCAAGCCTCTCAAGTTAACCACTTAATCCTCGTACACACGATCAGTCCATCCGATGACAACGGTCCGGTTAACCGATAAAGCTGACTGATGGTCTGATATGCCTACACACCATCGGTTAAAAAAACGGTGGCGTTAGAACGCAGTGACGTTTACGTGTTTTAACACAATGACGTGCTGAAAAAAAAGAAGTTCAATGCTTCCAAGCATGTGTCGACTTGATTCTGAGCATGCACGGCTTTTTAACTGATGCTTTTGCATACTAACGATCGTTTTTGACCTATCGGTTAGGAGTCCATCGGTTAAATTTCAAAGAAAGTTCTCTTTTTTTTGACCGAAGGATAACTGACCGATGGGGCCCACACACGATTGGTTTGGACCGATGAAACAGACCTTCAGTCCGTTTTCATCGGTTTTAAACCGATCGTGTGTACAAGGCCTTACAGAGCAAAAGATTTGGTCCCTTAATGACCAGGCCATTTTTTGCGATGCAGCACTGTGTCGCTTTAACTAACAATTGCATGGTCGTTTAATGTCATACCCTAACAAAATTGATGTTCTTTTTTCCCCACTAATTGAGCTTTTCCCCACAAATGGACCATTCTCATCGGGTTGGACCGATCGTGTGTACGCGGCCTAACAATGCACTGATTACTGTGTAAATATAACTGGCAGGGAAGGGGTTGACACTATAGGGCGATCAAGGGGTTAAATGTGTTCCCTCGTGAGTGTTTCTTACTGTGGGGGATGGGAATGATTGTGGGAGGAGACATATCACTGTGCCTACTTACTTGAAACAAACAATCTGCCTCCTCTCCCCTGTCAGAACAGAGATTTGTGTGTTTCTGTTCTGGCTCTTGTGGCTCTTGTGCCCACAATCACAGGTGGCCAGCAGCGGTCTCCCCTGCCAGTTACACGTATAGGGTCCCCGCCTTGCAGCGGGCATGCTCGCACACCTGCTATGGCTCATAAAGGGGAAGACATACCCATACATTGTTTTGCAGGAACATGCCACTTTGCTGACGTATATCGGCGTGATAAAGGGTGTGTTCACCGTTATCAAAAATCTTCCTCTGGAGCCTGTAAACAAACTGTGTAGTTTTGACTAAAATTAAATAATGCCCTTGCTATAGATGTAGGCCATTTAGCTATCTTATAAATGTGGCCTAAAAAACTCCCAGAAATGGCACGTGATAATAATGTGGACTGGGCACCTCACAAGACTGCATGAAAAGGCCAGACCACAATGTTCATAATCCAGCCATGACAGTTTTTAACAATAGAAGAGATAGCAGCAGTGATCTCCTTTACATCCTCCCAGGAAGGCATCTGCTACAATAAACAGACTTTTAGCTTCATTCCAGAACATTCTTTGGTGGCCTGGGACACCTTTGAGTGCCCCAAGGAGAATAGTAATGCGGTAGGCAAAGCACGCCACAACGAACAGTTGGTGTGGCCAGATTGCTCTTGCTCTCCACATGACTCAAAACCTGGACTGTCCGGGTGAATCCCGGACATGTGGCAACCATGTGCTCCCAGCCATTGACTGAGAGCGATGATCAGGAGCTGGTGGACTGCTGGTTTTCCAAATGGCTGGCTTCTGTCAGACTGGCCAGTTGTGGCAACCCTACAGGCAATCATTTCCTGAAAGCAGTGTCACGTGTCACTTAGTGCATCGAAATCTCAAGAGATTTCACCTATGGTGTTCCACAATGTATCTTGGAACTGTGCTCCCAAAATACATTGCAGCACCCGGGGAAAGGCTTGGAAATGCCTACTCCCGCGGGAGACGAATCCCGGAAGTCTAACTGTGATTAGAAATAATACGGTATTTATATATTTAAAAAACAATTGTGTAGCTTTCAGTGATGTAGATGATGCATTGATAAAGATAGAATATACTTGCTATTTTTGGTGAATCTCCGCTTTAACTCTAATAGCTTGGTAAACATTCAGCCTAAGCATAAGTAAACCCCAAAAGTAGTCAGCTGATATACATTGTTGTCTATTTGTTCTTGTAGAATCAAAAACTTCAGTGTATTACTTCTGAGCTGATAATTACAACTAGAATAAAGACATATTTACCTGTATACACTAATTAGAAGACTTTTAAGCCCAAACACCTCTATAAAAGAAGGTACAGAAGACAAAAGGGGCACATTACCTCTCCTAGTTAAAATAGGCATCTGGTACACATACATGTTTAAATTAATAAAAAAAAAAAAATTATACTGGACAATATATACAAGGTACCAGACTGTAACTTGTAGGTATTTAACAAAATTAAGTCCTAAAGAAAACAATATCTATGGGAGAGCAGCTTTATGGTCATAAACACGGTGACATCCCATCGACCATACCTCAAACCTCTAGATTGGTCCGACCATTTATTTCATCATGGACAAGAAACAAGGGGCTGCATCCACAATCTGGAGCTCTCTTTTGCATCAAAACAAGTAACCCCTGTCAAGACTTATGTGAGCCACTGTACCATCTTGCTTATTGATTTGACTTTGCTGAACCAAAAATTAATAAGTATTTTTCCTTCTTCAACCCTTTTTGTTTTCTGTTGCATTGTTGTGTTTTTTCCTTTGTAATACTTATTTTTCCGTAAATATTTTGCAATGTTTTTTTTTAACTGTCTTTTTAACACTACAAGCACCAATTGGTGCAAAAAGAAGAATTGCAAGGCATGTCATTTTATTCAGCATGAGCAAAAAAGTTTCATTAGTGAAGATAGTTGCACTTTTTAAATTAACCAATTTATAAAATGTGCCACACAATTCATTGCATATGGTATCAGGTGTCCCTGTGGCCTGTATTACACCATTCGTACAATGTGCATTCGATTTGGTGGGCTTTGTAGATTCATAGAGCAAGGCAGTGACAAACACAGTGTACCAAGAAATTTTTTTTTACATCAATATTCTTTATTTATTTTCCAAAGATAAACAACACGTGAATGCAGTAGCATAAAGGGTGATATGTAAAATACATAAGATACATTATACAAGTCAGCGTTACAAGTGGTCGTGACTGATGAAGATCAAAAGGTTAATCATCACTCATTGAAACACAATCAGACAAAAGAAACTATTCGCTAAGTAGACGTAGAGTAGTATAAAGATAACTACCTGGTTAAAGCATGCGGCAGGAGAACTGATAACGTGGAAGTTGCAAAACTGAGTCTGTAAACATTTACCGGATGCGGTGGATCGCTAACAAACAGTAGATTGGATCCCCGATACTTCCGGACGCCCCTTACGGGATCACACTGCGTCCGAAAGATTTCGGTTCTCCGACATAGTACTAAAGAAAGGAGGTAAAAACAATCAGCAATTCACTCATTACAATGCAAATACCTTGCTGCGTGCGAACCAGATTGACCAGGGGGACCACTTATCGGTTGCTACCTCAAGACATCCCATTGAAGATGCCAGTAATTTTTCGTGGGTGCAGTGCAAATTGGTCAGGTCAATAACCTCGGCTATTGTAGGGGGGTTGGGGTCCTTCCACTTTCTTGTGATTAATAAGCGGGCCACAAGAAGCAGGTTAACAACTACATGCTGTATATCTTTCTGTAGTAGCTCTATCCCCAGGGACAGGAGCGCCAGCGCCGGGTCAGGTGAGATTTTAGTGTGGGCCATTTCAGCGATAACGCGAAACACATTATCCCAATATAGCCGGAGTTTGGGACAGTTCCACAGAATGTGGAGAAGATCACCGCAATGGCCGCAATGTCTCCAACAGGAATTGACAGATTGGGCATTGAATTTAGAGATCACTGCTGGTGTGTAATACCACCTGAGGGTAACCTTAACTGATAATTCCCATAGGTTGGTGCAGTTGGATGCCTTTTGTGTGATTCTGCATGCTCTGTGCCATTGTAGGGGTGTATAAGACCTCTGTAAGTCATTTTCCCATTGCTCGTGGGAGGAGGATTTCAGAAAGCCTCGTTTGTTCTGAAGCAAGTTATAGAAGAACGTTATGCCTTTCTTTTGCGGGTTACTGGTGGTAAAGAACAACCAAGCTGAGGGATCGATGAGGTGAGGGTGTGCTGGGATCCTCCCTAGACAGTGTTTGATTTGAATGTACTGGTAATAAGAAGTCTGGGGGAGATCGAACTCCTTCTGCAGTTGCTCAAAGGTCTTAAGGGAATTAGTGGAGTATAGGTCTTTGATGGATTTAACGCCGTTTTCTCGCCAAAGTTTAATGTGTAAGTGGTTGATGAACTGAGACAGGGTTTCAATCGGAATATCCATAGTCACCGACGGGTCGGGGGGGTGTTGGTGTGCTAGAAATTGGAGCCACGTTTTAACGGTAATTGTCATGGATGGCGCTAGGTGATTAGGGGTTCTTTGTCCCAAAAGGGCTGCAAAGAGCCACAGTTTAGGCGGGCCAAAAGGGCAGTAGGTGGATTCGATTCTGCCCCAGGTGGACAACGGCTCGGGTTGAAACCATTCTCTCGTCTGGGTCAGGACCGAAGCAGAGAAGTAGTCTCCAAAGTCTACATATCCCACTCCACCGGACAATCTGTGTTTGATCAGTTTGGCATGGGAACACCTGGACTTTTTCCCCTTCCAAACAAATTTGGCCAACAAGGCCTGTAGTGATCTAAAGTAGCTAGTGGGAATAGGGATCATCAGATTGCGGAACAGATATAATAGCTGTGGGAGATGGATCATCTTGAAGGCAGCTAGTCTGCCCCACCAAGAAAACTCAGTGTTGCTCAATTTGGAGAGATCTCGTTGGAGCCTGGTTCTCAGGGGGACATAGTTGTGCGCAAAAAGGTCTCGTGTAGATCTCGTAAGGTCAATGCCTAAGTATGGTAAATTTGCAGTCGCCCAAGGGTATGGGAACTGGTGTTGCAATACGTTGCTCGTTACAGGGTCTACGCCCAAGTTGAGGATGTGGGATTTAGTGGCATTAGCTTTATAAAACGAGACCTCCCCAAACCGAGCAAGCACTTTTTGGATTTCGGGCAGTGAGCTTGAGGGGTCCGTAATCATTAGGATCACATCATCCGCAAAGAGGCTTATCTTATGAGTCTGGGGTCCTATAGTGATTCCTGATATGGCGGGGTTGCAGCGGATGCGTTCTGCCAGGGGCTCCATCATAATATTAAAAACTAGAGGAGACAGGGGACATCCTTGACGCGTGCCGTTTGTGATGTTGAAGAGTTTGGAGAGGAGGGAAGAGGAGCAGACTCTTGCCGAGGGGTTGGAGTATAATGCGAGTATGGATCTAAGTATATGCCCCTGGAAGCCAAACTTCTCCAAAACCGAGGAGAGGTAGGTCCAATTTACTCTATCGAACGCCTTCTCAGCATCTAAGGATAAGAGCAGAGAAGGCGTTCCGGTCGAGTTGACGTGGTGTATTATGTTGACGAGGCGCCTCGTGGCGTCGGATGTTTGGCGACCCTTGGTGAAACCTGATTGGTCGGTGTGTATCAGAGAGGGTAACATGTCCGAAAGCCTGTTTGCGATCAGTTTGGCGTAGATTTTTACATCGATATTTAGGAGAGATATTGGGCGAAAGTTTTGGGGAACCGTGGGTTCCTTCCCCGGTTTGGGTAGGGTAATGATAAGAGCGGACAGCATCTCAGCCGGAAACTCAGAGGTGGTGGCAGCATGGTTGAATAGGTCGCAGAGATATGGGGCTAAGGTGGTTTTAAACAATTTAAAGTATTCCCCCGAATAACCATCGGGACCCGGGGATTTCGATGTGGGGAGTTTGTCGATCGCTGATTGTACCTCAGACGTAGTGAAGGGCTTGTTGAGGTCTGACAAGTGCTCAGGCGTGAGGGAGGGGAGGTTTACACTGTCTAGGAAGGTTTGTATGTCTGTCAAGGTAGGTTGATGTGTGTCCTTATCGTTTTTCAGGTTGTACAATTCCCCGTAGTATGAACTAAAGGCGTCGGCAATTGCCTGCGGGTTAATGTGTTTGTCGTTGGCAGTGGGGTAGGACAGATGAGCTATTTTAGATTTAAGCCTTTGCCCTTTGATGCGTTGGGACATAGCTTTGCCTGCTTTATTATTGGATGCAAAGGATTTAGCTTTTAGTTTCCTAAGGTTATGTTCATATCCCTCCAGTAACAGCATTCTCAACTCATTTCTTAACTTAAATAGTTGGGACCGCATAGTGAGGGATGGATTGGTTTTGTTCAATTGGTCTATCGATGTTATCTTTGTTGTTAGTTCCTCTAGTCTCTGCAATCTCTTTCGCTTCCATTTAGCGCCCAATTGAATGAAAAAACCTCTCATATACGATTTGTGTGCGCACCACAGTACCGCCGGATCGGACACTGAATCAGAGTTACAATGAAAGAATTCCGCAAGGCGGTCTGAAAGGAACGCCTGGTTGTCAGAATGTTGCAGCAGGGAGTTGTTCACTCGACACACAAAGGCTTTGGGGTTTGCGTACCCGTTTTTGATTTGGATGCTCACTGGAGCGTGGTCCGACCAGGTGATGGTGTGGATTTTAGACGCACTCACGTTTTGCAACAACCATTTATCGGTTAGAAACAAGTCTATGCGCGTGTAAGTATTGTGGCGCGAGGAAAGGAATGTGTAGTCCCTCTCCGTCGCGTGACAACACCTCCACACGTCGTGCAGATCATGAGAACTCAAGAAGGAAGACATAGGCGAGGTAAATCGTTTCCGGCCAGAGGAAGAGTCCATGTCATAGTCCGGCACAAGGTTAAAGTCGCCACATATAAGGAGGTGACCTTGTTGAACTTTCTGGACTTCTTTCAGTACACCTTTGAGAAAGCGAATTTGTTTGGCGTTTGGGGCATACACGTTCACCAAGGTGTACTGAACATTTTCTATCGTGCATACCAAAATTATAAAGCGGCCATCAGGGTCTAAAACGCAGTTATGGAGCTGAAAGGCAAGAGTGTCTCTGATAGCAATCATGACCCCACGTTGCTTCTTAGTGTAGCAGGCAAGAAATTCATGAGGGAAGGACTTGTGTTGGCATTTTGGAGTGGCGTTCAAAGCAAAATGCGTTTCTTGGGCGCACAATATGTCGCTGTCATGTGACAACGCGGTTTTCCACATGGAAACCCGTTTGACCGGGTGGTTAAGACCTTTTGTGTTCAAAGAAAGAATGTTAATAGCCATCTTGAGAGGCAAACTGGATGTGGTGTAGTGGGGCACTCACTGTTCTGAAGAGAACCCGAAGGGCTCCGGCTTGTGTTCAGTTAGCAGGTGGTCAGGCGGTAGGAAGGCAGTTCCTGGAAACACCAGAAGGCCCGAGTTTGGCCTAACCAAACAAACTTGCGTTGGGCTGTGGGAAAAACAAAACAGTTAATAAAGTCTTGGCATATAGCGCTGGCCCAGCGACCTTAATCAGGTGGGAGATATTAGACCAAGAAGACACCCAGGCACGGGCGTTGTGACCACCTCCTTACGTGTCCAACGCCTTGTAGGCCAATGGAGTGACGGTCAGCTGAGAAAAAAGAAATCAAACTTAACGTGCAGAAAAAAGAAAAACAAAAAATAAAAATAAATAAAAAGGGAAAAAAGAAAAACCCAAAAAAGGCTATGAAGCCGTAACAAACAGGTCAGTAAGGATTCCTTATTAACTGACTCAAAGAGGGGAAAGGTCCAATCAGCTAGATATTAACAGGACAGAGAACAGGGGGCAGTTGTTGCTGTACTTGAAGAAAGGAAAACAAAAAAAATTTGAAGGCCCTCATTTCTTTCCCTGAGAGGGAGGGTTGGGGCGGTGGTGGCCCCGTGGTCGGTGTGCCGAGAGAGCAGTGTGATCTTCAGGGGACAGCTCCAGTATGATGCCCCATGATTGGAGAAGTTGTAGCCCATCCCTCGGATCCGATATAACCGTGGTCGTGCCATTTCTGGTGATTACTAGCGTGGCCGGGTGCCTCCACTTGTAAGGGATCTTGTGGTTGTTTAGAGCCTTTGTTACCGTTTTCATCTGTCTCCTCATGTTCAGGGTGAATTTTGAGAGGTCTGCATATAAGTGGATCCCATTATATGGAGCCGGGAGTTCAGGGGTTAACCTTGCTTTTGCTAGCAGCTTTTCTTTGGTTGGAAAAAAATGTATTTTCATAAGCACATCTCTAGGGATAGAGGCTTCCAGGTGCTTGGGCTTTGGGATGCGATGAATGCGATCTATGGTGCGTTCTATTTGTGACACCTCAGGGAGCAGTGTAGTGATCATGTCATCCGCAAACTTTTGCAAATCGGCCGGGGGAATGGACTCAGGGACCCCCCTTATTTTAACATTATTCCTCCTCGATCGGTCCTCGAGGTCTGCGAGCTTGGCCTTTATCCAATCAGTTTCCTCTGATTGGTCCCTGCAGGTATCTATCAGTTCATTCACTGTGGTGGCACAGTCATCCATTTTGCTTTCTATACGCTGCACTCTAACCCCCATGTTGTTTAATTCTGAAGTGAAGCCACTGAACATTGCTGAGAAGTTCATGACTAGGGAGGATTGAAGGGACAACAACATGTCCTTCAATGTAGTGTCCAGGACTGGCTGGCCTGATGTGGGGAAATGTGCTATGGAGGCTGCAGTATCGAGGCCTACCTGATCCTGCGGGGTGGAGTGTGCCTCAGCCCAAGGATCCTGAGGAGGGGGGTCCATCCGCATCCGAGCTTTCGCCGGGCTATGCGTCGTGGGGGTGTGAGGTGAGCGGTCCCTGTCACTGCGGGCGTCAGTCTCTTCTCCCCACGGGTCCGGTGCCGAATCTGGCAGATCAGTGTAGGCTGCTGAGGTATGCTTGGAACGCGCTCCGGCGCCATCTTGCCTCGTCAGCTCACCCGCCGGCATCGTGAAGAAATCCGTCAGCGTCTTAGGATATCTTTTCTCCTTGCGCTTGCGGGACTGCATCGGGTGCGTGTCCCGAGTAAGAGGAGATGTCTTTTGGGTCTTTAGCTCTCTTTAGTGTGCTGGGAAGTCGCCTATTCCCCCGTTCTCTGTCAGAGCTGCAGGCTCAAGCGTCCATCTCTGTTGCGCGCGAGCCACGCCCCCTCCCAAGAAATTTTTTTGATTACCATAATAAAGACACACATGGTCTGCCTCTCTTTTGACATGGCAGAAGCAGAGAGGTTTTCTAAGCTCTTCCAGGAGAGAAGCATCTTTAATCTGTACGTCGAACGGTATGTCCCCCAGTGGCCTCAATGAAGCGCTAGAAATTAGTACCTTTATTTAAAACAGCCATTACCCTTTTCCACCTGTAATGAGGTATCTTTTTGACCTTAAAGGGGTTGTAAACCCCTGTTTTATTTTAATAAAAATAACAAACCTACCTACAGTGTATACTTATCTGCTCTGATCCTTTTTTTCTGGGACGAACTGCTCCAGGCCCCTCCCTTTCATCAGGCGCCCCCACAGAAGCCACTTTCGCTGGGGGCACCCATTCAGGCTTTCTCCCTTTTACCATGTCCCATGTCTTCCATTGGATTTGATTGACCGCAGCTCCTGCTGCTATCAATATGCTCAATGAGGAGAAAGACAGCATCTGGAGCTGCTGCGCTCGAGCACATCGCTGGATCGGGCTAAGGTAAGAAAAAGGGGGGTCTGGGGGGGAGCTGAAGCATAGAAGGTTTTTCACCTTAAAGGGGTAGTTCCCCCAAAAACCTTTTTTTTAACATTGATTGAGGCTCGTTTTGTCAAGGGGAATCGGGTGGGTTTTTTTTAGAATCGAAGGTCTTCTGGTCTGGGCGTTCCTATTTGATTGACAGGCTTCCGACGGTCGCATACATCGCGTCACGAGTAGCCGAAAGAAGCCGAGCGCCGGTGCGGCTCTATACTGCGCCTGCGAACCGTCGTTCGGCTACTTTCGGAAAATCGTGACGTGATTTATCCGACCGTCGGAAGCCTGTCAATCAAATAGGAACGCCCTTCCCCGAAGACCATACCCGGAAGCGACGGAGACGATGCATCTCTAAAACGGTAAGTACTGCTTCGATTCTAAAAAAAAAACTCCCGATTCCCCTTGACAAAACGAGCCTCAATCAATGTTAAAAAAAAGGTTTTTGGGGGAACTACCCCTTTAATGCTTAGATTTGCATTAAGGTGAAAAACCTTGAGACTTTACAACCACTTTAATAAGTAGTGATGAGCGGAATACGCCATATTCGATTTCGTGATATTTCGCGAATATATAGAAGAATATTCGTGAATATTCGTTAACATCGAATATTTGTGATATTTTATCAAAAAAAAAAATTGCGAAATTTCGCTAGTGCGGATGCGAAATTGATTGCGAAATTCTCGTCAACACGTGAAAACGGAGATCATTTCCTGGATTACTAAACTAATATGCACTAAACACTAACTCTACTTACACAAATTTATATGACTAAAACTAAAGCTAATTTTTTTTTTTTTTATACACAAAACACAGAAGGGCAGAGAACGTATTCGCGAATATTCGTTAATATCGAATATTCGTGATATTTTATAAAAAAAAAAAAAAAATAGCGAAATTTCGCTAATGCGAAAGCGAAATTGATTGCGAAATTTCGCTATTTTTTTTTTTTATAAAATATCACGAATATTCGATATTAACGAATATTCGCGATATTTTATCAAAAAAATAAATAGCGAAATTTCGCTAACGCGAAAGCGAAATTGATTGGGAAATTCTCGTCAACACGCGAAAACGGAGATCATTTCCTGGATTACCTAACTAATAGGCACTAAACACAAAGGGCCAGATTCAGGTAGATGAGAGTATCTTTCCTCTGGAGTAACGCTTCTCATTTACGTTACTCTGAAGACCCTTTCAGCGCAATTCCTGTAATTCACATAGCAGTTGCGCGTAAACTTGCGCCAGAGTAACGATAATGCGCTGGCGTAACCCGACGCAAGTGGAAGTGGGTGTGATCATATGTAAATGATGGGCGGAGCCCGGCGCAGAGGCTTACGTTCAGCGCATCATCCACGGAGCATGCGCAGTGAGTGCGGCTCCACTCGCCCCCTTGTGCGCATGCTCACAACTTCCGTCGGCACCACTTCCTGGGAAACGTCAGCGCAATGCGTTCCGCTGGGCGCTTAAAAGCGCTGGCGGAAACGCCATTCCGGCGCAAAAGTAGTTCCGTTTCCCCCCACCCCAGGGAAGATACTTTTGCTCTGTAATGGCTGCTCCCGCTACCCCCAGAGAGAGGAGGAACCTCAATTTTAATACCCAGGAGGTCTCTGTCATTATCTCGGCTATGGAGACGGAGAATGAATTTCTCCATGGCAAAAAAAGCCGCAAGACCAGCCGGGAGAGGAAGCAGGGCATCCTGGAGTCGATTGCTGCCAGGGTCAATGTCCTGGGGTATTCCACCCGGACTGCTGGGGACATACAAAAGAAAATCAATGACCTGCGGCGCAAGGTGAGGGACAAGGTGGCCTCCATCAGGAGGTATGAGAGGGGCACAGGTGGTGGTCCCCCATGTCCTGTCACCCTGACCGCAGAGGAGGAGGTGGTTGCTCGCTGCCTGGAGAGGGAGCAGGTGGAGGGGGTCGCAGGCTATGACTCCGTGGAGGAAGGCACAAGGACAGGTAAGTGTTTTTTAATCCCCTATTTGATGTTTTGCATTTGGGGGGGGGGGTACATGTGCCAAGTGTGTGGGACCACCAACATGTGTCTGCTTTGTGTCATCCACAGATGACGGAGCTGGGCCATCATCTGTCAGCCTGCATTCCACCCCATCCCCCCCACGCCATCGTGTGCCTGAGCCACTGGGTGGTGAAGAGGTTGTGGAGGAGGAGAGTGGCCACACCACACCTGCCGAGGTGGTTGTGGAAGATCCTGCTGTGGCAGAGCAGGACTTTTCTTTGGTGTTGTCTGTCTCCTCCCCTTCTCCTGGCCCGTCTGTCGTCCCCTCCCCCATCCTTGGAAGCCCCTCAAGGGCGACTCCTTCCACCCGAGGACCTCCATCTTCTGGCCCCAGGAAGGCGACCCAGAAGACCAGGGGGGTGTCTGATGGTGTCCAGGACCAGTTGGCGAGGGATCACGCCAGACAGACAGAACAAATGGGGGCCATAGCGGACCACTTGCAGAAAGTGTCGGACAGCCTGGGCTCCGTTGCCAACCTCAGCAACGCAGTGCAGGATGTGAGCTCTAATTGCGCTGCAGTGGTCACCACTTTGGGGGAGGTGCAGGGGGATATCCAGCACCTCACTGCAGCCGTCCAGGCCAACACTGCTGCCATCCATGGTAACAGTGCTGCCATCCGGGAGCAGGGGAGGCTGAGTCGGCGGGCCCAGCATTACCAGATGACCCGTCAGCTCCGGATGCAGGCCCAGACCAACAGTTATCTTGGACGGATAGCCAGGGCCTTGGAGGGCACGCAGGCCACACCTGCCAGGAGTGGCCCACCTGGGGATCAGCCACCTCCAGATGCCCCCCCACCCCCACCCACTCCATCCAGGCAGCTGCGGAGCCAGAGAGGGGCCCCCAGAAGAAGCCCCCGGCATCCCCGATGAGGCCTTTTTTTTGTGGCTGGTTTTATATTATTATTTTTCACATACTCAGGTCATGAGTTTATTTTTTTTTTTTCTCAGGTTATGAGATTATTTTTCTTTTATTGATCAGGATATGATCTTTCTAATTTATTTTTGTACTGCACACGGTCAGGAGTGCAGGGGACAGTGTGAATGGTGTGTGAATGTGAGAGGGTGGCACTCCTGAAAGTAAGGGGTGTCACCCTCGGCCGTGGTGGTGAAGTGAACCCCACGGCTGAATGAATGATGTGTGAAAGGTGTGTGAATGGACAGTGACATCATTGGGGCCTTGACGCTGGCGTTACTGCTCCCAAGTCCTACATGCTGGACTTGGGCTAATCCAATGCGATGTGCATGTGGTGTGTGTGATCTAGGGACATCAGTGGTGTACACGCGTGCATTGTCTGTGTTATTAATGTTTTGGTTTAGTGTCCAAAGATGCCTACGGCGAGGACCCTCCTGACTGCTCTTCCATCAGCAGACTGGGTGTCCTCTGGCAGGGGGGGGCTGTGTGGGTCGGGGGTCAGGTCATCACGTATGTCAATATGCAGGCCTTTTTTCATAGCAAAGTTATGTAGTATGCAACATGCACCGATGATCTGACACACAAAGGTAGGGGAATACAATAGGGCCCCCCCAGACTTATCCAGGCAGCGGAAACGGGACTTCAGGAGCCCAAATGTTTGCTCCACCACTGCACGGGTTTTGATGTGTGCTTCATTGTATTTTCTCTCTCCTCTGGTTTGGGGGTTCCGGAAAGGAGTCATTAGATGGGGTCCCAGTGCATATGCAGAGTCACCTGTAAGGGAAAAGACAGGAGAATGTTAGTCATGCATGTGCGATTTCTGTTGTGCATGACGGGAGGGGATAGTCATGCCTGACTCCCATGTCACTCACCAACCAGCCAGCTGTCCCCATACATGTTCTGGTTAAATTCTGCTGGGATGGGACTCTGACGGTATATGAAACTGTCATGGCTGGACCCGGGGTGTTTGGCACGGACGTGCCATATGAGGCGTTGGGCATCGGCTATCACCTGTACGTTGATGGAATGCCAATGCTTCCGATTGCGGTATATGTGCTCTGTGGCACTGGGGGGCTGTAGGGCCACATGTGTGCAATCAATGGCCCCCACAGTGCGTGGGAATCTGGCAATGTTGTAGAAATCTGTCATTGCCTTCTGCCGCAGCTCCTCAGTGGTGGGTCTGATGAACTGGTTGGACATGCGTCTGAGGATTGCAGGGACAACCTGGTGCACACATCTGCTCATGGAGGACTGTGACATCCCAGCCACCACTCCACTTGTACGCTGGAATGATCCACTGGCAAGGAAATGAAGTGTTGCCAGTACCTTGACCAGTGGCTGCACTGCTTGTGATCGGTGTGTTGGGCTGGTGATGTCATCCTGCAGGGTTGTGGTTAGTTCAAGTATTGCATCAGGGCTGAATCTGAATAGGCGATACACCTCCTCATCCCCCATGCCAAAGAGGCTCATGCGCGTGCGGTATATCCTCTCACGTGCCCGCCTTCTTGGTTCCAGGGGACCCATCAGTAGTTCTAGGACCACGAGTGCCCCTGGCATGTTGGCACACAGAGGTGTTGTCCTTGCAAGTGGGGGTGCTCAGCTAGCTCCTATCGTCGGTAACGCTGCTGTAGCTGCTCTCCTGCTGACCTGTGACCGTCTGGAGTAAAGATAAAGCAGCCTTTTGTAGAAATAACTTTGCGCCGGACGGATCAGATACGCGCGGCGCATGTAGCCAGCGTATGGTGCTAATCCGTTCGTGAATTGTGAAATATCCCTCATTTGCATATTTGCAGGGGAAATCAATGGGCGCGACTGATGCGCCCAGCGAAAATAAGCGCTGACGATACTCTGGCGTCGGAACGTTCCGCCGGTCGCAAATGACCCGTTATTGGGCGCATCTAGTTTGGTGGGTACGGGCACATAGAAACGACGGCGCATCATCACAGTTACGCGGCGCATATCCAAATACTCCAGCGCAAGTGTTCGTGAATCTGGCCCTAACTCTACTTACACAAACTTATATGACTAAAACTAAAGCTAATTTTTTTTTTTTTTTTTATATATACACAAAACACAGAAGGGCAGAGAACGTATTCGCGAATATTCGTAATACGAATATTCGCATTGCGAATATTCGGCAACATAAAAGGATCGCCTCAGCTACTCGGCCCAGGGTCTCTAATTATACCAGCAATGCTTTTAGACGTCGATGGAGATCAGATCACTAGGATGTGATCTGTTTTAAAAATAAGTTTGAAAAAATACAAATATTCGCAATAGCGAATATTCACCGCGATATTCGAGTTATTCGCGAATACTCGAATATGCAATATTCGTAACGAATATTTGCAATGCGAATATTCGTGAGCAACACTATTAATAAGGATATTTTGTGATCATCCCTTATTGGTTAATCCCTTGTTTGTCTTTTGGTTGGTATTAAGGTAAGATGTCTCCTGCAGTGGTAGCAATATTTAATTAACTTCTTAGGCCGCGTACACACGAGGAGACATGTCCGATGAAAACGGTCCGTGGACCGTTTTTATCGGACATGTCTCCTGGGATATTTTGGTCTGATGTGTGTACACACGATCAGACCAAAATCCCTGCGGACAGAGAACGCGGTGATGTGGCAGTGACGTTGTCGCCGCGGCGTGCGAAAACAAGGAAGTAAAATGCTTCCACGCATGCGTCAAATCCATTCGACGCATGAGGGGGATTTCGGTCCGCTGGTTTTCAGCGGACAGGTTTCCAGCGGACATGTTTTAAAGCATGTTTTAAAACTTTTGTCCGCTGGAAACCTGTCCGCTAGGCCGTACACACGATCGGATATGTCCGCTGAAACTAGTCTGCGGACTAGTTTCAGCGTACATGTTCGATCGTGTGTACGCGGCCTTATGTTTATTTAAAAATGTTCTCTATTTATTTTTTGTAATTTTCCATCGTATAGTACATAATTATAAGGTGATTATTAATTCATATATAATACGATATATTTTTTTATCCTTTGGTTCCATGTTTAAATGAATTCACTTTATATTTGTTGTCTATATATATATATATATATATATATATATATATATATATATATATATTATGAATAATATATTTATATATATATATATATTTTTATATTATGAATAATATATTTATATATCATATAGCAAAGTTATGATTTTTATAGAACAGGTTGATCTTATGTGTAAATCACATGCTCATATAGGGGTTAATTCTACCATGCATGTAAATAGGAGTTTTTGATTGTGGTACCTTGATGGTAACTTGATGAAGTGGGACACGCCCCTGAAACAAGTTGTCATAACAACACAGTAAACAGAATTACCTTCAGATGGCTGACAATAGCAATCTGTGTCTATTGAACCTTTGGTCGAATGTGCCTAACGTTAACTCTATTAGTCCAAGATTTGACATAGAGAGAAAAGATTTGACATTATTGAGACAGTGTTGGGGTAGACCATTCGACATGAACAATGAAGATTCGACGAAGCAGCGAAAAACATACAAATGTTGAATCTGTCATTGAAGGCTTATGGTGTCTGTCAAAAGTTTTAAGAAGATTCGACAAGCAGCTAAACTGTACATTTACGGTCAAAATGCTCGGCCCATAGGCTATAGAATAATTTAAATGTTGGTTGACTAATAATAATAATTTATAAATATAATTATTACTAGTCATACAACATTAGAATTCTTCTATAGCTTGTAGGTGGAATATTCGACCAGAAATGTACGATTGTGGCGTTATACAGTTTAGCTGCTTCGTTGAATCTTCTTAGAACTTTTGACAGACACCATAAGCCTTTAATGACAGATTCAACCTTAAAGGGTCACTAAAGGATTTTTTTTTTAGCTAAATAGCTTTCTTTACCTTACTGCAGTCCTGTTTTCATGTCCTCATTGTTCGTTTTTGCTTTGATGTTGCTGTAATCCTTCTCTGTTCTGGACACTTCCTGGTTGTCTGTTTCCTGATGAAAAAAGTCATGGGAGCTTTCTCTCTGTGGTCACTAATCAAGGAGTTGTGATTACTGTGTGCCTAAAACCTCTCAGAACCAATCACTTTCGTTTTACAAACCATCACTGTCCTCTAATGGCTCTGTGTCTCTGTACATCACAGAAGCATCACAGAAGCATGAAAAAGCATGCAACAATGAAACTGGAAACTGCAGGTACATTATATGATTGATTTTTATCTATTTTTAATCATTTTAAAAGGAATCAGTTAACTATTATGTCTCTTTACCCTGTAAACAGTCATTTCAGCAAAAAAAAAAATCCTTTACAACTCCTTTAATAAATTTTGATTTTCGGATAAATGCATTTATTTTAACGAAACAAAATAAATAAAAACAAATTTCGAAAGTAACCAAATAAATACATTTTTCAGACTAAATGAAATTCAGAAACAAAATATTTCAGTGTGCACATGTCTAGATTTTAGTAAAAGGTAAAACTGTGCTATGGTTTGCACTTCAATCTTGTTCCTTTTTGTTGTTTCAAGAACACATTTAGATACAAAGATTTGTGTAATTTGTGAACAAATGTAGACCTCACTAAAACTGATGATTACATGTCAAAAATACAGACAGTTTTATAAGCTGGAAAGCTGTAATCGCAAACACTATTACTCACAAATGACTCAGAACTGAGTCATTAACTATTTTAAGCAGGATTATTCTAAGCAAATGTTCGTTGGGAAACATCTGAATTCAGCTAACATATATGTATTATATAACTACTGTACTTCTTGTGATATCAAACTGGAAAAATACAGGATGAAATATTGTTGGACCATAAACCTAGCTGATAAAGGTAACTGAATATGATAAACCACTATTTACCACACACCCATATACAGGTTTAGTGCACAGTACCTTAAATAAATATAGAGCTGGTCATACACTGATCAAAATCCTGCAGGTTCATTGGGGACTATGTTAAATTTCAAGCAGTGTGTGGCCATCCCCATTCAACAGAAGTTGATTGCTTGATCAGCTTCTGTCAAACTGACAAGTTGGAAAACCCCTGTTAATCAGCGGGTGCAGCTGTCAGAATAAAATGTTAAGGCAGGGAGGTATTCCTCCATCCACCTCACTGTGGATAGAGGAATCTGTCTTGCTGGCTAAATGAAAAACACATGGTATATGGCCAGCTTAAAGGGGTTGTAAAGGTTAGTTTTTTTTATTTTCTAAATAGGTTCCTTTAACTACTTCAATACAGGGCTTTAACTACTTGTCCACCGCCCACTGTCAAATGACGGCGGGCGAAGGACTCCATTATCCTGACATCACGTCATATGACGTGATGTCTTTTTAAAGCCGCGGGCGGGTGCGCGCGCACCCGCCGCTCTGCTGGGATCCCGGCGCGAGTGCCCGGCGGCAACGATCGCCGCCGGGCACACGCGATTGCCCAGTAACTGAGCGGGGACATGGAGCTCTGTATGTAAACACAGAGCTGCACGTCCCTGTCAGGGAGAGAGGAGGCGGTTGTGTCCCTTGTACATAGGGACACAATTGGTCACCTCCCCCAGTCACCCCCCTCCCCCCACAGTTAGAACACTCATAGGACACACATTTAACCCCTTCCCCGGCCCCTAGTGGTTAACCCCTTCACTGCCAGTCACATTTATACAGTAATCAATGCATATTTATAGCATTGTTCACTGTATAAATGTAAATGGTCCCAAAAATGTCAGAAAAGTGTCCGAAGTGTCCGCCATAACGTCGCAGTCCCAATAAAAAAATCGCAGATCGCCGCCATTAATAGTAAAAAAATAAAATAAAAAAAATGCCATAAACTATCCCCTATTTTGTAAACACTATAAATTTTGCGCAAACCAATCGATAAACGCTTATTGCATTTTTTTTTTTTACCAAAAATATGTAGAAGAATACGTATCGGCCTAAACTGAGGAAAAAATTTTTTTTTTATATATTTTTGGGGTTATTTATTATAGCAAAAAGTAAAAAATATTGCCATTTTTTCAAAATTGACGCTCTATTTTTGTTTATAGCGCAAAAAATAAAAACCGCAGAGGTGATCAAATACCACCAAAAGAAAGCTCTATTTGTGGGAAAAAAAGGACGCCAATTTTGTTTGGGAGCCACGTCGCACGACCGCGCAATTGTCAGTTAAAGCGACTCAGTGCCGGAAGCTTAAATTTTGTCTGGGCAGGAAGGGGGTGTAGGTGCACAGTAGGCAAGTGGTTAAAACCCACCTCCTTCCCGGGCCTATTCTGGCACTTCTCTCCTACATGTACAAATCATCATTATTTTGCTAGAAAATTACTCAGAACCCCCAAACATTATATATGTTTTTTTTAGCAGACACCCTAGGGAATAAAATGGCGGTCATTGCAACTTTTTATCTTGCACCGTATTTGCGCAATCATTTTTCAAACGGCTTTTTTTTTGG
The DNA here is from genome assembly GCA_029574335.1 of Rana kukunoris. Taxonomy (NCBI): domain Eukaryota; kingdom Metazoa; phylum Chordata; class Amphibia; order Anura; family Ranidae; genus Rana; species Rana kukunoris. Next base: position 125,809,069 of record CM056053.1, read on the forward strand.
TAAAAAAAATGGTTTCATAAATTAAAAAATAACAAAACAGTAACTTAAGCCCAATTTTTTGGTAAAATATGAAAGATGATGTTACGCCGAGTAACTAGATACCTAACATGTCATTCTTTAAAATTGCGTACACTCATGGAATGGCGCCAAACTTTGTTACTTAAAAATCTCCATAGGCGACACTTTAACATTTTTACAGGTTACCAGTTTAGAGTTAAGCCCCATACACACGGTCAGACTTTTGGCCAACCAACTTCAAAATCTGCAACTTTTCAAATTTGTCTGATCGTGTGTACGCTCCATCGGACAAACTTTTTCAGGTTTCATCTGACAAAAAGTTGGGTCTGCGAACGGACCAACTTTTCAGCAACAAAAGTCTGATGGTGCTTTGTGTGACCGTGTGTTCAGCAATCCAACCAACTTTTGTGCAAAGTGCAAATACGCATGCTCAGAACCAATGTTAAAATCAACCAACAATAGCAGAAGTTAACCAAAGGGTGGCGGTAAAGAGCAGAAAAGAGCAGAAAAACCACGTGATGATGGGAAAGTTTTAGAAAAGTTTGCAGAAAAGTCTGACTGTGTGTATGCTATGGGTGTGACAGGACAAATCAATTAGGACAAAAATCCAAGGGAAATTTTGTTGGATGTCCTACCGTGTGTATGGGCCTTTACAGAGGAGGTCTAGTGCTAGAATTGTTGCACAAGCTCTAACGCACGCGGCGACACCTCACATGTGTGGTTTGAATGACGTTTACATGCGTGGGCGGGACTTACGTGTGCGTACGCTTCTGAGCACGAGCTACTGGGGACAAGGGCATTTAAATTTTTTTAATATTCTTTTTTATTTGACTTATTTATTTATTTATTACACTTTTTTTTTTACATTTTTTTTTCAATCGCTTTTATTCCTATTACAAGGAATGTAAACATCCCTTGTAATAGGAATGTGTGTGACAGGTCCTCTTTAAGGAGAGATGCAGGTTCAATAATACCTCACATCTCTCCTCCAGGCTGGAAAGAATGAGATCGTGAAAAAAAATTCACAGATCTCATTCAAACTAGCCGCAATTGCGGTTTGTTTACTTATGGGGCCCGGGCGTGACGTCATCACATCGCTCCCGGGCCTCTGACGGTCATAGAGATGACAGTCATCTCTATGGCAAACATCCGGCGGACAGCGATCCATCTCTCCGGGCCCCCGATGGGATGGGAGAGCCCGGAGAAGCACTGGATGGCAGTAAGAACGATCAGTAAGAACGATCTAGCGGTGGAACCGCCGCTATGATCATTCTTACGGTGCACATGATCGCCGCCGCTAAAAAAATATATCTTAATGATGCCTCTAGGTGCAGGCATCATTGAGATGCCCCCCCGCAAAGCCCAGGCCGTCATATCACGTCCACCCGGGGATAACAGGTCCCTGTTTTGGACGTCATATGACGGCGTGCGGGTATCAAGTGGTTAAGCTAGTGCATTGTTGGTTCACTTACCTTTTCCTTTGCTTTCCCTTCTAAATGTTTTTTTTATTTGTCTGAATTTCTCACATCCTGTTCCTCCTCAGTAAGCTGTTCAGGAAGCTGTTCTGGCTGACTAACCACCGCTCGGATGATGGTGGCAAGTTTACTAGGGGGAAACAGGAAGTGAGAAATTCAGACAAAGAAAAAAAAACATTTAGAAGGGAAATCGAAGGAAAGGGTAAGTGAACCAACAATGCACTAGCTTAAAGGAAAATATTTGGAAAATAAAAAACAAACCTTTACAACCCATTTAAATGTGTACTCTGAACAAAGATCATGAAAGTGCCATATTTTAATAAATATCATAAATAAAATAATAATTACCTCAGCATACACCTGCATTTGCTTGCTCTAACACCCCTATCTTTGTCTCTGCTGCTGGATCCTGATAGTGATTGTAGGAGGAGTTTTGCAGAGCTAGCATGTTGTTGCCTTCAACTATGCTAGCATCTGCATCTCCCACAGGAAACTACAGTTCCCATGATTCACTGGGCAGTTGGCAGTGGCATAGGTGGGACATAGGCGGTCTGAGTGTGAGAAGTGGGTGGGGCCTTGGTGTGTCTTCAAAGATGACTGACACACTAGGGTTTTTTAAGGAATGGAAGCAACGCCCCCAATAACATCACAGCGCCACCCTGTATTTCCTTGAATAACTGCCTAACGCAAAGGGGGACAAATTAACCATTTGGGAAGCGAGGAAGCTACATAGTCCCCACAATAAAGGAAGCTGACAAGCTGGAGGGGGAGCAGGTACATTTCTCTATTTCCTTGCATTTACATTACAAAGACAGACATATTTTACAGGACTAAGTTCTATCACATGTTTAATTTCAGTTTTTGACCTTAGTTCCTTTTTAATTGTGATAACCCAGAAAAATATAATGGGAAACATATATTTTTTTTTTTCACAGAATATATCTATTAGAAAGTTTTCTGTTTCAGAGAAACTTTAGCTAAATTTTACATATGGCAATTTTTACATACTTAGGCTATTATGTAAATATGTATGTGCCATACCTGTTGGATACCCATTGAAGCAGCCACTTAGGATACAAGAGATAGTGAGGGGTAAGCCAAGCTCAGGGCAATAAGCAGACAGGATAAACAAAGGACAGTCCAAAGGTCAGGGTCACAAGCAAGATGGGTACACAGAGATAAACATAGCACAAGGCAAGCAGGAACCCAAACACACAATGCTTAGCAAACGAGGTTGATCAGCAAGGCTGGCTTGCAGTGCACAGGTTAATATAGAGTTACCTGATAGGGCCTGGGGTGGAACCTTGCTAGAGGAGAGATTATTTAAGCAGCCAGGTGAGAATGACTGGCCTGCAAGGGGAACACATGGAGGAGGTAAGCGGACACGAACATTACTGCATATCCATGACAGTACTTCCCCTCTTATGGCCCCTCCCCCTCCCCAGCCTGGGCCCAGGCTTAAAGGAAAATCTCAGATGAAACCTCCTCAACATACGAAGTGCAAAGACCTCAGATGCAGTGATCCAAGATGCCTCCTCAGGACCAAACCCTCTCCAATGCACAAGGTACTGAAGAATGCTTCTGCAGAGACGAGAATCCAGAACTTGACTAACCTCATACTTTAGATTATCCTCATTCACCAGAACCAAGGTAGGGAGAGCACAAGAGGATTTATTGAGGACCAAAGGCCTTTTCAGAATAAGCAAGGGCATTAGAGGATCAACATGAATCTGAGGAGGGTCCCACAGACCCTTAAAGATGAACTAGGCATCTAGCACAGGACCATCAGACTGGGCAGAGGTCAGTGGAACTCTGAGGTCAGTTTGTTTAGAAAGTGACAAGTCACAGGAGTCAAGCTGGATAGCTGAAAGACAAGCAGAATGAGGATGGATTAAACCCCCTAGATTTGAATGGACGTAACAGTATTAGGGTGAGACGAGGTCGCAGAAGGTCCTGAATAAGAAAAAGTAGGAGGCTCACTGGGCATAGGCTGGAGTGACATAACTAGTTCAGAGACCAAGTGAATAGCATGGTCAGATGTAGCGACTACCTGAATTGCACTGCAAGGCGTAGCGACTGCAGAAATTGCAGACAAGCTAGCCTGGCTGTGCGTCCAAGAGTATTTAGGGACAGACATATGTAAATGGTTATGCAAACTGGATGGAATGATCAGCTCAGGTTCACAGGTGGGCTACTCATCCAGAGTGCCACATGACCTAGAGAGTGCATCAGCCCGACTATTGCAGGACACATCCCAGAAACCACTATATGCAGTAGGAAGAGCAAAAGATACTAGGATGGTGGCAGCAGGAAGTTTCTCTTTTGGGGCAACCTTGGGTAGGCAGGATGAGGAAAAGAAGGAACCCCAAGCCAGAATCTGTAACCAAGGGAGTCCCAGAACGATAGGAGTTTAAGCCTTAGGTAAGATAAGGAAGAATATCCACTCCTGGTGAAGTTTCCCTACCAACATCTTAACAGGGAGTGTCTGGAAGCAGATAGGACCCCCTGGGAGAACATTGCCATCAATTGCCAAGACCACCAATGGCATGGTGAGAGGCAAAAGGGTAAGTCTTATGGATGATGCGATTTCCCTGTCCATGAAATTGCCAACGGCTCCGGAATCCAGATATGCCGAGACCGAATGAGAAGAAGCACCAACATGAAGGAACACAGAAAGAAGAAGAGAAGGTGAAGGCGATATTTTTGGGTCCAACATTCCACCTTCCAGATGTATTGGACTTGAAAGATTTTCCGAACAAAGAGAGCAAGTGTCACGAAAATTACCTTTGCCCCCACAGTAGAGACACAGGCCTAGAGTTCTGCACCTAGCACGTTCCTCGAGGGATAGCCTGGTCTTACCCAGCTGCATGGGTTCCTGAGCTGGTAGGAGATGCTCCACGGGTCGAAGAGAGGGGAGCTCAGGCTGACTAAGGACCAAGGAATGCTGGTGACGCTTTTCTAGGGTCCTTTCCTGAAAGCGAGCACAGAGTGGATATGGGAGGCAGGTCCACTGGAGCACAGACAGGGATCCCACATGAATCTTGAGCCCAAGATTCCCCAGGGTTCAGAGTGTAAGATCCAGCAGGTATTCACCAGAGCCTCTAGTGGTGAGGATGGCCTTAGCTGAAAGTGAATCCAGGTCACGGCCCCCAGAGTCCCCTAGCTCATGCTCCGTAGGGCATCCACTCAGGATACAAGAGATAGTGAGGGGTAAGCCAAGGTCAGGGCGACAAGCAGGCAGGATAAACAAAGGAAAGGTCAGGGTCACAGCCAAACAGGAATAGTCGGGGACAAGCCAAGATCGGTACACAGAGATAAACGTAGCACACGGCAAGCAGGAACCCAAACACACAATGCTTAACAAACAACGTTAATCAGCAGGGCTGGCTTGCAGTGTACAGGTTGATATAGAGTTCCCTGATTGTGCCTGGGGTGGAGCCTGGCTAGAGGAGAGATTTTTTAAGCAGCCAGGTGAGAGTGACTGGCCTCTAAGATGAACACATGGAGGAGGTAAGCTGACACACAAACATTACTGCATATCCATGACACGGAGCAGCTAAACTGTACGACGCCACAATCATACATTTCCAGTCGAATGTTCTGCCTACAAGCTATAGAAGAATTCTAACGTTGTATGACACTAGTAATAATTATATTTATTAATTATTATTACTAGTCAACCAGCATTCAAATTCTTCTATAGCCTATGGGCCGAGCATTTGACTGGAAATGTACGATTTTGTGGGGATTCCTGACACACAGCTGAGAGCCTGAGCCAGCTGCTCTCGCACCCTCCACAGCCCACAGCCCACAGCTTTGCACCTAAAGTGAGCACCGGAGGGACAGAGCAAAGAGCCGGTGGCTGACAGTCACTGGCTCTTTGCTCACTGAAGAACCTAGAACTGAGGGATCAGTGGTCTTTTATTGCCAAGTTATTGGTCTTAGAGGTGGCAGGGGCCAGATGAAGAATTGGACTTATGCTGCCTCCACCTAGTTTTATTTTTATTCCATATGTGTCTATTAATACATGTTTTTAACCACTTGACCACTGGGCACTTAAACCCTCTTCCTGACCAGACCAATTTTCAGCTTTTGGTGCTCTCACAATTTGAATGACAATTACTCAGTCATACAAAATTGTACCCATTTGAAATTTTTGTCCTTTTTTCACACAAATAGAGCTTTCTTTTGGTGGTATTTGATCACCTCTGGGTTTTTTATTTTTTGCGCTATAAAAGAAAAACCACTGAATATTCTGTAAAAAAAATAAAAATCTTGTTTCTGTCATATTAGCAGGTTATTTCTCACACACAGCATATGCATACCACAAATTGCACCCCAAAACACATTCTGCTATTCCTCCTGAGTATGGCGATACCACATGTGTGAGACTTTTACACAGCGTGGCCACATACAGAGGCCCAACATGCAGGGAACGCCATCAGGCGTTCTGGAACACCCAGACCAATTCTGACATTTATCTCCTACATGGAAAAATCATCATTTATTTGCTAGAAAATTACATAGAACCCCAAAACATTATATATGCTTTTTTAGCAAAGACCCTAGAGAATACAATGGCGGCCGTTACAACTTTTTATCTTGCATGGTATTTTCGCAGACATTTTTTGAACGCGTGTTTTAAAAAAAAAAAACAGTTTTGTGCTTAAAAAAAAAAAAAAACAGTAAATTAAGCCCAATTTCTTTTCATAATGTGAAAGATGAAGTTACACAGAGTAAATATATACCCAACATGTCACACTTCAAAATTGCGCACACTCATGGAATGACGCCAAACTTCGCTACTTAAAAATACCCATAGGCGACGCTTTAATTACTTTTATTGGTTACATGTTTTTAGTTACGGAGGAGGTCTAGGGCCAAAATGATTGCTCTCGCTCTAACACTCGCAGAGATACCTCACATGTGTAGCTTGAACACCGTTTTCATATGTGGGCGGGACTTACGTATGCGTTCGCTTCTGCATGCGAGCACACGGGGACAGGGGTGCTTTAAAAAATGGGTATTGCAGGGTATTGGGGTATTTCAGAGTATCGCGCAGGGTATTGGGGTATTGCAGAGTATCGCGCAGGGTATTACAGAGTATTGCACAGGGTATTGCAGAGTATTGGGGTATTGCAGAGTATTGGAGTATTGCAGAGTATTGTGCAGGGTATTGGGGTATTGCAGAGTATTGGGGTATTGCAGAGTATTGGGGTATTGCAGAGTATTGCGCAGGGTATTGGGGTATTGCAGAGTATTGCGCAGGGTATTGGGGGAATTGCAGAGTATTGCACAGGGTATTGGGGCATTGCAGAATATTGCGCAGGGTATTGGGGTATTGCAGAGTATTGCGCAGGGTATTGGGGTATTGCAGAGTATTGCGCAGGGTATTGCAGAGTATTGCGCAGGGTATTGGGGTATTGCAGAGTATTGCGCAGGGTATTGGGGTATTGCAGGGTACTGGGGTATTGCAGAGTACTGGGGCATTGCAGAGTACTTGGATATTGCAGAGTATTGTGCAGGGTACTGGGGTATTGCAGAGTACTGGGGTATTGCAGAGTATTGTGCAGGGTACTGGGGTATTGCAGAGTACTGGGTATTGCAGAGTACTGGGGTATTGCAGAGTATTGTGCAGGGTACTGGGGTATTGCAGAGTACTGGGGTATTGCAGAGTACTGGGGCAGGGATGGCTGAGGGTGCTGCTGGGGTGCTGCTGCCACCCGCTCCCCCCCCTCTCCTCTCACACTGTACCGAATGGTACAGAGAGGAGAGGGAGGAACCAGCGTCATCAAATGACCCGGCGAGTACGGACACTACCGCGAGCGTGTCCCAAGGGACGCGCAATCGCGGAAGTGCACGACGACCTCCCAGGGACGTCGTCCCAAGATAACTCCACCGCGTAGCAGTAAAATGTCTACAGCGCGGTGGGCAAGTGGTTAATTTAATATTAAGTCAGATTTTTCCTGTTAATCATTTCAAAAAATGTAAAAATATTTTTAGGTGTCCCACAATAGATTCTTTTAATGCACATTGTAACCTTAGAAAAGGGATTCATTGTGCAGTCTGCTCAATATTTTATTAGTGCACTAAAATAGCTGAAGCTGTTCACTATTTCAAATTGCGATCTTTCATAATTGTCTCAAGAGCTCCCTGTTGGCATGAGCAGCATTAATATAATTAGCAACTGGGCTGAAGCCATTTAGTAATCTGCAACAGCTGCAAATCTGGTTTCAGTGTGAAGTACAGTATCTTAACTTTGATTGATTAAATGTTACAACAACAATTTCCCACAAGTTGAAATTTTTCATTTGAAACATTTTACTATGCGTGTTTAGGTGTTAAACACCTAACAAATGAAGTGATAGCAGACATGAGTGGACAAACCCTATTAGCACACATTTTTTGTCAGTGGTAATGTGTAATATACATACATACATTTTATTCTTTATACTTTTGATTCCAGCGGTTCTGACTTTAATGGCTGTGTGTTGAGTTATTTTGAGGGGACAGCAAATGTACACTGTTATACAAGCTGCACGCTCAACCCTTTACATTGTAGCAAAGTTTCATTTCTTTAGTGTTGTCACATGAAAGATATAATAAAATATTTACAAAAATGTGAGGAGTGTACTCACATTATGGCCACTATGTGGAGCTAAGGATCATGTTAAAGTATTCATTTTCTGTGATCATCATCTCCATTTAGTGGCCATAATGCAGTATTTTCCATATGCATGCTATGCTCAAAATTTTCATGTCGTTTTTAACGTTGTCGTTTTTAACGTCGTAAAAAATGTTCGTGTGTGGGCTTTAACGGCGTACAAAAAATGTGGATGCTCAGAAGCAAGATATAAGAGAGGGGAGCGCTTGTAAAACTAGCGTTCGTAATGGAGATAGCACATTCATCACGCTGTAACAGACTGAAAAGCGCAAATCGTCTTTTACTAACACAAAATCAGCAAAAGCAGCCCGGTTTAACAATAATCGGGTTGAAGAAAACGTTGTTTTTTTTAGACCATTAAAAATGGTCGTGTGTACGCGAAAAAGGTGTCTCCTCTGAAACTTTATCACCAATCCTTGTTTCCACAACAACCCAAAATTTTCCAAATCCAATTGTCACAGGGAAAGAATGTGAGGTGAAATCTTTTGAATAGGGGCAGACAGCAAAACAAACATTACAAGGGTGTTAACCCTTCCTAATGCTATTCAAAAAAATTACCTGTTCCAACTTCCATACAAATTCAACTTAAGGACAAACCTACACAACCTATCTTGTTTGTACCCAGGGGACTGCCTGTAATCAGTTTCATAATTTATTTTTATTCTTTTAATAAATACACCCCTATGTAAAGCATTTGAGTAAATCTCCTCAGATGCTTAAAGCGGAGCTCCACCCAGGAAAACAACATTTTCCCATGTTGTTTAAAAAAATAAAATAAAAAAACCTGAAAAAAAAAAAAAATACTCACCCGAAATACCTGTTGCTATGCGGAAGTCCGTAATCTGCCTCTTCCACTCCGTGGTGCCTTTTCTTCTTGTCCTTCTCCTTGTGAATGGGGCGCGCTGCTTTTTGGGAACTGTGTGTGTTCTCAGAGAGCAGCGCGCCCATTCACAAGCCAGCGTGAGACTCACGCAGGCGCAGTAGGAAATGGGCAGTGAAGCCGTACGGCTTCACTGCCTGTTTCCCATAGTGTGAATGGCGGCGCGGGACCCGGAGCGATCGTGGGACCGGCATGGGGGGGGGGCGTCAGCGCGGGCGCCTAGGACAGGTAAGTGTCCTTATTTAAAGTCAGCAGCTACACTGTTAGTAGCTGCTGACTTTAAAAAAAAAATCGCGGCTGGAGCTCCGCTTTAAGACACTCTTAGAACATGTTGTCTAGATATTCCCCTACAGTGGATACGTGGATGGTAACAGTGGACGTGACATCTTTATACACCATCATTCCCCATAATTTGGGGTTTGAAGCCGTCCACTATTATCTGGAACAAAAACAGGTTTGCAGGGAAAGCAAATTGAGTTTGTAATGTCCTTGCTGAGGTTTGCTGCGGCCTCAAACTACTTTTGGTTCGAGGGAAGGTTCTACAGGCAGGATACAGGGGTTGCCAAGGGGGCTAAATACGCCCCCAGCCTGGCAAACTTTTTTATGGCTAAGTGGGAGGAGGATGTCATCACTTCGAAAAGTATACCCCAAATGACCCTTTGGGCAAGGTATATTGATGACATCCTCCTCCTATGAGCCGGGAATCATCAAGATCTGATTTCCTTTATGACATCCCTAAATCAGAATAATAGGGGGTTACACCTTAAGTTTTAGGCTAGCCAGTCGGAAATACACTGTCTGGATTTGAGGATTAGAATCGAAGATGATCGTTTTGTGACACCCACCTTCTTTGAAGAAACCGATAGAAATTAATTTATACCAACTGACAGCTGTCATCACAGGTCCTGGATCCCTGGGGTCCCCAAGAGCCAATACCTTAGGCTCAGGAGGAACTGCAGTGCGACTAGAGATTTTCTAACTCAGGCAGAGGTGCTGACGGGCAGATTTCTTGAAAAAGGTTATTCAATGGAATCCCTGATGGAGGCCAGAGATGCTGTTTTGGGCACCAATAGGGATGACCTTTTGACCGAGAGGGCTCCTATAGAGGGGGAGCAGTTCCCGCTAGGAGTTCCTTTTATTACAACATACTCTGTTCAACATAAGAGTATAAAACAGCTCATTAATAAACACTGGCATCTAGCCCTAAATGATAATGTTCTTAAGGATATCCTACCAGAGAAACCAAGAATAATCTTCAGAGGCGCACAACCTCTGAGGACTCAGATAGCAGTTAACATTCTAAATCCACCAACAGGGGGTAATGGATTTTTTGACCAATTAACAGGGTACTACAGATGCAGACGCTGTAGGGTGTGTTCTTTAAACTCCTGTTCCCAGAGACGTATCACTAGGGATGAGCTTCGCATTCGAAACTAACGTATGTTCGACTCGAACATTGTCCGTTTGATCGTTCGTCGAATTTCGAACAAAAACGATCGTTCGCGGCAAATTCGAGTGAAACGAAACAACCGTTTTTAAAACTTTTTTCCCATTGATACTACTATCAATGGAAAAAAACGTTTTAAAAACTGTTGTTTTTTCAGGAGTCCTGATACATGTTCCCTGGGGCAAGACCCGGGTTCTGAAAGACGTTTTCCAACAATAACTTGAAAATTGGCCTTTAAAATGATCGTTTTTGAATTCAAACGTTAGAGTCCCATATACTTCAATGGGGTTCTAAATGTTCGTGCGAACGATCGGACTGTTCGACGGTTCTGGTGCGAACCGAACGCGGGGGTGTTCGGCTCATCCCTATGTATCACCACTTTTACCTCTACGGTTACTGGATATGAGCACAATCATCAAACCATGCATCACTTGTGCTACTACAGGAGCTGTGTATTTATTGCAGTGCCCATGTGGCCTGCAATATGTGGGACAAACCAAACAGACTCTGCAAGTCCATCTTAATGAGCACATTACTAACATTCTGGCTGGTTTTAATAATCACTCTGTCTCCAAGCACTATTTTCTAAAACATGATAGAAATCCGTCCAACACTTTGTTTTTGGGGATAGACAAGTTTAAACCTAATTGAAGGGGGAGCCATTGGGTAAGGACCATCTCAAGAATGGAGATGAGCTGGATTTACTGCTTAACGTCTTATGCCCTATACGGGTTGAACATCGAAACGGATGTCAACGCGTTTATTAACAATGCTTAATGATGATGTGTTTTTTTCTGTTTATCCATTATGTAAGCTTGCTGTGATGTGCATCAGCACTTACGGTTGACGCCTGGAGGAGAGCCATCCAGGAGGGTGGATCAACAATTGAGACAATTCCTTTTTTAGGTTCATTTATTATTATTTTTCACACTATTTATAAGTTGGTGCACAGGTAATTATCGCATCAGAGCGGACCGGTGCGATATATGATAAAAACTGGTATTTGTATAGGTCACTAGGTTAGGTTTATGAATTTTGACATATTACTTTCTCGTTCATGTATGTGATATGTCCATATATTCCACAATATCACTATTTATTTATAGTAGTCCAGGTGGGCTCACACTACCTTTTAGGGAAGTGGGAATACGTTTTTCTTATATGGGGATTATTTCTATGTTATTTATTTAATGATATCCCTATTCACATGATAAGCCTATATGTATTTAAAAATATTTTTTTCCTTAGTTTTACACATTTTAAGGAGAGTACCCCCAGGGGGAGAATTTGTATATATACGTAAAGATATTTAAATTAATAATATAAGGATCCAACTAACAAAGCTCTTTGAGATTGACTGGTATCAATCTTTTAGTTGGTGACTGCCCTTTTCCTTAGGGGCATTCACACAATAATCCAGCAGGTGTCACCGTTGAGATAGTTTGTGTTTACTTTCATCCAGTTGAGATTAGTTTACATTTGTGTGTAATGTTTCTGAGACTGTTTTTGTCCTGTTATTTTTATTAGGTATATAACCATGAGTGAGAGTGCCTGTCCGCTACATGTTTTTATACTAGTCCCCTTGATTTATTACATTTATTAAACAATAGAGGTCCGGCCACACCTTAGGCATAGTTCTGGCATTTTGCCCTTAGTCAAGACGGTGTCTTCGGTAGCACTGTTTGCAATTCACAGCGAGGTCTGAGTCTATAAATCAGGTGATTCACTGCAACGCCCTATCCCATTGATAACGTCCTATGACGAAACGCGTCTGGGAGGAAGGGCTCCGATCGTTCTGTTTGCCGGCCGGCAATAATTTTATATGCTCGTTTTTACTTGTATATTGTAAGTATAACTTACTTTCTTTTTTAATAAATGTATTTTGCGGAATTATGCTATGTTGCATCCTTCTTTCCCGCGTGACCTATGGTGAAGTGTCTTTTGGATGACAAGGAAACCAGTGTCCAGACCTGAAACCAGGGGTTCCCATTTTTTCTCATAATGGCCGCGGCTGGGCTATAGCCGATCGCTATTTGCGTTTGCCCGTCTGGTAAGCTGCTTGGTTATCTGGTGGTGGGTTTTTCACCTAAGAGTGCCGTGGAAGTCACGCTGGTGATTGAGAAATCTCTTGAATGATTCCTGATTCCTGAATCGATCTGTTTAAAAGAACTGCTGGTTCCGTGGATTACACCAATATTGACATTTCTGTGGATCATATATAAATTCCTGTGGACTGTATATGTATATCTATTGTTCTTATTTGATTTCATAAGGGTCCGGGTGCTATGGCACAGTTTTTACCCCCTCTTTTTTACTCTTATGCCGCGTACACACGGTCGTTTTTTGCGATGAAAAAAAACGACGTTTTCTGTGAAGTAAAAAACGACGTTTTTGAAACGTCACTTTTCAAAGACAATTTTGCATACACACCATCGTTTTTTCACAAAAAGCGAGGTTACGTTCACCACTCTTTTCCATTGAAGCTCGCTTCATAACTAGCTTCTGGGCATGCGCGGGTTGAAAAACGTCGTTTTGAACTACGTTTTTGCTACACACGGTGAATTTTTGTGAAACAAAAAACGACGTTTTGAAAAACGACACAAAAAATTCAAGCATGTTGGAATTTTTTTTTTGGTCGTTTTTTTTAAGACAAAAAACGACGTTTTGCCCACACACGATCAATTTAAATGACGTTTTAAAAAACGTCGTTTTTTTTCATCGCAAAAAATGACCGTGTGTACGCGGCATTAGAACATAATGCACGTTATATATATAATAAAACAATGTCGTGTTTTGTTTCTGTATGATTTCCACCCTCCCATTTTTATTCTGAAAAAGCTGGTCATCTGTTTGCGGTGTTTAACCACTTGTCACCCGAATCATTGTCATATGACGGCGGCAGGAACCCTCCGTCCCTTCAGACCACTGTCATATGACGTCCCTAGCTTCTCTGCATTGTAGGGAGTGTGCGGCGCCACTGGCAGCTCGTGAGCGCGCGCTCGCCGCATTACTCGGGACCCAATGCACCCGCAATGTCCGCCGGACGCCCATGATTGGCTGTTAACAAAGCAGGACCATGGATCTGTGTGTGCAAACACACAGATCAACGCCCTGTCATAGGAGAGGAGACCGATGGTGTGTTCCCAGTACAGAGGAACACCGATCGGTCTCCTCCCCTTGTGAGTCCCCTCCCCCTACAGTTAGAATCACTCCCTAGGTAACACATTTAACATCTTTATCACCCTCTAATGTTAACCCCGTCCTTGCCAGTCACATTTACACAGTTATACGTGCATTTTTATAGCACTGATCGCTGTATAAATGTGAATGGTCCCAAAATAGTGTCAAAAGTGTCCGATGTGTCTGCTGCAATGTGGCATTCCCGATAAAAATCACAGATCACCGACATTACTAGTAACAAAAATGTAATAAAATAAAAATGCCATAAATCAATAACCTATTTTGTAGACGCTATAACGTTTGCACAATCCAATCAATATACGCGTATTGTGATTTTTTTTACCAAAAATATGTAGAAGAATACGTATCGGCCTAAAAAATTGTATATGTATTATAGCAAAAAGTAAAAAAAACTATTTGTGGGAAAAAATATATCAAAATTTAAATTGGGTACAATGTTGCACGACTGCGCAATTGTCATTCAAAATGTTACATTGCTGAAAGCTGAAAATTGGCCTGGGCAGGAAGGGGGTGAAATACTCTGTATTGAAGTGGTTAATTATTTTATGTTATTGCTATTGATAAGTGTGTTGATGATGTATTCTCCCTTAGACCTTACTTACTAATCTATATGCTTATTCCAGGTCAGTAATTTAGAAAGTACAAACGTTTTGGATGGATAGTAAAAAGTTAGAATATCTACCAGGTTGTATTGTTTTTTGTGTCCCTGTTGGGGATATTTACCTCCTCTAGCTGTCTCTAGGACTACCGTACTGCCACAGAGAGGAAAGGAAAGGAAAATTCCAAAATTTAGCAGTTGTCATCTGAAGTTTTTAGTTTTGGATAGAGTAGAGAGGGGTTAAAACCACTGCCAGTATATTTTTTTGCTATATGTGTACCATTGGTAAGATTTTCCTTTACCTTCTGTCTCAGAGATACAAGAGGAAGTTAGAAGAAACCTCCCAAAGTGAATGGAAGTTCTCTCTGTGGCCCCTTTCACACATGATCCTTTTTTGCTCAGCGGGGGACCCATCCACTGATCCCCTGCTCAGCTGAATGGAGCAGACAGATGACAGGTTTGTGCCTGCTCTGCTTATGCAAAGCAGACACAGTAACAGGAGGAGCGGCGTGCTGACGTCACCACTGTTTACCAACGACCATCCGGAAGGACAGGCGGAATTTGTTAGCCGGCCGGCTATAACACTAAACTACACGCTACTTTATTCATTAGGCCATGTGAGTGCAATTTTTAATGCTATTAAATTGTTTACATTACGGTACTACTCTATGTCTGCACTTTTGTTTTCACTCCCGGGTTGAATCTGTGCGGGGAGATCTGCTGGTCACCGACCAATGAAATACAATGTGGAGGAGTTTTATCTATGAAGTCTCAGGAAACAGCAGGACATAAGAGCCATACACGCGTATGATCTCAATTTATTAGAGATCCATACCAGTCGGTAAGCAGATTTGAGATTAGAGGTGGGGGTGTTCTTCTTTTCTGCTTTCTGGCACTGCTTCCTTGACTATTCTTGGCACCTATTCGGTTTATTTGTGATACATCTGGGAGTTCCACATCAGATGAACGTTTGATTGTCACAATTTTTAGGACTTATTGCTCATCACAGGAGTCACTATCATTGCACCATTTCTTTTTGATATATCATTTTAACTTTTGTTATAATTTATGTTATCACTAAGGTTGCAATTCACTAATTACTAGCCCATTGCCATATACTCAGACGGTTAATGTGCATATGTTTTTCACGCAGCGCAGCTTACCTCTAGTTATTTCTGATTTGTGTTTTAGCTGACATTTTTTTGCTGCAGCAGCACTTTTTGCTTTTCCATGTATTTTTGATTTACTATCAATATTACTTCACATAGACCTGCGCAGTATTATTTCCATATAGACACAGTCACAGCCTGCTCTGCTCTATAGGCAGATGAACGTAAATTAATTGGCTGCCCATTTATACCTGGCTGCCCTCCAATCAGACCCAGAGGTAGCCGGTTGTAAACGGACACAAGTTTGTTTATATAGGGTGCTCCACAGAGGAGAATGGAGGGTACAATCGGGTCCAGAAGGACCTGATTGAATCTCTTGTGAGAAAGGGGCTTTAGAACAGGTTATTTTTGGTACAGGGGTCCCTATTTCCATATTTCCCCCACCCCTTCTCCTGGGGACAAATCTAAAATGTTGATATCAGGACAAACATAAAGGTAAATCTCCCCAATGTAGATTAAGAGATTAACTTTAAAATTGAACTCCAAGCATATATAAACAATGAACATTATTGTAACTTTACTAAACAGGAACTAATAGCAAATAAAATAAATAAATATATATATATATACACATACGTACAACATACTGTAAATAATAGTAATAAGGCACATTCAAAACAGACAATATTGTATTCCATAAGCAGTACTACTAAAACTTGAACCTAGAGTCCGGGGGCCAGATCCATAAAGAATTACGCCGGTGTATCTACAGATACACCAGCATAATTCTAATTTCCCGCCGGCGTATCATTGTTTTGTATCCACAAAACATGATACGCCGGAATAACGCTAAGAGACGACTGGCGTAAGTATATTACACCGTTGTATCTTAGTTTTAGTCTTACGCTGGACACTATGGGCGCTCCCGTCGGATTTCCGCGTTGAATATGCAAATTAGCGAGTTACGTTAATTGTACGAGCGTCCGGCGCGTTCCTTTTATGTCGTTTTCGTAAGCGTATCTCCGGCGTAAAGCTACCCCTGCTATATGGAGGTGTACGCAATGTTAAGTATGGACGTCAGGCCAGCATTGATTTTTTCGTCGTTCACGTCGTTTGCATAACCTGTTCAGAATAGGGAATTGCGTAAGTTACATACACGTCGTTTTCATTGACTATTTGCGACGTGATTTCACGCATGCGCACTAGGATACGTCCACGGCCGGCGCATGCGCAGTATAAAAAAAGCTTTGTTTGCGTCGGGTCATTCATAATTATAATAAAACACGCTCCCCCCTAGTAAATTTGAATTACACCCGCAAACTCCGGCCCATTTGCGCTACACCGGCGTAAGTTACAGCGGCATTTCTTTGAGGATAAGAAAAACGCCCCTGTGACTTACAGCGGCGTAGCGTAAATGGGACACGCTGCGCGGGCGGCCAACGTATGTGAATCTGGCCCCATGAGTCCATATAATACATTAATGGTGGCAGCTATCCTCAGAGAAGCAAGCTCTGTGGAATGAAGCAAAGGAGGGAAAGACAGGAAGCGACACTTGAGTGTAGTATTAGTAAATAAATGTAATTGTTAGGATACAAAACATTCACAAGATCCGGGTTAAAAAATGCTGTAGTGGGGTGTCACTCAGGTCTCTCCTAACGTCCTCCCACTGTATCCACAGGCTGTAGAGTTAAAGGGAGGTCTGTCGTCAATCCTGTGGCAAACAGGAAGTCCAAATAAAACCAGCATTCCAGTAGGGTGTCTGCAAAAAAGATGGGTTGGAATGGACTAGCCTTGCCGGTACCATGTACCATTTGAGCAGTACTTTGTGGTTTAATTTGAGATTTACAACACTTAAAGTGGATGGCCCCTTAAAAAAAATATTACTGTAAAAGCCAGCAGCTACAAATACTGCAGCTGCTGACTTTTAATATTAGGACACTTACCTGTCCTGAAGTCCAGCGGTGTCCGCAGCAGAGGACGAGCGTTCGCTCGTCTCTCTGCTGCTCCCCCCTCCATCCACGGTGAGGGAACCAGGGAATGAAGCGCTACGGCACATGCGCGAGTCGCGCTGCACCGGCTGATTGGCTCCCGCTGTGTGCTGGGAGCCGAGAGTTCCCAGCACACAACAGGAAAAACCCGTCTTTTGCCCGAGACTGCGGGCCGGAAGTGGGTGCAAATACCTGTCTTTAGACAGGTATCTGCACCCCCCTCCCCCTGAAAGGTGTCAAATGTGAGTACAAAAACTTGGCCAAACTTGGCCAGTGGACCAATTGGACCAATTGTAGATAATTTGATTGTTTACATATAATTGAGCACTGCCGTTTGGAAAATATTCATTTTGCACACTGGTATTTGGGTAGAAGATGGATAGGAGATGTAGTGAGTGTTTTTTTTTTTTTATGTGTGGTTTAATTAAAGAGAATGGATTTACTTACTTTTTTGGATTCCAGACAATAGATCATAAAGTATTTCCTTCAGATTATCATATACAAGTCTTGTTATATCCCCACAGTAATATCATGGATACATGAATTCAATTTATTACAAAAGAGCTGTTAATTATTTGCAGATAGCAACATTATTAAACATGTCTTTAATGTGTTTATTTTTGGTTTTTGTGGTGATCCTTGCCAACAGATTTTTACCATTTAATTGAAAGTGCATGACTGTTCATGTGCTGTATTACTATTTTTGTATTGTCACATAATGTTAAAAGTTTAAGCAATGTATGCATTTGCTTTTCATTATTTTTTATTCTTTACTTATGTTATTGTAAGCTCCAGAGGAGTTTTGGTTAACTTTGTGGTTAAATTAAGATGCATTCACTTTTACTTTATGCACACAGACACACAAGAAAATGTAAGTATGCTAAAATTTGTTGTCATATACAATAATATTTGCATTATTTTGTTGTAATTTTTACTGTAAAACTTGATACCGTGCAAATTATAATAGTTCATGCTAATTTAAATAAACTACATACACTATGCTGTTTGACCTACCAAAAGATTTGTAATTCTCTGTACCCAGTCTTATGATCTAGAGATCTAGAGAGCCCAGCCACTCAGCCAAAACCTGGACCCACTCTCAGATTGATGATTGGATGAGCTCATTGGTGAGCATTAGGTTTGAGCTGAACACCCCCTGGTTCGGTTTGCAGCAGAACATGCAAACACATGCCAAAAAACTTGCACGCAAACACTGTTAAAGTCATGAACATGAAATATAAATTGCTAATTATAAAGGCTTATATGCAAATTATTGCCTTAGAAAGTGTATGGGGTCCCAGGTACTGCCCCAGGGGACTTGTATCAGTGCAAAACAAAGGTTTAAAAACGCCAGTTTTTTTTAGGAGCAGTGATTTTTTTCGTGACTGCGACATTATGGCAGACACTTCGGACAATTCTGCGACCCACGGCTGGGTACTAGCACAGCACATACCTGTACGTGCATATGCCAAGCCGTGCCATTCTGCCGATGTAAATGTGCAGGAGGCGGTCTTTAAGTGGTTAAATATCATTCCTGGGGGTACGCTTAGTCTGCCTGTAAAGTAGTCTCTCCCATGTTCATAACAGTTCTACAGCAAAATGACATTCCTAAAGGAAAAAAATGTCCTTTAAAATTGCTTGCGGCTGTAATGTATTACCGGATTGCGACAATATACATAAAGAATCGTTTAAAAAAATGGCATGGGTCCATTACCAGGCCCTTCGACCCTTCAGGTCTGGTATGAATAATAAGGGGAAACCCGCACCAAAAAATATTTAGTGGAGTTCCCCAGGCCCCTAGGCACTATATGCGCTGAACTGCAGTATATACAGTATATTATACAGACTGCACTATATATGCAGAAAAATTGGGCCTTAGCTGTTGGTGGTGCCAGAACACTGTAAGGCCCCTTTCACACTTGTACAACTTGTCCTGCAATTTGGGACTGCAAAGTAGAATGACAAGTCATTCCCCATGATTTCCAATGACAATCATTCATATTAGTACAGCTTCAAGTTGTGCCTACATCAAAATAGTCCCTGCACTACTTTGGTCCAACTTTCATGCTAGTTACACAGACACTCCCTCAAATTCGAGGCTGCGAATTGCGGCAAAATCGTGGCCACAAAGTTGTGATAAAATCGTGCAACTTTGAAGTGGCAGTATAGTGAAAAGGGCCTAACCCCTCACTGTTACTCTTGTTGGACTCAGGAACAGGCCATGCTGTTTAATATTATTTAAAAAATTGTAATTACTTGTCCCTGTTAAACAGGGGCAGAAAAATTGGGCCTTAGGTGGTGGTGGTGGTGGTGCCCTAAACCAAAAATATTGTTGGAAGCTGGCATCATCAAGATTTAGGAGGAATAGAATAGGCAGCATAGGCAGTCAAGGGATCCCAGATCCATAGCAAATTCAATCAGCTAAATCAGCATCAGGTGCTTGATAGCTGCTGCTTCAGGACTGATTTATTTTTTATTAATGTGAGCCTATCAACAGAGTCTGTGGACAGGCACAGTCTTTGATTCATTACAAACCCTCCAGCAGCACTGAATGTGCATTCAGAAACCACGCTGGATGCAGGACAGGCCAGTAGCTTGATTGCATATGGTGCAAGTTCTGTCCAGTGGTACATCCTCAAGACTCATTAACCCAGTGGATGCTCTGTTGAAAAGGTCTCCAAGTCCGATCTTGCTCCTAGATATCTCTGCACTATATAATGCAGACACTGGCGATGATTGCTTGAACCTATCAGACCTTGACGCTGAGGACTGAAAAATTGTTTAAAGGCATCGGTCAGCCGGCCACCTTCTCCACCATGCTAACTGACCAAACGAAGCCTCAGAAACACATTGACCTGCATCAGGAAATGGTAACCTCCCAGGGTCTGGAAATGCGTTACACAAACTTTTCTTCAAGGCCTCCTGAAGATGTTTTATCTTCTGCTCCCTCTGCAAAGGCAGGATGAGTTCTGCAACTTTACCCTTTTGTTTTAAACTTTCTGTATTTGAGAAACACCAAAGAAAATTTGAAAATATATTCTCGGAATACATTTAGTATAACAAGTGGAGTGCTCAAGATCAAACGTACATGTAATATCCAAATGACGTATATGTAAACTATCAGTCTATATAATGGTTATAAAAGAAGGAAAACTGACAAGTGACTATGCGGTACTTATATTCAGTTCTTGATTCAACTCAAGTAATGCTTGGTACCAGCTGGCAAACACATATGTAGATCTATTCTATCAAGCAGTGTCACTAGATGCATAATGCAGATTGATGTGTATTACCCGCAGTATAAAAGATAGGGAAGTAGGAGGTGCTTTAGGGATTTAAAGTCAGGAGAGGCAGTCCAGATTAATGCTTCTGGAGTCCATGAGCCATGTTTCCCAGTTATTGTAGAACTTTGCAGTGGAGAGTTTGGCTTTGGTACTTCATTTTGAATTGGTTGTTTAAGGTTGTAGTTATGTTTTGGAGAGATGGAGGCTGAGGAGATTTTCATTTTCTGGCTATTGCTAATTTTTGCTAATTTTGCAGCAATGAGGATGTTCATGGCCATGGTTTGGAATTGAGAAGAAAAATTTAAACAAAAGTAATGGACTTTATAGGCACACACATAGATTGCGTAAAGTTTTTTAGTAGAAATTTTAATTGAATAAAGTTAGAAACATTAGTAGAAACACATATTAAAACACAAACAGAAAGGTGCAAAAAAAGGGCCTGTATATTGCACTTCCCAGCACCAGTGATGAAAAAAAAACAATTTCTGAGCTTAGTCCTAACGTTTAAATAAATATATATCTTAACAATTAAAGGAGAAATTAAAAGTAGTAAAGAGAACTAAAAACTTATATCACAACATAAAAGTGATAAAAGCAGAACAGCAGCTGTTTAAAAGTCCAAAAGTACAACTGATAAAAAAGCGCTAAAACTGCATAAATGTCCAATAGCATATAAACATTTGAGTGATGACGTGGCAACAGAAAATCCTAAGTTGGTGAGTGCTTCTGGAAACTGGATAAATAGTGCACCCTACACCCAATCTTCACTACGCGTGAGGCATTCTCCTCCTCCGGGGTACAAACTCACCGGAAAGATGAAAAATGTAGGCCTTAAATGGTGATAAGCTCTCTTACTTGGACTAGCATCATCAGCAGCGAGGGCAGCATGGGTTAAATTCCACATAAACTCATATAAAGACAAGAGAAACTCAAATAGTGTAATTCTGCTTTAATGAAATAAAAGTAGCCCAAATGCCACAATCCCCCGTTTCAAATGCACATACAGAAATAACACTGGTAATAAGCATAAAGTAAGGAATGAGATCACCGCTATTGTCACTTCCTGGTTATGATCAACGCCGTTGTAGCCATGCCCTGACCGGTTTTGTCATTAATCGAGGGTGCGGCTACTCGGCGTGAGTATGTGGATTATATCACCCCTCCTCCCTGTCTATTGGGTGCATTGGCATCGGCCATCTGCTCTGATTGGTGCATCTCAGAGCAGATGACAAGTCAGCCGGAAACCACATCTAGACTCAGGGATACAGACAATCAACACATTAAATAAATTGCTGCACAATACTTATATTCAGATGGTGAACAAAAAAACACAAAACGTAGCCATCAAGGGCAAAGAGCCCGTCACCATCAAGGGCAAAGAGCCGTATATTCGTTGGCGTAATGCAGCGTAAGTGGAAGTGGGCTGGAAGTGGGCGTGATACATTTTAATGAAGCGTGACCCCATGCAAATGATGGCCACAGCTTCAAAAAACGAACTGCACATGCGTCGGCTCTTGGACGCATCCCAGTGCGCATGCTCACAGTTACGTCGAAATAGCTGCCTAAGATACACCTATGACGTGAACGTAACCTACGCACAGCCCTATTCACGTAGTACTACATAAACGGCGTACGTGGCGTAAAATTCAACGGCGACGTTCCCTGGCCCATACCTTTGCATTGCCTGCACCTGCTATATGAGGGGTAACTTTACGCCGGACGTAAGCCTTACGAAAACCGCGTATATTAACCGCATAGTAAACCTTACGTAAACCACGTATATTTATTATCATCTACGTTTGTGAATCGGCGTATCTTACACATTTGAATATTTATAATGGGAACACTGAATGCGTCCAGCGTAACTATGCGCCCATGATACACCGGCGTAGGAAAGTTACGTTGTTCGGAATTAGCCTATTTTCAGGCGTATCTAGTTTTGTGGGTACGGCGCATAGATATGATGGCGCATCCGTGGACTTATGCGGCGTATCAGTAGATACGTTGGCGTAAGTTCTTTCTGAATCCAGGCCCATGTGTCCATTTTTGCTCCCTTTCCATAGGGACAGGGACTCTCACTATTACATATCCCTCTTTGTTTTAAACCCGAAGAGGGCGGAACACCAGCACACGTCATCAGGGTTGGGACACCTCTGTGACGGCTGTCAGCCGCGTAGGCCCAACCATTTTTTCGGGTGCATTTCCATGCAAGTCTTACCCTGACTCTCCATGGGATCCCACTTGTTTCTATCCCACTTTTTTTTCCTCTTCTGGGGTTCCTAGGCTTATTTGCTTTTCTCGGGGGAACTCTGCCTTCCCTGATTCCCTTACTTTCTTGATATAGGGAACCTGTTCCTAAAACTTTGACTTTTGCCTGATGGGGAACCACCTTTTCTCTCAGTGACACCAGATTTTCCCATTACAACTGTTTTTTTTTGTTTAACCACTTGTCTGAGGTTACCCATTGCAATTAAACCCTAGATAGCAGTACCGACCATTAGCAGATCACCAATTTTGAGATCCCAACTTCCGATACCATCACTGCTTTTTTCAGAATTTGTTAGGACCCATCCTGAGGTGAGACCACACACAGGCGAGTGACTATGCTCCACGGAACTATCACCAAGCTCCACTTCACTTGCTGTCCAATGCTTCATGGGCGGCTGTCCTAACAAATGACACTGACCCAAGCACAAATCATTCCTTATGGCAACAATGCCAACTGGTGTATGCATTACCTTGCTACAGAAACCAATTACTTCAGCCCTTTCTCCCACAGTCTCCGGGTACTTTAATTAGTACCTTTGTGCGAATGACAGGAAAAATCTCTGCTACTGCCACGTCCATTTCGGTCCCTTCCTTCATGTGAAGTCTAGTGGGTGAGGCAGTGTCCATGCCGTCTACTGACCACCGCTCACCTGCACTTTGGTCTTCATCAGCAGAAGTTTTCCTAGTCACCGCATTCGGCATAGAGACTTCTGAAGTTTTCAAACGTTCTCCTGAGCACCTTCCATCCAAACCGGTAACTAGAAGCACCCTCTCAGAGAACCTTGAGACCATTTGCCACACTGCTAACAAATATGGTACCAACCAGTTCCTTTTGTAATTAACATCAAGCATAGCCTGTACTACTTGGCTCCACCTACTGGTACTACGCAGTACTATCTTGTCCGACCACGGTGGAGACACCCAAGTGTACAGCAGATGTGCTTTTTGGACTTCAAGCATTTTCAACAATGCATTAGTCATCTTAATGTGACCCACATCTACATACAAGACCTTTCTAGGGACTTTTCCATTATCAATGACGTAGAGGGGCTCATCCACCGAAGCTGGAAAGGTAGAGACATTTACAGCGACCTCCACCTCACTGGCGGTATCAGTCTTCACAGCCTGGTGCTCAACTGGAGCGCTATCAGATGTACGTCTCACATTTATCCCTTCTGCCACAGCATTAGTGAGCTGCTGCATGTCATAACTCACATTGCCATTTTTGCGCTCACTATTTCCACTATTTTTTTTTCCTCAATAGATTTTTATTGAAAGTAAATAAGGTTTACATACAGAGGTACAGAAGTACAGAAGTACATAAGAATAACGTTTGTTTCAATATATGAGAAACTAAGTACAATAGAAATACCGGATGGTGGAACAATCCATCAATAGTTGTAACAGGAGTTATTCGACACACACAGCTGAACAGATAATGTAACAATCAGTGAACAATGAACAATTAACAGTTAACATCGGTCCAACGAAGAGACAGGTACAGAGCCCAAGTTGTCGTGGTAGTCCAGGGTGGTCAAAAAAAGGTCACGGTTCCGACAAGAGAGCGGTAAAGGACGCCCTCCCCCGAGCACCCCCAAGGGGTACTAAACTGTGCCCGCAAGAGGACGTCCCCCCCCCCCCAGAGGTTCAATCGTGGGTGTTCACAGATGTGCTATCATGTGAGCCAACAACAAAATGTCTGGGAGCATTCAAAGAGAGGAGTCAAGGGATTTGGCAAGGCCCGGGGAACCAGTCCAGTCCGTCCACTGTTGCCAGTTCTGTAGGTTCCGAGATTTGTCACGGTGGCGCAGTGAAAGAGTTGTTTCATGCGTAAAGTGCGTATGGGTGGTGTGGATCACGTCATGGAGAGTGGGGGGGTCTGGGTCGTTCCATTTCCTAGTGATACTGAGACGTGCAGCCAAGAGTATGTGAACTATGACATACTTTGTCGGGTTAGGGAAATGTTCTATAGTCAGGGATAGCAATGCCAAGGATGGCTGCATGTCAACCTTTAATTTCGTAACGTCAGAGATCAATTGAAACACAAGTCGCCAGAAGGAGGTAATCTCGGGACAGTCCCATAGAATGTGTAGCAAGTCACCCTTTTTCCCACATTTCCGCCAACATGTATTCTCAAGTGACGGGTTAAATTTGGACAACCTATCGGGGGTCAGGTACCAACGGTAGGTAATTTTAAAGGCAAGCTCCCACAGTGTGGAGCAGCACGTGGCCCTATAGGTAGATTGACAGGCCTTTTCCCATTGTTCTAGTGTGAATTGCTGTCCTAGTTCTTTCTCCCACCTGGTTAGTGCAGTTGAACTGGTGAAAGTAGATTTAGAGCGGAGTAATTGGTAAAACAGGGAAATACCCTTCCGATGTGCCATATGAGATCTAAAGTAGATCCATGCTTGTTGAGGTATCGTGTAAGTCCGAGGTGACAGGGAGGCTAGGCAGTGCTTAGTGCGTAGGTAGAGGAAGAAGTCAGAGTTTGGTATTTGGTAGTCGGTTTGTAGTTCAGAGAATGTTTTGATCCTGTCGGACATTAGCAGATCAGATAAGTGGGAAATGCCCTTGCCTTTCCAAGAAGAGTGAGATGTTGAGATCATCAAGTGAAGGAGAACTTCTATAGGGATGGGGACTGTAGCTTGTACGGGGTGACTCG
Organism: Rana kukunoris; assembly: GCA_029574335.1. Classification (NCBI taxonomy): domain Eukaryota; kingdom Metazoa; phylum Chordata; class Amphibia; order Anura; family Ranidae; genus Rana; species Rana kukunoris. The sequence goes on from CM056053.1 coordinate 125,834,663, forward strand.
CAGACAGCCGCCTAAAGCGGTTCCAAGCCCTTACTGTCGCTAGTATAGTCGGTGATAGGCGGGGGGGCAATTTAGCTCCTAGGCTGACAGCGAGTAGCCAGGTAGAGAGGCTGCGGTGTGGAATCGAGGATTTTTCTATTTTTCCCCACAGGGTGTGAGGAGGAGATGGCAGAAACCATTCCCTAGTCTGTGTAAGAATGGACGCCAGGTAGTAATCCTGAACATTAACATACCCCATACCGCCTGCTAAGCGGTGTTTTACCAATCGATCTTGGTTGCATCTGGCCTTCCTTCCCTGCCATATAAATTTTGATAGGATGGATTGCAACGAGTTAAAATAGCTCAGGGGTATAGGAATAGGGATGGTCCGAAATAAATACAACATTTGAGGGAGATGACACATTTTGAATGCCGCTAAGCGGCCTAGCCAGGAAAACTCAAAGGACGCCAGCCTAGTGAGATCAGTCTGAAGTTTAGTGCGAGCCGGTAGATAGTTAGAGGAGAACAGTGCTTTCGTAGAGGTAGTTAGTTGGATTCCCAAATAGGTTATGCTGTGTTCCGCCCAAACGTACGGAAAACGGAGTTTGAGCCGCTCCCTAGTGGGTCTGTCTATTCCTAAATTTAGTACGTATGATTTAGTCTCATTGGCTTTGTAAAACGACACATCGCTAAACCAGGTCAACGTCCTTTGTATTTCGGGTAGGGAGCGTTCCGGGTCGGCGACCATGAGAATCACGTCATCCGCGAATAGGCTGATTTTGTGTTCTACGCCCGCTATAGGGATACCAGAGATCTTGTCATTAGATCTTATACTTTCCGCGAGGGGTTCCATAACCAAGTTAAATATCAAGGGTGACAACGGGCACCCCTGTCTCGTGCCGTTGGAGATTTGAAAGGGCCCCGAGAGGGTATCCGCCGAGAACACTCGAGCCGAGGGTTTAGAATACAGAGCCATGATAGCATCATGTATACCACCTGTGAGACCAAATTTGGTCAATACAGCGGAGATATATCCCCAGTGGACCCTGTCAAATGCCTTCTCTGCATCCAGAGACAGAAGCAGAGAAGGCACTTTGGTGCACTTTTTTTGGGGCATCGGGTGCCTTACCCGGTTTTTTCGCAAAGTCACCACCATTGCTTCAAGCATTTCGGCTGGGAAGGAGGCAGCCTTGGCTGCCAAATTGAACGTTTGGCACAGAGCAGGGGCTAGGATCTGCTTAAATCGTTTATAGTACTCCCCCGTGAAGCCATCTGGCCCAGGGGATTTGGAGGAAGGAAGTTTATCAATAGCTGTCACGATTTCACTAATCGTGAAAGGGTCATTTAATGTGGAGAGTTGTGTAGAAGTTACCGATGGGAGGTGTATACTATCTAGGAATGTTTTGATCATGGCAGGGGAAGGCTGGGTGATAGAGGGATCATCTCTGAGGTTATACAGACCCTCATAATATTTGCTAAAGGCATTTGCTATCGCATGGGGTTTAAGGAGTTTTTCATTAGTATGTGGGTGATATAGAAATGGGATTTTTGTTTTGTTCCTGTAACCCTTGATCCGCATGGACATCGCTTTACTAGCTTTGTTCCCTGTCGTGTAGGAGGTGGCTTTGAGCAATCTGAACATTTTTACATGTTTTTCAAGCAGAAGGGAACGTAGTTCCTGTCTTAAAGAAAAAATCTCTGCCTGCAGGTGTGGCGAGGGACTGGTTTTATTTCGGGTCTCTGCGGAGGCTATGTCGGTCATGAGTTTGTCAAGTCTCTGAGTTCTCCTCTTTTTAGCCCTAGCTCCCATTTGGAGGAATACCCCCCTGATCACTGCCTTGTGGGCATTCCACACCACCAGTGGGTCAGACACTGAATTTTGGTTGAGTAGGAAGAATTCTTCTAGGCGTTGTTGGATGGGTGTAGAGTAGTAGGGGGTGTTGAGGAGGTAATTATTAGCTCTCCAGATGTAAGAGGTGGGATGGGGTGATTCGTCAGCTATAATGACACTAACAGGGACATGATCTGACCAGGTGGTGGTGTGAATTTCTGACTGGGAAATTTTTTGTAGCAACCTCTTATCAGTTAAAAACAAGTCTATTCTTGAGTAGGTGTTGTGACGCGACGAGAGGAATGTGTAATCCCGCTCGCTCGCATGACAACACCTCCATACATCATACAAATCATTGGCAGATATGAAAGATTCTCGAGTAGATGAGCGTCTCTTGGATCCCGCCGTGGAGTCTATCTTGTTATTCGGGACCATATTGAAGTCTCCACATACCAGTAAATGACCCGTTTGGATCTTCCTGACTGCCTTCAAAGTCTTCCTAATAAAGGCTAATTGCCCGTAGTTTGGTGCATACAGAGAGACCAAAGTGTAAGGCACATTGTTGATTGTACAGATCAAAAAAATGTACCGACCTTCCGGGTCCAAGATGTATTGCTGGGGTTGAAACAGAACAGAGTCCCTGACAGCGATCATTACGCCACGCTGTTTTTTGGAGTATGAAGCCTGGAATATATGCGGAAATAGTCTATGTTGACACTTAGGGGGAGCTTGTATGGCAAAGTGTGTCTCTTGGACGCATAACACGTCACAGTTATGGGCTATCACTGACTTCCATAAGGATGAACGTTTCGCCGGGTGATTTAACCCTTTGGCATTGAGGGAGAGAATTTTGATCCCCATGGTTCGTGGAGAGATGGTGTAACAAGGGAAGAGCAAAAAGAGATATAAAGAGAAGATGGATAACAATATACGGGGGTACTCACAATAGCCGATGTACTCGTATTTGGACCGACGGAGCCTGGAGGTAGGAGTTCAGCAGATGAGGTTGGACCTTTAGCAGTGCCAGTCTCAAGGTAATATCTGGTTACTAGGGAGGTAGAAAAAAAAAAAAAAAAAACAAGATGAAGCCGGATGGCCAAGTACAGTCAGACTGTGTGTGTCCAGGAGAAATGGAGTGAAGAAAATCTCAAGGAAAAAACAAAAAAAACAAAACACAAGATTGAACAGGTACAAAACAGGTGTGTTAGCGACGGGTAGCTCTTCGGAGCAGCTGACCAAAAGTGGAAGGGAGTTCAGCGAGCAAGGTAGAGTAGTAGCGCATGACCAGACCGGACAAGTATAGTCGCTTAGTGGCGCGTTGCCGGGCGCTGTTTGCGGGAATTTTCTCCTCCTGGGCCGAAGGTGAACAGGTTAGGGACTCCAGCAGGTTCTGAGCGGTTGAGTGGAGGTTCCGGGAGGATTCCCCAGGAGTGCAGAAGCTTCATGCCCCCTTCCAGAGTGGAGACAGTGTAAGGGATGCCATTGTGGGTGACCAAGATGGTCGCAGGGTGGCGCCATTTGTAAGTAATCTTGTGATTATTCAGAGCTTTTGTGATGGACTTCAATCGCCTCCTCAGTTCAAGTGTATAACGAGACAGGTCTGCGTACAGCTGGATATCTGAGTAAGGCGCTGGGAGTGGAGAAAGCTCTCTTGCCTTCATGAGGATCTGCTCTTTAGCTTGGAAAAAATGAACTCTCAGAAGGACATCACGGGGAGTATCTGCATCAAGATGTCGGGGTTTAGGGAGTTTGTGGATTCGGTCGATAGTCAGTTCAATTGGGGAAAGCTCGGGGAGCATGCTGGAAAACATTGTGCTGGCAAAACTAAGCAGTTCTTTGGGTTGGACCGACTCAGGCACCCCGCGGATTTTAAGGTTATTGCGTCTGGAGCGGTCCTCTAGATCCGCAAGTTTCGCTTTGATCCACATAGTGTCATCCTTCTGCTCGGTATAAGCATCTATTAATTCATTAACCGTTTCAGTACATTCCTCCATTTTGGTTTCGATATGTTGCACCCTGTTGTCCATATGCTTCATTTCTAGCGAGAACCTATTCATCAGTGATGACAAGTTAGACATGAGGGAGGACTGCAAAGTCACCAACATGTCTTTCATAGTTGTGTCCAGCACTGGTTGTCCTGTGGTTGGAAATTGTGCTATAGAAGACTGTAGAGATGATATGGCAGATTCGTTATGCAGACCAGTGCTCATTGCGGTCGGGGCCTGATCAGGGAGATCCATTCTCATTTTAGATTTTGCCGGACTCTGCGTTCCCGGGGTAGCAGGAGAGGAATCAAGTGGAAGGGAGTGCTGAAACGTAGCTAGTGATGTCTGCGTATGGGTGCCAGGGGGCCCTGTGACCTCCAGTGGATGCCTCTCTGACCCTCTGGCGGCGCCATCTTGAGGCTTCCGGCGAGGTTGAAAGGAGAACGTTTCCAGCTTCTTGGGGCCGCGATCCTGTGACCGCTTGCGAGTTATCGTGGTTGTGGAGCTCAGGGGATATGGATTAGATTTTGTCACGCTATTAACGGTGGTGATGGCACCCGGTAGTCGCTCGTTGTCCGGTCGGGTGAGCGAAGTTTACATCTCACGTGTCCATAGTCATACACAAGGAGGCCACACTCTGGATTGCGCTATATGATGATGGTATCAGGATTTGCGTGCGTAAGTACCAGCGGCCTGGTTTAGAGGAAAATCTAGGCCGTAATATCCGGAAGTGAGGGGTGTCCCCTGGCTTGTGAAAGGGGTCACTAAATAAATACCGGAGGGTCCAGGTGCAAGGGGGCCTATGGTAGGTGTAACTGGCCGGGTGAAGCAAGATGGCCGCCGGGCTGTGCAAATTCTCTTATCCTGATGGGAATAGTAAGATGACCATTAGCCAGGTACCTATGTAGGTGATCCTAGTGTTCTGTGTCCCGGGTCACCAATCTTGCGGGCGGGGAGCTGATTACTGGCGAGGGTGAAGGGCTTTAGGTGTGCCAAGATGGCCGCCACTCACCTCAGGTCACGGAGCGCTATTGCCTGCAGAAAACCCTCTTCTCCTGGCGGGCTCTCTATGTCTTCCTCCCGCTCCGGGAGAGTAGCGGTGGCTGGACCCGAGAACGGCCGTTATCCGGGCCACGGATGCGGCACTCGAGGGCGGCTCGTGCGGAGGCCTTGTGAGCCTCGAGATGGCGCCGGGATCCTGAGGGGATGGAGCCGTCCACGGCTCGAATTGCAGGGTGGGTGGTCGGCACAGAGCTTCAGAGCGGAGGGTCAGCCGTGGATGCAACTGGACGGGGCCTCCGTGTGTTCCGCAGCCGCAGAACTCGAGCCCGGGGATCCCGGAGGACTCGTAGGCCCCAAGATGGCGGCGGGACCCAGCGACTTCAGCCCGGTCTACATCGGAGATATTCGGTTTTGTGGCCCAATACAGGTGGGTGCTCATGATTGGGGTCTCCTGGAGTCAGGATGAGGGATTTGGTGGTCAGATTGGCGTTAGCTGACTGAGGATGGCAGTAGCTTTCACACAGGCCTGACGGAGCTTCACAGAATCGCGTCTATCCCCACTCGCGGCCGGACACGCCTCACTATTTTCACTATTTTGTGCACCTACCTACACCAACCTGTATCTGGGGGGTGGGAGATAAACGTATTTGCCAATGATCTCCAAACTAGTTACACCAATCACATCCTATGTTGCATGCGCTACATCGATGATGTCTCTATTGTGTGAGCAGACACCAGGGAATTGTTGGACAACTTTATTAAACTACTTAATCAAAACTAATTCAATCCTAAATTTACATACAGTTGTGATGAGCATAAAACCAATTTCCTAGATCTTACAATTTTTTATTAATTGTTTATTTATATATTTTTTCAAAGCATACAGATGTATGCATACATTTCAAACATTAAGAATATTGTCAAAGTAGTTAAGCAAAATTACAACCAGTATAAAACAGGAAATGTTGGATGTTATCAGAGAGAAAGAAATGTCAGGGTCAGATGAGGTGTGTGGAGTTTCACGCATGCGCAGTGTATATAAAGCTAACACGCACGTGTCATACCTACGTTCTGTGTGCGGAGGAAAGAGTAACGGAAGAGATGATCGGTCTAACGAAGGTAAAATTTTAACTTGGGGCATCAGTGGCCTATACTAATTCTAGATTGAGGCCTAAATTGGGATAAGATTAGGAGAGTTTAGCCTGACATTAGTGTTTTTTTCTTGTGTTTTGTCTTGCAACAAATATGAAACAATTCAAGGACCCTGTAGGTGGATGGCTGACAAATGGGTGGTCCTAACCATCAACGGGCTCCCAGAACTCTTACCTCAAACCTGAAGGTATAGGGCATCAAAGAAATCCTTAGTGGGGGGCGCATGCGCGGCGCGATGCTGATGTGAAGTGCCTAGTCACATCTCCGCCACACCCGGACACATTGCGGCCGTTTCCCCGGGGCTATAACGCTCGTTTTTCGCCCAAAAGTATCAGCACCCCTGCGGGAATACGGGGTGCATGCCTGGCAGCAACAAGATGAAAAAACGGAGCCAGCATCGCTCACTGACAAACCTTCTTCTTACTATGGAGCAGAGGGCAGGGAAGACCCAAAATGGCGCCTGCAGCAGCATGTGGGGAGAGGATGCAATCATCTCACACCCTCCCAAAGATCTGGAGAACCGTGAGTACAACTCCCCCCTCTCCAAGGCTGACCTAGATGAAAGTCTCACAGCAGTCTTTAACAAACTTGTGGACAAAATAGAAAAATAAGTACATAAATCTACTGCTGCACTATCCCAGGAAATTGCTAGCATAGGAGGACGCACTGATCTCCTGGAGACAAAACATGATGAACTCTCCCTAGCACACAATGACTTGAGGAAAGACTATGAAAACCTGGCCGATAATTTTGCTTTCATGCAAGCCCAAGTAGAGGATTTGGACAACAGAAATCGCCGCCAAAACATTAGATTGCGCGGTATACCTGAATCTACTACTAATCTATTACCAGCTGTGTCCCAGATTTTCCATAGTCTCCTGCCAGAGAAACCATTATCTGCCTTCGCCTGTGACAGAATCCACAGGGCCCTCCGCCCCAAACCCCCCCCTGAAAACCCCCCCAGGGACATCATCATGTGCATGAAGGATTTTCTGGTGAAGGAGGACATCATGCGTGCTTCCAGAAACAGCCCCAACATCTCCTTTGAGGGAAAACGCATACAAATCTTTCCTGACATCTCCCCAGCCACATTAGACAGAAGGCGCAGGATGAAAGAGGTCACCTCTGTCCTACAATCAGCCAGAATAAGATACAAATGGGGATTTCCCTTTAAGCTGACCATACCTCACAACGGATCCACCTATACAGTCTATAATGTGATCGAAGGTAAAGAGCTGCTAATTAAGTTAGGTCTTTTGCCTAACGAGCCTCACCCTCGGCTCCAAGCCACCCCAAGACCCTCACCTATTTGGTCTACTCCTTCCAACAAGCGCAGCCAGAGAGACCAGAGGAGATTATTCAACCATCAGTGAAATCATCCCATGTAAACTTTCAACTGATTCTCTAAGCTATTGCACTATCCCTCCTGAAGATTGCTGCATTCCAGAAACGTAATCCCTTGCTTTGACAATGCCCAACACTACAGGATCCAGTGTGTTCCAATACAACTAAATCATTCAGATTCTGCAGGAAAAGCAAGAAGGTCTCTTGGACTTACTATTTCTACCCAGATTTATTACACAGGATTCACACATCCTCCACTAGAGGGCCCCCCTCCCCTGCTGGAAAGTCTCTAACACATTTTATTGTACCACACATCTAGCTCATGGGTTCCTGTTGCAAACGTCTCAATATACAGTGCTCTCTGCACTGAACAAGCCACTATAGCAGATTTATTTTCTATTATCTCATTCTGCCATATGCTATACTACTCAGAACAATCTCATGTTACAGCTCTGTTTATCCCCTGCACCAAAAGAGAACTATCCTGAACTTCCTAAACTTTAATCCCTGGGTGCTGCACAGGACTGCCTCAAGTTTCTCTTGATCTATCCCCTCCCTGTTGAGGTGATTGTGACTCAAACCACAGTATCACATCCCTCTCTTGCTTCCAATCCATTCAATACAAGGTTGTGGTCGGTTACGCTGGCCCTGTTCTCTAATTTTACAATGTTATATGTTATTACATTACTGTTTTAAGCTGCCATGCACTGATATGATGCTTTTTTATAGTTTAGCATGTCCTTTTGTCCGGGTGTGTCCGCCGCAGTTAGTTTGACCCCACTCCTGCCTCGATCTATATCTAGACCACCACTGTGATGGCCTGGCTAGATCTGACGCAGGATAAGGATAATTTTTTTTATCCTTTATGTTCTTTTTTCTTTTTCTTTTATTCTTTATGTTTGATCGGTTTAATACCAGAACAAATGGGTTGTCACCCTTTTTACAGAGTCTGGTTTATATCAGGAGTACTATCTCCTGCGTTTTTGCACGGAAAAAATTATATTTGTTTTGCACAGGCATAGTGTATATGTATTCTTGTTATTTTTCACTCATAGATATACATAACCAATATATCTTATATTTCTACCCTACTTGTAGACTGCCTTGTATAGCGGAGACTCTGACTCCATGCAGTTACTTCGCGTGGCTTTGGTGTTTCCTGCTCTGTAAAGGTAAACCGCACACAGGCAACACCTTCATAATTCAATCTGTTACTCCTCTATCTTATCAGCTTTTGTATGTTTCTGCTGTTCAGTTGATAGATTGTTATGATTCTAGCCATGGGTCTTAAAATCATATCTCACAACACTAATGGGTTTAACTCACCCAATAAACGTAAAAAAGCCTTTCAGCAATACAAAAAACTGGGAGCAGACATTATTCTGCTCCAGGAGACTCACTTTGCATCCTCTAACCACCCTAAATTCCTCCACAAATCCTATAACCAAGTGCATTATACCACCTTTGACAATAAAACGAAGGGGGTCGCCATTCTTATACGTAACACGATCATCTTTGATGTTCACCATATATTTAAGGACCCAGAGAGCAGATATATCATTCTCAAGGGTATCATCAACAACAGGGAAATCACCATAGCCTCGGTTTACGCCCCAAATGACACCCACACTTCTTTTTTTCTTAAATTCTTTGAAACATTGGACAAATACCACTCACCCCACATATTGATCGGTGGGGATTTTAACTTAGCTGCCCACCCAGTCCTTGATAGAAGTTCCATATCCCCCCATAAAAAATCCTTTTCTAAGACCATAAACCGTCTAATTAATAAGGCACAACTATTAGACACATGGAGAGCTCATAACACGGGTATTAAAGCCTATACCCACTACTCCCACCCACATGACTGCTATGCTAGACTTGACTATGTGCTGTCTACCCCTATCCTACTTGCCAACTCCACTCAGGCACAGATTCACCCCTGCCCATGGTCGGACCATGATATCTGCACATTCACCACATCATACATAGGCCTAACTCTCCTCATAACTGGCGTCTTAATGACTCCTTACTAACAAACCCCGCCAGCAACTCTACTATTTCGTCACACATAGAAAACTATTTTACAGACAATATTAATGAGGAAACTCTACCCACCTCCATATGGGTTGCCCACAAAGCAGTTTTAAGAGGTCACATCATTAGCTTAGCTGAATCCAAAAATAGAGAACGACAGGCTGACATTAGACGCCTCACCAATGAACTCCACCATCTATACATCAAACTACATCATGCAGTTGATCCTGCCATTACCCAGCAAATACAAGAAAAACGCAAATCCCTAGATACCCTCCTCTCCGCTAATGTCGAGAAGTCCCTCAGGTTCTCTAAAGCCAAATACATGCTGCACTGCAATTCCCACTCAGCAATGTTTGCAAGGAAACTTAAGCAAGACAGTAACCCTACGCATACATATAAACTTAGAAATAATAAGGGCAATCTAGTTTCCCACCCACAGGAAGTTATGGAAATTTTCACCTCCTTTTATCAAGACCTCATGTCAAACCCCAACACCCCCCCAAATGAAGCTGCTAAATCTTGGCTGGACAGCCTCAATCTCCCCTCCCTTAATCATGAACATTTAGACTCTCTTAACGCACCTTGTACGATTGAGGAAATTACACACATTATCAAATCACTCAAAACCTCCACTGCACCTGGTCCTGACGGGTACACATCCTTGTACTACAAAAAATATGCCGCCCTTCTTGCCCCCCATTTGAAGAACCTCTTTAATCATATCCTAGAAGGCAATTCCTTCCCAAGAGAAATGCTATTAGCTAATCTCTCCTTAATCCCCAAACCCAACAAGGACCATTCACTCCCCCAGAATTTCCGCCCCATTTCGGTCCTGAACAACGACCTTAAGATCTTTGGCAGGATCCTTGCAGACAGGCTCGCCAAAGTCATCTCCCCACTAGTTCACATTGACCAATCTGGTTTCATACCCAACAGACAGATCACAGACAACATCAGGCTTGTTACCAATATTATCCAGGTTGCTAATCTCCACTCACGCCAAACCTGTCTTCTCAGCCTTGACATTCACAAGGCGTTTGACAGTGTCAGCTGGTCGTACTTGAATTACTTGCTCCCCAAATTTGGAATTTCTGGAGCATTTCTGCAGGGGTTCAATGCTCTATACAATTCTCCACAGACCCGCATCCGTTTACCTGGTATCAACTCTGATTTTTTTCCATTAGGTAGAGGTACCAGACAGGGCTGCCCCCTGTCCCCACTCCTCTTCGCTTTAGCCATAGAGCCCTTAGCCCAGGCTATCAGAGCCAACCCAGATATAAAAGGATATACCAAGGATCATCAGGAATACAAGATTAGTTTATATGCTGACGATGCACTACTATACATTACCAACCCCCATACCTCCCTTCCTATACTTCTCAAACAACTAGAACTTTTCCATAGGGTCTCAGGACTTAAAATCAACTTAAGCAAATGCTCCGCACTACCCATTAACATCCCCTCAGCGGAACTTAGCCTTCTTCAGTCCAACTTCCCCTTCATGTGGATCTCCTCCTCATTTACATACCTTGGTGTTAATATCACTCCTCTTTACAACGGCTTATATAAGGCTAACTACATCCCATTACTAGCCCGCATTACCTCTCTCCTGAAAACCTGGTCCTCCTATTACATTTCTTTTTTGGGCAGAGTTTGTGCAATCAAGATGAACATCCTCCCCAAACTCTTATATTACTTTCGCTCCATTCCAATCAACATCCCTAAAACTAAACTCGAGGCTCTTCAAAGACAAATTAATAAATTCATTTGGGCTGACAAAAGACCACGATATAGTTACACCCTACAATATAAATCACAGTCTAAGGGTGGTCTGGGACTCCCCAATTTATGGAAATATTTTTTAGCCGCACGCCTATCACAAATCTCCCAATGGTTTTCCCCAAATAAAAACATTCCCTGGATGAGCTTTGAGACCTCATCTATATATCCACTGCACCTACAAGGGATACTTTGGTCTAAATATATCCTTTATAAAGACCTCATCAAACGTAACATTATAGTGGCTCATGCATTCAAACTCTGGCAAAATACTAGCGACACTTTCTCACTAGCTTCAGTAACCTCTTCACTCACATCATTCCTAGGCGATCCCAGACTACCTCTTGCATACAAAGACAGACACTCTGTCTCTACCTGGATAGACCTTGGGCTAACTTCCTTGGGCTCACTACAATCTAAATGGAGCTTTAGAAGCTTTGAATCCCTTCAAAGGGACTTTAATCTCCCTTCTTCAGAGATTGAGAGATTCCATTTAATCAAATCATTTTTTCAGACACATTTCTCACTCTCCACGAGTCCATCTATGACAATCTTTGAGAGAATATGCAAATCCTCATCCAGAGACAGAGGAATGATCTCTAGGCTCTACAACTGCCTTAATGATTTCTCGGCCTCTGAAAAAACCCAACCCATGCTACACTGGGAATCAGACTTAGGTATTGACCTCCCCCCAGATACATGGTATGCTATGTCCGAAAACCTCAGGAAAAGTAACAAAGCAGTCTCCTTTAGGGAAACCCCAACAAAATTATTTACAAGATGGTACCTAACTCCATCCAAAAACCATACCTTTTATCCGACAGTTTCTCCTGACTGCTTCAGAGGCTGCCAAGCTGAAGGTACGCTACTTCACATTTTCTGGAGCTGCCCACGTCTATCACAGATCTGGCTAGAGGTAGCTCGCAAATTCGAGGACTCCTCTAAACATAAGGTCTCCCTCACCCCATTAATCTGTCTACTCTACGGAGATGTCCCCGACATCCCTCCCCCATGCTCCAGACTCCTCCATTCACTATGTAGCTCGGTGCAATGGATGATCGCACTTAACTGGAGATCTGGGGAAGTGATATGGTCACAGGTGCTTGACAGGATGGAACTGTTGAAACTATCAGAGAGAATATATCACACAATTAATGACAGCCTACATGTTTTTGATGCCAAATGGTCATATTGGTAGATCACTAATTGATGTTCCCATTTGTTTTTCTACACATTAAATTATAATGATGTACTACTGACATTATCCTTTACTCACTCAGGGACCACTCATCACGAACTGCCTTACGTGTTACTAATTCACCGATATGCCTATAAAAAGTGTTATGTTTTTTATACCTATGCTTGTATTCCAATTTATACTTCTCAATAAACTTTTGTAAACAAAAAAAAAGAAATCCTTAGTGAAAATAATAGCCTGCTTGCAGCCACAGTGTCTTCCCACCTGTCACACTCCAGTGGAGTATACCCTCGATCAATCCCTAGTGACGCTCAGAGTGGGGGGAGAGAGAGAGAACAGACAAAGCCTCCAATGGTGTAGTATGTAAAACTCAGGGGGAAGTTCAATAAAGAATAGCCTGCGCTTACATTAAAACAGTAAAAATGTGCAATACATAAAACACAGCCAGCGGCGTCCTCGGCACCTGCTTACGTCACTCCAGGTGTACGACCGTCCAATTCCTAAGCGTTATGTCACGGTCACGTGTCTTCATCTGGGGAACCTTATTGGAGGAGCGCATGCCGTCAAAAGAGTAGTAGAACCACCCTGCGGCCATACAAAGTCGTACGGCCACCAGGAAGTGGTTAAAATCCACGCCAGACCAAAGGGCCTGGTATGGTTTTGGGGGGGAACCCATGCTTTTTTTTTTTTTTACATTTGACATGGAGTTTCACCTAAAGATTAATGCCAGACACAAAGTGCGTGGTATTTTCTGGATCAAAGTCGGATCCCTGTTTATTTAAGTGGGACGGATGTCGGACTTCAACTCACAGGGCAAAATTTAAATCTACAGTTGTACAACTGTTGTGTCATACCAATGTGAACCCAGCCTTAAATATTGTACTACTGTTCAAAAACATTCAATTACAATTTTCAAAAAATATATTAAATAAGAAAAACATTTTCACTTCCAAGATAAGCCTTGTATTTTTTTACTAGTTGTAGGCTGTATTGTAAAAAGATTTGTTTTTTTACAGTGCCTGAGAAAAAAATTAAATGCAAGTTACAGTACCCCAGTATTAGTTTTACAAGCGGCAATATGTTTATTCTGTAATTTCTGTTGAGAAATATAGCTATATTTAGTATTTTCATTAAAAAATAAATATATTCAGCACTTATTAAAGCCTTAAATTATATTACACTTGTTACTCCACACTTAAATTTCCAGCAACACATTATGTATGTATATTAAAACGTAAAACAAATAAAAATAAAACAATTAACTGTGTTTGTGTGTTAGAAAATACGGTAGGTTTTGTTATATTATTGTTTCAAGAAGTTCATTTACCATGTGTTAAGCCTCTATAAATATACTGTTCTAATGTTGTCTAAATCAGGCCATTGCATGGATTTTGCAAGGGTGGACATTTAAAACAATATCATCTATAGATAAGAAGAGGTGTTCTTCCATATGACACTGACAATGGAGCACCATTTCTCCCACTGACACCACTAATGGGGCACTATTTCTCCCTATGATACTAATGATGGGGCACTATTCCTTCCCCTAATACCACATGAAAATGTCCAATCCCGCTGGCCACTGTCCGGCCCTCCCAGAGTCTGAAGGACAATAAACAGACTATTTCTTCAGAACATTTGGAGACCAAGTGTTGCACTTTCCAAATATGTTGCAACAAGTACTGGTAGGAAAATTTACCCTAGCAGAATATCTGACAGCTGCTGAAGTTCTAAGACTAGATAATGGTATAAGCATACATATTGGAATTGGTTAAAGTGGAGGTTCAACCTATTATTATTATTAAAAAGTGTTTAATATCGCGCCCGTCTTACCCATAGGGCCTCGAAGCGCCAAACGCAAAAGTACACATCACCCATAGCAGAGAACAAAAGTCGGCACCGCAACAATTAAAAGGGGTACTAAGAAGGGAGAAACCTAGTATAACATGAGAAGGACTCAAGACACCCCTCTACTGATTCAGCCATAGGCTTGGGTAAACAGGTGGGTTTTAAGTTTGCGACGGAAAGCCAGGAGATTGCTAACCTGTCTAATCGGCAGGGGGATGCTGTTCCAAAATTTCGCCCCCTGGACGGAAAAAGAGCGACCTCCTCGACGAGCCTTCCTAAAGCGAGGCACCATAAAATCCAGGGAGGTACTGGAACGGAGGGGGCGGGAAGGGACGTATTTGATGAATCTAAATATAGTATTTTTCCATGTGATCCAGCATACTGGCGTTAGCGCCAGTATGCTGTTTTTTTTTTTTTTATGCCCCACTTACTGTCTAATCTTCAATTTTGATTTAGCTCCCCCGCGGTGGATGGCGCCTGTATAGCCTGTCACTGGTTCCGAAAAAAGCCGATTTAGGACTCGGGTATTTCCGGCGCAATACGGCGCCTGCGCACAGACCTAGGAGCTGACTGCGCAGGCGCCGTATTTCTCCGAGTTCTATTTCGTCTTTTTTCGGAGGGCGTGACGCGCCATAGCCGAAATACGGCGCCTGCGCAGTCAGCTCCTAGGTCTGTGCGCAGGCGCTGTATTGCGCCGGAAATACCCAAGTCCTAAATTGGGTATTTTCGGAACCAGTGACGGGCTATACAGGTGCCATCCTCTGCTGGGGAGATAAATCGAAATTGAAGATTAGACAGTAAGTGGGGCATTAAAAAAAATAAAAACCAGCATGCTGGATCACATGGAAAAGCGTATATTTAGGGTGAACCTCCTCTTTAAATACAGATTAACACCAGGTGCAGTAGAACAGCGTTGGTTGGCTACTCCACCGAAGACCCCATGAATACTACAGCTGCTGAAGTTTAGGAGCAGTTGACCATTTTTTTCAGCAGCTCCTGAACTTTCCTCTATGTTATCTTATGTATAAATGTACACTCAGCAGTTTATAGTAGTTTAACAACTTCAGCCCCGGAAGATTTGGCTGCTCAATGACCAAGCAATTGTTTGCGATACGGCACTGCGTTGCTTTGAATGACAATTGCGTGATCATGCGATGATGTACCTAAACAAAATTGAAGTCCTTTTTTTCCCACAAATAGAGCTTTCTTTTGGTGGTATTTGATCACCTCTGCGGTTTTTATTTTTTGTGCTATAAACAAAAGAAGAGCGACAATTTAAAAAAAAAATACAATATCTTTGACTTTTTGCAATAATAAATATCCCATTTAAAAAAAAAAAAAAAAACACATTTTTTTCCTCAGTTTAGGCCGATATATATTCTTCTACATATTTTTGGTAAAAATTGCAATACGTGTATATTGATTGGTTTACACAAAAGTTATAGGCCTAGATTCACAAAGCGATTACGCCTGTGTAAATGTTGTTAGACAGGAGTAATTTCGATTTACGAGCGTTTTTACGCTAGTCGAAATCCTCAAACCATGAAAAGACACCTGCGTGCTAAATTTCGACTTTATTACGTGTTAGTACGCCTTCAGATCTACGCTGCCTGAAAATTGCGGCCACTGGGCGGACTTCCTGTTGTTTTTCACCTTCATGGTATGCTAATGAGCTTTTGCCTGGAATCCACAAAATTTCGCTCTTCAAACGCAATCTCTTACGGCACCTTTAGTCATCTTTTTTTTCCGTTTCACTATACCAGCTTTTTGCTGGTCTAATATTAGACAGCCCATGTTAAGTATGGCCGTCGTTCCCGCGTCGAATTTCAACGTTTTTCGATTTCTTTTATTATTTTTAACGTAAGTCGTCCGGGAATAGGAATGTTCGTAAACGCCGCTACTCAAACAACGAATGACGTCACGACGTGATTTCGCGCAATGCACGGCGGGAAATTCCTGAACAGAGCATGCGCAGTTCGATCGTCGCGGGGACGCGCTTAATTTAAATGCTTCACGCCCCCTACTCACGTATTTCGATTGCGCGGCGGAAAAAAAATACGATACAATAGCGTACGCGCAAAAAAACTACCTGAATTCGGCGTAGAGTCTGGTGATAGACGGCAGCGTAGCGTATTTCGATTACGCAGCGGAAGATTACATCTATGTGAATCTGCCCCATAGCATCTATAAAATAGGGGATAGATTTATGACATTTTTATTATTATTATTTTTTTACTAGTAATGGCGGCCATTAGCGATTTTTATCGGGGCTTCGATTTTGTGGCGGACAAATCGGACACACTTTTGACACATCTTTGGGACCAATGGCATTTATACAACGATTAGTGTTATGAAAATGCAGTGAATACTGTATAAATGCCACTGGAAAGTAAGGGGTTAACACTAGGGGGTGATCAAGGGGTTAACCGTGTTCACTAATGTGTGTTCTAACTGTAGGGGGGATGGGACTGACTAGGGGAAGAGAGAGATAGGTGTTCATACTTAGTATGAACACACGATCAGTCTCCTTGCCCCTAAGAGAACCGGGATGTGTGTTTACACACACATCCCCGTTCTGTAACGAGCAATTGTGGGTGCCCGGCAGTCATTGCGACTGCCGGGCACTCGCATCGGCTCTGGGGACACGCTTTGGGCACGCCTGAGGCGTCTTAAAGAGCCAACGGCTCACGCAGGGGAGCCAGCCTGCCGCAGTATAACTGCCGCGGCTAGTCCAGAAGCTGTTAAAGGCAGTTGAGGTTATAGGCATTTTTTTGAAAGCAGAAAAATCACACTCAGGATTCCCATTAGTTTTCCGGCATTTCAAGGCCAAATGCTTGTAACTGCATTTATGCGCTTTTGTGTTTAAAGGGGAAAACATTTCTGATTCTTTTTGAACACATGAAAATATTGAAAAAACACAGGGCCAGATTCAGATACACTTAATTTTGCGCTGCGTAATCAAAATACTCTACGCTGCCGTATTTTACCAGGCTCTACATCGAATTCTGGTAGATTTTTGCCCGTACGCTACGGCGGCGTAGTCTATTTCTCCCTGCGTAATTGAAATACGCGATTAGGGGGCGTGAAGCATTTAAATTAGGCGCGTCCCCGCGGCGATCGAACTGCGCATGCTCCGTTCAGAAATTTCCCGCCGTGCATTGCGCGAAATCACGTTGTTACATCATTCGTTGTTTGAGTAGCGTCGTTTACGAACATTCCTATTCCCGGACGACTTACGTTAAAAATAATAAAAGACGTTGGAAAACCTAGAAATTCGACGCGGGAACGACGGCCATACTTAACATGGGCTGTTTAATATTAGACCAGCAAAAAGCTGGTATAGTGTTACGCAAAAAAAGATGACTAAAGATGCCGTAAGAGATTGCGATTGAAGATCGTAATTTCTGGGATCGCCGGCAAAAGCTCATTAGCATACCCCGACGCTGAAAACGACGGGAAGTCCACCCAGGCCGCAATTTTATTGCAGCGTAGATCCGAAGGTGTACGAACACGTAATCCAGTCAAATTGAAGCCCGCAGCCATCTATTCATGGTTTGAGCTTTCCGACTAGCTAAAAAACGCGTGTAATTTTAAATTACTCCAGTCTAACACCAGTTAGACAGGAGTTACGGCTCTCTGAATCTGGCCCACAGATTTCATCACATTGATGTAGGAGTCCAGCAGCATAGACCTCTAGTCCTCTCACACAATTTCCTATGTCTTCGGAGCTTCAGAACTGGCAACATCAGGAGCATGATGGGATCCATAGCATATGTGTGCACAGCCTATTGCATTAGGGTGTGCACCTCAAAGCTCAAACACATATGTGTATGCGCATGTGTATCTATACTGATGGCGTCAGTAGGGCAGTGAATTATGTTTTTTTTTTTTTATTAAGATTTTTACACATTTTTTAGTATCCCCATTATGGGGCTTAGATGAAATATTAGGGTTTTAAACAGGGGGAATCTGTGCTACACAGAGTGATTATGGTGGGCCCAGGCTCACGTGGAAAATACTGTGCGCACACCTATGACCCATAGTGAAAACACAAAAAATAGCACACTGTTCTCTCTGCTGCTGCTGTGTCTTTCCTCACATAAAGGCTAAAATAGTTATTGATTTACTTGTTTTTATGCATTGTGGGCAATTGGGAGGGTCTCCTGATGTTATATTTAAAAATGCTTCTAACCTCAAATGCTCATAATTGCTGCTAAACTCGCATAAACGTGGTTTCTATAAGCTGTACAACTGAGGTTGTTCACCATCCAGCTGTTCCCAGCATTCAGAAAAGGTTTTCAGCTGCCCTGTGTACGTTAGCCCTAAGAAAGGACAAAATGCACTACTTGTTTTAGAGCTACACAATGCAACCATGCTGCACCACACTTTGGCCAATAGAATTTAATTAAATGTTACTGTGTGACATTTCAATAAAGTTCTTTGATAAAAAATTAAACAGTCCTCCAGTCCTGCGTTCTCAATCTCCCCCCTATCCCACACCAGACTCTGCAGCACTGATCATAGGCTATGCCTCCCTTAAACTTGAAATGTCTTTCTCTTAATGTCAAGGGTCTCAACCTGCCAGAAAAGAGGTCTCAGGTCTTATCTTCCCTTACCAAACACGGAGCCTATTTTGTTTTCCTCCAGGAGACCCACTTCCGTTCGGACGCCATCCCCAAGCTTTCTAATCATGTCTATCAATCCGCATTTCACGCCACTAACCCTGACTCCAAGACGAAGGGTGTCTCTATCCTGGTGTCTAAACGTGCAAACTTTCATATGTCCGACTCTCTCATTGACCCGGAGGGTAGATATATTTTCCTTAAGGGCTCTTACGAGTCTAAACCTATCACACTTACCAATATTTATTGCCCCAACGACCGCCAGCTGGCCTTTTTTAAGACTACCTGCGATCTGTTAGCCTCCTTCCAGTCAGGCATCTTACTTTGGGGGGGATTTCAATGTCCCCTTAAACCCCCTGGTGGACTCCTCTACAGGCGTCTCCACCTTGACCTATAAGGCATTGCGGCAGATTAACCTACGCCTCCAGTCTCTTTCCCTGCATGTGTCACGGTCTGGGGTCAGGCTCAGAGGCCAGTAGCTGTAGCAGCAGAGCAGGTCACCCTGGCTGATGACACGGAGTCACCTGAGGTGCGGAATCTAAGCGCTAACCGGTCTTCACCAGAGCTCCTGAAGGTGGAGATGGATTTTGCTGCGTGTTAGCACCAGGTCGCGGTCCTCAAGATCGCCCCACCAGAAGGTGAAAAAAGCCAGGGTACGATAGCAGACAAGCAGGTAAGGATCAAACAGAAGAGTGGTCGGTAAACAAGCCAAAAGGTCGGTAATGAGTATCTGTAGGTTGGGATCAGGCAGAAGCGTAGTTGATAACAAGCCAAGGATCGATAACGAGCAGTAGCAAATATGGATGGCAGCAGAGAAGACAGGAGCGAGATACAAGCTGGAGATAGCACAATATTCTGGCAAGGAGGAAGTGCAGAGACATGGCTTATATCAGGAAGTTCGTGGCAGGAGCAAGGGGTTCAAGGTTCAAGACAATCAAGACACAAGGCAGCAAGGTCCAATGGATCAGATGGGTTTGTCAAGGAGAACAGACAGGGAGCTGTCCAGCATCCCAGATAGCTCAGTGAGAAGGCTCACTGCCAGACACAGCCGAGGTCCCAGGCTCAAAACCCGGTCCTGACAGCATGATACCTGGCGCACACTTTTTCCCTCGGATATGGACTACCCTTTCTTTTCGGCCCCACACCAGAAGTACTCCAGGATCGACTATTTTTTTCTGTCCCAAGCAGATCTGGCCCTTCTCCAGCACTCCACAATAGAACCAATGTTTTTATCAGATCATCACCCGATCAGTGTCACCCTGGCTTTCCCCGAAACGCTCTCTAGAACGAAATCTTGGCGTCTGAATTCCTCCTTGCTTAAGGACCTATCCGTGACTGATCAAATCCGCACGCGCATTTAACAACATTTCGCAGAAAACTCCGACCCGGAAATCTCGCCTGTCTCCCTATGGGAGGCACATAAATGTGTGATCCGTGGTGAACTGATCACTCTGGCTACAAAGGCCAAGAAACAATATCAGGCACATATAAACTCTATTGCGACGGTTAAGTCCCTGATAGCGTATCACAAGAGGCCCTGTGCCCTGGCCACCCTGCAAGACCTGACACGTGCCCGGACATCTCTTATGAAAGAGCTAGGCAAACGCTCTAAGAGGCGATACATCCTCGGGCAGAGGATCTTTTATGAACAGGGTAACAAAAGTGGGCGCCTCCTGGCGCGCACGGTACAAAACTCAAAACCTACCTCTACAATACACCATATACATGGTCATGGTGGCATTCGCCTAGTCAGGAATGAGGATATTGCTAGGGAATTTGAGGATTTCTACTTTAAATTATATAATCTCCATCCCCAAGACCTCTCTCAGTCCAGGACTGCCTCGAGGAAGTCACAGATTAAAGAATTCCTTTCACGATATAGCCCCAAGTCAATTTCTTCACAACAATCACTTGCCCTGGAAGGCCCCATGTCGGCAGCGGAAGTGGACTTGGCTATTAAGCAAATGAAGACTGGGAAGGCCCCGGGTCCGGATGGCTTTTCCCTACAGTACTATAAGTCTTTTGGCGATGTGCTCGCCCCTAGACTTTTGAACATATTCAATGCCCTATCTGACCCTCAGAACAAGCCTGGCAACATGTTGACAGCCCACATAGCGGTAATCCCTAAGGAGGGCAAGGATCCTTCTTTGGTGGCCAATTACCTTCCGATTTCGCTCTTAAATGTGGACATAAAAATTTACGCGAAAGTCCTTGCGAATAGACTGGCTCCCTTGATCCCCGGACTTGTCTCGCTGGATCAGGTGGGATTTGTCCCTGGCCGTGAGGCCAGGGACAATACTGTAGCGGAGTACAATATTAAACTCCACGATCTCCGCTGGTAACCAGGATAAATCCACAGTCAGCGTTGAAAAGTAAGGCAATGTCCCAAATCCCCCCCAGTAACCGGACGAAACACAGCTCTGAGAGTCAACTGACTTTTTATTCACAGGCTTCCATATTTATATAATTCCCCATGCAAGGGGTTTCCAAACAGCCAAATAGATTTAGCAGGGGTAATACAGGGAGGACCACATGGGGAACTTAACATTTTGGATAATTCTCCCATCAGGCATTGCTGCACGAGGGAAAAGTCGGTTGATAGCTGGGGTCTGGGGTTATGTGTTGTGGGAGTTCGGTTTAAAACTGCCGAACACCGATTGGGCAACATAAAACGAAGTACTTGAATGCTAGTGGCTTACGGCTTCCAGCATACGAATTACTATGCCCACATAAGACCCAGCAGAATACATAGCATATAATACAGACAACCTTTTGACATGTAGCGTCCAGCGTTCCAGAAGTGGCTAGGTTTGCGACAATGCTCCCCCAGAACCAAGCCAGCATACACAACGGATCGACTTGGGGATGTCCGGGGAAGTACTCACAGATCACTTTTCAAGTTCAGTTTGTCTACATAACCCGTCGGCGTTACCGTTTTGCTTCCCTGGTCGGTAGTGGATTGTAAAGTCAAACGGCTGCAGCGCCAAACTCCAGCACAGCAGCCGGGCATTGTCTCCGGCCACACGGTTTAGCCACACCAACGGGTTGTGATCTGTGAGTAGCGAAAAAGGTTGTCAATACAAATACGGCTGCAACTTTTTGAGGGCCCACACCACAGCCAGGCATTCCTTCTCAATGGCGGCGTAGCTTACTTCTTGTGGCAATAACTTTCGGCTCAGGTAAGCTACGGGGTGTTCTCCGCCATCGGCTCCCACTTGGCTCAGCACTGCTCCCAATCCAAACATTGAAGCGTCCGTGTGGACACGAAATCTTTTAGTTGGATCAGGAGCAGCAAGTACATGGGCATTAGTTATAGCAGTCTTTAGTTGTTGGAATGCCTGATCACACTCTGGGGCCCAGACAACCTGTCGGGGCAGGTTCTTGCGTGTCAAGTCAGTTAAGGGTTTGGCCAGGGCACTATAATTGGGTACGAATTTTCTATAGTACCCCACGGTACCTAGAAATGCTAGCACTTGGGTTTTCGTCCTGGGGGTGGGCCATTTAGCTATGGCTTCAACTTTAGCTGGTTCGGGTTTCTGTCGCCCGCTCCCCACCCGGTGGCCCAAGTACTGCACTTCGGCCATCCCTATATGACACTTGCTGGGTTTCAGTGTTAACCCTGCCTCTCCAATACGATCTAGAATGACTCCTATGTGTTGTAGGTGCTCTGCCCAGGTCTGGCTAAATATGGTGATGTCGTCTAAATAGGCAAATGCTTATTCCTGGAATCCGTCCAATAACCGATCGACCATCCGCTGAAAAGTTGCCGGAGCGTTCTTCATCCCGAATGGCATGACCCAAAATTGATACAGGCCTAACGGGGTGACAAACGCCGACTTGGGGGTAGCCTCCTCAGCCAGTGGAATCTGCCAGTATCCCTTACATAAGTCTATGGTAGTGAAATACTGGCCCTGTGCCATCTTATCCAGCAGCTCGTCTATCCGGAGCATCGGATAGGCATCAGACACTGTTTTGTCATTTAGCCTCCGGTAGTCGACACAGAAACGTGTCGTGTCATCCTTCTTTGGTACCAGCACTACTGGCGATGTCCAAGGGCTATCGGAAGGTTCGATAACCCCCAGCTGCAACATCTCGTCAATCTCAGTCTTCATATGCGTCCTGACTGCTTCAGGGACACGATATGGGGTTTGCCGCATAGCTAGCTGTCCCGGGGTCTCGACTTGGTGAGTGGCCAGTGGAGTGTACCCAGGTAAATTGGAGAAGGTAGCCCCTTTAGCTACAATCAGCTCTTGTACCTGGGCACGCTCCTGAGGGCTTAGCCGCTCCCCCAGCTGAACCCCCTTGGAGGGCTCCGTCTGTCCCTCCTGTTCTAAGAGGTCAGGTAGTGGCAGATTCTCCTGATCCTCCAAAGCGGAAGCGCATATGGCGGCCACGTCCTCTATCCTCTCATGGTATGGTTTGAGAATATTCACATGGAGCATGCGTCTCTCCCCTACCCCTGAGCAGGGGCCAATCACATAGGTGGTGTCACATCTCTGTTCCACCACCTGGTATGGGCCTTGCCAGATGGCCTGCAGCTTGTCTGTGCGGACCGGTTTTAAAATCAAAACCTTTTGTCCCACCTGAAAGCTGCGGTCTCTGGCTCCCCTATTGTACCAGCGGCGCTGACGTTGTTGGGCCACCCGGAGGTTGGTGCGCAAAGCCTGGGTTAGCGCCTCCAATGCTCTCTAATTAGGTCTAGTGGCCCTCGCACCCTTCTCCCAAACAGTAATTCAAAAGGGGAAAACCCTGTTGACTCTTGGGGTACCTCTCTATAAGCAAAGAGCAGATGGGGTAGAAAGCGCTCCCAGTCTTTATGAGCCTCTCCAAATGTACGGAGCATCTGCTTCAGCGTACCATTAAACCTTTCGCATAGACCATTGGACTGGGGGTGGTACGCCAAATTTACTATTGGCTTAATGCCACATATCTTCCATAGTTACCTCGGCGGTGAACTGGGTGCCTCTATTGGATATGATGTCTTGGGGAAACCCCACCCTGGAAAATATTTTCATTAAGGCCTCTGCCACAGTTTCGGCATGAATGTTGGTGAGGGCTATAGCCTCGGGGTACCGGGTGGCATAGTCCACTACAGTTAAAATATATCTTTTCCCGGAGGGACTGGGTTTTGGTAAGGGCCCCACTATATCTACGGCTACCCTACTGAAGGGTTCTTCAATAATGGGAAGAGGACATAACTTGGCTTTGTGGCGGTCACCTCGTTTGCCTACTCGCTGGCAAATGTCACAGGAGGTGCAGTATTGCCTCACATCCTTGGAGATCCCTGGCCAGAAGAAAGCATGGGTCAACCTGTATCAGGTACGTGTCATCCCCAGATGCCCAGACAGGGGAATGTCGTGGGCAATCCGAAGCAGTTCTTGCCTATACTTCTGGGAAACCACTAACTGTTTAGTCGTTACTGTGGCCGACCCTCCCACTCCTCTTTCAACAATGCGGTAAAGTAGCCCTTTCTCCCAGGTGTACCGCTCCCACTCTAGCCCAGCCTGGTCAGCGTGTACCCTGTCCCTGTATACCTGTAGCGTGGGGTCTGACCTCACCTCGGCCTCAAACTTAGTCGGGATATCCCAGGACATACGTGTCGTGTGGGGGTCATGGTCTCTTACCGGAGCCTCAGAGTGTGTCGGTGGAGAAGTGGTGCGAGCCTGTTGCCGTGTGGTCACTGGATGGGCTTCCTGGTATGGGGCCTGGGGTACAAAAGCAGAGGTCATCTGGCCCAAGTCATTTTCCAGCACAACATTTGCTGGTAAATTTTGCATGAGGCCCACTTCTACCGTCCCCACTGTTTGCAAGTGTGGCATTGGATGTTGGCACGTCCGTTATATCTGGAGGGTGGTGGTAAAGTCCCTTGGGATTGACGAAAAGGGGAGGCTGTGAGAGCAGGGGGTGGTAGAGTACTGGGTGGTCTCACGGGTCGAGGATAACTCTTTTTTTTTTTTTTTTTTAAAGTGTATTTTTGTGCGTGAACTCGAGAGAGAGGGGCCGGACTGCAGGAGTTGGGAGTAGGCAGACCCTCCCCCCGGAGGCAATCGCCATCCTTCTCCATGCCCCTGGTGGCAATGGCGGGTGTGAAGGGGGGCCTCCCACTCACCCCGCCCTACCTGCTCCTCTTGGGAGCCCAACTGGGGCCCAACGGGACCCCAATGGGGCAGAGGGACTCCCCCTATGAGGGAGTGAGGGGGCCTAGCCCACCCAGCCAGCCCCGTAGGTCCTTCGCCTCTCTTTATTTTAAGAGACCGCATGGCCAAAGTGCATGTGTTTTTAAACCAATTTTGTGTGCGTGCAAGTGTGGTGGTTTTTGTGGGGGGGGGGGTGGGCGTACTAAGCACAGGCGTACCTTGCATAGCACACCCACCGGGAGCCGGGCTGAGACCACCAAACTCAATTCACATGTAGCCGAGACCGGGATCCGAACCCTTGGCTGCAGAGGTGAATGGCTTGTCAGCGCAGTGCCAATCACGTTGAGCCACCACAGCTCCTCTCGAGGATAACTCTTGGTTAGGGGCCCATGATGTCTCTTTGCATCAAAATGCTGATCCGCTAATCGAGCTGCTTCGGTTAGGGTGAGAGGTTTCCTGTCTCGCACCCATTCTTGTGCCTATGGGGACAAACCGTTGAAGAATTGCTCCAAAAGCATTAACTGTCGCAATTCCTCCATAGTAGTGGCTTGGCTGGCTTGTATCCACCCTTGGGAAGCTTGGTCCAGCTTGTGTGCCCATTCAGCATGTGAATCCTTCTTTGGTTTGCGCAGGTTTCTAAACTTGCGCCGGTATGCCTCTGGAGTAATGGCATATCTCTCTAATATCGTTTGCTTCACTTTATCATAATCCTTGCTGTCCTCACTGGGTACAGCGCGATATGCTTCTGCTGCCCAACCTGCCAGCTTGCCTGCTAGCAATGGGACCCATACTGTCCGTTCCAAGTCATGTAAATAACACAGTCTCTCAAAATCCTGTAAATACCCATCAATCTCATCCTTCTCCTCGCAAAACATTTTAAAGACATGATAGGGAATTTTGGGTTTTACCTGGTTGTAGAGTGACCCAGTAGTGGATTCTGCTCGAGACTGTGTATACTGCGGACTGTGTGCCATCACGTACTCCTGCACGTTCGCCATTACCATGTGCAGCATGGCGTCTGATATAGGCTGTGGCAAAAATTCAGCCTGGTCCTCATTTCTCTCTGGTAGAGGGTTTCTTCCATGGCTTCTGGTGGTGTAGCGCTGTGGGCTCTGTCTCCCTCCATCAGCTCGGCAGTTAGTACAGCTTTGGATTTGTTGCTGGCTACCTTACCCCTGGCTTCTAGCAGTTCCTTTAATGTCTGCCGCTTTAGCCTAGAATAATCTGTCTCCATTTACATCGGTAGTTCACATTGCACGAATTGCGCTTATCGGATGTAAGGTTGGATCCCGTCGCTTGCCACCAATTGTAGCGGCGTACAATATTAAACTCCAGGATCTCCGCTGGTAACCAGGGTAAATCCACAGTCAGCGTTGAAAGGTAAGGCAATGTCCCAAATCCCCCCCAGTAACCGGACGAAACACAGCTCTGAGAGTCAACTGACTTTTTATTCACAGGCTTCCATATTTATATAATTCCCCATGCAAGGGGTTTCCAAACAGCCAAATAGATTTAGCAGGGGTAATACAGGGAGGACCACATGGGGAACTTAACATTTTGGATAATTCTCCCATCAGGCATTGCTGCACGAGGGAAAAGTCGGTTGATAGCTGGGGTCTGGGGTTATGTGTTGTGGGAGTTCGGTTTAAAACTGCCGAACACCGATTGGGCAACATAAAACAAAGTACTTGAATGCTAGTGGCTTACGGCTGCCAGCATACGAATTACTATGCCCACATAAGACCCAGCAGAATACATAGCATATAAATACAGACAACCTTTTGACATGTAACGTCCAGCGTTCCAGAAGTGGCTAGGTTTGCCACAAATACCATTCGTTCTTTGAATTTGCATCACTGGCTCACGACCTCAGAGACGCGGGGCTTCTTTCTTTCCCTCGATGCTGAAAAGGCGTTCGACAGGGTGGCCTGGGATTACATGCAGGAGGTACTCGTAGCTTTGGGTCTAGGGCCCCGCTTGCTTCGCACATTTTATCCCTGTATGCAGGCTCCTCGGCCGCGGTTAAGGTTAATGGTCACCTGTTGGACGTCTTATCCATCAGCAAAGGGACGCGCCAGGGATGCCCTCTGTCACCTCTGATATACATTCTCACACTAGAGCCCCTCCTTAACAGGCTGAGGGAAAACCCAGACATTCTCGGGATTACCGTGGGAGGGAGAGAGTTCAAAGTTGCTGCTTTTGCAGATGATGTTCTTCTGTCCTTGCGGTCCCCTAGGATCTCCCTACCCAATCTTCTCAACGATCTTGACCATTTCGGCACCCTCTCGAACCTCAAGATTAATCACGCAAAATCACAGGCGTTGAATATCTCCCTTCCCTCTCAGGAGGTGTCACATTGCCAGGAGTTCTTCCCTTTTAGATGGACACAGGGCTCGCTTACCTATCTCGGTATCCACATCCCCACTAGTCTGGCAGATCTGTATTCTAAAAACTTCCACCCAGACCTTCTTCAGGCTCAAAAATGCCTTAAGGATTGGATGGGTCTGAACGTTTCTTGGTTTGGCCGCTCGGCACTGATTAAAATGATAATTTTGCCACGCTTACTTTATCTTATGCAATCAATCCCTATCTCCTTGCCCACGGGATTCTTCACGTCATGTAGGAGGGTCTGTTCGACCTTCCTCTGGAGGGGTTCTCAGCCCCGTATAAAGCACTCCCGACTCACTCTACCGAAATCCGGGGGCGGGATTGGTCTCCTGGACCTTCAGAAGTATCACAGTGTGTGTCATCTCACCAGGATAGCGGATTGGAATATCCACGCCTCCGAAAAGTTGTGGGTCCTCCTGGAGGGGAGCTTCTCACCCGGTCTCCTGCACTTACGTAACTTACTTACCATGGTTACCCTCAAGGAATTGGCCCCAATCCTTACAAACCCATCCACTCATTTACCCCTCGCTCTTAGCCTTCAAGAAGGCTTCGTCATTAGGGCCCCCGTCCTCTCAGCCGAATTCTTTGACGTCCCTGCGGGGGAATCTAGACTTTCCGGCTGGTATGTCGGGAGATTTTTTGGGTCCGGTATGGCCCAATGAAGATGTTCTAGCCCTCCAGTTTTACTCAGCTGGAAGGTTCCTATCTTTTGAGGCCGTGAAATCTATCACTAGGACGTCTTCTTTCTCGTTCTGGACTTACAGACAAGTCCGGCACTTTCTTACGTCTACTGCCAACCAATCTCTTTGGACACGAAATCTCACGCCCTTTGAATCTCTGTACCACCGTAAAATGCCACAGAGACACCTGATTTCCCTTCTGTACTCCCTCTTAGTGGGGGGCCCGTCACAAACACCTACCCCACCGCAGCTTTCATGGAACAAAGACCTTCAGGCGTCCTAGACTGTAGAGGATTGGAACACTATATATGAATATGCCCATAAGGGCTCAGTGAATGTGGCAGTCCAGGAGAGTGGCTACAAAGTGATCACTAAATGGTACAGGACCCTGTCGAACCTCCATAAATTCTCCCCTACTATCCCTGACACCTGCTGGAGATGTGGCGCGGGGGTGGGAACTATGCTTCATGTGTGGTGGGATTGTGGCGGAGGAGGTGGAGGGGCAACCACGATCTCATCTCACATATCACCAGGTACACCCTGGATTACACCCCATCCCAATTCCTTCTGCACCATACATCGCTTCACAAGAAAGATTATTTCAAATCCCTAGCCATGCATATGGTCAATGCTGCCAGAGTTTGCGTTCCCAGACATTGGCGCTCTACCACCGCCCAACAATCAGAGAATGGCTCACACAGGTCTCTTCAATAAAAGAAATGGAGAAGCTGATTTACATTTTCCAAGATAGAGTGCAGAAATTCTCCTTTACTTGGGCTTGCTGGAACCATTTTGTTACCACTGATCGCTACCGTCAGTGTGTTTCTTGAGTCGCCTGGGACACCGGGTGTGTGTCCCCCCCAACAGGTTTGCGGGGGGGTGGGGGGGCGGGCGCGGATCCACTCCCCTTCACTCTGTCTTTCTTTTTATTTCCTCCTCTCTTCTCCTCTCCCTTCCTTCCTTTCTCTCCCCCTCTTTCTTGTCTCCTTTTCCCTCTCCTTATGGGCACCTGTTCTAATTGCTTCCACGTTACGATGCACTCTAAATACTGACCGAGAATGAGGCCTTGCACCGCTTCCCCCCTCTGCACTTGATGAGGGGGGTGTGGGGGAAGGGGAACATTTGAAATTTGAGATCTTCCGCCCTCATCCGCTCAATTAGACTTCCTACACCTTATTTATGGTCTGAACATGTTACTTATTGCCTTTCAACTGTATTCTGTGGCGTGTACTTTTCATGACTCTCTGTTCTGTAATAATTACCTTGTCATGTACGGTATCTCACGTATGTTTTGAATAAATAAAACTTTAATGGAAAAAAAAAGTAAACAGTGCGATGCACCACAATCGCTACATTGTGTCATCACTGTCACTGTCATCCTATGGAACACCAGCGACTGCATTGTAACGCAGCTAAGGGTGTGAATCAACCCTTGATGTACACAGTTGTGGCTATAAACAGAAGATGGGGAGCTCTACATCTTTGGCTGCAACCTCTTTTGGAGGACAGAAAATTTACTAAATTGGAAAATCAAACCTAGCCATTGAACTCTTAACCCATAGCCAAACTGGTCATGCAGATATTTAAATGATCCCTTATTGACCATAAACGCTCAAATCAGGCAAAACTTTTGTAATGTCTATAGACACCTTTAGTTATACTTAAACTGCTATTCTAGTAGGGTACTTGGTCTGGTGACAATTTGGAGAGATCTCTTCTCGCTTTCTGTTGTGTTTGAAGACAAAGAGCCTCCCGGTGATACAAACAATGCAAAAACTTATTCTAACCAGGGTTTTAACCAATTATCCACTTTATCCAAAGCTAAAGAAAAACGTTTTGGCTTTGGATGTACTTGGACTTTGGTGGCATTTTATATACTGTAATAATAAAAATACATAATAGTACGTAAGGATTAGGTAGAGGAAGAAGTGAGACAAAAGGTAATGCTCTTATGCCTATCAGGCCGCGTACACACGATCAGACCGGTCCGATGAAACTGGTCTGCAGACCAGTTTCATCGGACCAATTTGATGGTGTGTACGGCCTATCGGACCGTTGTCCGTCGGACCAAAGTTTTAAAACTTGCTTTAAAATCTGTCTGAGGGACAGATTCGATGGTTAGTACGCAAAAGCACCGAACCAAAAACCTGCGCATGCTCAAAATCAAGTCGACGCATGCTTGGAAGCATTGAACTTCGCTTTTTCAGCACGTCGTTGTGTTCTACGTCACCGCGTTCTGGTCTGATCGGATTTTTGGTCCGATTGTGTGTACACACATCAGACCATCAGACCACTTCAGCATGATCCGATGAAAACGGTCCATCGGTCTGTCGGGAAAACTGCTGTGTTTTCCTTTGGCCGGGAAAACCACCCGTGTGTATGCACCTTAGCAGTTTTCTGGATAGGAAAACTGCGGTTTAAAAAATTAAAACATGTTCTCTTTTTTCTCACTGCATAGGAAACACTGCAAGGGAGCATACGGCCGGTTTTCCCGACCAAAGTTCTCTTGGCAGTATTCCTGTCGGGAAAACCGGCTGTGTGTACAGGGGAAAAGGGACCGAGCCGGTTCTCGGTTTTCACCTCGGTTTTCCCGGCGGTCTTTTGACCGTCAGGAAAACCAATCGTGTGTACTGGGCATCAGAGTCTCTGTAAGTGGGTACATGAAGGTGTATCTGAGCATGAAGGTCATATCCATAATTAAGTGAAATTTTTTTTTTAACATATGCATTATATTTATTTTTTCTCCCAATTCAAACTTATCCAAACGTTATCACATGTACTCTTCACTGTGACAATATGTTTGTGAAATGTTGTCACAAAAAAAGGCACTGCAAAATTTGTTCAGCATTTTCTGCTTTACAGGAGCTTTCTGCAGTCACATCCATTGCTTTCCAGTCAATGCTCTAAAATCTTTCTAACAACACAATACTGTTTTCAGATTGCCAAACAAATGATTTGCATGCAGCTCAGACGCCTCTCTGAAATATTTATCTTATCAGGTGCAGCTTGTGATGGCATTTCCTAAACTCAGTGAACTGAAACGTGCCCACAGGATGACTTCTTCTTCCTGGCCGGGTACACCCAGCACGTCCACAGCTCTCTGTAGACCAATAAAGAGGTTTTATTTAGTTTAAGCATTTCATCTATAACAATGCACCACTCTGAATACATTTATTGAGTAATTAAAAAGGCACATGGTAATCCTGTGAGCTTGTTACTGTGGTGTTAAAGATTAACCACTTTAGCCCTGGAAGGATTTGCCCCCTTAATGACCAAGCCATTTTTTTGCGATAAGGCACTGAGTCGCTTTAACTGACAATTGCATGGTCATGTAAAGCAAAATGTATGTCCTTTTTTCCCCCCACAAATAGAGTTTTCTTTTGGTGGTATTTGATCACCTCTTCGGTTTTTTATTTGTGGCACTACAAACAAAAAAATTACAATAAAAAAAAAAAAATTACTTTCTTTTATAATAAATATCCTCGATTTAAAAAAAAAAAAAAACATTTCTTCATCAGTTTAGGCCGATATGTATTCTTCTACACATTTTTGGTAAAAAAAAAACGCAATAAGCATATATTAATTGGTTTGCGCAAAAGTTATAGCATCTACAAAATAGGGGATAGATTTATGTCATTTTTACATTTCTTAAATTTTCACTAGTAATGACGGCGATCTGCGATTTTTAGCGGGACTGCATTATTGCGGTCGACAGATTTGACACTTTTTTGGGACCACTGACATTTATACAGCGATCAAAGATAAAAATAGCCACTGATTACTGTATAAATATCACTGGTAGGGAAGGGTTAACACTAGGGGGCGATCAAGGGGATAAATGTGTTCCCTCAGTTTGTGTTATAACTATGGGGGGGTGGGAATGACTTGGGGAGGAGACCGATTGATGTTCATAATCAGTATAAACACCCGATCTGTCTCCTCTCCCCTGACATAATGGAGATCTGTTTGTTTACATTGACAGACCTCCGTTCTGTCTCTCTCAGGAGCAATCGCGTGTGCTCGATGGACATCGCGACCACTTGGCATGTGCTTCAGCTCCTAAGTCAGGTGGCAGGTGCGCCCGCACACCCCCTATATACCTTCAATCGCCTGTGGTACAGCTATGGCGATTTGAGCAAGGGAGCTAACCTGCTGCCGTATAACGACAGAGGCTGGTCAGCAAAAGCTTAAATATGTTTAGTTATGTAGTATTTCTAATGGTAAGGTTTGCATTTACAGCATGCATGCAGAATTAAAGGAACACTGGGGGCTTAGTATCCTATAGTTTCTTAAAGTGATTCTAACATCTTAGGCCGCGTACACGCGATCGAATTTATCTGCTGAAACCGGTCCGACGGACCGTTTCAGCAGACAAATTCGATCGTGTGTACGGGCGAACAGACAGGTTTTTCATGCAGACAAATTTTAAAGCATGCTTTAAAATCTGTCTGCTGAAACCCATCCGTCCGACATGTCCACTGGTTAGTACACTAACCAGCAGACATATCTGTCTGCAAATGCGTCGAATGAATTCAACGCATGCGTGGAAGTATTTTACTTCCTTGCTCGGTTACGTGGCGGCGTCAACCTCACCGCCACGTCACCGCGCTGTCTGCCGGTGGGGATTTTCGTTTGATCGTGTGTACACGATCAAACCAACATATCCAAGGAGACAAATCCGATCAAAACGGTCTGTCAGACCGATTTGATTGGATTTGTTTAGTCGTGTGTACGCGGCCTAAGAGTTTTTTACTGTAAGGCATTTTATGCCTTAAGATAAACAACACTCCACTATCTGTTTCCCTATTCTGTCCCTAAACATTTATCTTAATTCTCTCATGATCTAGTGATGTCCCATCTGTAGCACCGATGCTCTCTCCTGATCTTCTTACAAGATACTCTGAGAGCAAGGGGAGACATTGGCTCCTGCTGCTGTCAGTCAAATCATGTGAGGTGGGAGGAGGGGCCTAGCTAAGCCACGTTGTATGTGTTTATGGATGCACACAGCCTAGCTCAGGAGCGTGTCCACACAGGTTCCACCTCAGGAGCTGGCTTGCTGAGGGGGCACTTGGAAGGAGAAGGAGTGGAGATAGCTGACTGGGAGGTAAGTAGAGGTAAGGGACAGTCCTGTGCAATATCATTGCATAGAGCAGGTAAGTATAACATCTTTTTTTTTTTTAACCTCTTCAGCCCCGAAAGAATTGGCTGCTCAATGACCGTGCCATTTTTTGTGATTCGGCACTGCGTCGCTTTAACTGATAATTGCGCGGTCATGTGGCGCTGCACCCAAACAAAATTGATGACCTTTTTTTTCCACAAATAGAGCTTTTTTTTAAAAATTTTATTTTTTGCGCTAAAAGCAATAAAAGAGCATACATTTTGAAAAAAAAACAAAAACACAATATTTTGTACTTTTTGCTATAAAATATATCCCCGCTATTTTTTTTCTTCTAAAAGTATTCTTCTACATATTTTGGTAATAAAAATAAAAGAGCATACATTTTGAAAAAAAAACAAAACTCTACACAGGTAGTTTTTTTGCGCGTATATTTTGTATTTTTTTTCCGCCGCGCAATTTTAGGGGGCGTGCATTTAAATTAGCGCGTAAAATGCTCTGTTATTTCCCGCCGTATCGAAATCCCACGTCATTCGTTTTTTTTTACGAAAAGACTTACTATTTTTTTTCTAACATGGGCGTCTAATTTAGACCAGCAAAAAGCTGGTATAGTGAAACGGAAAAAAAAGATGATATGCCGTAAGAGATTCTTGAAGAGCGAAATTTTGTGGATTCCAGGCAAAAGCTCATAGCATACCATGAAGGTTCCGCCCAGTGGCAATTTTAGGCAGCGTAATCTGAAGGCGTATCACAAAAAGCAGGTGTCTTTTATGGTTTGAGGATTGAGCGTAAAAACGCTGTAAATCGAAATTTCCTGTCTAACAACATTTACAAGGCGTAATCGCTTTGTGAATTAGGCCATTGTGTCTACAAAAATGGGGATAGATTTATGGCATTTTTATTATTATTTTTTTACCAGTGATCTGTGGTTTTTATCGTGACTGTGACATTATGGCGGACACATCAGAGAGGTTTGACACATTTTTGAGACCATTAGCATTTATAAAGCGATCAGTGATTATATATATATATATATACAGTATATATATATATATATATATATATATATATATATATATATATATATTTGTATTTTAAAAATCATTTGATGTTAATTATCATAATTTTGTAGCATTATATGTAGCATTGACCTGATTAAAATGGAAGGGCAGTATATCTACTATCACATTTCTTCTATAGTAGATTATTATATTATCTCTGAAGATATGGTGCATGTGGCTCTATCAGCCACTCCCGACCCCTATGGTCCTTGGTGGTGATTCTTGGTTATCATCCCAATGAAGGAACCATCTACTTTACTTTCTGGTAAATTTGATCAGTAATGATCCACCCCATGAACCTCGGCTTGCTCAGCTGGGATCGCTCCGTTCATCCCCGCTGAGCCGGCTGATGACAGGGTGGTCCCTGCACACTGTGCAGGGACCGCCCTGTCTTTTCTACGCTATCCTCTATGGGGGGTTTGGATGAAAACGGACCGTCTGTCCGTGTTCACCCAATCTGATCCGCAGACAGATGTAAAATTAGGGTTTTCCTCTATCTGCAGAATCGGAGGACTGCGGAAGCGGGTGAGATCGGGTGTCAGCGGATGTTCATCCCCTGCCCCCTGCGATCTCATAGGGACCAACGTATGTCCCTTTTTCATCCATACACGAATGAATGAAAAAGCGGACATACGGTCTGCCCGTGTGAAAGGGCCCTTAGCATATTGTTTTTTTTTTCTAAATCTTAGGGAATTGAGAAAGTGTCTGGTAAAAAAAAAAAGTGATACCTTTAGCAATAATAACTTTCTTATTAGTAAGAAATTTCAAGATTTGGGAAGGGATGTACCAACCATTCCACCATAAATGCAAACACCTGAAGGTATTTAAACTAAATGGTTTAAAGCGGAGTTCCACCCTTAAAATCACTTTTTTTCATTACATCCAGCATACTGGCGTCAGCGCCAGTATGCTGTTTTTTTTTTTTTTAATGCGCGTACTTACTTTATATCACAACATTGAATTCCAGGCGTACCGCGGAGTGTCGCCGCTATAAGGCGTCACGCCTTCCGGAAACAGCCGATTAGCATTCGGCGCCTGCGCACAGACCCAGGAGCTGACTGCGCAGGGTCTGACGGGGCAGGAGGGCGTGACGCGCTATATACGGCGCCTGCGCAGTCAGCTCCTGGGTCTGTGCGCAGGCGCCGAGTAAAAGCCGAATGCTAATCGGCTTTTTCCGGAAGGCGTGACGCCTTATAGCGGCGACACCTGGAATTCAATGTTTTGATATAAAGTAAGTACGCGCATTAAAAAAAAAAAAAAAAAAACAGCATACTGGCGCTGACGCCAGTATGCTGGATGTAATGAAAAAAAGTAATTTTAAGGGTGGAACTCCGCTTTAAGTTCCTTCAGGTGCTTGCATTTATGAAGTTTATTGAGTAGTAACTCTTTGTCTGTTGGAGTGAGGTTATCATAGAAGTTATATCCTTGGTCAGTCCATTTTTTCATTGATAAATGAGCTTTACAGTATTCTAGGGCTTTCAATGGAATAGGGAGATTATGTGACTCTTCTGAAGGGTTGAAATTTGAGGCTTTGCTTTTCCAAGCTACAGTAACAGGCTTTTAGTTAATTTATTTTGTTATTAAGTTGCTGTAGCAGATTAGTATTATTGGCAGATGTTTTGTGTTCTTTAGGTTAGATATGTTTAGATATGCTAGTTAGTAGGTTATTGATAGTTTTACCCTGGCTGCCATCTGGATTAGCAATCCTCTGGCATAGGCTTTATGAGTACACCAAAGATTTGTAAAGGAAGTAGAGCTATCATCATTCATTGAGAAAAATTCTGTAAGCATATTCTTCATTTCAGACACATATCTCTCCTGAGAAAATAGAAATGTATTATTCTTCCAGAGGTTGGAATTAATACATTGTTGTTCTGTTACTCTATCTCCATAGTAATAGATGTGTGATCGGACCATGTAATGTTGTGAATCTGAGCATCTGTAATTCTTTGCAAGAGGAGTCCGTCTGCAATGAAGTAGTACATTTTTGAGTACATTTTGTGTACATTGGAAAAAAGGGTAAAATCCCTTTCAGTGGAGTGAAGAAATCTCCATTTGTCATGTAATTCTTCCTGGGAAAAATATTTTTAAGGCCTAGTATGATTGTATGGTTCTTTCTGTATTTTCCTTAGTTTCCTCAAAATTCTTTTGATGAACTTGTGTGGTTTCTTATTTTGGGCGTAAATGTTTGTGTAGGTAATATTGTCAATTGTGGACACCAAAATTATATATCTTCCTTAAGTATCTACAAGTATGTACAGGAGTAGGAAAGAGACAGAATCCAATAATAAAACCTTTTTTTTTTTTGGGGGACTGTTATGCCGCGTACACACGATCATTTTTTGTGATGAAAAAAAAATGACGTTTTCAAAAACGTCATTTAAAATCACCGTGTGTGGGGAAAAACGTTGTTTTATGTCTTCAAAAAAACGACCAAAAAAAAATTCGAACATGCTTGTTTTTTCTGTCATAAAAAGTGATGGTGTGTGGACAAAACGATGTTGAAAACGACGTTTTTAAAGCCGCTCATGCTCAGAGGCAAGTTATGAGACAGAGCTTCAATGGAACAGAGTGCCGTCGAACGTGGTGTACTTCACTATGCTTTGCTAGAGCGTTTTGGAAAAACGATGGTGTGATCGTGTGTACGCGGCATTAGAGCAGAATACACAAGGAATTGTATGATGTGTACATTTTGAAAGGTTTGTCAGCAGCAAAATGTGATTCTTGTATTATGTCAATCTTAAATTTAGGTGCATCAGTCCGAAGGGCTTTCCTCTTGTGTGGGCTGTTCAGTCCTTTTTTATTTAGCGATAGTACTTTAAGTTGTGAAATGTTCTAGAGAGGCACCGATGTGTAGCAGCATCACGATTATAGAAGACCATGTTTCTTAATTAGGGTTGAGCGAACTCGAACAATTTGCCGTAAGTTCGGGTTCGGTGTTCGGAAATATAATGGCGCGCTGCAGGGCAGCCAATCACCATTTGTATTACTTGTGTGACATGGAAGCAATCACAGCCATGCCTACTAATGGCATGGCTGTGATTGGCCAGTACAGCATGTGACCCAGCATGTGACCCAGCCTCTATATAAGCTAGAGGCACACTGCACTCTGCTTTAGTTAGGTTAGGGAAAAAAAAGGAGGGGGGAAAAGAAAAGAAAGGGAGAGAGAGAGGTGTCATCGAAACAGCTCGTTTACCTGGTTATATTGGGTCCTCCCGGAGGCGCCACGGCTCCCAGACAACGTCATGGGCTTCCAGCCTGTCCTGTATCCTTGCAATCATTCTCTCCATTAACTCCACCTCTTTGCTTATAGCGTATAAAGCCTCAGGGGTGGGGGAGAGCGATTCTTCCAGTTGAGGGCAATGAGGCAGCGTGCAGCTGTGAGAATATGGCTTGTTAACTTCTTGTAGGTCTTGGACACTCTCAGGGGTGACAGGCCTAATAGGAAGAATGTGGGGCACATGGGGACCTGCGTGTCTAAGAGACGGCCCAGCAGAAGTTGGACTGTGGTCCAGTAGGGGGAGATCACCGGGCAGCTCCAATAGATGTGAAAGAGGGAGCCCCTGTCTGTTTGACATCTCCAACAAAGGTCTGAGCTAGTGGGGTATATGGCATGAAGTACGTCAGGGGTCATATACCAGAAGAAAAGTACTTTGTATGAGTTCTCCTTGTACAATGTACAAAGTGAGCTCTTCGCCGCCTGGGACCATATTGTCCGCAATTGCTCTTCAGAGAGTACCTCATTAAGGGCTTTTTCCCACTGGATCATATAGGAGTGTTTACCCTGGGATTCTAATAGATAGATGTTTAGTATCTTGTATATGTTGGAAATAAGGCCTTTCTGGGCTGATCCGGCCAGGATCAGAGTCTCAAAGGGTACTGGAGCGGAAAATTGCAGGTCAGGTGCTATGGATTGGGTGTAGTGGCGGATTTGCAGATAGCTATAGAATACCTGCCGAGGGAGGTCAAATTTAGTTTGAAGGCTAAAGAAGGGCAAGAGAGGATCCACTAGGGTCCCAAAATGAAATAGGTTCCGAGATGTCCAACGGTGGGACATGTGGTGGGTGAGGCTATCTGGCACCTGGGGTTATACATAAACGAGGTCAAGAGCGAACGCTCCGAGGAAAGCCTGAGCGGCCCCGTCAGTCGACGCCAAAGACGTCGGGGGACTTCTGTTTTGATGCTGTCAGATGGTTGTTACAATTTTAATTCTGGAATTTGTTTTGTCCGTGTGTTTAATAAAATTTACTAATTGTTTTAAATATTTATTTTTATTTCTTATCCTTATATCAGTACCGCAACAGTCCCAATTGGCCCTTCTCGCCCCCCTTCTTGGATCTTTGGCTTAGGGACTGTAGATCATACTCTGCAAGATAGTTTAGGGAAAGGTTCCTGATTGTGCTTGTAGGGAGAGATTTAGATAGGAGTCAGACTGTCCTGCTTCAGAAACACCAACACTGCATATGTTACTGTGAGATACTCTGCAAGATACTTTAGGGGAAGGTTCCTGCTTGTGCTTGTAGGTATAGAAATATATAGGAGTCTGTCCTGCTTCTAAAAGCTAATTACATCAGCACTGCATATGTTACTGTAAGATACTCTGCAAGATACTTTTCTTATATTGTGCTATTCAAAAAACATCCATTTAGGGCAAAAAAAATTGCAGTGTTTCCTCCATATCTGTACGTGTGAGATAAACACTTTAGCTAGTGTTCTTCTATTGTGCTATTCAAAAAACACCCACCCATTTAGGGCAAAAAAAAATATTTTGCATTGTTTCCTCCAGTGTTTGCAGTGTTTCCTCCATATCTGTACGTGTAAGATAAACACTTTAGCTAGTGTTCTTCTATTGTTCTATTCAAAAAACACCCATTTAGGGCAAAAATATTTATTTTGCAGTGTTTGCGTATTTTGCGTATGTTACTGTAAGATACTCTGCAAGATACTTTTCTTCTATTGTGCTATTCAAGAAACATCCATTTAAGGCAAAAAAAATTGCAGTGTTTCCTCCATATCTGTACGTGTGAGATAAACACTTTAGCTACTGTTCTTCTATTGTGTTATTCAAAAAACACCCATTTAGGGCAAATAATGTTTTGTTGGTGCGTTTCCTGCATAGCTGTACGTGTGAGATACACACTTTAGATACAATTTTTCTATTGTGCTATTACATTTTTATTTAGGGCAAATATTTTTTTTTTTTTTTGCTGCGTTTCCTGCATATCTGTATGTGTGGGATACACCCTTTAGATACTCTTCTTCTATTGTGCTATTCAAAAAACACCCATTTAGGGCAAGATCCTACATTTGAGAAGTACGAGAACATCAAATAAGGGATGTGGTCGCGGTCGTGGTGCTGCTGGTGGAGCTTCTGTTGCAGGGAGAGGACGTAGTCGATCTGTGCCAGCTACACGCACAAGTGAAACGCCTTCCTCAGCTGCGAGTAGGTGACAGAGCCTGCAGCGGTATTTACTGGGGCCTAATCCGGCTCTACAAATGTTGAGGCCAGAAGCAGAACAAGCGATAGTAGATTGGGTTGCTGACAGTGCCTCCAGTTCCTTCACATTGTCTCCCAACCAGTCTTGTGCTGAAAGATCAGAGTTGGCACCTGCAGCTGATGTCCATCAGTCTTTCACCTCACCCCCTTGCAAATCAGCCAAGCAGTCTGAGCCCCAAATCATGCTGCAGTCTCTTCTGCTTTTTGATGACTCTGTTAGCATGGTTTCCCAGAGCCATCCACCTAGCCCTGCCCAAGAAGTGGAAGAGATTGAGTGCACCGATGCCCAAACACGTATGTTTCAAGATGAGTACTCGTGTTGCTCACGAATATTTGCATTGCGAATATTCGCTACGAATATTGCATATTCGAGTATTCGCGAATATCTCGAATATCGCGGCGAATATTCGCTATTTCGAATATTCGCATTTTTCAAATTTCGCAATAAATTTCGCAAAAAAATCGCAATCGCGAAATTTCACAATAGCGAAAATTTGCATTGGCGAAAATTCGCAATTTTTTTTTTTTTTTATAAAATATCACGAATATTCGATATTAACGAATATTCGCGACCGCATATGTGAAATCTCGCCTTTTTTTTTTTATAAAATATACCGAATATTCGTAAATATCGAATATTCGTGATATTTTATAAAAAAAAAAAAAAATCGCGAAATTTCTCATTAGCGAAAATTCGCATTGGCGAAAATTCGCAATTTTTTTTTTTTTTTTTATAAAATATCACGAATATTCGATATTAACGAATATTCGCGAATATTCTTCGAAATATTCGCGAAATATCGCGAAATCGAATATGGCGTATTCCGCTCATCACTAATGAGTACATGGGGGGACCATCACAACACGTCTCGGATGATGAAGAAACACAGTTGCCAACTGCTGCTGCTTTCGCAATTGTGCAGACCGACAAGGAGGGCAGTGGTGAATACAACAAGTAAATTATGCGCAAAAATCAGAGAAAAAAATATATATATATATCCCAACAGCGTGATATAAACAAGGGTCCAACAAAAGGTCCAAGTAAAAATTAGGTCCAAGTAAAAATTAATAAAATAAAAACAGGTCAGGCTGTTTGGAATAGGGTTTTGGAATAAAATGTTATTTGTTGATGGGGATATACACTCAGGGCTGCCGTCAGTGGGGAACAGAAACCAAGTTCCAAATCTAGAAAGGCAAACAAGGAGAGAGGCGCCTCTGGGTGTAGTATTTTAAAGAGCAAATTTAATTACAAAGCCAAAAATGAGAAAACCACTCACATTTTGGTAGTGATATAGGAGGAGGAGGCAACCAACGATTGGTTACGGCCAGAGAGGTGGGGGGGGATTTGCGGGAGAACACGTCCACAGAATGGTAGCGTTCATAGTGGATTGATAACACATCAATAATGTAATAGTTGGCACAAACGAAGATACAAGACAACAAAAAGCGACGAAAAACGAGGATAATATGGAATCATGGACTTGGGGCTAGAAATTAGAAGTATTGGAATGGTCATGATGAACTTAATTATAGGAATAAGTGGTTGCCTCCTCCCACCTGCCTTGCTACTACTAAAAAACTAGCTCCCCGCTTCACCGTCATCAGCTTGAGAAAGGAATGTGGCAGCCGTGTCATTCTCTGCCTTAGCATTCGGAAACGCGTCGCTTGCCTGGTGACGTCACCATCCATCGCCCGCTGTTCCTGCTGCACGCCGCTGTGCTTTCTGAGGATTGTCTCATCCATTGCACCCACTTACCAACATCACTTACCCACTTACCAACATCAAGGGAAACAGGACTGACTCCTCACACAGCGCTACACCAGTGGACACAAAGTGGATGAACGAGCGCACCAGGTGACAGCCACCCCTCCCTTCTGGAGAAACTTTTGATATGCCTGTATATCACTACCAAAATGTGAGTGGTTTTCTCATTTTTGGCTTTGTAATTAAATTTGCTTTTTAAAATACTACACCCAGAGGCGCCTCTCTCCTTGTTTGTCTTTCTAGGGCAGTGGTGAAGACTGGGTGGAAGATGATGTGGAGGACGATGGGGTCCTCGACCCCACATGGAATCAGCGTCATGCAGGTGACCTGTGTAGTTCGGAGGAAGAGGCATGGTCACACACAGCCACCAGCACAGCAGAAGAGGGAGCAGGGTGCAAAAGCGGAGCGTCCATCCCCTAGACATTACACCTGCTACTGCCCAACGGAGCAAGGGACCGAGCACACCAAAGCCAGGTCCAAGGAGTTCCCTAGCGTGGCAGATCTTCACACAATGTGCTGATGACAAGACACGAGTGGTTTGCACGCTGTGCAATCAGAGCCTGAAGCGAGGCATAAACTTTCTCAACCTGAGCACAACCTGCATGACCAGGCATCTAAGTGCAAAGCACGAGCTGCAGTGGAGTCGACATCTCAAAAACCAAGAAAGGTCTCTGGCTCCTCCTGCTTCCTCTTCTGCTTCAGTCTCAGCCTCTTCATCCACCTCTGTAGTGACAGTGGCACCTGCCACCCCGCAATCAGAGGATCGGTAAGCAACACTACCACCTGGGTCACCAAACATCTCCACAATGTCCCATGGAAGCGTTCAGCTCTCTATCTCCCAAACATTGGAGCGGAAGAGGAAGTAACCCCCTACCCACCCGCGATCCCTGGCCCTGAATGCCAGCATTTCAAAATTCCTGGCCTTTGAAATGCTGTCATTCCGTCTGGTGGAGACGCAGAGTTTTAAAAGCCTGATGGCATTGGCTGTCCCACAGTACGTCGTGCCCAGCCGCCACTACTTTTCCAGGCGAGCCATCCCTTCCCTGCACATTTGCACAACCAAGTGGGGGACAAAATCAGGTGTGCACTGCGCAACGCCATCTGTGCCAAGGTCCACCTAACTATGGATACGTGGACCAGTTAGCACGGTCAGGGATGTTATATCTCCCTAACAGCACACAGGGTAAATGCAGTGGCGGCTGGGCCTGAGGCGGATAGCAGTTTGGCGCATGTCCTTCCACCACCGAAGATTGCAGGGTGCTTCAATTTGCCTCCTGTTGCTAACTCCTCCTACTCCGCTTCCTCATCCTCTACCGCCTCCTCATCCGGTCAGCGTAACAGATTCATCACCAACTTCAGCACAGCTATGGGTGAACCACAGCAGGCAGTTTTAAAATGTTGCTGTTTGGGGGAAAAACCCCACACTGCGCAGGAGTTGTGGAGGGACATGGAACAACAGACTGATGAGTGGTTGGCAGCAGTGAGCCTCAAGCCGGGCCTGGTGGTGTGCAATGATGGGCGAAATCTTGTAGCATCTCTGGGCCTAGCCGGTTTGCCGTACATCCCTTGCCTGGCGCATGTGCTGAATTTGGTGGTGCAGAGGTTCCTTAAAAGTTACCCCGATATGCTACAGCTGCTGTAGAAAGTGAAGGCCGCCTCTGCGCACTTTCGGCGTTCTGACCCTGCTGCTGCTCACCTGTCAGCGCTGCAGCGTAACTTCGACCTTCCCGCTCACCGCCTCATATGTGACGTGCCCACAAGGTGGAGCTCCACCTTGCACATGGGGAACAGAACCACTTCACCACTAATAACTGGGCCTCCATGCGAGACCTGCGTGCCTTGTTTCGAGTGCTCCACCAACATTGCCAGTGCCGAAGACGCCGTTCTCAGCGTTACTATCCCAGTTCTATGCCTCCTTGAAAAAGGCTTCGGGCGATGATGGAAGAGGATGTGGCACAGGAGGAGGAGGAGGAATCGGGATCATTTCCAAGGTTTTCAGGGCAGTCATTCACAAGTGGGTCCGAGGGTGGGTTCCTGCACCAACAAACGCCAGGTCCACATTGTCCAGCAAGGGCACAGTTCTGAAGGATGATGAGGTGGAGGATGAGGAGGAGGAGATGGAGGAGGAGGAACCATGTTCACAGCAGGGTGGCACCCAGACCAGCTCATTGCCATCATTGGTACGTGGCTGGGGGGATACAGAGGACACAGACGATACACCTTCCACAGAGGACAGCTTTTTGTTGCCTCTGGGCAGCCTGGCACACATGAGCCATTACATGCTGCAGTGTCTCCGCAACGACCGCCGTGTTGCCCACATTTTAACAGGTGCTGATTACTGGGTGGCCACGCTGCTGGATCCCCATTACAAGGACAATGTACCATCCTTAATTCCCTCACTGGAGCGTGATTGAAAGATGCACGAGTACAAGCGCACGCTGGTAGACCTGTGCCCCCACCTGACAGCGGGGTCACAGTGGAAGCACAAGGCGAAGGCAGAGGTTAAGGAAGAGGTCACCAACGCAGCTGGGGCACCGCCAGCACCTCAGAAGGCAGAGTAAGCATGGCCGAAATGTTGAAAAGCTTTGTCAGCACGCCACAACAACCAGCACCACCAGCTGATATGGAACGTTTTAGCAGGAGGCAGCATTTCAGCAACATAGTGGAGCAGAATGT
Source organism: Rana kukunoris (assembly GCA_029574335.1). Lineage (NCBI taxonomy): Eukaryota > Metazoa > Chordata > Amphibia > Anura > Ranidae > Rana > Rana kukunoris. The sequence goes on from CM056053.1 coordinate 125,878,763, forward strand.
GTGCACACGCGTGCACGTACTGAATGACGGGTCTGCCCCCTAAACTTCTGGGTCTCCAAATTGAGTTTGCCCTTTACACCTTGGAGGTGCTGGCCTGCCCTGCAGCCAGTGTAATATCTGAACGTACATTTAGCACGGCAGGGGGCGTTATCACAGAAAAGGGCAGCCGCCTGTCCAGAGCCAATATGGACAAGCTCACGTTCATTAAAATGAACCAGACATGGATCCCATAGGACTTGTCCGTACCCTGTGCAGAATAGACACGTATACCGGCCATTCTTGTAATTCTGATTTCTCACTCTTTTGGGGTGTACCCTAATTTAAAAAATAAATACATTAAAAACAAAAACCTGTGTTGGCTACCTCGTCCTCCTCCACCGCCGCTTCCACCTACACCGCCACATCCACCGCCACCTCAACCTGCTACTCCATAAGGACCTCGTCCTCCTAGGTCAAGATTGTTTATTTTGTATGTTTATGTATTTTATGTTATTTTAAGTTATTTCCCTATCTACATTTGTTTGCAGAGTACTTGCCATGCTCTTACCAACATGTTGCTGCTATTTGCAGCCATCTCGCCCTTTCCATTTGTTTTTTAGAGAAATTTTAGCAGTCAAAAATTCAGGTCCCCATTGACTTCAATGGGGTTCGGGTTTGAGGTCAAGTTCGGTTCAAGTTCGGGGGCCCGAACACAAACTTTTTTCCGAAGTTTGGCCGAATCCGTCGAACCTGAACATCCAGGTGTCCGCTCAACTCTATTCCTAATTTACACTTCCTATGATGTGGTGGCTTCCAAATGGTAGAAAATATAAATCCATTTTAGAGATGGCTGATGTGAATTAGAGCATGTTGACAAAAGGATGTATAAACAGTAGAAATAACAATAAAAAAGAATAACAAATTGTAGAAATTGAGTGTGCATTATTTTGCTGAACGGAGAAGCAAGTTCCCTGATTAAAGATGATCTGAGAAAATAATCATTGATTTTCTGTGGGAGGTATACAGCAATTATTCTTGGTAAGAGTGTAGAGGGTTAACCTGATTTTTGTTGTCATTGCTGTGAGATCTTCTCTGGGTGTGTTTTCCCCTGTGGAATATCCTCTTCTATGGGTAGCAGCCCCCATTTTCCAGTAACTTTAGGCTACCATCAATCGTGTAAATTGAGTATGATGTGTTATTCCATTAAATAAATAACTTGGTGGGGAAACCCCATCTGTAGGAAATGTCGTGGTTCCTTAGAATCTTTGTAATGAAGGTCAGGTTTTTCCTTGCTAATATTGTCACTTGTGAGAGGTCTGAATATAGAAGGATGCCTGCATATGGGTCAGGGAGTGGGGAGTTCTGACATGCATATTGCACCAGGTGATCCTTTACGTGGTAGAAGTGTATTTTTGCAATTGCATCCCTGGGCAGCCTTTCTGGGATGTGTGAGGATTTGAGCAGTCTATGGGCCCTGTTGATCACCATTTCCTGACAAAGTATTGTGGGTATTAAGTCAGATATAATATTCTTCAGAAATTGCTTTAATTCAGAATTTTTTTTATTTTTAAGAATCCCTCTAAAGTTAACATTATTGTGTCTGGATCTGTATTCGACATCCTCCACCTTTAATTTTAGATTTTTTAATTAATCTTCTAGCCCAAAATGGGCATCCACCATTTCATTGTGAGCTCCTGTGAAGTCACCCATTTTATTTTCCATGTAATCCATTTTTTTGTTTTGTTCATGTATGCTTGCATATTCTTATTGCATCTCTTAGGAACAGCAGCATTTCTTTATTGTTAGTGTCTATAATGGGTTGTCCTGATGTGGGGAATGCATTAAGCTCGTCAGCTTAGGGTTTTTTGTGAGACAGCATATTAGGGTCGTTAACTAGTGATCCACTTATGTGTTCCTCTGTCAGTGAGAGTCTCCTCCTTTGCTTCAAAGAACTACTGATTTCATCTTGGGTAGAATCACTTGTGTGTTTGAGTGAGTCAATGTGGCTGCTCTTTTCCCCTTTGTGTCGCGATGCTTGTCTACTGGCGTGTCAGTTTGCTGATGGTCTGGTGCCATCTTGCTTTTTTGGAGTGCCAGCCGGGCTCCAGAGTTTACTTAATTTGTGGGGTCCCACATGTTCCTTTCATTTTCTCATTGTGCCCCGCTTGTTCCTCCGTCTCTCCGCTGAAGGTCTGTGTACTCAGGGCTCCTTACTATTACATATAGCTGCTTCAGGGAGACTCAGTAACATGGAGCTCCTTTACACTGCGCCCAAACACCCCCGCTGCCAGCCATGCCCCTCCAAAATGGTCAATATTTTAAGACTGGTTAGATTGAGTAACTGTTCTTAGCATTTTTTCATACCAAATTTACATTTGGACTGCATTTAGGGACAGTTTTAAACTACACATACTTTCTGTAGCTTTTAGTTTCTAGTTTGTTTCCTTGCGCACTTTCAGATGTTTAATTTTCTAAGAATACAGCTTGCTTCACTTGCTTTAATGAGCATAAAATTTCCTGCAGTGTAGAGATGAAATATATATGACATATCTGCTGTATCCTCTTCTTGTTTTGCCTATAACAGTAAATAAAACATCCCTAAAGAGCTGAATTGCAATTTGTTGTGATCTCCTACTGACGTTTTTTCCTGGCTTCCTCATATTGCTTGCTTTATTAGGTTGTTAAAATCTTTCAACATTTGCATTTGTTTGTAGAGGTCAGTACACCCACCATGCTCCTGAATTTCAAACATTGATTAACCAGCTCTTTAAGGTCCCCAAAAATGTACCTTAATGTACTTGCTGTAAATTCAATATAAATAGCTTAATATAAGAGCTCTGCTCAATCTGCTAGGTCTACACCTGGTTTCACACAACTGTGTCTTCTCTTAACATCTCAACTTTTTTTACCTTAAATTCACCTGCATCTAGAATATAGGACATTAATATTTTATATATACTTTACAAGTAGCAAATCAGCTCTCTCTCTCTAGCTGCATGTACTGTGAAGTAATTTTTAATCTAAGATCCTCAAAGATCACAATAAATGCTATGAAGTTGGATTTCAGTGAAGTTGGATTTCCACCCACGTTCTATCATCTGAATAAGGCCTTAGACGATTAGGGCTGGAATTTTGGTGCCTCTGTTGTGCACTTTGAAGATACATTTCTCCACATTGTCTATATCTACAGAGGTGAATGAGAGCTTGTTTTAAAGTGCTTATACTTTGAAATGCAAATAGGTTCATTCTCTCACACACACACACATATTGTGTGAATATATACTGTATATATATATATATATATATATATATATATATATATATATATATATATACACACCACGCAAATGTAAATTGTCCATCAAAGGGTCTTCTTTGACTCATAGAACAGGCAGGACTGACAGTATTAAGTAGAGATAAAACCCATGACAAAAATACAAGGTGTTGCCTGGGGTAGGATGGGCAAAAGCATCAGCAATGATAGAGTTTGAATCTGGAAAAGACAGGATATCATGAAAACTGGGAAGTTAATTTTTTTGCTTTGAAATGTAGATCTAACCCCATTTACTGATATAAGTTTTAACACATTAATGAAATGTAACTTTTTTTCCAGTCTTTATAAATGTGCAGTTTTCATTAAAATAAGAGCAGCTATCCTGCCATGAAGGTCTTTATTCAGACACTACCTGTTACGTGGTGAAGATTGTCTTCCAATCATGCATTTGTATTGTCACTCGGTCACATGCTTCCTGATTAAAATATCAAGTGGCTTAATCAACAAAAATTGGACAGGCATGGTCTGGTGTTTTCACCATTATGAATCTAAACTAAGTCCAAAACAGTCACGTGCAGCTGACCGAGAGTTGCGGGCAAGTAGGCAAGAAATGTCTGAAAAGGGATGGAGAAGATCGTCAGCCCTGAGATGCAAAAACAAATAGTTAAAAACAACAAGACAACTGATTATGAAAGAGAGATCCTATAGCAAGATAAATGGCATCCATCTAAGTTATAGATCTACCTTAACCACTTGCCGAACATTATACGGTGGGAGGTCGGCTCGTTCCTATGAATCGTCGTAACTGTACGTCGGCTCCTTTAAGAGCCATAGCAGGCGTGCACGGCGGGGAACCTTATGCACATGGCCATGGCACCCCAAAGCAGGGTACCCATTGTGCATGACTATGCAGCCCATTCATAATGAGGGAGCCTGCAACGCAGGTTAGTACAAGTTAATATATGTACATTATTATACCACATCAGAAGGCTAATGTGTTAATGGGTCCTTTTTTTCTTCAATCTGGGAAACAGAAATACTTTTTTTATCAGGTCATTGGATGTGAGATTTGTGGAAAAAGATATTTTGGAGAATGCATGAGTACCACAACAAAATATCTGCAGGTAAAGATGTAGTTAATTAATCTATTTTTTTTCCCCCTCTCATCACATTTCAGATGTGACACTATTTAAAGATCCTTTATATACGATTATGTAACCTATGCAGTAGAAACATGGGCCCAGATTCACAGAGCGATTACGCCTGCGCAACTGGTGTTGCGCGTGCGTAAGTCTAAATGTGCGCGTGCGTTTAGATGCGCGCGATTCAGAAAACGAATTACGCCAGAAATCTACTTTTTTTTGTCCGGCATAATTTCGTTAGACAGACGCATCCGTCCGCGCAAAAATGCGCTAGACACACCATTGATTTGCTAGTCAAATATGCTAATGAGGGAGTTGCGGGGATCCACAAAAAAACGCAGTTGCTGCGCAGGATACGCGATGTGCGCAACAGCAAAATGTCCTGTCTAAAGTTAGAGCACCTAAAAGCTGGTCTAAATTTTGAAAAAACGTCTACATCTCACAGAAAGCAACACCGTTACTGAGGAGCAGACCACAGACACGTGTTGCACTACAATTTGACTGCCAACATGCCAGGGGCATCGTCGCTCATAGCTGCACTAGTGAATTTAGATGACCAAAGAAGGAGGAGGGCACAGAGGATGGCACGGAGGATGGCACGGGAGAGGGTATACCGCACACACATAGACCTCTTTGGCATGAGTGATTCTGAGGTGTATCGCATCTTCAGATTCCCCCCTCATGCCATCCTGGAATTAACCACAACCCTGCAGGAGGACATCACCAGCCCAACACAACGCTCACATCCAGTGCAGCCACTGGTCAAGGTACTGGCAACACTCCATGTCCTTGCCAGTGGCTCTTTTCAGCGTACAAGTGGAGTGGTGGCTGGGATGTCACAATCCTCCGTGAGCAGATGTGTGCACCAGGTTGTCCCTGCAATCCTCACACGCTTGGCCAACCAAATCATCAAACCCACCACTGAGGACCTGCGGCTGAAGGCAATGACAGATTTCTACAGAATTGCCAGATTCCCACGCACCATCGGGGCCATTGATTGCACACATGTGGCACTCCAGCCCCCCCATGAGACAGAGCACATGTACCGCAATCGGAAGAATTGGCACTCCATCAACGTACAGGTGATAGTTGATGCCCAAGGCCTCATATGGCACGTCCGTGCCAAACACCCCGGATCCACCCATGACAGCTACATCTACAATCAATGCCACATCCGAATGGAATTCGATCAGAACGTGTATGGGAACACCTGGCTGGTTGGTGAGTGACATGGGAGTCAGGCATGACTATCCCCTCCCGTGATGCACACCTCACAAGTGGCACATGCATGACTAACATTCTCCTGTCTTTTCCCTTCCAGGTGACTCTGCATATGCACTGGGACCCCATCTCATGACTCCTATCCGGAACCCCCAAACCCCAGGGGAGGAAAGATACAATCAAGCACACATCAAAACCCGTGCAGTGGTGGAGCGCACCTTTGGCCTCCTGAAGTCACGTTTCCGATGCCTGGATAAGTCTGGGGGTACACTGTTGTATTCCCCAAACTTTGTGTGCCATATCATCGTTGCATGTTGCATGCTGCACAATCTCGCAGTGAGGAAGGGCCTGCAGGTTGAGCTACGTGATGACCTGACCCCCCAACCAGACAATCAACCCCTAACCGAAGATACCCCGTCTTCTGAGGGAAGAGCAGTCAGGAGGCAGCTCATATTGGGCATCTTTGCACATTAAACACACACATTAATCATGGCACAATGAGAATGCATGCATGCACACCACTGTGGTCCCTAGCACACACACCCCACATCCTCATCAAATTGGATTGGCACCAGTCCACCATGCAGGACTGGTGAGCAGTAACGCCACGTCAAGGCTCCAATTATGTCACTGAACATTCATACACCAATCACACGGACCTGAGGATCACTTCTCCCTGGTCCTGGGGAACCCTTCTCCACCAAAATTGAGGATGACACCCCTTTTCCAGCAGGAATGTCACCCCCCACATTCAAACAGCATGCACAACCCAAAATTTAAAAAAAATGTCAGCAAAAAAAAAAAAAAAATGCAAAAAATGTCAGCAAAAAAAAAAAGGGGGAAAAAAAAATGATTGCCCTCTGCGTGAGCCACGCCTGGGGCGCCCCCGGCCACGGCCCCGGCCCCTCAGGGGAGACTCATGGGGGAGGGGCAAAGCCAGGGAAGGAGGAGCAGCCCCTGAGATCTGCCCACCTGGCGGCCTGCCCTCCAAGGCCACGGCAATTCTGTCCAGGGAAGCACCAAGTGTTGCCGTGTTGGCCTGGATAGCCTGGGTAAGGGCCCTCACATCCTGCCCAACGCCTGCTGCTGTAGTCTGCAGTTCATTTAGGCAGGTTGTGAAAGCCCGGGAGTGGGAGTCAAGGTTACCCAGCGTATCCTTCATGGAGGACAGGCTCTCCTCCACCTGCCCAAAAGTCTGGCAGAGCTGTCCCAGATGGCGGGTCTGGAGGGCCTGGTCCCTTCGCAGACTGGCGGGCAGGAGATTGGGCGCCCCCCTGGTGCTCTGGGATGACATCCTGCCTCCAGCTGATGGTTGTGGGCGGGGAGAAGGGGAGGCCCTTGTGAGGGGAGCCATGTTGGGGGAGGAGGGGGGGGGCTCCCCCTTAGGGAGGGCAGGCTTCTGCCAGCCAGAGGGGAAGAGTCCGCACAAACCACTCGTCCAGTGCCTGACTCCTCCTCCTCATGATCGTCCTCCTCCTCATGATCGTCCTCCTCCTCATGATCGTCCTCCTCCTCTCGAACCTCCTCCGCGGACTGTGGCCTTGTTGGGGGGGCCTCATTAGGCTGCTGTCCTGGTGTTGGAGCGGTCAGGCCAGATGGCCCTGCACCCTCCTGCACATCTGTGGATGACACAAACCATTCACAGGGTGGAGGATCCACACACTTGGCACATATTCCCTTTCACCCCCTCCCCCACACATGCTACACACCTGATAGAACAAAAAACCTTACCTGGCACCGCGGGGACCGGACTTGTGTCAAAGCCTGGCAGGCCCTCCACTTCATGCCAGTGAAAGGTCAGGGCCACCACATGCTCCGTCGCTGTAAGCCTAATACGGCATGGTGGGCCCCCTCCTGTGCCCCTGGCATGGGCATGCATTGCGGCCAGTTTTTTTTTTTTCACCAGACGCCGGAGATCATTTATTTATTTTTTTCGATCCCAGACCGGGTCCGTGTCTCCCCCTCCCCCGATGAATTCACCTGCTCCGTGATCCTATCCAATATCTCCCTCCTCCTGGCCGGGGTGGTGGTGGCACTCTGCGGGCCGTGGAGAAAACGCCCATACTCGCTAATGGCCCGGGCAAGAATTCTTTTTTCCCCCACAGTAAAATTAAGCTTTCTTTTTCTCTCAGTCATACTTCCAAACAAACTCACTACCAGTCTCCAAAAATCAGTCACAAATACAAGCACAACCAATCAGGCAAGAACACACACAAAGAGAAAACGAACACCCAAAAATCACACTAGCACTCAGCAAGAAACAGTCACCAAAAAAAATAAAATAAAAAATAAAGCAAGAAAACAAACAAACAAAAATATATCAATCAAACAAACAGTCTCTCAAACACTTATCAAAAACACTTTCACGGGGGGCGTGTCTGGCCAGCGGAGCGGATGGCTGCGTGCTGAATCTGCTCCTCTCCATAGCGGGCCAACAGGACTAATTACACCGACTAGAACGCCTGTTTCTGCTCACCGGAGGAACTACAACTACCACCGGACCTCCACGATGTCTGCACGCAGGCGAAAAGAAGCCAAACAGCCGGGGAAAATGCCTGACTTCTTCACACCGCAGCGCCGAGATGTGACCCAAGATGGCGGCGGATGGCAGCGGGGGAACTCGCATAATATCTCACAGCGTGGCGGATATACAGAAACTCACCCGAACTGCAGCACTTTCAAACCCAAAGCAGGGAACCTGTCACTGCCTTCATCAGCGTCCTCCAGCCCTGCTAAAAGCAAACAGAAGATGCAGGAGACTCCGGAGGAAGAAGGCCCTGAGGTAAGCCTGGATTCATCCCTGGATGATACCAGGGAACTCCAGGATTCCATATCAGACTTTCCCACTACTAATAGGCCTGTCATGGATACCACTTTGAAAGACATGTTAGTCTCTCTTAGATCCACTCTGCATGCAGATATCATGGCTCTGACCAGCCAGTTTAAATCTGAAATATCAGCAGTCACTAAAAGAGTCTCCCATGTGGAAACAAAAATGGGCGAATTTGCTTCAACTTTTAATGTGCTGGTCGATGCTCACAATGATAGGGATGATGAAATCATGCAGATACAGGAAAAGGTGGCAAGTTTAGAGGATAGATCAAGGAGGAACAATTTTAAGATAAGAGGAATTCCAGAAACAATCAAACCTCCTGATCTAAAACCTTACTTTATTAATGTCATGAAGATGGTGCTCCCTGAGGTCTCTCATGACGATCTCATAGTGGACCGTATTCACAGACTTCCGAAACCCAAGCATATTGCTTCACACCTGCCCAGGGATACCATAGTAAGGATCCATTTTTTCCATGCTAAGGATCAGTTCATGGCTGCTGTTAGACGCCGCGAGGATCTGCCTTCTGACCTCCAAGAACTCTCCTTTTTTACTGATTTGTCTGCATTCACTATGCAAAGACGCAGACAATTGGCCAGTATAACAAAACCTTTATACAACCACAAAATAATATATAAATGGATCTATCCTGCCAGGCTTCTTGTGATTAAAGATGGGGAAAATCACATGATTACTAATGTTCAGGACGGTATACGCCTCCTGCGTGATTGGTCGATCATTCCTTCTGGAGTCGCTGGGGGGAATGAGACTGGAAAGCTTGCTTCACCTAGAGAAGAATCGGACACAGAAGCAGGCTAATGCTGGGACCGTAGCGCCCAAATCATTTGTTTCCCTGTTGGCCCAGGGGATGGCCGAATGGTCTTATTTCTTTAATTAGCTCCCTGTAACGAGCGGTTGTTTTACCGCACAGATTCTATTTGGAATAGAATTGTGTTTCTTGAGTGGACAGCTCTATATTTGTTTTTCTTTTTTTTTTTTTTTTTTTTCTCTTTTGAACGTTTTTGTATTCTTTTATATTCCTTGTTTTTTTCATTCTTTTTTTTTGCTTTACCACATCAAGAGGATCCTCTGATCTCATAGAACGTCTATCCGCTGCATACCGGATATCCACCATCAGCGAAACCTTCTGGTAGGTTCCCAGGTAAAGTTCGATAATCCAGCACATTCATTTACATAGTGGGTTTACTTGACTGGTCTGTCTCAAGATGCCTATTAAGATTTCCTCTTTAAACGTTAAAGGACTGAACAGCCCTCAAAAAAGGCATATGGCCTGGAAAGAAGCTCTTAGGCTACACAGTGACATTTTTTGCATACAGGAGACGCACTTTAATTCTATTAATCCTCCAGTGTTTAAACATCGCAAATTCTCCCATGTCTATACAGCTAATGGCCCTTCAAAAAAAGGAGGGGTTGCTATAGCCATTAGAGACTCTATCCAATTTAAAGAGCTGAGTGTGCACTCGGACAGCACAGGCAGATATATAATTCTGATATGTGAAATAGAGGGCTCTGTGTACACTTTGATCAATGTATATCTCCCCAACACAAAGCAACTTAAATTCCTACGCAGGATTTGGAAGAAAGTGTCATCGGTGAGACAGGGAGCTACCATCTTATGTGGAGATTTCAACACTGTACCGAATAGAGACATGGACGTGTCCAGCGGGTCCAAGTTGAAGCACCGTAGAGCTACTCTGGATTATTTTTTGTCCTCTTCTGCTCTATATGATGTGTGGAGATGTCAGCATTCGTCAGAAAAGGACTTCACTTTTTTTTCTAGTGTGCATAGGTCTTACTCACGCATTGATCTGTTTTTGGTGGACAAATTTCTTTTGCAGACGATTATCCAATCGGACATACATTGTATCACATGATCTGATCATGCCCCAATTACCATGGTTGTGGGGGATCGTCGGGCCGAAACCAGGGCTAATAGATGGCGTAATGACATCTATGTTATGTCTCAACCTAAAAATTTAGATTTAATTAAAACAGCTCTTGTGGAATTTTTTGCCATCAATGCCCCTTCGGTCGACGATCCATTCACGTTGTGGAATGCCCATAAAGTATTTGTAAGAGGGTTACTTATTCAAATGAGCTCTAGGGCCAGGAAACAGAAACTGGAGAAACTTAATGATCTATTATCCAAGATTGGCCAATTAGAAACTCTCAATAAACAAAACTCCACCCAAAAGGTTAGAGAGGACCTGTTTAGAACGAGGCAAGACTTGAGATCTCACCTAGTATCCCAGCACGACCGCCAGCTGCGTTCCTTGAAGGCCCAATCATACAAGTGCGGAAATAAGGCTGGGAAGTTATTAGCTAGTCAACTGAAGGAAAGGGCGGTTAAACAAAAAATATCTCATATTTTGAACCCCAAAACAAACACGACAGTTAGAAATCCTAAAGATATTGCTGACGCGTTTAGTGACTATTACGAAGCATTATATAATCTTAAAGATGATCCTACAACGCCCCAACCTACTGACAACATGATCCATGACTTCCTGACCTCTGTAAATTTACCGACTGTCTCACAAACGGACTTGGATAGTTTAAACCAACCTATAACGACCCAGGAAATAGAACAGACTATAAGATCGCTGCCCAACAACAAATCACCAGGCCCAGATGGTTACTCGTCAGAGTACTATCAATTCTTTAGTGATATCTTATCTCCATATTTACATCAGGTTTACGATAAGGCAATGTCGACTGCAGGATTTCCTTTGGAAATGCTTACTGCCACAATAATAACGTTACCTAAGCCAGGAAAAGAACCTACTAGCCCCCAAAACTGTAGACCTATTTCCTTATTAAATGTCAACGTGAAACTTTATGCGAAGATATTGGCCCGTAGACTTAAAGATATTCTGCCCCGTTTGATAAATTATGATCAGGTAGGTTTTGTGTCGGGACGTCAAACAACTGATGCTACCAGAAGGATGGTTAATCTTCTTCACGTGGTGGAGGGGAGAGGAGAGCCTTCTCTGCTTCTTACACTGGATGCAGAGAAGGCTTTTGATAGGGTCCACTGGGGTTACCTTAGGGAAGTACTATCTAAATTTGGTTTTTCTGGCCTAATTCAAAATGCTATATTGGCTCTATACTCCTCCCCATCAGCTTATGTATTTACGGAAGGGTTATTTTCCAAAAAATTCAATATCACAAATGGGACGAGACAGGGGTGCCCTATGTCTCCCCTGATCTTTGCGTTAGTGATGGAGCCTTTGGCGGAAAGAATCAGATCCGATTTATCTGTCACCGGCATTACAGTGCAAGCGCGCCAACATAAAATTTCCCTATTCGCTGATGATGTCATACTATCCCTTTCCAATCCATCTGTCTCCCTGCCTGCTGTACACGATATTCTCCAGATATTTGGTACTGCTTCCTATTATAAGGTCAATGCCACAAAGTCCAATATATTGGGAATCAACATAGATAAAGACATAGAACGACAATTACAGAGGACACTTCCATACCCATGGACCAAGAAATCACTTACGTATTTAGGTATTGAACTTTCTTTTCCTTTGGCACATTTATTCCAATACAATTATGCTCCACTCATTGATAGTTTTCAAAAAGAGCTCTCAAGGATCCAAAAATTCTATCTGTCTTGGTCCGGACGACTAGCGGCATATAAAATGCTGATGTTGCCAAGGTTACTTTATATTTTTAGAGCCCTACCAATAAAAATACCTACAAGCTTCTTCACAACAATGCAAAAACAACTGTCGAACTTTGTGTGGGCGGGTAGTAGAGCTAGATGCTCTGCTACTATACAGAACAAACGTAGGTCGGTGGGGGGTATGGGCCTCCCAGTCCTAAAGGATTATTTCACAGCAGTAGTCGTTGATCAACTTAAATGTTGGTTTGAGAATCCAACTGTTAAACCCTGGTGTCATCTTGAACTCGCCATGCTCCAGAAGTTGTCGCCGATGTCACTTTTGGTGGCATCTTCAATCTCGGTAGATGTCAATGTGAAAGATCACCCCACTATCCGGGCTGTATGTGAAGCCTGGCCTTTGATTAGCTCGAAGGGCAATACACATTACCCTGTGATTAAGGTTCCCGTCCCATTGGAGTCATTGCAGTGGGTAGTCCCCAACGTGAGACTGCACAAATGGCTTGAGAACAAGGTACTTACTTTAGTAGATGTGACCGAGGGAAACAAAATCATGTCTTTTACATCTATTCAACAAAGATACCACGTCCCGACCACAGAGAGCTACGCGTACATTCAAATAGCCTCTTTTTTTCAAAAAATACAGACTACGCATGTACCTATCATAGAAAAAATTTGGAATTTTCTTCACTCCCAAAACACTAATCTGAAGGGTATTTCTTTAATTTACAATTTCTTGAGTTCAAAAGACATTTTTGATAAGCTTAACCCCTTGCTAAAGTGGTAAAAAGAACTGGGTAAGACCTTCACTGAACTTCAATGGAAGAATGCAGTTAGATGCAACTATAAATTTTCTAGGTGCTCTAACTATGAGGAATTATACCTAAAACTCCTTTTGAGATGGTATTTTACCCCATATGTAGTAGCAAAATTTTCTAAAGAAAATTCTAATTTGTGTTGGAGGGACTGCGGGCAAGTAGGCACCTTATCACATGTGATATGGGCCTGCCCCCTGCTCCGTGACTTTTGGACAGAGATCTTTAAATTGATATCCAAATTAGCAGGGTGCTATGTTAGGCCCAGTGTAGAATTTGCTATTTTAAACATAAATGTGGTGGATCTTCCCGTCCCAACAAGATCCATCACTATCCATACTCTACTGGAAGCACGCTTAGCAATAGTTCATAGATGGAAATCCAGTGAACTCCCCAGAATATCTGATGTGTTAGGTAGACTGAAGCTGATCTCTGAGTATGAAAAAATTCTAGCATATAGAGATGGTAATTTGCTGGCATTTGAAACTAATTGGTCTACATGGATTTAACCTCTCCAAGACCTCGTAGAGCTCAGAGGTGATGTGGTGTACTCATTATCCAGCTGCTATTTTGCTCTTTTCTTTTCCTTTCCTTTGCTGTTTTCTTCCTTTCTTTCTCTTCTCTCATCCTTTTACTTTCTCTTTCTCTTTTTTGTTATTTCTCTGAGGGCTGAGTCTATAATTACTTAGATATAATATTGAGACCTTTAATGCTTGACTAGAAATGTGGTGGGTGGGGGAGTTCCCGCTCAGGACACAGATTGTCCCCATAGGGGTGTCCGGAGGGGCTCCTTAACCTATGCTCCACTGTTAACCAATTTTACCAATCTCTAGACTACAGCCCTTGTCATGTTGTGTTATGTTATGATTCAATGTTGATTACTGTATACTGTCATTGCGTACTATGTGATCCTTTTGTGATATTTACGGTTGTGATGTTCTCATCGTCCCTTCTTGCATGATGTTGCGACGACAGTAAGCTGTTTTTCTTTATATAATCTTCTAATAAAAATTATTAAACTAAAAAACACTTTCACAAATATACCAACAAGCACTTGATCACACAGAACACTAATCTGACAACTACAAGACACACTGCAACGAACAACAGGAACAAAAGCACTTGGTTCAATGGGAAGGGACACAAAGGGATGTACTTTTGCAATGCAAGTGCGTTTGTGTGTGTCTATTTATGCTGTCTGCGTAGTTCACAACGTTGCCCTAGTCCATTTCCAATTTCACTGATTGCGCCGCTCCCGAGTTGTGAGCATGCGCACAGCGGAGCTGACATGGTCTCCTTCACGCGCGCATGCGCGAGCCGGCCGGCCCTTCATTTGCATGGGGTCACGGCTCATTTCAATGTAACACGCCCACGTCCCTCCCAATTTGTATTACTCCTCCTTACGCCTCTGGAAAAAACCTTTCGCTTGCGCAATTTCCTGCGCAAAAGCTACGTGAATCGGGGGATTACGCGGGTAGATGGCGCAAGTCTAACGTAAAGGCGGTGCGCTACGCCGGTCCAATAATGCGCCGATGTACGTGAATCTGGGCCATATTTTTTTATATAAAGTATTATTTACAATTTATATATATATATTTATTTTATATGTTTATCCCAATTACCACTACTGATACATTATTATTTAGTTGTTTTCTTCTTTACATCAGAATGTATAGCATATTGCATTGTTCTCTGACATCTTTTACAGCAAAATATTTAGTATGGTATAGTTCTGATTTAAGAGAGCAATGAAAAAAATCATTATGTATTACATATTAAATGTTGTTCTACAAGACTTTTCTTCTATAAATGTAACATTTTATGGATAGTGTATGCTTTCCCGTTTGCCAGGCATGTGTTCTTGATTACCAACCATGAAAACCCATAATGATTATGCTCATTGCATTTTGCAGATCAACCTTACACTTTCTTGGTTGAGTCTGGCGTATACTCAAGCACTATCCCATGTAAGTTCAGCTTCAAATAAATGACCCTCTGGTGTATTTTTAACTGTGGTATAAGTTGCAGCCAGGCTGCTCTGGTCTGTTTTTCCAATCTTTCCCTTTTTTTTCTATAAAGTAAGAAATGTATTTTAAAGGAAGTTATTAAAACTCTGCTAGACATAGCCTTATAAATATTTTCCTAGCAATCTGAATGTGCAGATTCCTTCGTGTATGTCTATTAAATAAAAAAAACTACATTTGCCCCTCTCTCAGTGGCGACTGGTGCTCACATTTTTTGAGGGGGCGCAAATAAACTAAAAAATGTCAGCCTCGCTCTACCATCAATTGCAGCCACTGTGCCCATAACATGTTGCCACTGTAACCCATAAAATACAGCCACTGTGCCCCATAAAATGAAGCCACTGTGCCCATTATAAGCAGCCCCTGTGCCCATCATATGCAGTCTGTGCCCATCATACAGCCTCTGTGCCCATAATATGCAGCTTCTGTGCCCATCATATGCAGCCTCTGTGCCCACCATATGAAGCCGGTGTATCTATAGATACACCGGCGTAATTTCTTTGTGGATCTGGCCCCAATAGTGTAAAATCCCTAAAAATCTGCTTTATTTAAGTAACGCATAGCATGCCATTACATGGGGACAATGTTTCTTGGTCCAAAGACAAGGTCCAGATGTGACGACGGGAGATAAACCTTTTTACCCAGCCGGTTTTGTTCCGGGGCAATGGAACATATAGGATACAAAACCCTCCCCCCCCCCGTAATAGGTGGTGAATATATATTGTTTTCTTTATTTATTATGGTCTGGAAAAATATATACAATTTTTTAATAAGGTTAAGTATAAGTCATGCTTTTTTTTTTTTTTTTTAAGTTATCATACCACTACATGGACTGAATCTGCTGCTAAAGCACTTTAGGCCAGATTCACATACACTTAATATTGCGCTGCGTAATCGAAATACTCTACACTGCCGTATTTTACCAGGCTCTACACCGAATCCTGGTAGATTTTTGCCCGTACGCTACGGCGGCGTAGTCTATTTCTCACCGCGTAATCGAAATACGCGATTAGGGAGCGTGAAGCATTTAAATTAAGCGCGTCCCCGAGGCGTCGAACTGCGCTTCCTCCTTTCAGAAATTTCCCGCCGTGCATTGCGCGAAATCACGTCGTTACGTCATTCGTGGTTTGAGTAGCGTCGTTTACGAACATTCCTATTCCCGGACGACTTACGTCAAAAATAATAAAAGACGTCAGAAAACGTAAAAATTTGACGCGGGAACGACGGCCATACTTAACATGGGCTGTCTAATATTAGAGCAGCAAAAAGCTGGTATAGTGTTACGCAAATAAAAGATGACTAAAGGTGTCGTAAGAGATTGCGATTGAAGATCGTAATTTTGGGGATCGCTGGCAAAAGCTCATTTGCATACCCCAACGCGGAAAACGACGGGAAGTCCACCCAGTGGCCGCAATTTTATTGCAGCGTAGATCCGAAGGCGTATGAACACATAATCCAGTCGAATTGAAGCCCCCAGCCGTCTATTCATGGTTTGAGGTTTTCGACTAGCTAAAAAACTAGCTCTCTGAATCTGGCCCTTTATTTCTTTATTGATTATGGTCAGGATAAAAAAATACATATATTTTCCCTGTGTTTTTAGTAAGATTAAAGTGGAACTTTACCCATAACAACTTGATAAAAAGTTATGTTCTTTAGCAAGAAATGTACATTCCACATTAATAATTATGCTACCAAAATGATTGTGTGCTGTATACTGTATTGCCTCCTTCATTGTTCCTGTTTATTTCTGCTGGAGGCTACCATTTTGCTGAATCCCAGAGCTCCTAGCTGCAGTAAATCTTAAGGCTGTAAGCAGATTGGTTCACACTATTGTGAATTGGATTTCTCTGCATCCAAAAAGCATGTCAGGAGATTGGGACCGGCTCTCTACAGAGAATTGCACAGGAGTCCTGTGTGTCTTCTGGTCTGTTTCAGGTCCGAATTCAGCCAAAAATTCAGACTGAAATCGGACCTGAAATGGTAAACAGGGACACTCCGGACCCCTGCTGTGAGCCACTCCATGAGGCAGTGTGAACCCAGCCAAAGTATTACTAAATGCACAACAGTAAAATCAGTCTGTAAATGCAGTAAAGCATGCTTGTTATACTCACTGTGGAACCCAAAGGGTTTAATCCTCTGCATTGTACCGGTATATCACTTTCATGCCTAATGCCCCCGTACACATGTGCGGGATTTCCGACGGGAAAAGTTCCCGTCGGAAATCCTGAGGGGAAAGCCGAGAACCTGCTTGGTCAGTCTTTCCCCTACACATGAGAGGTTTTCCTAACAGGAAAACTGCGATGGAGCTCTGGTCGGGAATCACGGCCTTGTGTATGCTCCATTGCTGTTTTCCCCCATAGGTAAACTGCCAAAAACCGCCGGGCAAAAGTCCGCCGGTTTTCCTGGTGGGAAAAAAGAGAGCTGGTTCTTTTTTTTGTCTGGCAGTCTTTGGGCAGTTTTCCCATCTGGATAACCGGCCGTGTGTACGAGGCTTAAGCCTATTTCTAATATTTGGTGTTTACAAGTTATCCCTCCTGAATACTGAATACTGTATTTAAAAAAACAAAAAACAAAGTGTCGTTGTGACATCGCTTTCGTGTTTACAGAAAGAAGACTGGAACAAAGCCGTTTCTGGCTTTGTGCCAGTCTGTCTCTAGCCGCTAGAAGTGGCTGATTGAGGATCGGGGCTGCCGGAGGGACAGGAGGCCCGGTCAGAGCGGCGGAAGGCGGTGGGAGGGGGGTTGTCCCCTCCCACACCTCTGGGATGATAACCAAGTGGCTTTTAGCTGCATTGTTTGTTATCCCTGGAAAGCCGACCACCCACTCTAAAAAACAATACTTGGATGATGCCTGCAGCTGCGGGATGGGGTTAAAAAGGCTGTTTAATCGTGTATTCTCTGATGCTCCCCTTCTTCCACAGTCCCCAATCCATCTCCTGATAAGACAGAGTTTTTGGAGTCACTCTGCACATGCTGAGTTTGGTGTGTATTGCTACAGATATGGGAGGGTGCATGTGATCAGCACAGGGCCAATCAGCACTGTCCAGACAGAGGGTCAGGGGTCCTGCAGCCTCATAGAACAGTCAGAGTAGAAGAAAGAAGATTAGATAAGAAGAAAGATATTTAGCAGTTTATATGTATTAAAATAATTGCATTTCCATGTTATGTGTACTGTGTGAGACCAGATATAGTGAATTCATGTTCCTGGGTTTAGTAACACTTTAGGTGTTAATCATTCATGGTAAAGGCACATTATCTAATCCTTTAGGACCCAATTACACAATACCACAAGACACAAATAACGACCATACATCAAAAGAGGGACTTGGTGGAAAAGGGTACTTAGTAAATCAGTTCCATTATCTCTCTCTCTCCCCCTCTCTCCCTCCTTTATCTCCCACTCCCCCCTCTCTCTCCCTCTCCCCCTCTCTTCCCCTCCCCCTCTCTCTCTCTCCCCCTCCCCTCCCCTCTCTCTCTCTCCCCCTCCCTTTCCCCCTCTCTCTCTTTCCCACTCCCTCTCCCCTCTCTCTCTCTCTCTCTCTCTCTCTCTCTCTCTCTCTCTGTTTTTCTCCCCCCTCTCTCCCCTATATTTTACATATGCACAATTCACTACAAAAATTATTTTATGGGCTGGAGTTGAGGTTGATTTGAAAATCAGGCCACACACAGAAGAAAATTAGTAATATAATAATACAATACCATAATATGCAGAGCACTATTCATTAATACGAATACATTCACATTATGTAAACCAGGTCGCTTTCCATTTTTACAAGTGCACTGCTGCTATTCCAATTTTCTTTACTGTGCAAAGGTAATTAAAAATAAACAAAGCAGCCTGTTTTTGCAATAAGCTATTGTTCACAGAATATATCCTGTCTTTAATCCACAGTATAGTTTTTGTGCCAACTGAAGCAATTGAAATGTCTGTACAGTGAGCGGCCAGATATCTGGCATTTTGCTAAATGATGTAATTTAAGTTTGACCTAAGACAGAATGACGATAGTAGAGGGTAATTTGTGACTGTATGGGGCTAAGCTGTAACTAGTGGCTGAAAGACATTTGTTGCTAATTGTGCCCGACCAAGGAAAGAGGGGCAAGCTGATGATGAACCTTCTTCCTGCACAGCTGTGATAACCAAAATTCAGTCCAAGGGAAAAAGTGATGTTGTAGCCAAACTGTAATGATGGGGAATCAAAAGAATCATTTAACAACACTTCTGACGCACAGGCAGTTATTTGAGGTTCTTTTATACGGTCATTTTTATTCTCAAATATCAGTTTGCTGCATAACTGTTTTAAAAAACGATTTAAAAAATAACTGTATGTGATTTTGCGGGTAAAAAAATGTACACTTATTTTATTTACAATGGAGCCGATCAGTAGATGTTACATCCTGAATACGGGTTTAGCATAACATGTTTCTAAAGGTGAACTTATCCTTTAAAGGTGACTTAAACTCAAGCAATAAAATAACATTTCAATAAAATCAATAAAAATGTATTTAATATACTGTAAGTTTTAACAGTTTAGCCCCCTTGCACACAGGGCTGTCTAGGTGCAGTGTGTCATCCTGATGTTTTAGCGCACCTAGGAAGGACCGGTCCTTTAGTCTGTCAAAGACAATAGCAGACTTTGGCACCCACATTTACTGCCCTGCACGATCAGGGACAAAGGTCATTTCAAAAAAGTTATTTTCAATCAAAAATGCAAAATTCATTAAAATAATAGCTGGTGATCTTGCCATGAAGGCTCTCGTTGAGGCACTTTCTGTTATAGGGTGACAACTGTCTCTCGGCTGTGCTCTTGTGTTGTCACCTTATCACATGTGCCCCCTGGCAATGCCAAAGCATAGTTCTGAGCAATAAGGCGCAGCTGACATTGGAGCAAGTACATGTAGGCAGAAAGTGGATGAAAAGGACTGGAGGAGATCAGCAGCACTGAGCAGCATAATATGATTGAAAAAAATGGAAAACAGCTGTCACGATTTGGAGTCAGGCTCAGAGGCCAGTAGCTATAGCAGCAGAGCAGATATTCACACAGGTCACCCTGGCTGATGACACGGCTGATGGTGGAGATGGGCTTTGCTGCATGTTAGTGACAGGTCGTGGTCCTCAGGATAGCCCCACCAGGAGGTGAGCAAGCCGGGGTCCGGAAGCAGATATTACAGTTAGGGATCAAGCAGAAGCGTAGTCGGGCTACGAGCCAAACGTCGGTAGCAATTAGTTGCAGGTTGGGATTCAGCAGAAGCGTAGTCAGGGGACGAGCCAAATGTCGGTAGTGAATGGTAGCAAAGATACAGTTGGCAGCAAGAGAGACAGGAGCAAGATATTGGTTGGTAAAGGCACAATATTCTGGCAACCAGGAAGTGCAGGGACATGGCTTCATGGGAGGAGCAAAGGTTTCAAGATTCAAGGCAAACAAGATTCAAGACAAGATCATTCAAGGAACTATCCAAGGAACTGACCAAGGAGCATTGCAGGTGGCTCAGCAAGCAGAGTCACCACCAGACACACCAGAGGTCCCAGGTTCAAGCCCAGGTCCTAATAACAGCATTTTAAGGGAAAATGGATGTGGTTATAATAACATTGCTTGAGCAAACTAATTGTCACCCAGTTATGGCCCATTAAGGTGTATCTCTTGACCAGTGGTTTGTTAATGCATTTATGTTCCTCGTTACCATGCATTGCACTAAAGCAACCCAGGTATTATGAATGGGATGACAATGTACTGCAATGGTCTAGTTGTTAACATACTATGGTATAGTATAGTATGGTATAACTATGGAGCCAACATAAATTATTTTGCTTAGTTTCAGAAATGATCTCTCTTATTTTTTTTTTACAAGGTCAAAAAGTTCTGTCATATGACCACACATTTCTTCTTCCTGATAATGGTGGCGGTGGTGGGAATTACAGGACACCAGGGGCAGACTGACAACTCATGGGGCCCCCGAGCAATTTGAAATTATGGGGCCCCCAGGCAATAGGAGATTATGGGGCCCCCGGGCAATAGATTATGGGGCCACACCGTATACACACACACATACCGTATACGTACACAGTATGCACACACAGACACACAATATACACACACAGTAAACATACACACAGAATACACATACACACACTGAAAAGGTACTGGAGAGGCGGGGTAGCTTTAATCTTGGGATTTAAAAAAAAAACACAGATTTTTACATACACAGGATTGTGAGAAAAGCAATTCGAAACCCACGCTTGACTGCACAATCCCTCCGGAAAGATCTGGCAGACACTGGAGTTGTGGTACACTATTCCACTATAAAGAGATACTTGTACAAATATGGTCTTCATGGAAGAGTCAGAAGAAAACCTTGTCTACGTCCTCACCGCAAAAATCATCGTTTGAACTTTGCAAATGAACATATAGACAAGCCTGATGCATGGGCAAAGGTACGTTTGGAGAAGAAAAGGCACAGAATTTAATGAAAAGAACCTCTGTTCAACTGTTAAGCATGGGGGTGGATCAATAATGCTTTGGGGTTGTATTGCAGCCAGTGGCACAGGGAACATTTCACGAGAAGAAGGAAAAATGGATTCAATAAAATCTCAGCAAACTTTGGATGGTAACTTGATGCCATCTGTGAAAAAGCTGAAGTTAAAGAGAGGATGGCTTCTACAAATGGATAATGATCCTAAACACACCTCAAAATCTACGGGGGATTACATCAAGAGGTGTAAACTGAAGGTTTTGCCATGGCCTTCACAATCTCCTGACCTCAACATAATTGAAAATCTATGGATAGACCTTAAAAGAGCAGTCATGACAGACAGCCCATAAATCTCAAAGAACTGGAAGACTTTTGTAAGGAAGAATGGCCAAAGATACCTCAAACAAGAATTGAAAGACTCTTGGCTGGCTACAAAAAGTGTTTACAAGCCGTGATACTTGCCAAAGGGGGCAGTACAAGATATTAACTCCTCAGGGTGCCCAATTTTTTGCAGATGCCATTTTTTTGTTTTCTGTCATTTTGAAAGTGTAAATGATGGAAATAAAATCTAACTTTTTTTGACATATTATAAGAATGTCTAATCTGTAATTTAATGCCTTTTGGAGATTTTTCCATCTTTCCTTGGCTTCGTTATTCACATTAATACAAATTTTTACCTGGGGTGCCCAAACTTTCGATCCCCACTGTATATCAGCACAACCCACAGCACATAAAACTGCATTAACGCTACTGCAACACAATAGTCTGAAAGAGCTCTTTGGCTGTAAATCTATTTTCATCAGTTCTATAATAAATTAACTGAATATGAATCTTATTGTACAGCAATGAATGCTGATTTATTTCCATTTTTTTTTTCTGGCTTATATAATTGTTTAGTTCAAAGAATAACTGCATTTCAGTTTAATGGATTAAGTGCATTGAGTGACTGGTTGCTGGGGGCTGATGAACACTGCTTATTTACTTGTTGATTAGGTCAGTGAATGCCTACAGAGAAGGGTTGCCTGATTATTTAGTTGTGCATGCTTTTTTAACACATGTTATATTTGTAAAGCTGTGATTTTATGCACTGACAACTTGGAGTCGCCTTGTGTTGGTGCATGTAATGGGTGCTTTTGGTGTCGGCCTGGACACAGAAACTCCTGATTTGGGATGAGCGGAACACCCCCCCTGTTCGGTTCGCACCAGAACCTGCGAACAGACCAAAAGTTTGTGTGAACTTTAGAACCCCATTAAAGTCTATGGGACTCGAACGTTTGAAATCTAAAGTGCTAATTTTAAAGGTTAATATGCAAGTTATTGCCCTAAAAAGTGTTTGGGTCCTGCCCCTGGGGACATGTATCAATGCAAAAAAAAGTTTTAAAAATGGCAGTTTTTTCGAGAGCAGTGATTTTAAAGGGTTTGTAAAGGATTTTTTTTTTTTTTTAATAGCTTCCTTTACCTTAATGCAGTGCTATTTTCATGTCCTCAGTGTTTGTTTTTGCTCTCAAGTTGCTGTAATTCTTCGCTGATCTCAACACTTCCTGGTTGTCTGTTTCCTGATGACCACAGTACTGGGAGATTTCTCTCTGTGGTCACTAATCAAGGAGGTGTGATTACTGTGTGTCTAAAACACCTCAGCACCAATCAGTTTCGTTTTCTAAACCATCACTGCCCTGTATTGGCTCTGTGGCTCTGTACATCAGAGACAGGACACAACATGCAAAAACGAAACTACAACCCAGGCAAGGGTTGTGGGGATGAGGCCCTTGTCCCCATCAACATAGGGACATGGTGCTTTGAGGGGTCACAGACCCCCAAAGCATCCTCCCCATCTTAAAGGACATGTGGCCTCATACAGTTCAGGAGGGGGGACACTCTCTTGCTCCCCCTCTTTTCCTGCGGCCTGCCAGGTTGCATGCTCAGATAAAGGGTCTGGTATGGATATTTGGGGGAAACCCCACATCTTTTTTTTTTTTATTTGATGCAGGGTTCCCCTTAATATCCATATCAGACCTGAAGGGCCTGGTAATTCAATTTGGGGGGACCCCCAAGCATTTATCGATGACTTTTCTTTGTATTGCCGGGAGCTGACAATTTATTATAGCCACAAGTACTTTTAAATTACTTTTTTCCTTCAGAAATTACAGTTTGTGCAGGGACAGTTCTAAGCACGGAAAACAAGTGCTACTTTACAGGCATACTATACACACCCCCTGGGTATGAAATTTAAAGGAATATTAACTTTTATTGTTTCACTTTAAGCATTATTAAAATCACTGCTCCCGAAAAATGGCCATTTTTAAAACTTTTTTTTTGCATTGATACATGTCCCCTGGGGCAGGACCCAGGTCCCCAAACACTTTGGGCCAAATTCACATACATTGGCGCATATTTTGACCGGAGTAGCGCACCTCCTTTACGTTAGACTGGCGCAATGTAGAGGTGCAACTACCCTATCCTCGTAGTATTTGCGCAGAAATTTGCGCCGGTGCAACGTAATTTCCGAGACGTAAGGTGGAGTAATTCAAATTTGGAAGGACGTGGGCGTGTTCCATTGAAATGAGCCGTGACCCCATGCAAATGAAGGGCCGGCCGGATTGCGCATGCGCACATGAAGCAGACCATGGTCAGCACCTCTCTGCGCATGCTCACAACTCCGGAATGGCGCAATCAGTGAGATTGGAACTTGGCCCGGTCAACATAGTGAGCTACGCAGAGAGCTGAAATAGACAAACGCACTTCTTTGCAAAAGTACATCCCTTTGTATCCCTCCCTATACAGCAAGGTGCTTTTTTTCTGTTGTCTGTTCGCGTTTGTCGGTTTGTGACTTGTGTTTGATATATTTCTTGACTGTTTAGTATAGTGTTTTTGATAGTGTTTTTCAGAGTGTTGTTTGGTGACTGTTTTTGATACTTATTTGCTGTCTGTTTTTTGCTGTCTGTGTTTTGCTGTCTGCTTTTTGCTGTCTGATTTTTGCTGTCTGATTTTTGGTGACTGATTTTTGGTGACTGATTTTTGGTGATTGTTTTGGTTCCAGTTTGTGAGAACATAAGTGAAAGGAAGCAAAAGTTGAATTTTTCTTTGGGGGAGAGGGCATTCTTGCCAGGGTCATTACACAATATGGCCGTTTCCTGCACGGCCCCGAGAGTGCCAACACCACCCCGGCCAGGAAGGCACAGATATTGCAGGAAATTACCGACCAGGTCAACACGGTAGGGGGGGAGACCCGGACACGCCAGGGGATCGCCAAGAAGATTAATGACCTCCGGCGTGTGGTCCGTGGGAAGCTGGCTAAGATTGCCGCCCATGCCAGGGGCACTGGAGGGGGCCCACCATGCCCTGTTAGGCTGACTGAGGAGGAGCGTGCGGTGGCCCAGACCTTCAACAGGCAGCAAGTGGAGGGGCTGCCTGGCTTTGACTCCAGTCAGGAGGCTGTGAGGACAGGTACGTTTTTTTTTATATCTGGTGTGTAGCATGTGTGGGGGGGGGAGGGAATATGTAGCAAGTGTGTGGATCCTCCAACCTGTGAATGTTTTGTGTCATCCACAGATGTGCAGGAGGGTGCTGGGCCATCTGGCCTGACCGCACCATCCCCGGGACAGAAGCCTGATGAAGACCCCCAGACAAGGCCGGAGTCCTCGGAGGAGGTTGAGGAGGAGGAGTTTGAGTTGGAGGAGGAGGACATGTCAGGGAATGACTTGTTATTTTTGGAGGAGGCTTCCCCTATGGCTGGCAGCAGCCAGGCCTCCATCCGGGGTAGCCCCTCCCACTCCTCCCCCAACAGGGCTCCCCTCCCAAGGGGCTCCCCTTCTCCCCGGCCACAAGCCTCATCTGGAGGCAGGAGGGCAACCCACAAAACTAGGGGGGTGGCCGGGTTTCTGCCCGCCAACCTGAGAAGGGACCAGGCCCTTCAGACCCGCCATCTGGGACAGGTCAGCCAGACAGATGGAGGAGAGCCTGTCCTCCATAAAAGATACGCTTGGGGACATGGCCTGCAACTCCCTGGCCCTGATCAATTGCCTAAATGACCAGCAGGCTAACACAGCAGGTGTTGGTCACAATGTGAGGGCCCTCGGTCAGGATGTGAGGGCCCTCACCCAGGCTATCCAGGCCAATACGGCAACGCTCAATGATGGGCTGTCTCGCATTGCCGTGGCCTTGGAGGGCAGGCCGCCAGGTGGGCAGAGACCAGGGGATGCTCCTCCTTCCCCCGGATTACCCCCCCATGAGTTGGCCCAGAGGAGCCGGGGCCATGGCCGTGGGCGCCCCAGGCGTGGGTCACGCCAGCGGCGGTATTTTTTTATTTTGTTTACAATTTTTTTTTTTGCTTTTTTTGGGGGGTTGTGAATAATTTCTGATTGTGGGGGTGACATTCCTGCCAGAAAAGGGGTGTCATCCTCATTTGTGGTGGAGGAGGGTTCCCCAGGACCAGGGAGAAGTGATCCCCAGGTCCGTGTGAATGGTGTATGAATGTACAGTGACATAATTGGAGCCGTGGCGTGGCGTCGCTGCTCACAAGTCCTGCATGGTGGGCTTGTGCTAATCCAATTTGATGAGGATGTGATGTGTCTGTGCTAGGGACCACAGTGGTGTGCATGCATGCATTTTCATTGTGTCATGATTAATGTGTGTGTTTAACGTGCAAAGATGCCTAATGTGAGCTGTCTCTTGGCTGCTCTTCCCTCAGAAGACGGGGTAGCCTCGGTTAGGGGGGGATTGTCTGGTTCGGGGGTCAGGTCATCACATATGTCAATCTCCAGGCCCTTTCTCACTGCGAAGTTGTGCAGCATGCAACATGCACCGATGATCTGACATACAAAGTTGGGGGAATACAACAGGGTACCCCCAGACCTATTCAGGCATCGGAAACGTGACTTCAGGAGGCCAAAGGTGCGCTCCACGACTGCACAGGAAGCGTGGGCTTCATTGTATTTTTCCTCTCCTGGGGTTTGGGGGTTCCGGATAGGAGTCATGAGATGGGGTCCCAGTGCATATGCAGAGTCACCTGGAAGGGAAAAGACAGGAGGATGTTAGTAGTGCATGTGCCCCTTGTAATGTGTGCATCATGGGAGGGGCAGTCATGCCTGCCACCCATGTCACTCACCAACCAGCCAGCTGTCCCCATACATGTTCTGTTCGAATTCCATTGGGATGGGGCTCTGATTGTATATGTAGCTGTCATGGCTGGATCCAGGGTGTTTGGCACGGACGTGCCATATAAGGCATTTGGCATTGACTATCACCTGTACGTTGCTGGAATGCCAGTGCTTCCGATTGCGGTATATGTGCTCTGTCTCACGGGGGGGCTGGAGTGCCACATATGTGCAATCAATGGCCCCCACAGTGCGTGGGAATTTGTCAATTCTGTAGAAATCTGTCATTGCCTTCTGCCGCAGGTCCTCCTGGGTGGGTTTGATGATTTGGTTGGCCATGCGTCTGAGAATTGCAGGGATAACCTGGTGCACACATCTGCTCATGGAGGATTGTGACATCCCAGCCACCACTCCACTTGTTCTTTGAAAAGAGCCACTGGCAAGGAAATGGAGTGTTGCCAGGACCTTGACCAGTGGCTGCACTGCATGTGAGCGGTGTGTTGGGCTGGTGATGTCGTCCTGCAGGGTTGTGGTTAATTCCATTATGGCAGCAGGGGTGAATCTGAAGATGCGAGACTCCTCAGAATCACTCATGCCAAAGATGTCTATGCGTGTGCGGTATATCCTCTCCCGTGCCCTCCTCCGTGCCCTCCTTCTTCTGCGCTCATCTAAAGTCAGTAGTATAGCTATGAGCAAGGATGCCCCTGGCATGTTGGCATACAGATTGTTGTCCTGCAAGTGTGGCTGCTCAGCTCGTCCCTAACAGTGTTGCTTTAGCTGTCATGTTTAAAAAGAGGGGGGGTTGGGACTTTGAATGAGGCATATAGCAATCTTGCCATAGGCCTCCATCCCTGTAAGTGGATAAAAATTGTAAAAGTGGGACTTTGAATGAGATGCGATTTTAGCAAATATGCAATTAAATATAAACATGGAAAATAAATTATATGTAACCATGTGACCAGGCTCAGAATTGTCAACCAAAAAGCACTAAACCAAATTAAACTGTCTAACTGATGTAAGTAAAAACAGAGGTTTAGTTGCAAGCATTTGCAAATACCTGGGAAGCTGCAGCACCAACTCCACGGCACTCTGCATGGCTGCAGTCCTATCTATAAATTTAAGGTCTCCTGAAAGGGAGCCCAGGTGTGCTAAATCACCAGGCAGAGGACAGGTGAGGACCTAAAGCCCGCCACTACCTAGAGTTGGTATGGCAAATAAGAGCACTGGAAAAAAAGAAAAAAGAAAAAAGTAGGAGTGGAACAAGGACTGCCCAAAAAACCAAAATACCA
Source organism: Rana kukunoris (assembly GCA_029574335.1). Classification (NCBI taxonomy): domain Eukaryota; kingdom Metazoa; phylum Chordata; class Amphibia; order Anura; family Ranidae; genus Rana; species Rana kukunoris. The sequence goes on from CM056053.1 coordinate 125,906,552, forward strand.
CCAGACTAGAGGCAGACCGACTCCAACTGGGTCCGCCAGTAAAAAAATGACAATGCATTAAAGAACTGATCAGTGGTAAATCTGTGCAGGCACTCCATTCCACTCCTAAATCGCATCTCCATCCCGGGATAATGTTTAAAAAGAGGGGGGTTGGGACTTTGAATGAGGCATATAGCAATCTTGCCATAGGCCTCCATCCCTGTAAGTGGATACAAATGGTAAAAGTGGGACTTTGAATGAGATGCGATTTTAGCAAATATGCAATTAAATATAAACATGGAAAATAAATTATATGTAACCATGTGACCAGGCTCAGAATTGTCAACCAAAAAGCACTAAACCAAATTAAACTGTCTAACTGATGTAAGTAAAAACAGAGGTTTATTTGCAAGCATTTGCAAATACCTGGGAAGCTGGTCACATGGTTACATATAATTTATTTTCCATGTTTATATTTAATTGCATATTTGCTAAAATCGCATCTCATTCAAAGTCCCACTTTTACCATTTTTATCCGCTTTAGCTGACATGTAGACGGATTGTCTAATTTTAAGCGAGCTTTTATATTGCCTAATTTTAGACAGGACGTGCAGCTGATGCGCACAGCGCGTGGCCTGCGCTGCACCAACTTACTTTTGTGGATCGCCGTAACTCCCTCATTTGCATATTTGCCTAGCAAATCAATGGTGTGTCTATCGAAATCACACCGTTCGTAAAAAACTAGATTTCTGGCGCATATCGTTTTGTGGATACGGAGCAACGATACGAAGGCGCATATTTCCAATTGCGCTGGCGCAGCTCCTGATACTCCAGCGTAAGTACTTTGTGAATCTGGCCCTTTGTATGACAATAACTTGCATATAAGCCTTTAAAATTATGACTTTAGATTTCTCCCATAGACTTTTACAGGGTGTTCCGCAGCTTTTCGAATTTGCCGTGAACACCCCAAATTGTTCGCTGTTCGCCAAACAGGCAATGTTCGAGTCGAACATGACTCGAACTTGAAGCTAATCCCTTTTGTCCAATAAAGGTTTATACTTCATATATGGCATTGTTCATGTGCTTCACTCAAACTCCAAACCCCCTTTTTACTCTGTAGTTCTCAATGGGGCCCTCTAGGTAGTTCATTGTTTTTTCCTGTCATTGTATAACAGCCTGCCTATATGAGGGATGATCAGACAGGTGACACTGGCAGTCTGCTGGCGTCCTACATTACACCTGTGATATGCTGGTGCTTTCTGGTAAAAAAAAAAAAATGCACACCTTTTTACCTGCAAAAAGATTGCCTTTTTTATGGGTGAACTTATTCTTTATTCTTTAATGGAAGTAATGATTGCCACGTTAAAAAATCTGCTAGAAGGCTTCAGAACTATTTGGAGCTTGGAAAAAAGGAGGGGGGAAAGAAATGGGATTTTCTAAACGGTGCAATTAGCAAAAAATAATAATTGTTAGCAAGAGAAAGAAAATATTGTACAGACCAGAGAAGTACAAAAGTAGGAAATATAATTTATTCAGTATACAATAAAGAAATAATTATTCACAGAAAACACAAAAATTCTATGAATATTAAAACAGACAAATGATCGGTCAGAGATAAGTAGAATCAGGTTTCAGCCTACAGTTGATTGTTGTATCCCGACAGTTTCGCTTATAATAAGCTTTCTCAAGGGTAGATGGTAACAATCACGGCTTTTAAATTGATTAGACTACAAAATGTAGAAAAACATCATTGTTAATTTTATACATACATGAAATGTAGGTACAAAATATGCATATACACATTAAATATGATATTACTGGGCTGCAGAGGCACAAACACTTAAAGCGGAGTTTCACCCTAAATATAAGATCTCCCATGCGCTTCAGCATACTGGCGTCAGCGCCAGTATGCTGGGTTTTTTTTTTTTTTATAGCACACTTACTGTTTTATCGTAGAAATCCTTTTCTGTCCCCCGCGTTGGACGGCGCCAGTACAGCGCGTCACATCTTCCTAAGATACCCGATATGGACTCGGGTATTTCCGGCGCTATGCGGCGCCTGCGCACAGACCTAGGAGCTGACTGCGCAGGCGCCGTATTTCTCCGAGTCCTATTTCGGAGAAATACGGCGCCTGTGCAGTCAGCTCCTAGGTCTGTGCGCAGGCGCCGCATAGCGCCGGAAATACCCGAGTCCATATCGGGTATCTTAGGAAGATGTGACGCGCTGTACTGGCGCCGTCCACCACGGGGGACAGAAAAGGATTTCTACGATAAAACAGTAAGTGTGCTATAAAAAAAAAAAAAACCCAGCATACTGGCGCTGACGCCAGTATGCTGAAGCGCATGGGAGATCTTATATTTAGGGTGAAATACCGCTTTAAGCTCACCCTTTGACCACAGGATATCTCAGGCCATCTCATATCTTGCCACCAGGGGGAGCAAAACCACCCAACCTAAAATACACAGGTTGACATAGACCACAAACGACACCTTGATCGTGTAGATAGACAGGAGATCTAGTACTTGAAAAATAAAAAATGGAATAAATGAAAATTGGATATGATCATTGGAAGGGGAAGGGGAGAAAAAAAAAAAAAAAAAAAAATTGGGAGAAAAAATTATGTTTAAAGTTGAATCAGGAAAAGACAACTTCACTTACATGGAGCGAGTGATATGCTTGAAAATGGAGGTGGTTACTAGAGGAACACTGGACATGGACTGCAGGTGTGCAAAATATAGCACAAGTAACTCTAAACATGATGAGAACCAAAAGATAGAAATAAAAAAAGAATATCAAAAAGTGAAAAGTGAAAACGGGTAACGAAGAGGGACTTACAGGAATTTGCATAAGTACTGGAAAGTATTTTATTGCAATACATATTATGGAAAGGACAAAGAGTCTCAGATCCATAGGCTTATAGAGCAGCATCAAACATGGATGTATGGATACTAGGAGAATAAAATAAAAAAAAAAAAAAAAAAAAAAGATAAAAAAGTACTGTGTAAAGGACTGAGAGACAAAAAGAGAATATATGTATCAGAGTAAGGTCTTACCGTGCAGTGGTGTAAGCAATTACAACCAGTGTCATCTGCGCTGTGTTGTGAAGCAGACGGCTATTTAAGAGACAGACTCGTCTGATGTAGCAAACACGTGATCAACGTGACGAGCAGGTGACGCAAACGACGCTGGCCGTTGAGACAGAAAAAATGCCCATCGAGACTACACATCCCAGAAGGCAACGGGATGGTCACGTGCAGACGTTCATGACGCCTCAGTGTGAGACTCAAGGCTCATACAAAGCATATTAAAGTTAGAACAACCAAAACAAACAGAGGAGGCATGTCAGAGGGATTAAATAATGAAAAAACACATGGATACAAGGGAGGGGTTAGCTGTCATAGGCCGAGTGTGTAGATAAGGAGAGGGGGGGGAGGGGGAGGGGGAGGGGAGGGAAAAAAAAAAAAAAAAATGTTGTTTATGTTTGCTAGACCGGGCGCCAAAGCAGAGACAAACCAAGCACACAGGGATGGATAGGGGGAGCATAGGAAAGAATCGAAGGGTAGACCGAATTGCCTCCGATACTTCCCTAGTGCCTCTGCAACCCAGAAAAAATATGAAAAAAAAAAAAAAAAAAAAATTTATAATAAAAAAAAAAAAACAAAAATACATATGAACAATATCATAACTACTCAAAATATATTTAAATACAAAATGTAACATTGATTCATTAGATAGATATAAATAATTATTAGTCAATTGTGTAGCGCAGCGCTATACAGAAAAGCATACCTCGGGTTATCATAGACCCGGGGCAGTGGTATGTTGCCAAAAAAGAGGGGGGAAAAACAGTGGCAACGATAAGGGACTGGAAATGGGGAAGGGAAATGGGGAAAAAAAAAAAAAAAAGTTGTTAGAACTGATGGGAGAGGGTACTCAAGGATCTTGGGTATCATATAAAAGGTTTAAAACTAAGACTTTCATTAAACCCGGGATAAATGGTAGCCCTAAGCTTGTATATCCAGCGTGCTTCAAGCTGAAGCAGAGTTCCATCCACGCTGCCTCCTCTTGTGTCAGGCGGGATATGTTCAAGGGCAAAAAACTTTATGAAGTTTGGGTCAAAGTTGTGATGGATTCCTACATGTCTACTGATCGCAGTAACAATTTTCTTTTTCAGAATAGGTTTTATGTGATCTTGAATTCTCTTAAAAAAAGGTCTTTTAGTTTTACCTATATAAAAGCCTCCACAGCGACAAGCCTTCTGATGCCTCCATTAGGATCTGTGTATACTATTTGCAAACAGGAGCTGAAGGCCTAAAGAAAGCTGCTTAAAGCTTGCCAAAGCTTTGCAAATGTTTGTTGAAAGTTTCATAAAAGCTTGCCGTTCAAACTGCTCTTATTCACGCTGAAACAGACATACTTTAATCCCTCTGAACCATACTTGCCTTTTTCTGTACAAGGGTATAAGGAGTAGGGATGAGCTTCAAGTTCGAGTCAAACTCATGCTTGACTCAAACAATACCTGCTCGCCGAAAAGCAAACAATTTGGGGTGTTCGCGGCAAATTCGAAAAGCCGCAGAACACCCTGGAAAAGTCTATGGGAGAAATCTAAAGTGTTAATTTTAAAAGCTTTTATGCAAGTTATTGTCATAAAAAGTTGTTTGGGGACCTGGGTCCTGCCCCAGAGGAACATGTATCAATGCAAAAAAAAAAACGCCAGTTTTTTTGGAAGCAGTGATTTTAATAATGCAAACAATGTGAAACAATAAAAGTGAAATATTCCTTTAAATTTCGTACCTAGGGGGTGTGTATAGTATGCCTGTAAAGCAGCGCGTATTTCCCGTGCTTAGAACTGTCCCTGCACAAAGTGTCATTTCTGAAGGATAAAAAGTAATTTAAAGGAGCTGAAATTACCGTTTACAGGGTATAGAGACATAATAGTTAACTGATTCCTTTTAAAAATGATTAAAATAGATAAAAATCAATCATATAATGGGGCGGGGGGCTTATCGGAATCTGGAAGACCCCTTAAAAAAAGGTGACCCCCAGATCCCAGGCCCCCTATGTGAATTGGTAATGGGGTACATTGTATCCCTACCATTTCACAAAGAAAGTGTAAAAATATTAAAAAAACACACAGACACCGTTGGGATAAGTCCTTTATTAAAAATAAAAAAATTAAAATAAAAAAAAGATTCCAGTGGTGGTAATCCACTCTCGGTCTCCACTACAATGCTGTCGGTATCCTGCGATAGATGTTCTCCTCTCCAGGGTCCAGTGATGGATGATCTCCTCTCCATCCAGGTTCAGGCTCCAGGGAAACCTGTGTTACATTAGAGGAGGGTGGGGTCATCTGTCACGTCACTAGGAAAGCCTGGGTTTCCCCTTGTGTCAGAGGGGGACAGGGTTACGTGATGGGTGGCCCTGCCCTCTTTCCTTCGGGTTTCTTCCTCCTTCTTCTTCCTCTGCTTCTGTCTTGGGTCTTCTATTCCCGCATCTTGCCCGGCGTGTTCTTCCATCTTCTGCTCTTCCCGCTGTCCTTCTCGTCCGCATCTTCTCCTTCTTGTTCTTCACCGGAGGCGCCGCTTCCAATTGAAATCCCTGCTGTCTGCCGGACCACGCCCCCCTCTGACGCCACGGGCAAGCTCTTAGGAGTGTGCTGCAAGTGCGTCAGAGGGGGGCGTGGTCACATGTCAGAGGGCGGGCAATTCAATTTGAAGCTTGTGCGCGGCTTTTTCTTTGCCAGAGTCGCCGCTTCCAATTGAATTGCCCGCTTTCTGGAACATGTGACCACGCCCCCCTCTGAAGCACAGGCAGCACACGGGGACTTTCCTAAGAGCTTGTCCGTGGTGTCAGAGGGGGGCGTGGTCCGGCAGACAGCGGGGATTTCAATTTGAAGCGGCGGCTCCGGCGAAGAAGAAGATGCGGACGAGAAGGACAGCGGAAAGAGAGGAAGATGGAAGAACATTCCGGGCAAGATGCGGGAATAGAAGACCCAAGACAGAAGCAGAGGAAGAAGAAGAAGGAGGAAGAAACCCGAAGGAAAGAAGAAAAGAAGAAGAAAGAAGATAATAAAGGACTTGACAAAAACCGTCGTTTTTAACCCTTTAAATTTTTTTTATTTTGGTGAAATGGTAGAGGTACCATGTACCCCATTACCATTTCACACAGGGGGGGGTCGGGATCTGGGGGTCCCCTTTGTTAAAGAGGTATTTCAGATTCTGATAAGCCCCCCGCATGCAGACCCCCACAACCACCAGACAAGGGTTGTGGGGATGAGGCCCTTGTCCCCATCAACATGGGGACATGGTGCTTTGAGGGATCACAGACCCCCAAAGCATCTGTTTTTAAAACTGTTTTGCATTGATACATGTCCCCTGGAGCAGGACCCGGGTTCCCAAACACTTTTTATGACAATAAGTTGCATATAAGCCTTTAAAATTAGCACTTTTGATTTTTCATGTTCGAGTCCCATAGACTTTAATGGTGTTCGGATGTTTGAACAAATTTATTGCCTGTTCGCATGTTCTGATGCGAACCGAACTGGGGGGGTGTTCGGCTCATCCCTATTGGACAAATATACACAACTTGTAAACAAGTATACATCACATGGCATGTACAGTACTGCTACCATGTGGAAGTTAAGCTGCTATATAGGCCATAGACCAATGTAAAACATCTATACGATAAAAACAAGACATCAATCATTGTGGGATGTCATAAACCAATATTGCTCCATATAGAAAACCATTGAACATGCACAATTAGTGCATATAGTAAATATTTTTTTTAAATACATGTATGTATCCATCCTGTAAATCTCAACTCGTTTCATCGATATTGTCACCTCATCAGGAGCTGGTGCATACAACATATTTATAAAGAAAGTATATACAGTATATGAAACACCTGCCTGGTCTAATATTACCCAATGATGGGGAAAAACAGAGAAGAGCAAAAGAAGCCAGGAGGAGGGAGATTATCCATCCCCCTACTTACATAGAGGTTCAGGGAATCAACACGCTGTGCTGAATAGGTGGAAGTCATCTTGGGTGTCTGTTCCAGGAGCTATGGTGGTAAGGATCCACAGGGTGGAGCAAGCCCACAGCTCCCAATATAGATGAGAGCATCCATGCTACCATTGCTGATGGTGCACAACAGTGACTCAGTCTATATAAAATATATGTGTAGGAATGGTGAAGGTTAAATAACCATAATTAGTGAACCCAGCATGAAAAGTGACGGAGACATACAGTAGAGGTATATATAAATGAGAAGCTGTGAAAACACCTGACCCCAGGATGAAGTAGAAAAACAAAGTACAGATTGGTGCAAAAATGTATAAAGGGGACTGGTTGAAACATTTAACATGTTCCCAAAGATGAACTTACCCTTTAAGATCTGGAACTTGCTGTTCACACTGCTCTTATACAATCTAAAGCCTGTGTTTAACCACTAGGGTGAATGACAGCCACAGTGTGGACCTCAATTGCTGGGAGGCCATCTATAGACGTCCTCCCCTTCACATGCTCCTAGTCCGCCCCTGCGCGATGTGATCACCCGAGTCACTGAGACTTGGGTGATCACAGATCCGAGTAAGGGGTCGATCCTGGCCCCTTACCACATGATCAGCTGTCAGCCAATGACAGTGTGAGGAGAAAAAAAAGTCGATCACCGGCTTAGGTACAAGGGACATTGGTCCCGAAGTGGAAGGAGGCACATCTGCCTCATCTGTGCCAATCTGTACCCCCTGCCAGTGCCACCTGCCAGTGTCCACAGTGCCCACTAGTGCCACCTATAAATGCCCACGAGTGCCACCTATCAATGCCCCCAATTGGTGCCAATCAATGTCACCTAGCAGTGCTGCCTATCAGTGTAACCTACCAGTGCGGATCAGTGCCCATTATTGTCACCCATCAGTGCCCATCACTGCCACTCATCAGTGCCCAACACTGCCAGCTATCAGTGCCACCTATCAATGCCGTACCACTTATCAGTGCCCACCAGTGCCACCTATCAATGCCCTTCAGTGCCACCCATCAGTGCCACCTCTCAGTATCACCTCTCAATGCCCAACAATGCTGGCTATCAGTGCCCACCAGTGCCACCTCTCAGTGCCCACCAGTGCCACCTCTCAGTGCCCACCAGTGCCACCTAATTGGTGCCCCTCAGTGCAGCCCATCGGTGCCCATCAGTGCAGCTCATCAGTGCCTATCAGTGCGGTCTATCAGCACTCATCAGTGCAACCTCATCAGCGTACATCAATGAAGGAGAAAAATTACCTGTTTGCAAAATATTATAACAAAATATAAAAAAATATAATTTTTTTTAAAGAAAAATCAGACTTAATTTTTTTTAACAAAAGATAAAAACCGCAGAGGTGATCAAATACCACCAAAAGAAAGCTCTAATTGTGATATTTTTTTTTATAAAAATCTTATTTGGGTACAGTGTTGTATGACCGCGCAATTGTTACTCAAAGTGCATCAGCGCTGAAAGCTGAAAATTGGTCTGGGCAGGAGGGGGTTTACGTGCCCAATTAGGAAGTGGTTAACTGGCCTAAGTATCAAGAATTAAAGATATTAATTAGGATTCAGGACCAGGGGTTAGGTATTGTGGTTAAGGGTTAAAAGCAACCTGTCATAATATTGTGGACTCACAGGCCCCCTGGCTAAGATTTGAACAAGCATCGATCACTCCCTACTATCTCCCCGGCTGATTGTGGTCCTCTAAACTGCCTGTTTATGACATAGGCACATATAATACAGATGTAACACACTCATTGAAATTATGGGACTTATACAGGCTCAGCTTTCTGCTCATTTCTAAGACTTCTCCAGGGGCTTCTTTTCTTGGGGATACCAGAATTTCCACAACATTTGAGCACTTGTCAAAATTCCAATGATGGATAGACCAGAGCCTGACAAGATTTTCAGTATGAATCACGATTTATTTATTTTTCTCAATCACAAACCCCCAAAAATATACCCCCCCCGGTAGTTTTAACATTATCTCCAAATTCTGCAAATTCTGCAACCCCGTCAGACTCCCAAACCTCCTTTAAATTCCTTTGTGGAAGTGCCCCTAGACAGAAGGGCCCGGATTCACATAGATCGGCGCATATTTATGCCGGCGTAGCGCATCTCATATGCGCTACGCCGACGTAACTCAGAGATAAAAATGAATGGCAACATGCTCATGGTGTAGAAAGCATTTTTAACCAAAAGGTACACTGTGAGTCCTCACCTGACAATGGTCACTTGTTTAACCCTTGCAGGTTTAGTCATAGAGATTTCTATGGCCCTTCATTTCAGGAATGGGATCCCATGGCCAGTACTTTAATTCACTAAGTCAATAAATAAGAAGGCCAGTATGGTGGCCTGAGTTTATGGGAGGAGCCCAGAGGGTATTTAAGCAGCCCACTCACACATGCTCTTTGTTGGTTCAGTGTGCAGTACTACACGTCACTGGGCCGACTCTTCCCAGCTCACCTCATGTCCGTGAGTCTGCGCATTCAATCGCATTCGAGACCCTCTCGCCCTTCCCTTTTTTCAGGGCACTTCTCAGCATATCCTTCTTCAATTAACTACCCATTACTTACTTTGGGTATGCCCCCTTTTCTTGGCATACTGACTAGACCACCAAGGCACACTTCAGGTCTATTTATGTTGTAAGACTTGTCGCGTGTTTATGTGATCCACATCACTTTCGGTCAGAGGGCCACGACCATAAATACGTTTTTTTTTTGTATTCGTTATGTTAACGATTAGTTTTGTATATTTATTGTTCTGAATTTTAGAAGTTATTTTGAAAGATTGGGATTCATTCCTTACATTTCCAGTGCGACTTTTGACTTAAATGTGATTTGCTTGCAACTTTGTTTTGGAACTTTGGTTTGGGCCAATAATACCAATGTATTGTGGCACATACTGTTGAACTTACAAAACCCACTGAAGTCGCAAATGAATGAAACAAATGAATACAAATTAATTTGTTGTTTTAGGCCACGTACACACAATCGAATATATCTGCTGAAACTGGTCCGCTAACCAGTTTCAGCGGACAGATTTGATCGTGTGTACGGGCTAGCAGAAAGTTTTCCAGCAGACAAAAGTTTTAAAGCATGCTTTAAAACTTGTCTGCTGGAAAGCCATCTGTCCGACATGTCCGCTGGTTAGTACGCCTAACCAGCGGACATAAATCCCCCGCATGCGTCGACTGGATTCGACGCATGCGTGGAAGTATTTTACTTCCTGGTTCGGTGACGTGGCGGCGTCAACGTCACTGCCACATCACCGCGCTGTCTGTGGGCGGGGATTTTGGTTTGATCGTGTGTACACTGATCAAACCAAATCATCCCAGGAGACATGGCCGATAAACAGTCTGTCGGACTGTTTTCATCGGATTTGTCTCCTCGTGTGTACGCGGCCTAAGTTTTAACTTACTTTGGTTTTGTTGAAATTCATTACTATTGTGATTTGGAGATTCGGATACATCCAAATCTCCAAATAATGAAAATTTTGTCTGAATTTTGATTCATGACTAAATGAATTGCACATGTCTAGATATCTTTAGGTTTCTGCACTGATATCTATTAGAACCTTTCTAGATATGACAGGTTATTTTAAGCACCGGAATTATTAAAAAAAATAAAAAATTCTTCCCAAAACTGTTTTTTATTGTTTTGAGTGGAAATAACCTTAAAGTATAACTTTTATCTATGTTTATTTATATATACTTTTTCACTTTTGTTCATTTCAAAATGTAAATTATATATGTAATCAAAATTAGCATGGATAACAGCTGCAAGCAAATTATGAATTTGAATGTGTCTGATTATTGATTCCACATAAAATGAATGTACAGTATTTGTAAAAGAGTTCTCTGTAAGTAATCATTATATGTATATGAATAAATGTAGACTAACATATTACACCATTTAAATTCAGTGAGCAGAAGTTCATTTAAATCGAAATTGGCCCTCAAAAAATCATTTCTCCATCACACTGCATAGCAAATAATTTTTGAAATGTTAAGGCAGGGGGTCATTCTGTGCATATTTTATTTTAATATAGCAAGGATGCTACTAATTATGCATCTTTTTGGTGCCTAGTAAATTCTGCTTGAATGGTTGAGATTAAGTTAAACATTCTGAGTACATCAGCATGCATACCGTATTCCTGAGTCAGCACTATCTTAGCCAAACAAGTCTAGCATCTTCCAGTGCTAATAAACAGGAATGTCTGATGAGTAACCTTGTGTTACTATTGCAACCTTTTGTTTGCGCTTAAGATGTATATTTAAAAAAAAAAAAAACATGAATGAATACTTGTCTCAAAGTAGTGATGTGGGAAAGTTGCTTTGTCTAAAAGGAACTGAATGCACCCTGGTGAGGATTAGTGGGCACATATATTGAAATACTAATCATTCAGGAATCTGCTAATAAAAAGACATTTGAAAATCCTTTGTAATGTAAACAATGAGATACTGCTGAGTTGTTAACCTAGAACATATGCTCTCATACAGTCCGATGAACTGTATATATTCATGACTGCTTGAGTATAAGGAAACCAAGAGCTAGAGAAATTGCTTGTGGTTTGCATAATATTGGCCAGAGGAAGCAACTGTGATTTTTTCTGTAGCATCTTATACCTACCAACTAAGCAGATTGCTTAGTACTAGCACCAAAGCTGTATCCTGGCCTAAGCCAACAAGGTCCAGGCCTAGGGCAGCACTTTGCAAGGGGGCAGCATGGAAGGAGTCCCCACCAGCTTGCGCTACACTATTAGTTTAGCGCTGGTCTTATGGGGCGGACTGGGCTGAGAGGCAAATTAGTCGAACGCTCCCATAGTCTAGCGCTGCTTCTAATTTTGACTGTCCTATAATCCTGGACCAGGGGAGGGTTAGAACCCCTGTCAGTCTATTTTTTACCATCCCTGTCCCATTGCAGAGATTTCCTTTCACTTCCTGCCTCATAGACAAACCGGAAGTGAGAGGAAATCTATCAAAATTAGGGCAATTCATTCCCCCCACCAGGCCCTCAGAACTAATGTCCCCACTCAAAAATTTCAGGGGTGTGGCCTTGACAGAAAGGGGTGGGTCATATTTAATTTAGGGTGCACAAGTTTAGTCAGGCCTAGGGCAGCACAAAAAAGTACACTACTGACTAGCACCAATAGCCTCAATAACTTCTGACCAGATATCTCTGCGTGGGAAAAACAGTCGTTTGCTGAAATTATAATTTACTCTATATATTCATTGATGTTTTCTATAAAGTTGATTGTAGAATTAATTACAAGATGAAACCTATATAAATAACCCTCCACAGTTTCTGTAATATATTATGCAGGTGAGTAATGAAACCAGAAACCAACATTGGATGGATCCCAATATCTAAAAATATTCCATCCTGCACATACATTTTTTAATATTTTTCTTCTGATTTCAGGACAAACTTCCTAAAGGGGATTCAGGCTAAAAAAGCAAAGTTATTTCTACAAAAATAAATATAAAATAAAATCCCTAATTCCTTACATGCAAATCATGTGAGGTCTGCAGTACGGGAGGTTCCCTCTTTCAGTACCCACATTGCCTCCTTGTGATAGACACTGCCCATTGACTGATGAAAAGGTAAATCAAAGGGGTCCTAAAGGAATCCCCATAGACTCCTTTAGTCTTATAAAGGGAACATTATGACCTCACAGCATCAAAGGCAGCAAAAGGATGGGTCAGCAGTGGCAAACAATTATTATCAATGTATAAATGTGTTCAATATACAGTAAATCAATAGAAAACAATAGAAAAAGATCAAAGACAAACTTAATACAATAATACTTCATGTGCCATCAAGCAAAAATACCAGCCTGGTATTAATCTCCCAAAAGATTGTGTAAACAAAACAGGTGCAAATGTGCAAATAAATATTAAAATTCGGTATGTCATACATGCATATTCACATAATAAACAATCTTTAGTGTGATCAGTACCTTGAAGTGTATGAACAAATATAAACATGTAGTGCGACTAAAATAAAAAAAAATACATCTACCAATGAACTGTGACTGTAGTGCAATCCATCATAAAAATACAAATGCAAAAAAAACCTGTAAGCCAACAAAGTCCATACAAAAGAATCAGTGCACTCTGCTGTGGTGCTATAACTGACTGGTATATTCCTTCACCGTTCAGGGTGGGTAAATAAATGGTGTGTGTTCTTTGGTGGATGTTTTTTAGTCACACTACTTGCTTAAATTTTTATTTGTTTATACATTTTCAGACACTGATCACTTTAGAATATATACTAATGAAATATCAATTTTTTTATAATTATTTGCGCATTTGCATCTGTTTTCGCTGTCTTTTGGGAGATTGACACCAGGCTAGTATTTTTACTTGATGGCACATCAATTATTATTGGATTAAGTTTGTGTTTGATCTTTTTCTATTGTTTTCTATTAATTTATATCGAACACATTTATATATTATCCCATTACACAGCTTTTAACAGCCCAACACCAATACCACATTTAATATAAAAAAATAATTAGCCACGGATTAGCTAATCGGTGTCTGCGGCAGTTAACTATCCGAACACACTTAAAGTGATAGCATGGGAGCACTCATTACACAATTATTAAAATTATTATTATTCAGGATTTATATAGCGCCAACATTCTGTGTAGCATTTTACAAAATGAAGGGAGACAGTACACTTACAATGCAGTTCAACACAGAAGGATTAGAAGGGACCTGCTCACTAGGGATGAGCCGAACACTCCCACGTTCGGTTTGCACCAGAACCTTCCAACGGACCGAACATTTAGAACCCCATTGACGTCTATGGGACACAAACGTTCAAATTCAAAAGTGCTCATTTTAAAGCCTAATATGCAAGTTATTGTCGTAAAACGTCTTTGAGAACCCGGGTCTTGCCCCAGGGAACATGTATCAATGGAAAAAAGTTTAAAACGGAGGACTCCTGAAAAAACTACAGTTTTTAAAACTTTTTTTTCATTGATACATGTTCCCTCGGGCAAGAACTGGGTTCTGAAAGACATTTTCACAGGCAAACTATAGACACCCAGTAGGTACAATATTTAAAGGAATTTTTCATTTTTTTTTTTTTTTATTTAAGCATTATTAACATCACTGCTCCTGCATCAGGAGCAGTGATTTTAATGATGCTTAAATAAAATAAAAAAATAAACATTTCTTTAAATATTGTACCTGCTGGGTGTCTCTGCCTGTGATAACGTCTTTAAATAGCACAATCACCTGCCTGCCAGTAAATTAGAAAGAACTGATCTAACTAAGCTATACAGTGTATAAATATACTGTATGTACAACACCTGCGATGTATATATATCCTCTACACACTGTAATATTAACTGACTAGCCTGCCTGCTCTATCTACCTGCAAAAAACGACACTCTCTCTGTCTCTCTCTGTTCTCTGTTAACTGCCGCAACATACTACACTCTGTTAACTGCCGCAACACACTACACAAGGCATGTACTAAACCCTCTGAGCCATAATTGGCCAAAGACACCCTACTGTACTGACTCTCCCTTCTGAAACTCCTAATTTCGGCACTTCTGTATTTTAGAAGACATGCTCTGTGGAATGTGTGACACTGCATTGCCTATTTACAGGACATAGAATTAATGTCATAGAATTAAAGTGGATGTAAACCCTCACCCCAGTAAAGTGAAAAGCCTCAGATAATACACAGAGATGATACAAATCCCCCTATATTAGTTTTATTTGTATTATTTGTATATCTGTTGTCTTCAGCTTTCTACATTGTTTAAAAAGTAAATATTGTGTTCAAATTTTTTCCTCTTGTTCCACCACTGAGCGTGGAGACTTGGCATACACTGTGTGAGAGCGAGTGAATAACTTGAATTGCGCTGCAAATACGAACTGAATCGCCTCAATGCGCTTATTTCCATCCAGTGTCGTCCTGATCCTTCAGAAGAGGTGAGCCTTAATTTTTTTCCTGAAGGCTCGATGGTTTTCTTCCATGAGGATGTTTGTTGGTAGAGCGTTCCATAGCCGTGGTCCTTGGACTGCAAATCTTCGTTTTCCCTTTCGATTTGTAGCGGGACTTGGGGATGTGGAAGAGGTTTTGGTTTGTTGATCGGAGAATGTGATTGGGGGTGTAGTGTTTTTATTTTCTCACACAAGTATTGAGGAGCGTTTCCTTGTGTGCACTTGTTTGTGAGACAGAGGGTCTTGAATGTGACCCTATCCTTTACGGTTAGCCAATGAAGGGTCCTCAGTGAAGGGGTGATGGATTCCCAGGTTTTTTTTTTCCATTACCAGTCTGGCTGCCGTGTTCTGGATGACTTGTAGGCGCAAAATCTGGTATTTAGGTAGTCCTATGTAGAGGGAGTTTGCGTAGTCGAGTCGGGAATTGATGATAGTTCCAACTACTACTGAGAGCTGATTGGAGGAAAGGTAGACACCCCCTCCACATAGGCAAAGAAATTAAGAAACATGCAGGGCTGTGCTGTGAATAGACCAGCTATCTGGTAATCTATCTCTATGCACCCCCATCGACACAAACTTCCAGCTGCTTTTATTTCCTGTGTTGGAGAACTTGTCAGAAGTTATCATGCTGATTACATAGAACCGGAACAGCAGAAAGACACGGGACTTAGTGCTTTGGAGAGAGATAAAAAAACACTGCAGACATACTGTCTACTGTCGAGCTCTGATGAAGAGGCCCTAGGCGCCTCGAAACGTGTCAGCCGGCAGCAACATATTTCCCATATCCCCCCATTGTGGAGTGTGGTCCGAAGGGAATTCACCTTTATTTTGTTGACAAGCCTGTTCAATCTGCTGTTTGTGAGTAGTTTTTAATACTATTACTATTGAATAAAGTGTTAAGTGATAATGCACTAGGCTGGTGCGCCTTTCTTTTTCTTTTATTTTCTTTGAGTAAAATGGGGGTGCTGAGGGCTGCTCAGTGACAGAAGTTTTTTTCACCTTAATGCATAGAATGCATTAAGGTGAAAAAACACGAGGGTTTACAACCCCTTTAATAACCAGCCCATTTTTTTTCACGCTCATTCGACATAGTACCAAAACAAAATGTATGTCATTTTTTCCCCACAAATAAAGCTTTAATTTGGTGGTATTTGTTCACCTCTATGGTTTTTATTTTTTTGCGCTATAAACAAAAAGAGAGCAACAATTTGGAAAAAACACATTATTTTTTACTTTTTGTTATAATAAATATCCAAAAAAAAAAAACCTCTTCATCAGTTTAAACCAATATGTATTCTTCTACATATTTATGGTAAAAAAATAAGGGTATATTGATTGGTTTGCACAACATTTGTAGCGTCTACAAAAAAGGGAATATATTTATGGCATTTTTATTTATTTATTTACTCACTCAGTGATGAATGATTTTTAGTGGGACTATGACATTGCGGCGGACAGATCAGACACTTTTGACACTTTTTTTGGGACCAGTGTCATTTATACAGCGATCAGAGCTAAAAATAGCCACTGATTACTTTTTAAATGTTGCTGGCAGGAAAGGGGTTAATACTAGGTGGCGATCAGGGGTTTAAGTGTTTCCTATTGAGATGTTTCTAACTGTGGGGGAATGTAGTGATTTGAGGAGAAGAGAGATCACTGTTCTTATTAACTAGGAGCAGCAGATCTCTCTCTACTCCCTGTCAGAACAGGAATCTGTTTGTTTGTATATAGAGATCCCCATTCTGGCTCTCTGTGGAGAGATATCAGGCAGCCGGCAGATATCGTACGGGCCAAGCGCATTGGCTCCGGTGTTGAAAGTGGCCGACCTAAACCTACGGCAATTTGTGCAGCTGTACCAAACTGCCACCGGCAGCTGGTTGGCAAGAGATTAAAAATTTGAAAATTGTTAAGAAAAATAGGCTAAAAATAATAAAAATACAATGTGTTAATGATTATATGATTTTACGACTTGACCATAGGTGCGCTTTAAATAAGCCCTAAAGCCCCCTTATATCTATAGCCAACAGAAATAACATACTTACATTAGTATTTTCCACAAAAAAAAGCATGTATACATATACATATAATAGGTAGTCTTGCTAGCAACTAAAATACAATCTGAATAATATATGCAAGTACTGTAGCAAGTAACACACTCCCAATATAAATATGCAAATAAACTTAAAACATATAATGCTGCACTACTGATAATAAATGTATCCAACCACATGGTGTATCAATTCTCCTGTGCAAATTAGGCCTCGTACACACGAGCAGACAGATTTGTTCAAATCTGTCTGTCCGACAGATTTGAACAAATCTGTCTGCTGGGATTTTGGTTTGCTCGCGTGTACACACGAGCAAACCAAAATCGCCGCCAGCAGAGAGCGCGCTGATGTGTCGGTGACGTGGCGGTGACGTTGACGCCGCCACGTCACCGCACCAGGAAGTAAAACACTTCCGCGCATGCGCTGAATCCATTCGGCGGCGGTGCGGCGGCGGTGCGGGACGACATGTCTGCTGGTAAGTGTACTAACCAGCAGACATGTCGGGCGGACGGATTCCCACCCGATAGATTTCAAAGCATGCTTTGAAATCTGTCGAGTGGCCAAATCCGTCGGCTCGGCCGTACACACGATCGAATCTGTCTGCTGAAACGGTCCAGCGGACCGTTTCCAGCGGACAGATTTGATCGTGTGTACGAGGCCTTAGAGTGCCAACATAATAACATGTGAATATACAAGAATATGATGCGTTTATGTGTATTTCTTCTTGTAATATTATAAATCCCCTGCTTGAGTGCAGTCAAATATTTAATTAATGAAAATGTCAGAAAAAAGTTATAACTTGTTGAGTCTACACAAATTCTCAAAAATTTGCACAGGAGAATTGATACACTAAGTGGTTGGATACATGTATTATCATTAGCACAAACATTATTTTTTTTTTTTAAGTTTGCATTTATACATATGAACTAGTATTTGAATGTTTACACACACAACAAAAAAATTAATTGTTTTTCTTCAAATGTCACAATACAACATTTGGAAGCAGGATAATCCTTGTACATCCTTTAGTCTTTACCGCCTTATAATTTCTAAACCAAAAGAGTCTCTCTTGACATTTTCAGACTATTGCCTTAGTGGTGTTGGCATGCCATCTTAAACCTAGAATTTGCGCTAGATTAATGAACGCCTGAACTGAGAGAAAACACATGGTTATAGGAAAAGTAAGGGATTTAAACTAAATCACAGATTTGTAAGGGAATATATTGGATAGACTGAGAAATCCCACTTTGTGCATTTATACTTGTTTTTTTAGTTAACTATGTAAACCTAAAGATGAACTTTTACAGTGCATTTTTAAAGCGACTTTGTCATCCATACCTCTGCTGCAGCTGAATGATGGATGGTTCTGAACTGGCAAAGTTCACACTTCTTAACCACTTTAGTCCCAAGCCTCTTTCTGAGATTTGTTGTTTACAAGTTAAAAACATTTTTTTGTTTTTTTTTGCTAGAAAATTACTTAGAACCCCCAAATATTATGCAGGCATACCCCACTTTTAAGTACACAATGGGACCAGAGCATGTATGTAAAATGAAAATGTACTTAAAGTGAAGCAATTCCTTTTGTAGTGGGAGGTCCGGGGCTGTAGTGGAGGTGTCAGTGGCTGTAGTGGGGGTGTCAGGGGAGCACTGGAACAAGGGGGGCTACACTCTCTGAGATTCCGCTCTTTCTGCAAAATCTATGTACAGTACTTGCAAGACACTTTACATACACTTGAGGTGTGCCGCCCAATGGGCATAGATTTGTTATATATAATACTGTTTCTCATAACCATTTTCTATGGATGTTATGTTTTGTTTACATGCTGCCAACTAGTGACCTTTTGTGGTAATGCACAGTCTCTGTATTTCTTTAGTCTAATTTATGACACACTTCCTTTCTGTGTATTGCTCCACCCTTCTTCCTGAATTGGTATTTCCTGTCTAATGGAGGACAGCTTAACAGGCCTCATGTAACATGGCCACATGTGTTCTGCATTGTAAGCTACAGGCTGTATCATCTTTTGACCGCACAATACTACAACCTGTTCATCTGCCGTAAGCTGTCATCTGATGTATTCTGATGTTTTGGATTAAAGCAACTTCTGTGAATAGAATCAGTATTGGTGAGTTCAAGCTATCTGATAAGGATTGTCCTCAGTGATTATATCTGCTTATACAGGCCAGGCATAGAGGTCTCACAAGGTATAAAAGTCGCTTCACAACAATCGGAGTCAGAATACACTGGTATCTCCGTACTCACAAGTGTACGTAAAGTGAGTGTACATAAAGAGGGATATGCCTGTATATATATATTTATATTTTCTAACACACTAAAGAATAAAATGGAGGTTTTTACAATACTTGTATTATACCGTATTTGTGCACACTTTAACCACTTAAGGACCGCCGCATGTACATTTACGTCGGCAGAATGGCACCGACAGGCACATCAACGTATATATATGTTGGTGCCTTGGGGGGGTTCGGGGGTCCGATCGGACCCCCCCCCCGTACATGCGGCAGTCCGCGCGGCTGTAGGAGCGATCCGACAAGAGGGGGCGGCTATTCGTTTTTGTCCGCCCCCTCACGATCGCTCCCAGCCAATGCGCGCGCCCGCCCGCCCTGTCACTTCCTCCTCCTGTGTAAACACAGGAAGGAGGAAGCGATGTGATCTTTCCCTCGGCGGTTTTTTCAACCACCGCTGAGGAGAGATCACATCACAAGTAAGTCTGCACTAACACTACACTGCACTAACACTACACATAGGCACATTTAACCCCCCCGATCGCCCCCCCTCCCCCCTGTCACAGTGTCACTGAATGCAGTAATCATACATGTATGATTACTGTATTTAGTGTCAGTGTGACAGGCAGTGTGACAGTCAGTTAGTGTTAGGTCCTGGGTAGCCCCCGTACCCCCCCTAATAAAGTTTTAACCCCTTGATCACCGCCCTAGTTAACCCTTTCACTCCCTATTGCCAGCATCACTAAGCGAACATTTTTCTGATTGCTGTATTAGTGTCGCTGTTCCCGCTAGGTAGCTAATTTTGTTTTTTTTATTGCGATTTTTTTTTTTACTAAAGACATGTGGCTAAATACATTTTGGCCTAAATGTTTGACTAAAATTAAGTTTATTGATTTTTCTCATAACAAAAAGTAAAACATATAGATTTTTTTTCAAAAATGTCGCTCTATTTTTGTATATAGCGCAAAAAATAAAAATCGCAGAGGCGATCAAATACCACCAAAAGAAAGCTATATTTGTGGGAAGAAAAGGACACAAATTTTGTTTGGGAGCCACATCGCACGACCGCGCAATTGTCTGTTAAAGTGACGCAGTGCCGAATCGCAAAAACCCCTTGGGTCATTTGGCAGCATATTGGTCCGGGTCTTAAGTGGTTAAAGAAAAAAAAAAACTTTTTTGAATAAAAAAATAAGACAATGTTTTATATTGTGAAAGATAATGTTACGCCAAGTAAATTGATACCCAACATGTCATGCTTCAAAGTTGCGCCCACTCGGGGGAATGGCGAACAAACTTTTACCCTAAAATCTTCATGGGCGAGGTTTAAAAAATTCTACAGGTTGCATATTTTGAGTTACAGAGGAGGTCTAGAACTAAAATTGTTGTTCTTGCTTTAATGATCACGGTGATACCTCACATGTTTGGTTTGAACACCATTTTCATATGCCGGTGTTTCTCATGTATGCATTCACTTCTGCACGCAAGGTCTTCGAGATGGGGCGCTTTAAAAAAAAATATATTATTATTTATTTTACTTTATTTTATTTATTTTTACACAGTTGTAAAAAAATATAGAATTGTGGGTCCCTTTTATTCCTATTACAAGGAATGTAAATATCCCTTGTAATAGAACAAAGCATGACAGGTCTTCTTAAATATGAGATTTGGGGTCAAAAAGACCTCAGATCTCATATTTGGACTAAAATGCAATAAAAAAAATGTCATTCTAAAAAAAAAATGGCTCTTTAAGAGCTATGGGCGGAAATGACATTTTGACGTTGCTTCCGCCCTGCTATGGTATGGAGGCGGGTGGGGGCCATCTTCCCCTCACTAATATTCATACCCAGCACAAGAGAGGACCGGATCGCTTCCACTGCTGCCAACAGCTCCAGTAAGTGGTGGAGGGCACCGGAGAGCGGCGGAGGGTCCTCTCCTGCCGCCGATAAAGTGATCTTGCTGCATATCAACCACAGAGACCACTTTTATCTTATCCGCTAAAGAAGAGGATACTGGGGTTATGGTAGCTAGTTGCTACTATAACAACGGTATTCCTCTTCAATAAGCCAAAGTAAAACTGCGGCGGGCGGTCAGTAAGAGGTTAATAGAGGAGGAAATTGCCACCCTCTCCTACCTTCTACACATATCCTCATAGGCTCATATCCTACTATGTTTAAATCATCATTGATTACTCCGGTAGTCAAGAAGAGAGAGGGTGATATAAACGATAAAAATAACCATCGACCTATAGCAGGCCTACATTATCTGGCTAGACTCTATGAAGGTGATGCACGCACCCAGCTTCAACAGTTTGTCGAGGAGCAGGCATTGCTGGATGTGAAACAATCTGGCTTTAGACCACGGCACGGAACCGAGACTACACTAATCGATGTCACGGATTCCTTGCTGATGGCTAAAGATAACAACCAAGATTCCATCCTAGTAATGCTGGACCTCTCGGCGGCTTTTGACACTGTGGACCATGGGATCGTTTTACAGCGGCTGCGGGAGGTTGCGCATGTAAAGGGAACTGCCCTCAGATGGTTTTCATCTTTTTTGGAGGGCAGAAGTCAGAGGGTACGCCTGGGGAGCCACTTCTCCGAAAGTCGACCTGTTGAGTGTGGAGTTCCCCAGGGGTCCCCCCTTTCCCCGTTGATATTTAACATTTACGTGCGCCCCCTCTTGGCCCTTATTCGGTCCCATGGTCTGCAGTGTCAGAATTACGCTGATGACACCCAGCTCTATTTGAGGGTGGGAGCGGGATCACTTGATACAGCCACAAAAAAACTTACTGATTGCCTAAAAGGAGTGGAACGTTGGATGGGAGAAAACTATCTGGCGTTAAACAAATTAAAAACTGAAGTACTCGTGGTCAGGAGTGCCGTAAGCGAGATACCTCAAAATTGGACACTGCCATGGCAAGACATGGATGGTAATGGTCCAGGCTGCAGTAAAGTGGTTAAAAATCTGGGATTTTATATAGATGAGGATCTGCTATTTTTGCCACACATTAATCAAGTCACCAAGACTGTTATGTACAAATTAAAAGTACTACGTAGGATCCTTGTGTATTTAGCTCCTATGGATCGCCCTAAAGTTGTTGCTGCCCTGGTCTTTCCTCATTTAGACTATGGTAATGCACTTCTAGTGGGCATCCCGGGAACATATATACAAAAAGTACAAAAATTACAAAATTTTGCAGTTCGTATTGCAACTGGACTGAGAAAAAGAGATCCAACATCAGAACAATTAAACAGTCTGGGGTGGTTAACTGTCGATAAACGCATTAAATTAAAAATAGCATGTTTAATGTATAAAACATTTAATGCTATGACGCCAAAATATATAATGGATAAGGTTGTCAAACATGTTCCAACGCGACAGCTACGCGAAGATGGATATTATCGCGTAAACATCCCAAAAATAAAGAATATCCGAATTGGTGGTCGCTCATTCTCATACCAAGCGGCGGTGCAATGGAATGCTCTGCCGATTGATATTAGAAGGGCAAAAACTTCTAACCAATTCAAAAAAATGATGAAAGATCACCTACGCAACCCTGGATCTGATTAGATTATGTAGTTTGATTGAGTACTGTATATAGAAAAATGTAGTCAGTGATATTTGGTATGTGAATTTTGTAATCTAACTCTAAAAATGAACTATTTTAGATATGGATGCCCTAGATGAATGAAAAGTTAATTAACCTAAATGTATATTAATGGACTCAATGTGACAAATTTTTTTTTCCTCCTTTTAATCATGTTTTAGATTTTCTATGTTTTTGTGTACCTATATGTCTGAACTATGTTGATTTTGTTTCTGATGGCCTCGCAACGAAACCATTAAATTTGTTGTAAAGCGAGTAATTAAGAAATAAAAAAACAAACAAACAAACAAACATTCCTATAGGCCAGTGAGGCAGCCATAATAGGGAATGTTTGGCTCTGGACCACTTAACTCTTTGAGCTGTGAAGATACTTTTTTGGTTCTTCATTAACTACTTCAATACCGGGCACTTTTACCCCTTTCCTGCCCAGGCCAATTTTCAGATTTCTGCCCTGTTGCGCTTTGAATGACACGTTCATGCAACACTGCACCCAAATTTTTAAGATTTTGTTTACACAATTAGAGCTTTCTTTTGGTGGTATTTATTCACCACCGGGTTTTGAATTTTTTTGCTAAACAAACAAAAAAAGGCTGTAAATTTGGAGGAAAAAAAAAACATGTTTTTATTTAAAATATTTTGCAAATAAATAATTGTTCTTAATCATTTTAGGGCAAAAATGTATTCTGCTACATTTCTTTGGTAACAATAACTCAAATCAGTGTATATTATTTAGTCTGTAGGAAAGTTATAGTCCACAAACTACGTTATACGTATATCTGAAAATTCATCAATCCTGATGTACTGACAGGTGACAGGTCCAAAAATGTCAGGACAGTACAAATATCCCCCAAATTACCCCATTTTGGAAAGTAAACAGTGCATGGTATTTAGTAAGAAGCATAATGAGGTTTTTGATGTTGTAATTTTTGGTCACAATTTTTTTGAAAAATTTTAAAATGAAAAAATCACATATTTTTTTTTTTTTTACACACTGTCACTAATGCAGTACAGTGTCATCATATAACCGGTGTGGTGGTGATCAGTTTTATTATTATTTTTTAGATTTTTATTATTATTTTTTTTAGATTTTTTTTTTTACAATTTTTTAACACACTGTGACTAGAGCACATGGTAACATTTGACTACTTTGAAAAAATTATCAGGATTATTTTTTTTTTTTTTTTACACATTATGATTCCCTCTAGCAAGACCTGTCCCCCAACCCATCCGAAATGATCAATACCACCCACCAACACTTTCTATGGGAGAAATCTCTAGCCCTACAACACAAAACATTCTGGGCCAGATTCAGGTACAATTAAATTGGTGCAGAGTATCAGAGATACACTACGCCGCCGTATTTTACCTGGCTCTACGACAAATTCATGTAGATTTTGGCCCGTAAGGTACGGCGGCGTAGTGTATTTCTCTAGGCGGGATTGAAATACGCGATTAGGGGGCGTGAAGCATTTAAATTAGGCGCGTCTCCGCGGCGATCGAACTGCGCATGCTCCGTTCAGAAATTTCCCGCCGTGCATTGCACGAAATAACTTTGTTACGTAATTTTTTGTTTGAGTAGCGTCGTTTACGTACATTCCTATTCCCAGACGACTTACGTAAAAAATAAAATAAAACGTTGAAATTTGACGCGGGAACGACGGCCATACTTAGCATGGGCTGTCTAATACTAGACCAGATAAAAGCTGGAATAACTTTACGCGGCAAAAAGATGACTACAGATGCCGCAAGAGATTGCAAAGGACGATCGTTACTTCGTATATTCGCGGAAAAAGCTCATTTGCATACCCCAACGCGGAAAACGACGGGAACTCCACCCAGCGGCCGCAAATTTATTGCAGCGTAGATCCGAAGGCGTACGAACATGTAAGCCAGTCGGATTGAAGCCCGAAGCCATCTTTTCATGGTTTGAGGATTCAGACTAATGAAACGACGCGCGTAACTTGAAAGTACTCCGGTCTAACGCGAGATAGACCGGAGTAAGGGCTCTGTGAATCTGGCCCTCTGTTCCTTTGATCTTGTATGAAAACCTTGAACCTAATTAACATAACCATGTGACTCAAATTTATGCCTTAACCTGACACAAATACCCTACTCTGATATAAATCTGTTAGTGGCGGGTGGCGGTGATCAGTTTTATTATTATTTTTTAGATTTTATTTATTTTATTGTTATTATTTTTTTTTTTTACTATTTTTTTAACACACTGTGACTAGAGCACATGGTAAAATTTTACTACTTTGAAAAAGTGATCAGGATTTTTATTTTTTTATTTTTTACACATTATGATTGCTTATAGCAAGACCTGTCCCCCAACCCATCCGAAATGATCAATACCACCCACCAACACTTTCTATGGGGGAAATCTCTAGCCCTACAACACAAAACATTCTATTCCTTTGATCTTGTATGAAAACCTTGAACCTAATTAACATAACCATGTGACTCCAATTTATACCAATATCTGTATTCTCTGTGTATGAATTTTTTGTATTTGGAATATTTGTAAGAATTTATTTGTTTACTACGTTTTCATTATATCATTATGTTCATATTATTATCAAGGTGGACAAGTCTGCACTATTATTGATGTACTTGTTTTCCTTTGAATAATAATATAAAATAATAATAAATGTTAAACCTATTTTCATCTTGGTAGTACAATTCAAATGCTGAGCTGGTCTTTAGGCCATATATGTCTGGTGAGTGGTTTACATTACCACACGCGGTGGAGCACTTTATTATGGAGTGAAGAAGTTGTCACTGACATTTAAAGTCACATGCCTCATACACACAACCCGTTTTCCTGCTAGGAAAACTGCCAAGAGTGCTTTTGGCCTGAAAAACCTGCCGTGTGTACGCTTCCTCACACTTTTCTCGACAGGAAAACTGCCGGGAATCCCGGCCGGAAAATAGAGAACCTTCCTATGGGGAAACAGTGCGAGGGAGCATACACACAGCCGGTATTCACGGGCCAAAGCTCTCCCCACAGTTTTGCCAACGGGAAAACCTCTGGTGTGTACACAGGGAAAGTTAACCAGCAGATTCTCGGTTTACCCGTCGGGATTCCCGGCGGACTTTATACCGCCGGAAATCCCAGTCGTGTGTACAGGGCTACAGTGTATAGGATGATTTGATATATTTATGAACACTAACAGCAGGGGTGCCCAATCTTTTAAAGAGCAAGGGCCACTAAAGCGACTTGGTAACTGGTCGCAGGCCACAATGAACGAAGCGGGTGGATGGCAGCCCGCTCTATTCTATAGAACCCACTCTACTCCTTGTCTGTGGGAAAGGGGTCTAAGACTGCTTTCACTCTGATTCACTGTTGTTTACCCGCACCACAAGTGCAGCACAGTTCACCTGTAGCTTTCCTGCAGGTTAGCTGCACTTTGCCATAGACTTTTAAATTCTGTAAGTGTCGTGCACTTTCAGAAAGCACACCAAACTCACAGGTAATAGAAGTCTATGGCTCAGTGCAGGTAACCCGCAGGTGCACTGCTCTGCAGTTTAAAAGCAGCCCAGTAACCACTGAAGAACAGATATGCCCATAGATACACTGTGATTTTAGTAATAAACTTACCTTTAATAAACAGTATTCTTTTCCATCCCAGAGCAGGAGGTCACGGGCCACATCAGAGGGCTCCGCGGGCCACTAGTTGGGCACCCCTGACTTACAGTATTGTATAAGTGGTATTATAGTGCAAGTGGTAATCATTCCACAGGTGCATGGAGACTGATAGAAAGCTTTTTTGATGATATTGTTAAGTACATGGACACTAGTAGAAGGCATTTTTCGTGATATTCAAAATTGTATGGTTTATTGTCACATGTGGTTGTAATTTTTATTTCTTTTTCACTTTTTCATACATTGTGTCACATATAAGGATTATTTTTGTGTCTAAAAGTACATAGCGTACAAGTAGCAGGGAATGACTTCATGTTAATTTTGAAGGAGTCTTCCCCTATGGCTGGCAGCAGCCAGGCCTCCATCAGGGGTAGCACCTCCCACTCCTCCCCCAACAGGGCTCCCCCCAAGGGGCTCCCCTTCCCCCCTGCCACAAGCCTCATCTGGAGGCAGGAAGGTGACCCACAAGACTAGGGAGTGGCCGAGGTTCTGCCTGCAAATCTGAGAAGGGACCAGGCCCTTCAGACCCGCCATCTGGGACAGGTCAGCCAGACTTTGGGGCGGATGGAGGAGAGCCTGTCCTCCCTAAAGGATTCAGTTAGGGACATGGCCTGCAACTCCCTGGCTCTGATCAATTGCCAAAATGAAATGCAGGCTACCACAACAGGCGTTGGTCAGGATGTGCAGGCCTTCAGTCAGGATGTGCGGGCCCTCACCCAGGCTATCCAGGCCAATACGACAACCCTCACTCGCATTGCCGTGGTCTTGGAGGGCAGGCCGCCAGGTGGGAAGAGACCAGGGGATGCTCCTCCTTCCCCGGATTACCCCCCCCAATGAGTCTCCCCTGAGGAGCCGGGGCCGTGGACGTGGCCGCCCCAGGCGTGGGTCACGCCAGTGGCGGTATTTTTTTGGGGGCTTTTCGGTGTTTTCTTAGCTATGCATTTTTTTTTTTTTTTTTTTGGCTGGCCATTTTTTTTTTTTTGCTGGGCGTTTTTTTTTCTGTTTGTGAATGATTTTTGAATGTGGGGGTGACATTCTTGCCGGAAAAGCGGTGTCACCCTCATTTGTGGTGGAGAAGGGTTCCCCAGGACCAGGGAGAAGTGATCCCCAGGTCCGTGTGAATGGTGTATGAATGTACAGTGACATAATTGGAGCCGTGGCGTGGCATTGCTGCTCACAAGTCCTGCATGGTGGGCTTGTGCTAATACAATGTGATAAGGATGTGGTGTGTGTGATCTAGGGACCACAGTGGTGTGCATGCATGCATTCTCATTGTGTCATGATTAATGTGTGTGTTTAACGTGCAAAGATGCCTAATGTGAGCTGTCTCCTGGCTGCTCTTCCCTTAGAAGACTGGGTAGCCTCGGTTAGGGGGGGATTGTCTGGTTCGGGGGTCAGGTCATCACGTATGTCAATCTCCAGGCCCTTTCTTACTGCGAAGTTGTGCAGCATGCAACATGCACCGATGATCTGACATACAAAGTTTGGGGAATACAACAGGGTACCCCCAGACTTATCCAGGCATCGGAAACGTGACTTCAGGAGGCCAAAGGTGCGCTCCACGACTGCACGGGAAGCGTGGGCTTCATTGTATTTTTCCTCTCCTGGGGTTTGGGGGTTCCGGATAGGAGTCATGAGATGGGGTCCCAGTGCATATGCAGAGTCACCTGGAAGGGAAAAGACAGGAGGATGTTAGTAGTGCATGTGCCCCTTGTGATTTCTGCATCATGGGGGGACAGTCATGCCTGACTCCCATGTCACTCACCAACCAGCCAGCTGTCCCCATACATGTTCTGTTCGAATTCTGTTGGGATGGGGCTATGATTGTATATGTAGCTGTCGTGGCTGGATCCGGGGTGTTTGGCACGGATGTGCCATATGAGGCATTTGGCATCGACTATCACCTGTACGTTACTGGAATGCCAATGCTTCCAATTGCGGTATATGTGCTTTGTCTCACGGGGGGCTGGAGTGCCACATGTGTGCAATCAATGGCCCCCACGGTGCGTGGGAATCTGGCAATTCTGTAGAAATCTGTCATTGCCTTCAGCCGCATGTCCTCCTGGGTGGGTTTGATGATTTGGTTGGCCATGCGTCTGATGAGAATTGCAGGGATAACCTGGTGCACACATCTGCTCATGGAGGATTGTGCCATCACTCCACTTGTACGCTGAAAAGAGCCACTGGCAAGGAAATGGAGTGTTGCCAGGACCTTGACCAGTGGCTGCACTGCATGTGAGCGTTGTGTTGGGCTGGTGATGTCCTCCTGCAGGGTTGTGGTTAATTCCAGGATGGCATGAGGGGTGAAGATGTGATACACCTCAGAATCACTCATGCCAAAGATGTCTATGCGTGTGCGGTATATTCTCTCCCGTGCCCTCCTCCGTGCCCTCCTCCGTGCCCTCCTCCTTGCCCTCCTCCTTCTGCGCTCATCTAAAGTCAGTAGTATAGCTACGAGCAAGGATGCCCCTGGCATGTTGGCATACAGATTGTTGTAGACGGATTGTCCAATTTTAAACCTGCTTTTATAAGGACTAACTTTAGACCGGACGTGCAGCTGGATCGCTGTATCTCCCTCATTTGCATATTTGCATAGCAAATCAATGGTGTGTCTAGCGCATTTTTGCGCGCACGATGCGCCGGTCTATCGAAATTACGTTGGTCGAAAAATTCTAGATTTTAGGCGTATATCGTTTTGGGGATAAGGCGCATAGATACGCAGGCGCATATTTAGAATTACGCCGCGCATCTCGTGAAACACCGGCTTAAGTGCTTTGTGGATCTGGCCCTTTATTTTTTACATGCTGTCACAAGTGCAATACAGTGTCATCATATAACTGGTGTGGTGGTGACCAGGGGCACTGACTGGTGACAGTATGTAATAAAAAAAAGTAATCATTTTCTTTTTTAAATACTTTTTCTCTCCTTGTTTATTTTTTTTTACATTGGTTTCACATAATGTGACCAGAGCTCTGGGAAGTTGATCCAAATTTTTTTTTTTTACATACTGTGATTGCATACAGCAGTGAATTTCATATTTAAAATATTTTTACTGAATGACAGTGTGTAGACACTGTGTATTGTTTTAAGTAGCTGTGATTGGCCACAGCTAATTACATGGTACAAATGGGCTATGATTGGCCCAGTCTGTACAAAGTGACCACTGTGACCAATCACAGCTAGCAACACAATTGAATGGTATGAAAGAAAGCCACCCATTGTTTAAAAATGTTATGTGGTCTGCTGTGATTGGTCACAGCAATCACATCCTACCGGCAGCGTTTCAGTACACTGATTGGTCATATTCTGTGTCCAGAGGACATCTCTCAGAACAATAGGGTTCCTGCCCATCCATAATGTTTCCTCCCCCTCCTGGTACCTAGGCTGTATACCCTGTGTAAAAAAGATGAGTATAGTTACCAATTTCTAATCTGTTCTAGTCCAGTCATGTTATCCATTATATAGCAAAACAGTTGTATTTTTAAAAGGCCTATAATACACTCCTCAGCGCCCAACAGACAATACCTTTAAAAGGAAAAAATAAAAATATATGGAACACACTAAATATCTCAGAATTGAGGTATATAGATGTGTATAAACAGAAGCAGCTGTTAAAATGGTGTGTCATAAAATAACAGAAAAGCATTCAAAGTCCAAAATGAATCATTAAGAGATAAATGCAAAACAGCGCTAAATATGGATATAAGTGTCCAACTCCACCATAAAGTAGGCAAAAGGATGGAAAATCTTGATGTCAAAAAAAAAAGATAACCACAGTCTGTGCGTTTATCCAAAAAAGTAGTGTCAGATAGAGAAAAAGGAAGCGTGCACCAGCCTGCCCACTCTCAATCCACCACGTGTTGGAATCAAAATCCCCGCAGGGGTTCAAACTCACCAAACAGACAATAATATCAGGCACTTCATATATACATAGTCGGTCACTGATCGAATTTCCATCCAATGGGGATCACTTGCATGGAGTTAACCTCATAAAGGTGGGATATTTAAACAAACAGAGGAAACAAATATAGTGTAACTCAATTTATTAAAAAGCCCCTTTCCAGCAAGTATCCCAAAAAATCCTACGTACAAGAAAAACATTAACAATGGACAATGTATGTATCACATCACCAGTCAGGCGTCCTCAACGCGATCACCGAAAGGTTTCCCAGCAGATCAACTCTTCCTGGTTCCTGCAGTGTGGCGTGGATAACATACCAGGCGTAGCATGCAGCTATCACTCTGACTAGTTTCGTCAGTAAATGACTTCAACGGAGAGTGTAGCTGCACATGCGACGCCATGAACTTAATAGTACAGCTCCACTAATCTCAGCCAATCAGAGCCTGTGGTTTGCAAACATTCGACAGCCAATCGAAATTCCCGTATATAAGCCAATCAGAAACAAGGATTCGACGGCCAATCGGGATTATCGTATCAAAATTTACGGCAGCGCGTCAGAGACAACGTAGACACGCCGTGCGACGCCGTGAACTTAGTCACGCACGTCCACTATCGTCGGCCAATCAGAGCCTGTTTGCAAACATTCGGCAGCCAATCGAAATTTCCGTATGTGAACCAATCAACAACGGGAATTCGACGGCCAATCGAAATTGTCTTATCATGATTTTTCGGCAGCTCGTCAGAAGCAGCGTAGGCACGGAGGCGTTCCTTACGGTGCACGTCACGGTACTCCGTGCTTACAATATACTCGCTTCTGGGCTTCAGTGTAGCAAGTTTAGGGAGGTTTCTGTATATAAGAAAAAACACAGCAACACCGTGTCTTTTCTTATTAGTAGACCGGACAGTATGTCTCAGTCCAAAAACAGTGCTAGACTGTCTCACCCATCATCCTTTTAGATAAATGTACGTTTGCATAATTATAAAGGCTGTACACCATACCATAACCATTAACAAATCATACTATAAAATAAACAAACATAATATACAAATTAAAATAGTTTAGACAGACACGCCTAAAAACAATATTTGAAATTTCAGAATATACAGTTTTGCAATATACATTATATCAAATATACTTGTATTAAACACCACAGTTACCAGGCATACTGGTGCCAATCATATATGCAAATCATGCTTATTTAAAAAATGACCAATACTTTAAAAAAGATTATTAGAGATACAGTAATATCCTACTGAGAACAATGATTGTTAATACAGATCTCAAAAACATGCTATTAGTAGATACTTCCTCAATATAGATAAATTCAAAATAAATTTAATCTAAAAGTCGCTAATAAAGCAATTTATGTCTAGATCTACGTTCAGGCCTCTAGGGGCTAAAGTATCTACAGAAAAAATCCACTGGGTTTCTCTTTTCGAGAGGTCCCGTACCAGATTAGAGCCCCTCCATGTTGGTTTAAGGTGGTCAATACCCCAGAATTTTAAAACCCCAGGGTTTTTATTGTGGAAAAGTTTGAAATGCAGAGACACATTATGGTCCTTGAATCCGTTAATAATATTGACTACATGTTCGGCGATTCTAATCTTCAATTGTCGCTTTGTACGGCCTATGTAAATTAACCCACATGGGCATTGGAGGGCATACACAACATATTCAGTATTGCATGTGATAAATTCATTTACATAGAATTCCTGTTGGTTTGATGTAGAAATGAACTTTTCCACTCCTTTTACCGGACGAGAAGCTTCCTTGCAGGCCCGGCACTTTTTGCACGCAAAAAAAACATCCTTGTCCCAAAAAGTAGCTGGGCGAGATGGAGGATTAAGTACTTTGCAGACTATTCTATCCGCAAAGCTGGAGGCCTTCCGATAAATAAAACCTGGTTTAGATGGTAATACCGGAGCCAGTGTTTTGTCCATCAACAAAACATGCCAATGTGTGAAGAGGATATTCTCAACCTCTTTATACTGAGAGTGGAAATCTGAGCAAAAATTCCATTCACGTTTTTCATCTCTTTCTTTATATCCTGTGATAGCTAGAAAATCTTCCCTCGGAGCTTGCGCCAATTCTGTAATAATTGTGTCCAGGGTTTCTTCACGATATCCCTTGTCCACAAATTTATTTTTAATAATCTGGGCTTGTATAAGAAAATCTTCTGGTTCAGAGCAATTCCTTTTTACCCTAGTCAATTGTCCTTTAGGAATGTTTTTAAGCCACGTTGGATGGTGGCCACTACAGGTAGGTAGATAACTATTTGAGTCAGTTGGTTTAAAAAAGACTTTTGTACATAGTCTATTACCCATTCTGAATATATCGACATCTAGAAAGTGAATCTGAGTGGCATTAAATTCACTTGTCAATCTGATACTATCAGTACTCTGATTGAGTTCTTCCAAGAATAGTTGTAGAGTATCTACCACCCCCTCCCAGACAAAAAACAAATCATCAATATATCGTTTGTAAAACAATAGTTGAGGCCGATCTTTAGAGAAAATTATTTTATCCTCCCACTCTCCCATATAGAGGTTCGCGATACTGGGCGCAAATTTAGCGCCCATGGCGACACCAGTACTTTGGGAGTAGTAGACGCCATCAAACCAAAAATAATTGTGATTTAAACAAAAATCTAAGGCATTACGAATAAAAAATTTTTGATCATGAGGTATATCGGTTCGTTTACACAAAGCCCAATTAAGCGCTAAAAGAGCATCATCGTGCTGTATGATAGTATACAGCGATGATACATCTGCTGTAACTAGATAGATGTCATCTTTCCCTGTAAGGTCAATCGTTTGTAGCAATTGAAGCAGACTTTTTGTGTCTCTCAGATATGCCCTTGTCTCAACCACGCTTTTCTGTAGAAAAATATCAAGGTATTCACCAAGACGAGAAGTGATTGACCCAATCCGATTAACTATGGGCCTGCCGGGAGGATTAATCTTGTCTTTGTGGATCTTTGGAAGGGTGTAGATGGTTGGGGTTCTATTACTGCTCGGAATCAGATATTTTTTCTCACGGCATGTGAGAACACCTCTCTTAAAACCCATCTCAACCAGAACTTTTAGATCCTTCTCATATTGAGAGGAAGGGTCCCTATCCAATCTAGTATAGGTACTTGTATCGCTCAGCATTACATTGAGCTGATCCAAGTAGAAATCTTTATTGAGGATCACAACCCCTCCCCCTTTATCCGCAGGTCGGACAATCACATCTTTCCTTTTTTCCAGGGAAGTTATACCATCCATAATGTTTTGCGGATTTACCTTTTTCTTAGGAACAATAAATTCTAGGTCTCGTATAACCAAATTTTTAAAAGTCTCAACCTGATGGTTGGCTTTATTCAAGGGGTTAAATAGAGATTTATTACGTAACCCACTATCAATTGCCACTACGGAATTGCTCATAGTGGCTTGTGAATTCTTATTCAAATAATATTTTTTCATATTTATTTTTCGTATATACTTATGTACATCGATAAAAACGTTGAATTTATTCACCGGTCTTCTGAGACCGCACTTTAGACCTAGATGTAAAATATTTGTTTCCTTATGGTTCAAAATCACATTACTTAACTTAAAAATACCCGTTATTCCGGGGCCCTTCTTCTTTTTCTGGACCTTTCGTCCTCCACGACAACCTCTGGGTCGTTTCTCCTTTGACTTAATTGAGGGGCCTGTTCCCTCTCCCAGTATTGCTGTTCCCTCCAACTGGGGTCCCTCTGGTTCTGGGTTTGGGCATGCTGAGGCGGTTTGCCTCTTCGTTGTGGTTGTCCCCGACCACGTTTCTGCCCCCCCCTCCCCCGGCCTAAAAAAGGACGTGGGGTTTGGTGGAAAACTCTTGGGTCATTATATAGTGGTTCAAACCTGTTATATACAGGTATCTGATGTTGGATATCTGGATATGGAGGATGGCGATTAATGCCATAACCATCCCCTCCACGGCCAACAGGTCTCACTGGTGTCGATTGACCTCTGGGGGTCCGAGACGCGGGATAGTCATTTCTCCCTACATTAGGATTTGGTATAGGGGTGTTGGGAATCTGACTTGGCACATTTTCACTCCTATTGTCCACATTTGGCTCCCTATTAGTAGGTGATGTACCCTGTTGCCATAAATATACATTTTTTGATTGAAAATCTAGCATATCACGATGATATTTTTTAGTTTTTTTCTTCTGTGTGTCTTTATCCACTTTTTCAAGTTTTTTCTTAATTCTGATATTAAAATCTATGATTTGTTGTGACTCTTTAATAGGGTCTAATTTGATTTTAAGCTCATTAATTTTAGTTTCCAGTATGGTCATTTTCCTACGTTTTCGTTCCAGGACTAAATCCTGCAATTTAAAACCCATGGTATTAAAAAAGTCGTACCATTCAGCCTGTGACTTAGGGTCATCCAGACCATCCTGAGGTACAACATCCCAACGTAAACTTCTAACAATAATTTGATCTTTAGAATATTGTTCTAGAGTGAGAATGTCCCACCAGGTACGCACCTGTTTTTCCAGGGCGTTACCTAGTGCCGACATTGTAGCATTATAATTCACTTGTGCAGTACTATGTTCATTGAACGAAAATACATTGGTAATGTCAATATTTCTATTTTCCAAAAATTGTAAAGCGTCCATGGCTGCTAAGAAAACAACAAATAGATAGCAAAACAGTGTATTTTTAAAAGGCCTATAATACACTCCTCAGCGCCCAACAGACAATACCTTTAAAAGGAAAAAATAAAAATATATGGAATTTCGATTGGCTGTCGAATGTTTGCAAACCACAGGCTCTGATTGGCTGAGATTAGTGGAGCTGTACTATTAAGTTCATGGCGTCGCATGTGCAGCTACACTCTCCGTTGAAGTCATTTACTGACGAAACTAGTCAGAGTGATAGCTGCATGCTACGCCTGGTATGTTATCCACGCCACACTGCAGGAACCAGGAAGAGTTGATCTGCTGGGAAACCTTCTGGTGATCGCGTTGAGGACGCTTGACTGGTGATGTGATACATACATTGTCCATTGTTAATGTTTTTCTTGTACGTAGGATTTTTTGGGATACTTGCTGGAAAGGGGCTTTTTAATAAATTGAGTTACACTATATTTGTTTCCTCTGTTTGTTTAAATATCCCACCTTTATGAGGTTAACTCCATGCAAGTGATCCCCATTGGATGGAAATTCGATCAGTGACCGACTATGTATATATGAAGTGCCTGGTATTATTGTCTGTTTGGTGAGTTTGAACCCCTGCGGGGATTTTGATTCCAACACGTGGTGGATTGAGAGTGGGCAGGCTGGTGCACGCTTCCTTTTTCTCTATCTGACACTACTTTTTTGGATAAACGCACAGACTGTGGTTATCTTTTTTTTTGACATCAAGATTTTCCATCCTTTTGCCTACTTTATGGTGGAGTTGGACACTTATATCCATATTTAGCGCTGTTTTGCATTTATCTCTTAATGATTCATTTTGGACTTTGAATGCTTTTCTGTTATTTTATGACACATCATTTTAACAGCTGCTTCTGTTTATACACATCTATATACCTCAATTCGGAGATATTTAGTGTGTTCCATATATTTTTATTTTTTCCTTTTAAAGGTATTGTCTGTTGGGCGCTGAGGAGTGTATTATAGGCCTTTTAAAAATACACTGTTTTGCTATCTATTTGTTGTTTTCTTAGCAGCCATGGACGCTTTACAATTTTTGGAAAATAGAAATATTGACATTACCAATGTATTTTCGTTCAATGAACATAGTACTGCACAAGTGAATTATAATGCTACAATGTCGGCACTAGGTAACGCCCTGGAAAAACAGGTGCGTACCTGGTGGGACATTCTCACTCTAGAACAATATTCTAAAGATCAAATTATTGTTAGAAGTTTACGTTGGGATGTTGTACCTCAGGATGGTCTGGATGACCCTAAGTCACAGGCTGAATGGTACGACTTTTTTAATACCATGGGTTTTAAATTGCAGGATTTAGTCCTGGAACGAAAACGTAGGAAAATGACCATACTGGAAACTAAAATTAATGAGCTTAAAATCAAATTAGACCCTATTAAAGAGTCACAAAAAATCATAGATTTTAATATCAGAATTAAGAAAAAACTTGAAAAAGTGGATAAAGACACACAGAAGAAAAAAACTAAAAAATATCATTGTGATATGCTAGATTTTCAATCAAAAAATGTATATTTATGGCAACAGGGTACATCACCTACTAATAGGGAGCCAAATGTGGACAATAGGAGTGAAAATGTGCCAAGTCAGATTCCCAACACCCCTATACCAAATCCTAATGTAGGGAGAAATGACTATCCCGCGTCTCGGGCCCCCAGAGGTCAATCGACACCAGTGAGACCTGTTGGCCGTGGAGGGGATGGTTATGGCATTAATCGCCATCCTCCATATCCAGATATCCAACATCAGATACCTGTATATAACAGGTTTGAACCACTATATAATGACCCAAGAGTTTTCCACCAAACCCCACGTCCTTTTTTAGGCCGGGGGAGGGGGGGGCAGAAACGTGGTCGGGGACAACCACAACGAAGAGGCAAACCGCCTCAGCATGCCCAAACCCAGAACCAGAGGGACCCCAGTTGGAGGGAACAGCAATACTGGGAGAGGGAACAGGCCCCTCAATTAAGTCAAAGGAGAAACGACCCAGAGGTTGTCGTGGAGGACGAAAGGTCCAGAAAAAGAAGAAGGGCCCCGGAATAACGGGTATTT
Organism: Rana kukunoris; assembly: GCA_029574335.1. Taxonomy (NCBI): domain Eukaryota; kingdom Metazoa; phylum Chordata; class Amphibia; order Anura; family Ranidae; genus Rana; species Rana kukunoris. Next base: position 125,943,721 of record CM056053.1, read on the forward strand.
TTAATTTAAGTAATGCGATTTTGAACCATAAGGAAACAAATATTTTACATCTAGGTCTAAAGTGCGGTCTCAGAAGACCGGTGAATAAATTCAACGTTTTTATCGATGTACATAAGTATATACGAAAAATAAATATGAAAAAATATTATTTGAATAAGAATTCACAAGCCACTATGAGCAATTCCGCAGTGGCAATTGATAGTGGGTTACGTAATAAATCTCTATTTAACCCCTTGAATAAAGCCAACCATCAGGTTGAGACTTTTAAAAATTTGGTTATACGAGACCTAGAATTTATTGTTCCTAAGAAAAAGGTAAATCCGCAAAACATTATGGATGGTATAACTTCCCTGGAAAAAAGGAAAGATGTGATTGTCCGACCTGCGGATAAAGGGGGAGGGGTTGTGATCCTCAATAAAGATTTCTACTTGGATCAGCTCAATGTAATGCTGAGCGATACAAGTACCTATACTAGATTGGATAGGGACCCTTCCTCTCAATATGAGAAGGATCTAAAAGTTCTGGTTGAGATGGGTTTTAACAGAGGTGTTCTCACATGCCATGAGAAAAAATATCTGATTCCGAGCAGTAATAGAACCCCAACCATCTACACCCTTCCAAAGATCCACAAAGACCAGATTAATCCTCCTGGCAGGCCCATAGTTAATGGGATTGGGTCAATCACTTCTCGTCTTGGTGAATACCTTGATATTTTTCTACAGAAAAGCGTGGTTGAGACAAGGGCATATCTGAGAGACACAAAAAGTCTGCTTCAATTGCTACAAACGATTGACCTTACAGGGAAAGATGACATCTATCTAGTTACAGCAGATGTATCATCGCTGTATACTATCATACAGCACGATGATGCTCTTTTAGCGCTTAATTGGGCTTTGTGTAAACGAACCGATATACCTCATGATCAGAAAATTTTTATTCGTAATGCCTTAGATTTTTGTTTAAATCACAATTATTTTTGGTTTGATGGCGTCTACTACTCCCAAAGTACTGGTGTCGCCATGGGCGCTAAATTTGCGCCCAGTATCGCGAACCTCTATATGGGAGAGTGGGAGGATAAAATAATTTTCTCTAAAGATCGGCCTCAACTATTGTTTTACAAACGATATATTGATGATTTGTTTTTTGTCTGGGAGGGGGTGGTAGATACTCTACAACTATTCTTGGAAGAACTCAATCAGAGTACTGATAGTATCAGATTGACAAGTGAATTTAATGCCACTCAGATTCACTTTCTAGATGTCGATATATTCAGAATCGGTAATAGACTATGTACAAAAGTCTTTTTTAAACCAACTGACTCAAATAGTTATCTACCTACCTGTAGTGGCCACCATCCAACGTGGCTTAAAAACATTCCTAAAGGACAATTGACTAGGGTAAAAAGGAATTGCTCTGAACCAGAAGATTTTCTTATACAAGCCCAGATTATTAAAAATAAATTTGTGGACAAGGGATATCGTGAAGAAACCCTGGACACAATTATTACAGAATTGGCGCAAGCTCCGAGGGAAGATTTTCTAGCTATCACAGGATATAAAGAAAGAGATGAAAAACGTGAATGGAATTTTTGCTCAGATTTCCACTCTCAGTATAAAGAGGTTGAGAATATCCTCTTCACACATTGGCATGTTTTGTTGATGGACAAAACACTGGCTCCGGTATTACCATCTAAACCAGGTTTTATTTATCGGAAGGCCTCCAGCTTTGCGGATAGAATAGTCTGCAAAGTACTTAATCCTCCATCCCGCCCAGCTACTTTTTGGGACAAGGATGGTTTTTTTGCGTGCAAAAAGTGCCGGGCCTGCAAGGAAGCTTCTCGTCCGGTAAAAGGAGTGGAAAAGTTCATTTCTACATCAAACCAACAGGAATTCTATGTAAATGAATTTATCACATGCAATACTGAATATGTTGTGTATGCCCTCCAATGCCCATGTGGGTTAATTTACATAGGCCGTACAAAGCGACAATTGAAGATTAGAATCGCCGAACATGTAGTCAATATTATTAACGGATTCAAGGACCATAATGTGTCTCTGCATTTCAAACTTTTCCACAATAAAAACCCTGGGGTTTTAAAATTCTGGGGTATTGACCACCTTAAACCAACATGGAGGGGCTCTAATCTGGTACGGGACCTCTCGAAAAGAGAAACCCAGTGGATTTTTTCTGTAGATACTTTAGCCCCTAGAGGCCTGAACGTAGATCTAGACATAAATTGCTTTATTAGCGACTTTTAGATTAAATTTATTTTGAATTTATCTATATTGAGGAAGTATCTACTAATAGCATGTTTTTGAGATCTGTATTAACAATCATTGTTCTCAGTAGGATATTACTGTATCTCTAATAATCTTTTTTAAAGTATTGGTCATTTTTTAAATAAGCATGATTTGCATATATGATTGGCACCAGTATGCCTGGTAACTGTGGTGTTTAATACAAGTATATTTGATATAATGTATATTGCAAAACTGTATATTCTGAAATTTCAAATATTGTTTTTAGGCGTGTCTGTCTAAACTATTTTAATTTGTATATTATGTTTGTTTATTTTATAGTATGATTTGTTAATGGTTATGGTATGGTGTACAGCCTTTATAATTATGCAAACGTACATTTATCTAAAAGGATGATGGGTGAGACAGTCTAGCACTGTTTTTGGACTGAGACATACTGTCCGGTCTACTAATAAGAAAAGACACGGTGTTGCTGTGTTTTTTCTTATATACAGAAACCTCCCTAAACTTGCTACACTGAAGCCCAGAAGCGAGTATATTGTAAGCACGGAGTACCGTGACGTGCACCGTTAGGAACGTCTCCGTGCCTACGCTGCTTCTGACGAGCTGCCGAAAAATCAAGATAAGACAATTTCGATTGGCCGTCGAATTCCCGTTGTTGATTGGTTCACATACGGAAATTTCGATTGGCTGCCGAATGTTTGCAAACAGGCTCTGATTGGCCGACGATAGTGGACGTGCGTGACTAAGTTCACGGCGTCGCACGGCGTGTCTACGTTGTCTCTGACGCGCTGCCGTAAATTTTGATACGATAATCCCGATTGGCCGTCGAATCCTTGTTTCTGATTGGCTTATATACGGGAATTTCGATTGGCTGTCGAATGTTTGCAAACCACAGGCTCTGATTGGCTGAGATTAGTGGAGCTGTACTATTAAGTTCATGGCGTCGCATGTGCAGCTACACTCTCCGTTGAAGTCATTTACTGACGAAACTAGTCAGAGTGATAGCTGCATGCTACGCCTGGTATGTTATCCACGCCACACTGCAGGAACCAGGAAGAGTTGATCTGCTGGGAAACCTTTCGGTGATCGCGTTGAGGACGCCTGACTGGTGATGTGATACATACATTGTCCATTGTTAATGTTTTTCTTGTACGTAGGATTTTTTGGGATACTTGCTGGAAAGGGGCTTTTTAATAAATTGAGTTACACTATATTTGTTTCCTCTGTTTGTTTAAATATCCCACCTTTATGAGGTTAACTCCATGCAAGTGATCCCCATTGGATGGAAATTCGATCAGTGACCGACTATGTATATATGAAGTGCCTGATATTATTGTCTGTTTGGTGAGTTTGAACCCCTGCGGGGATTTTGATTCCAACACGTGGTGGATTGAGAGTGGGCAGGCTGGTGCACGCTTCCTTTTTCTCTATCTGACACTACTTTTTTGGATAAACGCACAGACTGTGGTTATATTTTTTTTTGACATCAAGATTTTCCATCCTTTTGCCTACTTTATGGTGGAGTTGGACACTTATATCCATATTTAGCGCTGTTTTGCATTTATCTCTTAATGATTCATTTTGGACTTTGAATGCTTTTCTGTTATTTTATGTTATCCATTATGTCAGTGAGCGGCAGCTGAAGGGGTGAGGAGGGAGCACTTGATATTTCTGGGAGCACCAACATCATTCATAGGATCCCATGTCGCAGCCATTGTCAGTGCTCCCTCTTCTACCCTGCAGCCACCGCTCACTAAAGTCTCATACACACGATCGGATTTTCCGCAGACAAAGCATAGGACTTTTGTCCAAAGGGCGTTGGACAGGAATTGTCTTGCATACCAACAGCACACAATTGACGGCCAACAAACATGAAACTATGTGTTTTTTCAACTCTTTAGCGTCACCCTTTGGGCACCTTCTGCTAATGTAATGTTTGGTGAGCATTGCTTCCGAGTATGCATGTTTGTACTTCGGACTTTTGACCGAAAGGACTTGTGTACACAGACAATTGTCCATGGAAAATTTTAAAGCCTGCCATCTAATATTTGTCCACGGAAAATCCAACAACAATTGTCTGATGGAGCATACAAACGGTCAGATTTCATATACTTCATATACGCGCTTTGCGTAAGGCTTACGTCTGGCGTAAAGTTACCCCTGTTTATATGAGGCGCAGCTAATGCTAAGGTATGGGCCAGGGAACAACGCTGTCAAATTTTATGTAATTTACGCCGTTTACGTAGTACGTGAATAGGGCTGGGCGTAGGTTACGTTCACACGTCGTAAACATTGCGTGCTGACGTCACTTAGGCATTCTATCCAACGTGATTCTGAAAATGCGCACTGGGATACGTCCACGGACGGCGCATGTGCCGTTCGTTTGGCCCATCATTTGCATGGGGTCACGGATCATTATACTAAAACACGCCCACTGCCTAGCTACTTTGAATTACGCGGCCCATTTACGCTACGCCGCCATAACTTAGGGAGCAAGTGCTTTGTGAATACAGCACTTGCCTCTCTAAGTTGCAGCGGCGTAGCATAAATAAGATATGCTACGCCCGCACAAAGATACGCCCAGGTACGTGAATCCAGGCCGATGTTTCCAAACTGGGCGCAAAATAAATTTGGTTGGCTCACTCATCTCCATCTACTAAGTTATCATGTGGTGAAAGCAGCACCATGTTCTGAAAACATAAATACAGAATGTCTTTCAAAAAATGAAATAATACATTCATATGAAATCTATAGCATAGGATCATCACCAGATTTTTTTTTAATGCTGATTCAGATCCATTGCAACAATAAATTAAATTATTAGTTGTTTATGCTGCTTGGAAATCTGCAGATGAGTCTATATCTCAAATAGAATACAGGTAATGTAAAATTAAATCTATTGCACAAGCGATACCGTAATTCCTGAATAACTGTGAGAAAAAGCTAATGCAAGGCTGAAAACTTATTTAATTTTAAAATGTCTCATATATTCTCTCATGTTGAAAGGTAAATGGGAAAATGCTCTCATCTGTTACTGTCTCTACGTGATAACTGCAGAGCTATGAAAGGAGATTGGTTTGACTATATTTTTTATTGTGAGACGTTTAAACTGATTCCCTTTTATGTCTGAATTTTCCTTTTAAAGGAGCATTCCACCCCTGTCAAACACCTAATTTTCCATTTAGGCTAACACAAAGGGTTTAGCATATCTGTTAAATGATTCAAAACGGTATCCTCCTGTGGTACAATAGCCTTTCCTATTGGTTAAATCCCTATACTTGCCAAAAAATAATTTTTATAAATAGCACCAAATTAGGTCGTTTATGTTTTGTTTCTTGTTATTATTTTTGGGGGGAGGATATAAAACCAAACACATTAGTTATGTGTATTGTTTTTTTCCCCCCATTTCCCGTAGGCAGCTGTTTCTGGTAAACGCTTCTAGGCTATACTTTCTCAGACCTTCCAGGTACTGTCCTGAGTTGCTGTATTTTAGCTCTGTAAAAGGTTAACAGCAGCTGCTGCTACTGAGAAAAGTTGTACCTCTCCCCTACCACCATCTGCCCTCTCTGCCTCTCTGCCCAAGCCAATTTTCAACTTTCTGTGCTGTCACTGATAAATGACAATTGCACAGTTGTGCTACACTTTACCCAAACAGAATTTTCATCATTTTGTTTCCACAAATAGAGATTTATTTTGGTGGTATTTGATCGCCTCTGGGGTTTTTATTTTTTGCTATACAAATTAAAAAAGACAGAAAATTTTGAAAAAAATTAAAGTTTTTCTTTTTTTCTGTTATAAAATTTTGTAAATAAGTCAATTTTCTCCTTCACTGATGGGCACTGATAAGGCAGCACTGACGGGCACTGATAAGGCAGCACCGATTAGGCGGCACTGTTGGGCACTGGTAGGCGGCACTGTTGGGTGGCACTGATATGCAACACTGATGGGCATTGATAGACGGCACTGATGGGCACTCATGGGTGGCACTGGTGGGCACTGATTGACACTGATAGACGACACTGATGGGTACTGAAAGGCTGCAATAGTGGGTACTCATGGGTGGCATTGATAGGCGGCACTGCTGGGCACAGATGGGCACTGATAGGCGGCACTGCTGAGCACTGATAGGCAGCACTGATAGGCAGCACTGATGGGCATTGATACATGGCACTGATGGACACAAATGGGCACTGACATGCAGCACTGATATGCATCACTGATAGGTATCCCTGGTGGCACTGCCACTGGCAGGGATTTTGAGTGGGCACTGGTTGGCAGCTGCCTGGGCATTGATTGCCAGCTGCCTTGGCACAGATTGGCATTCCCTGGTTGTCTAGGGGGCATACCTGGTGGTCCAGTGTGGATGTCCATCCCTGGTGGTCCTGGGCGGCATGCTGGTGCACGCGAGTGAGGAAAAACCGATTATGGGCTCTTCCTGTTTACATTGTGATCAGCCGTGATTGGACACGGCTGATCACGTGGTAAAGATCTTCCGCTGAAGGCTCTTTACCGAGATCATTGTAGCGGTGTGTCAGACTGACACACTGCATCACCAATGGCCGCGATGAGCGCCCCGCCAGCGGCTGTTATCTTGCAGGACATCAATAGACGTCCAGTCAGGATAATGAAACCACATCCGGACGTCAATTAACTATTAACCGGGCAGGAAGTGGTTAAAGGCTTATATGCATTTATTGTCCTAAAAAGTGTTTGGGGACCCAGGTCCTGCCCCAGGGGACATGTATCAATCCAAAAAAAGTTTTAAAATCTGCAGTTTTTTCGGGAGCAGTGATTTTAATAATGCTTAAAGTGAAACAATAAAAGTGAAATTTTCCTTTAAATTTCGCACCTGGGGGGGGGGGGGTTGTATAGTATGCCTGTGAAGTAGCGCTTGTTTCCCGTGCTTAGAACTGTCCCTGCACAAAGTGTAATTTCTAAAGCAAAAAAGGTCATTTTAAACCACTCGCGGCTATAATGAATTATCGGCTCCCAGCAATACAGAGAAAAGTCATTGATAAAAAAAAAATGTGTCGGGGTCCCCCCAAATTCAATTACCAGGCCCTTCAAGTCTGGTATGGATATTAAGGGGAACCCTACATCAAATTTAAAAACAAAAATAAAGTGGGGTTCCCCCCAAATATCGATACCAGACCCGAACCCTTGTACCAGACCCTAACTCTAGTGGTTATGTGTCTACAAGTGAACATTCTAGTCAACCTTTATGGTTGGGAAGCAAAGTAACAAAAGGAGTACCAGGCAGCTGGCAGTGGAAGTAGTGATGGTGTCAGGTGTTGGGGGAGTTGGTAGTGAGGTAACAGTTTGTACTTCATGTTCCCCACTTAGTAGCAGGGTCTCCATATTAGAGCCTGCTGCGATAAAAATCTCACCAATGGACCAAGCCTGTGGTGTGTAGGGCCTTGCAAAGAGATGTACGTTGGCTTTCATGTATATGTGCAAGTGTGTATCACGTCAAGTCAAGTGATCATTGAAGGTGTGAGATAAGCTGGTGGAGTTAAGAATATACTCAGTATTACCTTCTCAAAATGCTTTAGAGTCTATTGTTGAGGCAAGTAGGGACAGACCTGACCACTGGCTGGAGGAGTGGCACAGTCCTTCTGTAATGGTGGCAGGGCCGTCTCTACCATAGGGCAAACAGGGGCAGCTGCCCAGGGCCCTGTCACTGTTGGGGGCCCAAAGCAACCCCCTTTGAAAAAAAAAAAAAAAACTTTTTTTTTTTTTTTTTTTTAGGGGTCCGGAGGCTCCCAGGGGCCCGGAGCCCCCAGGGCCCAAGATGGCAACCCCCCCTTTTTTTATTTATTTTTAAATAAAAAAATATATTTATTTTATATATTTGTATTTTATTTTTTATTAAAGGGACAATTTTTTTAAATATATTTTTATTTTTTATTAAAGGGCCATTTTTTTTTAGGGGTTCCCAGGGACCCGGAGGCCCTCAGGGCCCCAGATGACAACCCCCTTTTTTATTTACTTGTAAATAAAAATATATATTTATTTTATATATTTTTATTTAATTTTTTATTAAAGGGCCAATTTTTTTTTAGAGGTCTGGAGGTCCCCAGGGGCCCGTAGTTCCCCAGGGCCCCGGATGACAACCCCCCTTTTTAAAAAAAAAAAAAACTTGTTTTTATATATTTATTTTAATATATATATATATATATATATATATATATACACATATTATATAATATAAATGTTATATATATATATATATATATATATATATATATATATATATATATATATATAATTAAAGGGCTAAGAGGTCCCCAGGGCCCCATGTGGCAAACACCCTTTTTTATTTTTTTATAAATGTTTATTTTTTTATTTTTGTTTATATATTTTTTTTATTAAAGGGCCCAGGGCCCTGGATGGCAACCCCACTTTTTTTATAAGATGGCAACCCCTCTTTTTTTGTAATTTATTTTTATATAAAAAAACAAATTATTAAAGGGCCCAGAGGTCCCCAGATGGCAACCCCCTTTTTAAAAAAAAAAAATATATTTTTTATATATATTTAATTTTTTATTTCTTTTTTTCTTTTTATTAAAGGGCCCCTTTTTTATATATATTTTTCTTTATTACATTTTTTTTGTAAAGGGCCTCCCGCTTCTAAATTTGAGGCAGCCCCGCCCCCCCACGTCTCAATTTAAGGGGGCAGCACCCCCCCGTTCTCTGCTCCAGGGGGCCCATGCCTGAAGCTGTGTAAGGGGCCCCACATAATTCCTGATGGCGGCCCTGCCGCCCATTAAGCCCCTGTGCTGCCCACAAATCAGGCTGAAAATCATCAGCGGCACGCAGCCAAGTGACAGTACTGCTTCCCTTCCCAGTGTTTTAAAATGTACAGAACCCCTGGCTTCCCTTTAGACGTGCACTTCTCCCTTCCTGCCACTGGGTGCTGCTTGTATATAAAAGTGAATTAGAATGTGATTTTATAACATCCCCAGTTTGCTCTTCCCGAGGCTGACTTCTTCATGTCCTGCTCCTCAATGTATGTCACTGTTTGCTATATTGTAAATAGAAGTTTTCTGTAGAGTGTGCCCAAAGTCTTTATAATATTTGATGATTCACTGCAGGTCTGGTCAGTGTTTTAAAAAGTTCCTGTATTTTACACATGGCATGGCATGGGGTCACAGCACCGTCTGTCCATTCTGCTTTAGCACCATGAGACCCCATGCCATGCCATGTGTAAAATAGAGGAACTCTTTAAGTCACAGACCAGACCTGCAGTCCAGGCTGAGTAAGGCCTCAGAGCACATGACATTACTGTCTGTATTTAACTGCTTGATGGGCTTATTTTGGGCCTGACTGGTTCACATGTATGTGTTTTAGTGGCCCACATTTGTGCAGGCACAGCAGCCCATTCATTTGATGCCTCATGTAATAGGCTGAGCACACGGCACACCTATGCCCATCAAGCAATGAAATACAGCACTGTCTGTCCATTCTGCTGTCTGCTGTGACTTATCTGCAGTTCCCGCACTGTCAAACTTGCTGCATTTTTAGACGTTTAGGTCACGCTTTTAAAAACACAGTGCGTTTGTGTGTGCAAGAACTGCAGGTAAGTAGCATGGTGCAAAAGCAGAATGGATTTCAAGGCAACTGATTTTTAAAATGCTGAATGCACCTTTTTTCTGCAGGAAACAAAGGCATGGCAGCCCATTCAAATCAATGGGCTGCTGTGCCTGCACAAATGAGGGCCGCCAAAACACATACATGTGAACCAGCCAGGCCCAAAATAAGCTGAAGGGGGGCCCAAAAAAAATGTTTGCCCAGGGCCCAAACCATATTAAAGACGGCCCTGAATGGTGGGGCTCTATATCTAGCAAGTGATATAAGTGTATTATTCATTCTAGTTTGCAGTGTCCCTGGTGACTCCTTTTTTTTTTTTTTTTCTTTTTTTTTTTTTTTAAAGTGTATTTTTTGTGCGTGAACTCGAGAGAGAGGAGCCGGACTGCAGGAGTTGGGAGTAGGCAGACCCTCCCCCCGGAGGCAATCGCCATCCTTCTCCATGCCCCTGGTGGCAATGGCGGGTGTGAAGGGGGGCCTCCCACTCACCCCGCCCTACCTGCTCCTCTTGGGAGCCCAACTGGGGCCCAACGGGACCCCAATGGGGCAGAGGGACTCCCCCTATGAGGGAGTGAGGGGGCCTAGCCCACCCAGCCAGCCCCGTAGGTCCTTCGCCTCTCTTTATTTTTTAAGAGACCGCATGGCCAAAGTGCATGTGTTTTAAACCAATTTCATGTGCGTGCAAGTGTGGTGGTTTTTGTGGGGGGGGGGGGGGTGGGCGTACTAAGCACAGGCGTACCTTGCATAGCACACCCACCGGGAGCCGGGCTGAGACCACCAAACTCAATTCACATGTAGCCGAGACCGGGATCCGAACCCTTGGCTACAGAGGTGAATGGCTTGTCAGCGCAGTGCCAATCACGTTGAGCCACCACAGCTCCCCCTGGTGACTCCTAAGGGGCGCATGTATCATTCACCTTCCAACATGCCTGCCCCCTGGCACTGGAAGAAAAGCAGTTTGCTTTATGTCACTGAACTGGGTTTTTCTTAAAAAAAAAAAAAAAAACACCTGGAAGGGCTTCAGGGGTGGGCTTTGGCGGCTGGAGTTTTCAATGATATGTCATTCATGATATCCTTGACATCAAAAGACATATCACATTTTCCTGACCAGTTTTCTTTAAAAAATAAAAATGAACATCTAAGATTAAAAAAAAAAAAAACACAGTAGGCATCATATTATTTAATTAGTTCCAAATTCATAACTCTATTTATATGTTACTATATTTAACTCCTTATACAACTATATCCTGTGTTTGTGCAATAAGAAAGGAAATTGACAGTCTATTTTAAAATGCATTTCTTCATATGCAGGAAATAAGGGAAATGTATTTGGATTAGTCTGGCAGAGAAGCATAAGTACAAAATAAAGGGTTTACTCTAGTACAAATGTTTCAGCTCCATCATTTTCCAATTGTTCCCATCTGGATTTATTATAGATAGACGGAAGAGACTTGATCATTAGGCAATAAACGTGATGCAGGATTCCCATTAGAAAAATTCCCATATCTGTGTTTGTTCTAAACATACAATATGAGTATCTTAACCTGAAGTTCTAAATATATATTGATTTTGAATTGAACTGCTTGCAGCATTACAGAAATACAAGTGAATGGCTGTCAGTGCACGATGTCTCATCTCCTGTAATTGTGTTCAGAATTGCTTCTTATCATAGATAGCTCATACTATATTAAACTGAGAAATAGGACTGATAAAAATGTCTAAAATTTCTCTGCCCTTCAATTTTGGATCCCTGATTGCTGTAGCCATATCCGCTTTGACTATTATGGTGCTTGCAATAGCACGCTGTAAATAGATGGGTCAGGCTTTCCAAAGAGTTTATTGTGTATTGCAGCATGCCCTGTCATAATCTTCATCAAACTTTGTATAAAACGTAAAAAAAAAATCTTAAAAGAAAATATAACTGCCTGAAGAAATTGTGAGATAACGAGCTAACGATTTGACTCCAGACAATTTTAGGTCACATGCTATCTTTATAAAAAAAAAAACACCTTAGCCTACATTCTGTACTTAAAAGCATGTCTATCAGTGGTTCATGGCAGGTGCTACATAGACACTAAAGTGATCTAAACCTAACCGCTAAAAAACTCTTATCTACTTTAGCATGTCAATGTATTTTAAAAGACAGTTTTAATATTTTTTTTGCTGCTTTCTTTACAGTAATACCTGATGATCCTTCTATAGAAGGTCCTTGTTCAGGTGCTTTCCTATATGGGATGCCAACTGTCACCTAAATGTACTCCTGCATTGTCAACCAGCTATACACCCCCCTGGTGGAGACTACAAGGGACTGTGCGATCATACATTGTGAACAGAAATGATGCGGGATATGCAGGTTTTGCCCCGAAAATTCAGCTATTCATACTTCTAATGGGAAAACTAAATGGCCTGTTCACCTTCTGGAGTGAACCTCTGGCTGAGCAGGAAGTCAGTCATTGGTGAAGGTTGTAATACGGCCATGAATGAATGACAGCTTTCTGCTCAGGGCTGTGATTGACAAGATGCTGGCAACTGCCTACTAAAAACAAGCGACACATCCCCAGCCCGTTTTAGCTTAATGTAAATAATGGAGCCAGGAGAGCTGCTTGACACCTTTGACCTAATATGGTCATGTGACCATATTTGGTCAATAACGTTAGCCCGCATCCCCAAACCATTTGTTGATAGGAAGCTTCACTGTCATTTGCTGTGAGAGGATCAGCGGGAGGGGGATTATTACGAGACTGGCTTTATGTGCCATTATTTTATGGACATCATAGGACAAAAAATGTAAACATTGAAGGGCATTACTTTTTGGAAAGAGGCAAATAGACTGTGCACTTTGCAAAGTGTAGTTACAATCTGCAAGTGCAGTTGCCCCAGAGCTTAGCAAATGAGGTAGAGAAAAAAGTACCCAATCACGTGCAAGGAAAATAAAACAAACTGCATTTTTGCTTGCACATGATTGGATGATGGAAGGCAGCAAAGCTTTTTCTCATTTAATTCTCCCCCACAGACCCACACATCCCCTAGGCCAGGGATGTGGAGATGAGGCCCTTGTCTCAAAAAGGAGGGAAGGGAAAGAACGGCCCTCACATTAGCCAACATCCGTAAATTTGAGAACAAAAAAGAAAGGATTACTAATAAAGAGGCAGTTATATGACAGACTTTTAGAGGCAAGACGGGAACATCAAGATTACAAAAAATATAATTTATTACAAAAAGTTACACAAATAATACAAAGATAAAAAAAAACATAGATATATAGCAGTGTAGAAAATATCCTCTGTGCAAAAGCAGAATGGTTTAGAAAGAGGGTGCCCCCCTTTCCTGGACAGCCAGGCTGTATGCTAATGGTCTAGTATATATTTTGAGGGGGGACCCCACAATTATATTTCTATGTTGCATGTGCCACCACTTTTAAATCCATATCAGACTATTAAAAAATTGTATGGGGACCCCCCTAAATCAATGCCAGACCCTAATCCTTGATGATGGTATGTGGAATCCCCTAAAATTCCATATCAGACCATAAAATAAGGGGACCCCATAAATCCCCCCATGTGAATGAGTTAGAAGTACATAGTATCTCTGGTTACTCATTAACAAAAAAATAAATAAAAAGTAAACATTTAAAACCTTCTTAAAAATGGTAATAATTATAAAGTTAGTATTAATATAAAAACAAATAACCAAGTGTGTGTGTGTGTCAGAATATGGAACAGTAAGCCTGACTTCAGAGCCAAAGAAAGGGAGAAAGGCTTCTGACAGGTGTTTTATTTTTCAACTTCAGCAAGCCAGCTGATGCTACTGAAGCTCTTGTAGATGAATACAACTCTATTTGAAATGCCATCAGAGATATTGAAAGTGGCTTAGAACAAACACTTGAGGCTCGGCATTGGGAGACAAATTGGACTGTCTTGAAACCGTGCAAATGGTTAAGATATGGAACATAATTATGCTATGATTCAACAGTACAAATAAAGCTTTCCAAGGCATTGACATTGACCGGAAAAATGTGATGGATCTAATTGATCCTCTGGAAAACTTTCTATAATCACTTGACATGTGCAGACTGGAATATTTCGTTTCGTTTTTTCGTTTTCGTTTGGACAATAAATTTATTTAGTTACTCCCGAAAATCGTTTTGATTTATTTAGTTTTTCGTTGGGGAATAGCTTTCGTCCGAAAATCCAATAATACTTGGTTTCTGTCGAATGGGCACAAAAAAAAAATTGACGGAATGTCGAATCTGTTTGGTTACCGGTGGATATCAAAAGAATATTCGACGGAGCGTCGAATCTTTACGTCTCATAAATCGAAATCTATTCTCTGAAATGTCGAATCTATTACTTCTATAGTGTCGAATCTTTTCTCTATGATGTCAAATCTTTTCCCTATAATGTCGAACCTCTCTATATCGAATTTTTACCGCAACGAAAACGAAAATAAAGCATTTTTTATGTCGGATCTTTCGGTTTTCGTTTCTTGCACTTTCGTTATCGTTTGTTAATACGATAACGAAAAAAACAGATTTTCGGACGAAAATGCATTCTAACGAAAACGAATGCACATGTCTAATAATCACTTCGATAAAGGTATGAAGAGATGAAACTAGATAACAGGAACTTCTGTGGCAATGCGGACCACAAGTCAACTAATGGTAAGTCAACAAAGAGAAAAGAGCGATATGATGTAAACCCAACATCAGTCTCTGGAGAAAAAGTTCATAGAAATATTCAGATGTGAAATGTGTAATGTTATTTTAGATCAGATGTCTGTTGCCTTACAAGAGTGCAGGGTAGCATACCAATCAGTGCATGACAGGTTCAAAGAAAAAGCCGACAAATGTAGTCTACCTGATGCAGAAATTAAAAACTGAGTTTTAGAAATGTAGTAGTGTTGTTTCTGGAGACTTCAGTAGTGTGTTTGTAGAGGAATTAGTCCAGTTTGCAGCATTTGCCAAGACTTTTTGTAATTATCATAGTGTTTAGTGATGAGCGGAATACGCCATATTCGATTTCACGATATTTCGCGAATATTTCAAATAATATTCGCGAATATTCGTTAATATCGAATATTCGTGATATTTTATAAAAAAAAAAAAAAAATGCGAAATTTCGCTATTTTTTTTGTGTGACTTTTAATATCGAATATTCGTGATATTTTATAAAAAAAAAAAAAAAAAATCCGAAATTTCGCTATTTTTTCGGGATAAAATATCACAAATATTTGATATTTACGAATATTCGCTATATTTTATATAAAAAAAATTGCGAAATTTCGCTAGTGCAAAATTTTGCGAATGCGAAAATGATTGCGAATTTGATTGCGAAATTTGAAAAAATACGAATATTCGAAATAGCGAATATTCGCCGCGATATTCGAGTTATTCGCGAATACTCATATGCAATATTCGTAGCGAATATTCGTGAGCAACACTAATTAGTGTTATGCACAACTGTAATGTATGACTTGCCATTTCTAATTACCTAACTAATATGTATTCTTAGAGTCAATAAAATTGAGAAACAAAACAGACAAGTGTCTGATTATTAGTGTGGTTTATTATTTATCTCAGTTCACTTTTTTATTTGTCATATAAATAAATTTCCATGTTAAAGGGCCCCTGAACCCAAGGTCTTAATTTTAGCACTGCTTTCAGCACTTGTTTGCCTTAACAGCAGGATGGGTAGTAGGGCTTAAGTTGTACACTAAGGCCCTGATATCTAAGAGGCTAAAATAGATAAGGAGTGGGTGTGTACTTAGTTAGAGAATGAATGTTAAAAGTTGGTTTCCTGCACTGCTGTCCTGTTACACCTTCTCCCCTGATGAATTCTATCCACAACACTGGTCCCTGTAATGTACTGACTATACTGATAGCTCTCCCGCTACCAGTTTTTGATTTAGACATACTTTACGCCAAGCTCAATGACATTAGGGAGGTCACAGGGGGCAGCCCCATCAAAATTTTGCTATGGCAACCCATGATCTGTATTTAACCCATGATCTGATATCAACCGGTCCTAAAATATCATACTAGCTTTAACATGTTAACACAATTTCAAAAGTTATTTTACCTTTTTTAGATCTGCTGCTTACATTTATATACTGTAATATCTGGTGTCATTGCACTTCTGCAGAATACAAGTGACCTATTTAACATACATTCACAGGCATGGTCACTATCCGAAAACCTGACCTGGGAAATGCCAAGCAGTCATTGCTAGAATGATTGATTGCATGTAGACAGGAAGTGGCTGTAGAGACACTGCTGGAAATCAGCAATACTGAGATGCTAAAAAGGATGCAAAGAAAGGCAAAAAGATATATTTTATTTTTTTAGAAAATGGAAATTGCTTTTGATACTCTTTAATAATCCTTTAGCATTCACTTTTACAAGTCTGTTCAGGTCTATGTGAAATAACTGGTAAATTACTCATCTGGTTATGCTGGTTGCAGGGCTGGATTAGTCATGTCCATTAATGCTGAGTCCTGACAACAGATTGATCTTTGTGCTGGGTGTGTGTGTGTGTGTGTTTTTTTTTTGTGTTGTTGATAACAAGCAAATCATGCCCAATGTTCAGTAAAGTTTACCATGTATGATTTTTAGAGTGTCTTAAATTCACCTTTTCCAAAAATATAATAACTGCAAAAAATGTGTAATCGTTACATTTTTGCATGGGATCCTTCAGAGCATTGCAATCATGAGTGCATTGCAGGTGGAATGCCCAGTCTCCTGCAAATTCTTTTGTCAGTCCCAGGTCTATACTGAACTGAACTGTACTTCAGTTATGAGGCTGGAGGAAGTAAACCGTGGACTACAAATATAGGGACATAACTGCACTTGTGCTCCATTGAGATCTACGAGTCTTCTGCAGACACTTTCATCAGCTCCAGGTCTGTGCTGATTACATAAACACCTTAATTTTGGGGCTGGAGGAAGTAAAATGTGGACTACAAGTGTGGGGACATCACTGTGCTTGTGCTACATTGAGATCTAGGGAATGTTACCATGTTTAATGTTACGGCTTACAAATGTAATATGAAACATGGTCCCAAAGTTGAAATTAGTCTTTAAATACATAGGAAAATTGTTTACTACTTAAATAATCTTATAGTAGCAGGGCTATTTTCCTTCTTTGTTAAGCTTATGGTACAGCATTTTGTCAATTTGGATTAACTCAGTTTGAAATGACCTTCTGGCTTATAGTCTAAATGGCACAGACTTCATTTTATATGCATCAGCGATGCAAGATATTCATTGTCCAATGACTGCTCAAAAATGTGTCTTTGTTTGGTAAAAGTTAACCAAAGAATGGCTTCTTAGTCTTAAATACAATGGAATGTAAGAGAACATTTTGATTCTGTTGAGCATGCAGGAAATATATGCTGATGATCACATACACTATCCTACTGCCATTTCTGTAACCTCAAGGGACCAAACTAGGCAAAGAGTGGCATCTGTTTAATAACTGAATTGCCTGTCTGCTGTTTGACATACTGCTGGGACGCACAACTTGATGAATTCATATTTCTAAGGAATGCAGCTCTGTGAGATGTATTGTTAAATGCTGATAATGACTTTATTGTTTAATGCGAATAAAGAAACATTTCTTCTTTATAGTCAAACTGAAATGCACAAAGTTTTAGTTTGGGAGCTTAAATGCACATTTTATAGGCACTGACAATGATGCTGAAAACGTGAGATGTGGAAAACAGCGTGTGATAAGATTATTAGCGTTCATTTAATGGCAGCATTGTGGAATTGTGTTTTACTAATGGAGGACTAAGCAAGGGTTGCTAACCTTAAAGTGCCAGTGTGAGTCAGTTTTATAAGGGGATCTTAATGCCACGGACATATAAGTGGGTTTCTGATCATGTGGTCACTGTGAGTGGTAGTTAGTGATTTTTTAATTTGCACACAGTTGCAAATATATGTGTAAGCTGCAGGGCCACTTCACGGCACCTAATGTACTGCTGTCAGGAATTCTAAATGGACCAGGACTGTGTGCCTACACAGAGGAGACCAACACTGTATATAGTGGAATAAAAGGTGTTTTATTTACAAAGGTGAACAAACAGGTGACGACAACCAGTGCACAAATAACACAAAGCATATATACAAGTGCAGGGGAAATGCCGTAATCATAAACCAAAAGCCAAGCCGGGGTCAAATACCAGGAGATCACCAAAGAAGCTGCAGACAGGAAACGGGCAGGAAGGAAATGTCCAGGAGAGGGATCAGGTCGGGACAGATCGGATCGGGTCGGGTCAGAAGTCCAGAACGGGGACAGCAGGCTTAGGGTCAGGTATCAGGCTCAGGGTCCGGTAAATAGACAGATACCAGGGCGAGTTCTGCTTGAACTTGCCGGGTATAAATAGGGGCGTGTTAATTTTTTTCAGGTCACACCTGAACGCAGCAAGGGCCAGGTGCTCCACACTGCCAGGGTCCATCCGCTGGTGGAGGCCAGTACTGCGTCCCAAAGGTGATATACTAGCAGGGGGAAGTTCCCCTGACAGCTCCAAACTGCCAGGAGACCCCTGCTGGTGGGACGCAGCACTGCAAGACAGAACATAAATAGCACCAGCGGATGGAACCTTTCCTGACAACTGCAGTCCTAACTCTATACATTTTGAGAGTCTCCAAAGCTGGAGCACATATATAATAATTAGGGATGAGCTTTATGTTCGGGTCGAACATGAGCTCGACTCGAACATTGGCTGTCCACCCGTACGCCGAATAGCGAACAATTTTGGGTGTTCACGGCAAATTCGAAAGCCACAGAACACCCTTTAAAAGTCTATTGGAGAAATTAAAATTGCAAATTTTAAAGGTTAATATGCAAGTTATTGTCATAAAAAGTGTTTGGGGACCCGCATCCTGCAAAAAAAAAGTTTTAATAATGCTTAAAGTGAAACAATAAAAGTGAAATATTCCTTTACATTTTGTACCTGAGGGGTGTCTATAGTATGCCTGTAAAGTAGCGCATGTTCCATATGTTTAGAACAGTCCCTGCACAAAATGACATCTCTAAAGGGAAAAAAAGTCATTAAAACTTGCGGCTATAATGAATTGTCGGGTCCCGGCAATACAGATAAAAGTCTTTGAAAAAAAAAACATGGGTCCCCCCCAGTCCATTTCCAGGCCCTTTGGGTCTGGTATGAATATTAAAAGGAACCCCAAACCAAGAAAAAAAATGCTTGAG